>OZ004707.1:173308062-174508062 GCA_963924515.1 Vespertilio murinus | reverse complement strand
ACAGAGCAGAAAGACATGAAGGTGACATGAAGGTGCGGTTGAATGCCACTCTGATGAATACCACAGCTGCAGGGCATGGGTGAATGTTGATCAAGTAGTAAAGTCGAATTCTTATCCACTCAGATATAATTTGCTCAGGTACCCTAGGATTTATGCATGTGGACACCTGCATTTAAGACACTTGACTGCACTCATGGGTGTTTAAAGAGGTGTAGACACGTTAGCTGTAAGTGCAATACTGTAATTGGTATCAGCAAAGGACTCCTATTAAGTACTACAGGAGGTGTGAGCAGGCATATCAGGGAAGGCTTCATGGAGGGGGTGGCTTTTAGCTGGGCTTAGATGAATACTTCAAATGTGGACAAGTGAAGATTAGAGAAAAGGCGGTCATTCTAGATGACAAAAACTCCAAGCAAGATAAGGCTATGTATGTGTGTGTGTTACTTCAGGTAAAAATGTAAATTTAAGAATCCAGGTCCATTAAAAATCCATCCTACCTCATCAATCCTTTATTTTTTCGCTGTTTAATATTGAGATACACCATACAATTAAGAGGTTACATGCAAAATTATGACAGTTTACCTAGGTATTTATCTTGTGGCAAAACTAAAACAATCAATAAAGGAAACGCAGGAAGTCATTGACAATTTACATACAAACCACAAATTAGATCTACTTAAATATCACATTCAGCTTATTTTTAAAGGTGTTGTTTATTGTCTAAAGGATAAGATGGACTATTATTGAGTTTAACAAGTTGGAATGGCTGGTGTTTCTGGGAGAGAGTTCACACAGGCCGAAGTGACACGAGGTCCCGGGTTCCATTTCTTATCGAATAGCTAACGGTGTGTGACCATGAGCAAGCTGCTGCTTTCTGTGCTTGTTTTCTATGTATCGTCCTCAGGAAGGAATTGCTGGGTGGGGCAGGAGAGGAAGTCAGCATCTGCCAACCTTCTAGCATTTCTCTCAGCCCATAGACGTTTTACTGGTCTGTGTCTCACCGACGTGTTTTGCGAGCAAAGAGTCTGCTGGCAGAGAGCTCCACAGTTGACAAGGTGCAGCTCTGGTGACGCCGTGAGTCATGCTTGCAGTATGTATGGGTTCCCTCTTAGAACCCGATGATGTCAAAGCTAGACGGGTTCTTTACAGATGAGGAAGCGGAGATTCACACACATCAAGAGCTTCCATCCAGCGTCCTTTCCAACACACATCTCCTTCTGACCTGGGCCTCCAGAGCAGGGGTTGGAAGCTCAGCCCCGAAGGCCAAATCAGCCGCCACCTGTTTCTGTAAATCGAGTTTGATCGGCACACAGCCTCTCCCAGTCACCTGGTACTATCTGCTGCTGCGTTGGGTGCTGTGCACTGCAAGGCAGAGCTGAGCGGCTGCAGCAGAGCTGGTGTGGCCTAAACTACTCATCCTTGGCCTCTCACAGCCAGCATTTGCTGCCCCAGCCTCGCTTACTCGTCTGGTCCTTGTGCTTGGAATCATAGGCGTAAGGAGCGTGCAGAAGAAGAAAACACTGCAATTACTTGCGCTTTAGAGAATGAGGCGTGCCTAAGACATGTGCGAGCAGCCATAACAATGAAGTAAGAAAGGAGACAAGTTCTAGGCTGCAGGCTGTTTGCAGACCAGCCCGGAATGGTTACAGTAACATCGTTAACACAAATATAGGGACAGAAACGAAATTATTTCGTCCTGGCCAGTGTGGATCAATGGTTAGAGCGTTGGCCTGCACACCGAAGGGTCACAGGTTTGATTCCTGGTCAAAGGCAAGTACCTGGGTTGTGGGGTCACTCCCAGCCCCAGCGTGTACATGCAGGGAGCAACCAATCAATGTGTCTCTGCTACATCAATGTTTCTTTCCCCTCCAATTCCTCCCCCACACCCCTACCCCACTCTTACCCTCTCCCTCCTTCCCTCTCCCCCACCCCAACCCCTCTGCCACAATGGAAAACATATCCTCGGTGAGGTTTAACAAAACAAACAAAAAAAGAAAGTATTTCTTTGCATACTTGAATTGTATAGTTAAGTCATTCGTTCATTTATTCCAAAATCATCACGTATCTCTGAGTCCACCTAGAAAACTTTGATGTTCAAAGCTTTCTTTGTTGTTCAGAGTTTTCTAGGTGACGGATAGAGCATCTCTAGACATTGCCTCTTTCCCGGCCCAAGCAATACCCCTTTTACATCGTGCCATCAACAAACTAAGCTACTGTTTTGTTTTTAACCGCAAACAGCCAAGTCTTAAAAGGAAAAGTTTAAGTCATTTTGGCTTTCTCTTAAAAGTTCTTCAATTCCATGAAAACCTGAGTGATCAGACTTCCTGTCGGCTTGTCTCTTCCTTGGCCTTAACCCAAAGATCTGCCAGGGAAGCAGGATCCATTGGCGGGCTGCTCTAGAATCCATCCACAGCCCTCATGTGCCACACGGAAGTGAGGACTGTGAAGGTCAGTATAGATCTGTGGCTCAGGGTCCATGACCATCCAAGGGGAGACTGTGTTTTGTCTTGTGCTTATCTCACAGCTTTTGTTTAAGTCTCTCCTTGGCTTTGCTAGCGTGAACTTCTTCATGGTGGGTGAGGATTCCATTGGCTGGTTGATCCTACAACAAACAGATAAGACATAGAATCCCCACCCCCCAGGCTGTGTTCTCTCCCTCCCCAGCCCTCACAGAACACACATCATTGCAATCGTTCAGGGGCTTTAAGAAATGGGTTGATTATCTCACATTTTTAATAGAAACAGAATTCCCATCGGGGAGGCGTCAAGTCTCCAATATTGCGTATTTGTCAGCAGGCTAGGACTGTACTGGCTCGATTTGGTTGTATTGACTGGGTGAGTTTCATGTGCGCAGAACGTCAATCCTGGACGCCTCAAATCTTAAATCACATGAGGGAAGATGAGCCTGAGACCCAGGGGGAGCCGTCGAGGCTCATCCGCGGGGTCTTCCAGGGGAAGTCCCTCCTCGCTCTTCCCTCTGGCTTCCTCCCCAGCAGTACGCAGAGCTGGCGAAATTGTTTCACACGGGGCTCACGGACTTTGCTATTACAAAAGGGCCTCGGGAGCAGCCTTGAAGGGGGGAAAAGGAGTCATAAAAGCGAAGCGTCAAGGGCTTAGGATGGAAGTGACGGCAGGTCTTTGCGGTGAGGTGAGGTGTGGGTGTGCAGGTGTGCGTATGCCTCTGCTGGCACCCTCACATGTGTGGACGTGTTTGGAGGAAAGGAAGGGTGGCCCGAGGTGCCTCTCCATGAGCCAGGGGGACTCGGAACTTTAGTCACAGCTGAAGGCACCACGTCCCCCACACTCTGGCAGCCAGAGCGCCCTCAGCAGCCCCTGCAGCCCCGGCCCCGGGGCTCCCGGCCCAGGTCTGACCCGCAGCCAGCCCGGCCTGTGGGCGCCGCGTGGGCCTGTGGGACAGCGTGGATTCTGGAGTCAGGGGGATGGAGCCCTCGTCCTGGCCTCCCAAGCAAAGGTGCTTAATGTCCCTGAGGCCTAGCTGCCTTTTCCATCGTAAGAATGCGAATGCCCACTTCTGGCACGTTAGAGATCCAAGGAGACCACGGGGAAGTGGCTAGCACAAGTAGGTTCGTCACTAGTGTTCACCGCTGCCCACCAGAGCCGGTTTCCTCATTTCCTTGGAGACTGCCTCCCGCATTCCCTCTTACCTCCTCGGGGCTCTGGTGCCGTCCCTGTTCGGAGGAGATGGATGAGAGCCCCGAGGGGAGGGGGGAGCCCTTCACCCCAGCAGGACTATGGGGGGGCAGAGGGGGCCCGCTGGCCCCTCACACTCTGGCGGAGTCAGCACTGAGAAATCAGAGCACCTGAAAGAGAAGGAGGCTTCAGAAGGACTTCTTAAAAGGACAGACAGTAACTGCCCAGTGGCTGCGTGAGAATAGAGGGCTGGGGGAGGCTGGGAATGCCAGTGTGGTTGAGGGTACGCCTTTCTGTAAGACGGCGGCGTCCCTGCCTCCCCGCAGTCCCTGGGGGGAATCCCCACTGTCCCCCCTGAGCAGAGCGGGGCCTGGCGGTGCTAGCCGCGGCTCCAGCTCATTTGAGAGAGGCCCGAGCTGCAGACACCGGCGTTTCCGCCGTGGGCAGCCAGAGGTGTGAAGGTCCCGCTGGTCTGTAGCTGCGGTGCCCCTGCCCCGTGAAGCCGGGAAGCCTGGCTCCGTCTTCGGTGCCTCAGCTCCTCCCTCCCGCATATGGTTTCTGTTTTCCTAAGCTCCAGCAAAGCGCCAGCAATTACCCCCTTTGTTAGTGCACCTCTGAGTATCCGCACGCACGGGGATGCCTGCACCGGATTTATCAACTTTCTGCGTCTAGGTAATGGCTCAGCTGGATGGAGGAGGCAGGGCACCCTGAGCTGCAGGGCGCCCCCGCCTGTGATACGCTCTGTGTGTCTGTAAGCAGGGTTTCTCAAGTCTGCCCCTCTTGATATTTGGGCCAAAGAATCCTTTGATCTGGGGCTTGTGTTGTGCATTATATTTAGGAGCACCCTGGCCTGTACCCACTAGATGCTAATAGCATTCTCCACCCGAGTGAGACGACCGCAGTGGTCTCCGAACATTGCCAAGTACTCCTTAGGGAACGAGAGTTTAGAAACTCGAGTTACTTTTATAATGCAGAGTAGCAATTATTGTTCTGTTTTGTTTTGTTCTGTTTTGTTGATCTTCGTCTGAGGGCATTTTCCCCCCATTGGTTTTAGAGTGGAAGGGAGGCAGGAAGGGGCAAGAGAGAAACATCGATGTGAGAGAAACACATTGATTGGTTGCCTCCTGCATGTGCCCAACCAGGTCCAGGATTTGAACTTTCAACCCAGGTACATTCCCATGACCGGGAATCGAACCTGCGCCCTCCAGTGCGCAGGCTGATGCTCCAACCACTGGCCCAGGCAGCAATTTTTTTTTGCATGTTGCTTACCCGTTTTGTTGCTGAATCTGAAATAAATGTATTATTTTTCGTAATAAATTTAAAGAAATTAAACAGCGACACTCGGCCTCTTCTCGTTGGAGATTATACCCACAGAACTCCATTTCCCAGACCTTCATTTAAAATTCCACTGAGGCAATGAAAACTACATCAAATTGCTCTCTTAGAAGCTTTCTCGAAATTTAAATTAACCACCATCATTAAACAATTCCCTTTGTCCGTAACTTGACGTCCCACTCGGGTTTTATAAACATCAGCTGCGTCTAGCCTGGTTTTGGCTGTTGTTTTTTCCATTGGAAACCATGTTGGTTATGTGTGACCTGCCCATCCTTTTTACAGTGTCTGCTCGCTGAACTTCTACAGTGAGTTTCTGGTAAGAGGCAGACATGGGAGCGAGACTATTTCTTCCCAACCACAGACGGGGACTTTTTTACATTGTCTTTTAGCTGCAGACACTCGGGGTACCTCGCGCAGCAGGAAAGAGCGAGCACTCTCCTTCTGCAGTTAGAAAATGGTTCTCCGTGATGGCATCTTGCTTGCGCTAAACCCTTTCATAAACTTCCTCGGGTGGGGGAGACAGTCCACGTAATGGACAGTTGTTTATCATATCCACATGCCTTGATGGAGGAGGCCCTTCCGTTTAGGAGAAATGCCCTTAAAATTAATGAATACCTTGTGAGACAACTGTTTTTTTTACATGCGTGTTCAAGGGCTTTCTAACGGGATGGGCTTTTGTTTATAGAGTTGGATGAGCTTTATTGCATGGCATTAAGCATTTCCTCGATGATCAAAGAACACTGTATCTCAAAGGACACGGTGACGTGTACCAGAGGGGGTGGGGGTTGGAGACGGGCAAAGTGAATGAAGGGGGTGGAAAGGTACAAACTTATAAAAGAAGTGAGCCGTGGGGATGTCGTGTGCAGCGTGGTGACCGTAGTCAGGAATGCTGTCGTGCATATTGGGTAGTTCTCAAGGGAGTAAATCTTAGAAGTTCTCATCACCACAACAAGCCTGTGTAACTTTGTCTGGTGAGAGCTGGTAACTAGACTTACTGTGGTGATCATCTCCCCACGGATAAAAATGTCCAGTCGTTCTGTGGCGTTGTCCACGCTGTGGTATATCTGTGATACCGCAGCTTAGAAAGAGAAAAAGAACTGTGTCAGTGTGGACATGGACATGGACACATGAAAAATTGCAGGGACGGAGGGGCGTGGTAATAGTCTCCCGAGGACCCAGGAAGTAAGAAGGGTCTGCCTTTTATGTCATTGAAATCTTGAAAACTCGTATGGCTTGAATTTCAATTGTAAAAAAAAAAAAGAAGAAGAAGAAGAAAAAGAAAAACACTTGCGTGGGCAGGCAGTTATTTTTATCATCTGGCATCGTTTTTAACTAAAAACACAAAACAATCAATAGTGTTATAAAAGCCACTTGGACTCTGAGCTTGAAACAACTGCTTTATGCTACAAAAAATCCCCGTTGCCTCCTCCATTAGTGACTGAGTAATTCAATACGTCTTGAATGTCAACATATTTTTATTACTCAGCCGAAGTTGGCTTTGCTGGATTAAATGCCATTTAAAATGATTAAACGGTGGCTTGTGTGGGGTTATTTTCTCATCTATGAAAGGGAAAGGTTTGCAAGGTACACGTGGTGTTGAATCTTACAGGTGATGTCTGGGCCCTGGTAAGCCCACCCTTCATCACTACCAACCAAAGGGCAGATAGCCCTCCAGATCTCTTCTTAGCAAATGGTTTGCATAAAGGTCGCAGTTTGATGAAAAACCAGCGTGGTGCCTGGGCCTGGGTAAGCCCGGACTTGGAGAAGTGGTCTGGTTCACACTGACTGCTTCGTGAGAAAAAGGGGGTGCCGAGACAGGAAAGGAGAAGCAGCAGAAACCGTACACGTGAGCATCGTTGTGCATGGGGCTGAGAGGAGAACCAGCCACGTGAAGTCGTAGCTCCGGGAAGCCCGCGGCCGGGAGGGCTGCTGATATGCTGCTCGCCTTCAGAAGGGCAAGCGTTCTCCATATCCAGCTACATAAGACACCCGGAAGTTTTTGTTAGTACACTAGAGGCCTGATGCACGAAATTCGTGCGAGAGTAGGCCTTCAACCACCGGCTGCCTCAGCCCTTGCAGCCCCGGCTTTGTCCAGAAGGTTGTCTGGATATTCGTTCTGATGTTCAGCCATTTGGTTGATTTACATATTATGCTTTTATTGTTATAGATTTTCATATGAATTTCACACAGATTATCATATGAACACTCTAGAGAATCACATGCCAAATTCAGATGAATCCGAAAGTGTCATCAAGCCTCTTTGTAGTAAAAATGATTGTAACCCTGTAGCAAAGTTATACACAACACCCCCCTTCCCCCCCCACACACACACCACCTTGTTCCTCCTATTTACCGTATTTGCCAGCGTATAAGACGATTTTTTGGCCCTGATAAATATGCCTCCAAGTGGGGGGTAGTCTTATATGGCGAGTTTATAACAAACTCTGTATTTTTAGTGGAAATGTTAGGGGGTCGTCTTATACGCCCAGTCGTCTTATACACCGGCAAATACGTATTTTTCAGGGCCAAAAAATCGTCTTATACGCCGGCAAATACGGTACCTGCATTTTATGTGATAATGTTTGGTTTTGTCAGATGTTTTCCAGTTGGAAGAGATGGTGGGAAACTAAAACGTATCTGCCATTGGATGGCAGGACAACAACTGGACCATTAAACCCAGCTCAGTTGAGGGGCAGCTTTGCCCATACCGCTGCTTTGCCTAGAAACTAGAGTAGTCGTGTTACTACAGCTTGATTATTCTCAGTCTGCAATGGCGTGACACGGGCTTCTCTGGGTAGTTATGACACTAGGGTCCGTCCCCCTGTCCTGTCCCCCCAGCTCAGCCCACCCTCTGGCAGTAAGAGTGCAGCTGTACAGAGGGGTGGAGTTCGAAGAGGCTGGCCAGCTTCGTTAGAACGGGGTTCAGACTCCAGAAGCCTGGTGTCATTGGCTTAAGAACACCATTTGTCCTTTCCCAAAACACAGTGGAACGTGTCACATTAACTTTTATGTGCAGGTAATTGGGAGTAAAACTAAGAGACACTAAAGATTTATGGTTATTTTTATTAAATGCCAGCTAATGAATAAAAAATAATTCAGATGAATCCGAAAGTGTCATCAGCCTCTTTGTAGTAAAAATTATTATAACCCTGTAGCAAAGTTATACACAACACCCCCTCCGTGCCTCCCCCCCCCCCCAATACACACACCATCTTGTTCCTCCTATTTACCTGCATTTTATGTGATAATGTTTGGTTTTGTCAGATGTTTTCCAGTTGGAAGAGATGGTGTCAGAAAACATCTTGTAGGAACACTCCAGAGAAAGGTGTGTTGCTTTCTCTGGGAGGTGACGTGCTGGCTCTAAGCTACTCCCGGTCTAACCCAGACCCTCCCTCCAGGTCTAACCCAGACCCTCCCTCCAGGTCTCCCAGGCCGCGCCCAGCAGGAGGGAGTCAGCACCTTGTAGAGCAGGGGCCTCAGGTTTCAAGTCCCCAGACCTTGGGGAGAGAGAGGGTTAGGAATAACGTGTGAAGAGTGCCGAGTACATACAGGCATCCTGTGGCTCGTCACTGGTCACCGTCATGCTGGCGAGTGCCTAGCACAGCCCCCGGTCCACAGTGAGCCCCTGGAAGCTGGGTCTCTTATTCTCATCTGGAGGCCATTCAACATGAGCTAGATCTAGACAGTACCCGCTGGTGCCCCCACCCCCCACCCCCCAGCCACCCACCTGTCAAGGCTCTGCTGGAGGGCAAACCACATGCCACGATGGCACAAACCCAGAGAGCTCTGGAACAAAGGAAAGGCAGCGTGCTGTATGCGTCTTCTCTTTGAATTTGCCAACCCCCAGCTAGAAGCCTAGCTCGGGGCCCAGCCCGCACGAATTCACTTAATAAAATATTAGTTGCCCAACCCAGTGATGGAGAAGCCTGCTGTAAAGTAGAGAGAGGGATTTTTTTGTACTGGGTTTCTTTCTACCCTGCTCCCCTTATAATAAAGCAGTTTTAGAGACCTCCAAAGTGAGCTATAGTGAGAATATCTGTATTCTTTAAAAAAAAAAAAAAAAAAAAGCATGCTGGTCACAGTTCCCACGACCACAGTCACCGAGTCCCATGGTGTTTGTCCTTCCGCACAGCCTTTCACTCAGCCATTTGTTAGCCGACCCCAGTCTTCTCGTCTCTGCCCGTTCAGTGTCACCGATGCCACCCGCTCTCTCGGGAACACGGGGACTCGCCTCCTGCCTGCCCGGTTTTCATTGCACTTCCAGGGCCAGTGCATTTGCGGTTCGAGCTGGTTCTCGCTCTCCTGTGGGCTCTGCTCAAATTCAGGTCATGGGTCGTGGCGGGGGACAAGTTACTTCCTGTCTCCCGGTCACTGTGTCCCCCTCTTGGAAGGAGGCAGTTGGGGTGGACGGTCTCAGGCCCTCACCGGACAGAGGGCACCCTCCCCAACACCTCCCCCTGCTCCTCAGGGCACAGGCCTCCCTGTCGGAGGGGAGGTTAGGCCGTCCATCCAAAGTAGGCCGAAACCGGTTTGGCTTAGTGGATAGAGCATCAGCCTGTGGACTGAAAGGTCCCGGGTTCGATTCCCGTCAGGGGCATGTACCTTGGTTGCAGGCACATCCCCAGTAGGGGGTGTGCAAGAGGCAGCTGGTCGATGATTCTCTCTCATGGATGTTTCTAACTCTCTATCCCCCTCTCTTCCTCTCTGTAAAAAATCAATAAAATATATTTTTTTAAATCTTTATTTATTAACAAAACAAAAAAAAGACAAAGTAGGCCAAAGTAGTTTACTCGACTATGTTCTGATTCTCGTTCTTGGTCTCGACAAGACACATTTTCAACAGCGTTTTCTTGCCCTTTTCCTCGGCAGACTGTAGACTGCTTTGGGATTACGTTTATCAGTTGCTTTCTGACAGCCGGTACGAAAACTTCATCCGATGGGAGGACAAAGAATCCAAAATATTCCGGATAGTGGATCCCAACGGACTGGCTCGCCTGTGGGGAAACCATAAGGTAAAAAGGGCACCAGAAATCTGCTCTGCAAACTGGCGCCAAAACAAAGCCGTTCTCCCGGGGCTGGGGGATGATTGTCTGTCTTCTGCTTCCTAAGGCTGCCTGCCCGTAATTGCTTCGTTTCTTCCTCACTGGGCAAACAATTAGGCCGTCGCAAGGGGAAGGAGGTCATTAAAGATGCCCCATTCCGGCGTGGCTCAGGCCAGGTGCCAGGGAGCTCAGCATATCCTGGCTCTGGATGAGGGCTGAGAAGCCCTCCCCCCCCCTACCCCCCACCCCGCTTTGACCTGGCGCTATTACCTGTGTCATCGGGAGCTGGTAACGGGGAAGCGCGTGGGGCTCTGACGCACGAGGGAGCCTTCTGAAGCGCGGCTTCTGTTCCGCTCAGTCAGAAACTCCCGTGTTCCCGAAAGCCCCTTTCCCACGGAAAACACTGACATTCTGACTCCAAAGCAAACAGGGCGAGAAGCAGGAACCACAAGTTCCCACACTAGGAAGAGGGAGTGGAATCTAAAAGATAAAGCCTTCCAGAGTTAGGAAAACTGTTCCAGTGCATAGGTGTAACAAGCAGGTAAAACAACCCAGATGTGCATCCATGAATGCGTGGGTGAAGGAACTGTGGTCTGTACAGACAGGAGAAGATCATCCAGCCTTAAAGAGAGGGACGTTCTTCTGTACGCGGCCACGCGGACAGACCTTGAGGACATTATGCTAAGTGTAATAAGCAAGTCAGAGAGAGACAAACACTGCCTGATTCCACTTCTGTGGCGTGCCTAAAATAAGCAATCCATTGGATCAAAGAACGGAATGGTGTGGCCAGGGGTTGGGGGAGGGGGGAATGGGGAGTCGCTAGTCAATGGGCATGAAGTTTCCTTTAAGTAAAATGAGTGCATTCCAGGCACTGCTGTACAACACGTCAACACCAGTGCATTAGGCACTAAAAATTTGTTAAAAGGGTAGATATCATGTTAAGCGTTCTTATCACAACAAAATTAAGTAAATAGAACAAAGAGCACACCTGCCCTATCACCTCTCCCCCCCACCCCCCCAAAAAAAAAACAACAAAAACCTAAATAAGTAAATCCGTATTCCTACTTTTTTTAAAAATTCAAGTAACCAAGATCCAGGTCTGACCCCGGACAGGTAGGTGGCAGAGTGGCCCCGTGCCAGCTCAGCCAAGTGAGAGGGGACAGGGGCCCAGCCGAGCGAGCTCCGCCCTGGCCCAGCCGTGGCGGGCTTGTGTCGGCCATGACCGCACGGCAGGGCCGCTGCCAGACACATCCAGGCGCGAGTCGCTGGGAAAAATCCCTCTGCGCCTCCCACACTCAGAACCTCTGTATTCTTTTTTTTTTTTTAATATATATATTTTATTGATTTTTTACAGAGAGGAAGGGAGAGGGATAGAGAGTTAGAAACATCAATGAGAGAGAATCATCGATCAGCTGCCTCTTGCACGCCCCCTGCTGGAGATGTGCCCGCAACCAAGGTACATGCCCTTGACCGGAATCGAACCCGGGACCTTTCAGTCCGCAGACCGACGCTCTACCACTGAGCCAAACCGGTTTCGGCAGAACCTCTGTATTCTTGCTTCCACAACAGGAATGTTAAGCAACAAAATACCCCTTCCTTAAGGTGACACACCAGGAACACACTTTGAGAGAGGTCACTGCAACAAAAAAGAAAACAGCGCTCCTCTGTGGGTCAGAAGGTGAAGGGTGGCCCCCAGATAGCGGGGACCTGCAGGAAATTCCCGGGGCACAGCAGAGCGCAGGCTTGGGAAGGGAAGTAAGGGAGGCTGCTGAGGGATGTGCCGCAGTGGCCAGCGCTCCCCCCCCCCCCCCACCTCCGGGACTCTGACAAAGGCTGATTCACTGGGAGAAGTCTTGGTAAAAGCCGAGGGGTGGGAACCAGTGGGCCCGGGTGGCCGCGATGAGCAGGTAGCTTCCCCAACTCCAGGGCCACGGGCGCCGCTGAAGAACTTTTATTTTAACAGCTCCCCCTGCGCCTGTTCTGAGGTTCATGTCATTGTGTCTTTGTGCTTTTTTTTCCCCCCTCTCTTCCTCCTTTGAACAAACAGAACAGAACAAACATGACCTATGAGAAAATGTCCAGAGCCCTGCGCCACTACTACAAACTAAACATTATCAGGAAGGAGCCCGGACAAAGGCTTTTGTTCAGGTAGCACTTCCTCTTTCTCCTTTCCTTCTTTGGGGGAGGATATCGCTTTCTTTTAATAAGAGGGAGGAGGGGGCCTGTTAAGATCTTTACCTGCCTACCCGAGACTCAAAGCCACCGGGGTTGTGAATCGGAAACCAGGTGCTGGTTTGTTAGGATTTAAGAAACATTCGTTTTGTTTTGTTTTATTTTTTAAATTGATGTCTGTCCTATCATTAAACCAAGACTAAGTAAACACAGTCTGACTCCCCTGCAAAGACTTCTTCTAGGGCATGCATGTCCCCTGTAAAACGATGCAATGATCAAATAGTATGACCTGCCATTACATCCGGTGTAGGGCACGGAGCAGCCAGAGGGGGCACTGTTAGTGGCCACGCCAGGGATTGAACCTGGACTTCCAGGCCCCAACCCTGTCCGCTGGTTCCTGAATCAGAGTTTGTCACGCTGCAGTTTGTCGGGACCTGTGAGTGGGTCGTGAAATAGATGTTATGAGTCCGTCATAACTTTTTTTTTTTAAATGAAATAGAACAGAATGGGTTATGGTAGGATAGAGTTGAAAATATCAGCATGTGTCCCATGAAATTCAGAGGGACTGCTCCTTTATGAAAATTTTGTTTCAGAGGGTATCCAATGACAGGCACTTTCTTGAAATGTGGAAGATTCGAGAAAGGCAACAGCCTCATGATGGCTTCCCGAGCAATGGAGACTGGTATCTAGACTTCAGATTCACTCCCAGAGTAATTCGACCTTCTCTGTCCACCTCTCCTGCCTCCCAAACTCATTATGTACACTGCCAGCCGCCCTGCAACTCAGACGCAGTTCCCTGTGTCAGAAACGTGTACCCCTTTGAGTTTTTGCTTTTTAACATATATACCCTCGAGGCCCACCTCAAACTGGCTGCCTTCTTCAACTGCTCAGACACTCAGATATCTTATTCTGGCATTTCTTGGCCCTAAACCACTTCGTGATCTGCCTTGTTGTTGTTAATCCTCATCCAAGGATATTTTTCCATTGATTTTTGGAGAAAGTGGAAGGGAGAGGGAGAGACAGAGAGAAACATCCATGTGAGAGAGACACATTGGTTGGTTGCCTCATGCACACCACCACCACCACCACCACCACCACCACCCCCCGACCAGGGCCAGGGAACCTGCAACCAAGGAACATGCCCTAGACCAGAATCAAACCCAGGACCCTTCAGTCTGTGGGCCAGTGCTCTATCCATTGAGCAAAACCAGCTAGAGCATGATCTGCATTTGTAATAGGGGAGTCCTTCTCCCCACAGCGAGGTCACAGGCTCCTAGGAGGTCGAGGATTACATTTGGTATAATTCTGTTGTACGCTTCATGTAGGCTTTCAGTAAGTATTTTATGACAAGCCTAGCTTGGAATATCAGAAGCTTAATATGGAAAAGCAGTCAAAAGAAGAAAAGGGTCATTTGAGGGCCACACATAGCGTATTGGTGGGCATGGTCTGGAGGGCATCGTTAGTGACTTCAGGTGTTGAGGAGGGAAGCGTTAGCGAGGGAAGGAAAGGTAGAAGACAGACTGCGGACCGGATGCTACAGATCGTGCTGCCTCCATAATATGGCAGAAAAGAAAAGCTGGAAGGTTCCTAGGTTTCCAATAGTGATTTTGAACAACGTGAAAAG
The DNA here is from genome assembly GCA_963924515.1 of Vespertilio murinus. Taxonomy (NCBI): domain Eukaryota; kingdom Metazoa; phylum Chordata; class Mammalia; order Chiroptera; family Vespertilionidae; genus Vespertilio; species Vespertilio murinus. Next base: position 174,494,238 of record OZ004707.1, on the reverse strand, counting down.
GGAAGATTCGTGCTATTAGCGGGCAGGTTAGTCATTTTTGAGAAAATGAGTGCTGCACGCCAGACTCTCCACAAAACAAAGGCTTCTTGGTATGAAATCCAGGGTATAATCAGGTGACGTATTACATTGTGGGTACTTGGCACAAGATGTATGGGAGAGGATGGAGGAAGGCTTCGGCATAGATGGGTCCCATTAGCAGCTCTTGGATGATGAGGCGGAGCTCAAAGAATGAGTAGGGCTCAGACAGTGAAAGGGGTAGAGAGGGTTCCAAATAGAGGCTCGAGCTGGAGGTTGGGAATCTGGCGTGAGCCATCCTATCTAGTAAAGAAGGAATATGCAAATTGGCCATAACTCCACAACAAAGATGGCGGCACCCACAGCCAATAAGGAGGGAATATGCAAATTGATGCAACAAAGCAAGAGGCTGAAGGCGGCTGTGGCCAAGGTGAAGGTGGAAAGGTGGATCCGGGCCAGAGCAAAGGTGGTGCTGGCAGCCAGGGGAAGGAAGGCCTATTCTTGCACGAATCTTTGTGCATCGGGCCTCTGTTGACTATATGAGGAAGAAGACTGGCCAGGCAAAGATGGAGGATTTACAGTGGAAATTGGAGTTTCCTGGGTGTGATGACAAAGGGCCCCAGTGGGCAGGTTGGAGACTGAGTCCTTGACTTGATAAGTGGTCATCGTAGGCTTTGGACATGGAGGAATGAGAGAAAAAGTGTGTGTGAAGACAGTTCATCTGGTGCAGGGTAGAGTAGATGGGAGGGGAAAGGAGTGCCAGCACACAGTAGGACTGAGGAAAGGACACTCCCACAGTAGGGCAAGAGCGTTTGCATCTAGGTTGCCTTCCAGAACCATGACATCGTGGCTGAAACGTCACCGAAGTTCTTTCCAAGGGCACCCAGTGAACAGGATGAGGCTTGCAGTGTGCAGCTGGCTGCTAAGGAAGACAGACTAAAGAGGATTTGGTGCTAACGTTTTGGATGGGTTTGTGTTAACATTGAAAAAGATTTTCTTTTTTGCCTTTGTGAGTTTCCAAAGCACCACTACTAGCTGGCCCTATTATCAGAATTTTCCATTCAGCATTTAATTGTGCCCTTTGAGTTAAAAATCAAATTTCAAATACCGTTCCCTGGACTCACAGTTCGGGATGGAAGGGATCTGCAGCTCTCGTGGGTCCTTGTAAAATGTAACTCTCTAAACATAAGAAACTCAGATGAGTGAGCTGCACCAGGCTTCCCTCACAAGGTCACGTGGGAGGCACCGCCCAGCTCCAGTGGGCGCTTGCTCTCTGCCTGCCAGCATCTTAGCCCCTTTTTATAGTTACTTCACCGTCTTTCAGGCCGTCAGGGTCAGGGGCACCTTTTTCTAACGGACACAAAGTCACCGTTAACAGCGGGCCTTTCTCTTTCGTTTCAAGTTCAGGGTGAAGACAACTTTAGCCAAATGTAATTTCTTCACTCCCCCATTTCCTCTCCCAAAGGTTTATGAAAACCCCAGACGAAATCATGAGTGGCCGGACAGACCGTCTGGAGCACCTCGAGTCCCAGGAGCTAGATGAACAAATCTACCAGGAAGATGAATGCTGAAGGCACCAACCCCATCTCGGCGGCCGCAGCCCAGGGCACCGCTGCCCCAGAACTGCCGGAGGCGGAGCAGGGGACGGCGGAGAGGAGGAGGGGATGAGGCCCCGTGACAGGAGTGACACTTCTCTTGCATACCAGAGGGACCCAGAGCACCTTAGACAAACCACCCAGCACAGGCAGGGCTGGGATTCTGGCCGGCGGCACAAGCCCGGGACCCGCATTCACGTCCCCGCCTCTTTCGGAACCTGTCCGTCTGTAACTCCTCACCCTCGCCCTCCCTCCCACCTGTTGTCAGTTTCACGGTATTTTTGTTTTTTATTTTTTTATGACCATACAGTTTGACTTTCATCGGTCACCTAGGGGAAGACATGAGCTTGTTTTCCTATGGAAATATTATATCTATTATATATATATTTTGCAATTCTCACAAAGTGTGGCAAACCCAGCTCGTCAGGAAGGAGAAAACTTGCAAAAGGGTCCAGCTCTTCTTCCCCCCCCGCCACGTGGATCAGGTCTGTTTCTGTTGCTGTTGGATCTTGGGGGGCAGGATGGGGTGCAGGGAAAAAAAGGATGCTTTTAGAAAAGATAAAGTGAAAAAGGAGAGGTCTCCTTTTCTCTCTCTTGCTCTCTCTCCTTCCCTGCCTTCTCCCCATCCCCCTCCTGCCCTCTTAGAGTTCAGCCTCTTGGAGAATCTAGGTAGCAATTGGCACCTAAACAGAATTGGTGGCCTGGGTGCTTTGGGGGCCGACACCGCTAAATCAGACCCTCAACCCTGCCCTTGGCCACGGTCCGTCCAGAGGAGCCTCAGGCGGCTGTGCTCTAGGAAACAAGTGTCCGCCATGCAGACACAGCGTGAGAGCCACGCAGACACAGCGTGAGAGCCACGCAGACACAGCGTGAGAGCCACGCAGACACAGCGTGAGAGCCACGCAGCTCAGGGTTCTGCAGCCTCGGCTCCCGGTGGGCGGGCGGGCGGGTTCTTTGGAAGCCCCAGCACCTGGGACCACAGTGGGAAGCCCGCCAAGACCACACAGGCCTGAGGGTCCAGAAACGAACTGAAAGCTCCGAGGTGGGACCCGTTCCCCCCAAGCAGGCTACAGAGGCCACAGAGGCAGGAAGGGTCCCTGTGCCCCATCACGTGGTCAGTTTCATGCCCTCACCGAACTTTTTTTTTTTTTTTTAACAATTTCTAGGCTTTTTCTTTTTTTTAAGTTTCCCGGTCCCCCTGGGGCACAGGACATTGGAGAGGGGAGCACCCTGGAGTGTGCAGACAGCAGATCCCTCAGATACCTGACGGCTTCCTTCTGCCCTGGCATAGCTGTGCTGCGGAACGGGCCCCTCCGTGGCCCGTATTCCCCTCAAAATGAGATCGGTTGTATCTTGGAAAGTGAGGACAGCGCCACCCCTTAGTGCTTTTGATGATGACATTATTTTAGAGAGCTGTTTAGCTTTGCTTTCCTTTCCTAGCCTTCTAAATTCACTCTTCCAATACAGGTTCAGAATCCAATCTGAGGAGTACAGTGTGTTTTAATTCGAAAGATTGGACCTGCCTTACAAAGCAGCCCCTCCTCGTTGCCCTCAGCTCCCCCGGGGTACGTAGGGAATGGTCAGCAGACGGTCGCACGCAGGTGAACTGCCAGACCCCCGCCTCTCCTCCAGCCTTAGACACAATCCTCCCCCAGCCTACTGACCACGACACCAGCAGGGGCGAGGGGCACAATAGACGGACTATGGTCTCAGGACCGTGGACCTGAGGAGCTGATCGGGGCTCTTCTTTCTTGCTCTGTTCCTGCCTCATCTCAGACAGAGGTGGCACAGCCAGCTCCCACATCACACACTCCCCCACCCCCCCTCTAACTTCCAGAATATCGGGGCTTGTGATGAGGTCAGAGACCATCTGTGGGAGGCTAGCGGCTCCCTACAGGGAGGGTCTGGTGTGAATCGGCGTGGATGGTGCAGCGCAGCTGGGTCCCAGCAGGCCACAGATGTCTCTCAGGAGTGTGCGGCCGCACACCAGCCTCTGAGATGACTGATGAATCAGCGAGGGGGAGATGAAGCCAAATACCAGGCGTGCTGTGAGAGCCGCTGCGTTTAGGGCTGGAGAGACAGGCTGCATTTTCGCTGGGGCCCTTGGTGTGGTTATGACATCAGGCCCAGCGCATGGTGCTCCTCCTGAGATGAGGACACACCACTCCGTCCACCTGACCCCGACAGTGCCATTCGGGCCGCTTTCCAGTCCGAGAATCTTATGGTTGAATTATGGAGGAAGATGCCCTTTGGCCCCCAAGGATTTCTCTGTATTTAAAGCAATATTCTCTGTGAAAATGTATGACAGGATGACACCTTCAGCCACTTAAAGAAAACATAGAAGGTGCTAATTCCAGTATAGTCTTGATTTCCCATCCAGGTATTTGTGAACAATCATGGTTTCCTCTTGATTTCCCTTCACATCAGAGACCTTGCCATTTGTTCTCTGAGAGAACACGTGGGCGGTGCTGACCCCAGGGGTGCAGTGCTCACACACCGCAGGCCTCCCAGGTTTCAGATGGAATTTAGCCAACCTTCCTGAAGCACCTGTCAGACCCGTGAGGGACTCAGCAATGAAGCGGGTACAACCCTGCCCTCCCAGAGCCTGCTTTCTCCCTGCAGAGTCCCTCTAGCATGGCATGTCTCGCTTCAACACTACATACCAAGGGAGGTGAAAATCTCACCTGGGACCAAGTTATAAAGCACATCTGTCACCTACACAGTTGGCCTTCCCCTGCAGCCATCGTGGGCATTCTTGGCTTGCAAGATCAGAACTGGGGAAAGGAAAATGCAGAGGAAGATCGCGTAGTAGGGCCGTGGTCGGCCAACTGCGGCTCTCGAGCCACATGCGGCTCTTTGGCCCCTTGAGTGTGGCTCTTCCACAAAATACCACGGCCCGAGCGAGTCTATTTTGAAGAAGTGGTGTTAGAAGAAGTTTAAGTTTAAAAAAAAATGGCTCTCAAAAGGAATTCCGATGGCTGTACTGCTGATACTTGGCTCTGTTGACTAATGAGTCTGCCGACCTCTGGCCTTCGGGGAGGGGAGCTTTCTCCAGCTGTGTCCGTAATAGGCACGCTCACTTGTATCTTGAAATTCCCGAACATCTGGTCCCTGGCTTTGAGACAGCCAGCTTGCCTCCTCTCCATGGGAAGATAGCAGTGGCGAGGGGAGGGGAGGACTGGCTGTGTGGAAGTGGTAACCTGATCTCTAAGATCTTTTAGTACCAAGGCAACTTGGTCTGGCCTAGGGCAGCATCACCGATGCTCCAGATCTTGGGGGCAGGGAGGTCTCACGGGAAAAGAGGAGTAACAAACGTAGGATGTGCTTCTTCCAACTGTATCTTTGGAACCTCTGATGCATTGCCTCCTGACCCTGAGGATGTAGATGTAGCTGACACTTAGCAGGCTATGGCAAGATGTACCTGAATGGCTAAGTCAGCCCCATTTCCGCCTTTCCCTGCCCGGGCTCCAACTCTGGAAACATTTTTGCAATGTTAACTCCCTCTTGCGGAAGGGAAACCTGAGGATTAGAGAGGTACTAGGGCCCGCCGTGGAGCAGACAGCATGCCAGGGAAGGAGTTAGGTTTGGGACCCAGCCCGATCGTACCCCCATTTGACCCATTCCCACCCAGGAAGCTGAAGATAAAAGGTCTGGGAAAATACACAAAGAACAAAGGGCGGTTTGCTTCGCCCAGGCATTCCATTCGGTGCTAGTTCCTTTTCACCCGCTCAGCCTGCTCCTCTCTGGGCAGCAGCCTGGACTGAAGGGAGGGACACGAGGAAGCCAGTGCAGGCGAGGGAGGGGACACAATGGTCCCTGCCTGTCTGAAACCCCCAAGACTAACCTGATACTCTTGGCCCCCTCTGCATCAACACTAACAGCTCCGAACTCCCTGGATCTTTCACACACACACACACACACACACACACACACACACACGCCAAGTGAACATTCTCGAAGGTTCCTCTTTGTGACTGCAACCACCTGCAAACCCAAACGAATCTAGAATTTCTTTCTTTTTTTTTTTTTTTGGTTTGTTTAATTTCTAATCTCTTGTTGTTTATGAGGTGTGGGGTTTATAAGGGACTGAATCAAATGAATGTAACAAAAAAGAAAAAAAAATGCCTTTTCTCAGGGCCAGTGAGTTGCAAATAATTTTTAAAGAAAAGCCTATAATTGCATCATCTCAATAAATTTTTTATTTAAAAAAAAAAAAAAGGCCCCCAAGTGTCTGTTTTAATAAGATGAAATGGAGTCAGAGAGGCAAGGTGCTCCGATGAGGTACATCCTGTCTCCGCTCAATTATGGGAGGAAGTGCACGGTTTTGCACTGGCAGAAAGCCTCTGTCACAGAGTCTGCGGCTGCCTTCAGACAGGCAGCCCGGGAAGGTCACAGCAGACCGTTCAGAGCTGGGCAGCTGCTGCAGGTGCAGAAATTTGCCAGGAGGAACCTCGATCCGAGGTGCCAAAGACGTACCAGTTCACTGGTGACCCAGGCAATTCCCAGAGTTAAAGCACCTCAAGGTCTCCTCACAATATAAAGGCGCCCTGATCCTACTGAAGTCATGGTGTGAGCCTACAGCTGATGAGGGCGTACATGTGAGTCCAGCTCCTGCGTAGACACTGGATCATAGTTTTCGTTCAGCTCAGAGCCCCACGCGCAGAACGTCTTGGCAACACTGACCCAGGGAGCCACCTGCCAACTAATAGACACGTAGGATTGCAACAGCAAACGAGCAGAACTACGTTTGCCATGGGTGGTGGGTAGAAACTAAGAGAAGAATGAAAAATTAAGCGAGTGTGGTAAGGACCTGGGGAAGGGGAGGGATGCTGGGTAGAGGGTCAATGCGGGAAATAGAGGGACATCTGTAATACTTTCAACAATAAAGATAAATTAAAAAAAAGAAAGAAAATGAAGCAAATTACGCTTTGTCAGCAACATGGATGTAGGTGTGGGAGGCAGAAGTTTGACATCAGTGGTCTCAGAGAATGGCGTTAGGTTATTTCTGTTGTCCCAGGTACTCTGACACCCTTGACCTTGGACTGATGGCTGGAATTTGTCCTATCTGCTGTATTGTCAAAGCACGGCATCAAATAACAAGGGTCGAGGTGTTTCCTGCTGTGCGAAGAATGCATCGGAAGCCACTCTTCCTATAACCTAGCATTAGCATCACCTTGGAATTGCTAGAAATGCGAAATATCAGTTCTCAACTGCTTGAGATGTTGACATAAACTGAACCAAAAACTTAGGCGGTCGGGCTGAGCAACCTGCTTTAACAAGCTCTCCGGGTGAGTCTGACCCACACTGAATTGTGGGAACCATTGCTAGCATCAATTTGTTCATCTTGGTACAAAAAGCACTATGTGGCCATCTGAATAGGACGCAGAACAATTGACGAGAACTAATTTGCATGAATGGTACAATAACGCTGCATTCTCCTAATGCTAGATACACTGTGGACTGAGGCTAAATGGACACAGAATCACATGCCAGAGTCCTCTTCTTGCTTCCTTCAAACCCTTTAAATGATGCTTTTGCTATAAAAAGGAACTGTTTTAAAGGGCAACTCTAACAGCTGACCTGCCCTTGCAAATTAGAGCATAGCAATTTACTCGCTTATGTCCATGTATCTGCCTAGTCAGCCTAACCTGAAAAGAAAAAAGGATCATTCCCATCTGTTGGCTGACCTTGGCTGGCTGTTCCTGGAATCACTAAGTGGAGCCCAGGTGACCACATAGCCAGGGCATTTGCAGGGACTGCAGAACCACTCGGCTAGACAAGTGCTTCTCAAACCTGAGAGGTGCTTGCAAATCAGCTAAGGATCCTGATGCCAAATTAGGTGATGCCAGTAATATCACCATCTTGCGAAATACAGGAAGAAGATCTACCTGCTCAGAATGAAGCTTGGGAGTCAGCATTTCTAACAAGCCCCCCAGTGATGTAATGCTGCTGGCCCCTCAGACCACACTTTGAGTAGCAAAGTCCAGTGCTCTCCCGTCGAGTCCTGGGATTCTGACCCGAATGCAAAACTGAACTAGCCTCTCTTTTTGCTGTCTTTCTGTGCCAGTTCCTCCAAGAATAATTCCAGGGGCCAATCCGGTTCTGGGAGAAGTTTGCTTGTTCTCCTATTAGGACATTTGTGTGCTCAGTGGTGGAGCACTGACCTATAAACCAGGAGATCTGTTTGATTCCCGGTCAGGGCACATACCTGGATTGCTCGATCCCCAGTAGGAGGTGTCCAAGAAGCAGCTGTTCAATGACTATCTCTCATCATTGATGCTTCTATATCTCTCTCCCTCTCCCTTAATCTCTGAAATCAATAAAAAAAATTTAAGATAAATATATGTCTACTATAATAAAACCATCTTCAAAAATGTGTTTTAACATTATTTCTTGTGTCTGTTGTGTTGGGAAAAAACACTTTTCACTATTCTATAGTTCATATTCCCTTTCCCTTTGTGAATTTCTGAAGTAGATAACCTTTTGGGCTTTACAATCCTATATAATCCTATGTGATAAAAGGCTAATATGCAAATAGACTGAATGGCAGAATAACTGAACAACCGGTCACTATGATGTGTGCTGACCACCAGAGGACTTGTGCAGAACATGGTGAGTGTGGGCAGCAAGCAGCAGAGCGTGGAACATGATGGGCATCAGCTGAGGCAGGATGGTGGAGCAGGTGAACAGGGGTGCCAGTCGCTGTCATTGCGGCAAGCCTCTGGTCATTACTGAGAATTCTTTGCTCCTGCCTGTCATTCACACTTGCTGCAGGTGTTGGCCCCACTCGCACCTGCTGCCAGCACCCGGCACTGGTCTGGATTGCTTGGCACCATCTGCAGGTGCAAGTGGCAGCTGTGGGCCCCAATCATCCCTGAGATATTCACGTCTCCCTGCTCCTGAGGGGCGATTGGGGCATCAGCCACCACTCACATCCACTGAAAGCACTGGCCCCACTCATACTCACTGCAGGTAACAGCCCCAATTGCTCTGTGCCATCAGTGGGTACTAAAGGGGCTGGCGCCATCAGTGCATGGCAGCAGAGGGCGGGAGCAGACGGGGATGAAGGGGAGGGGCCATGGTGGGAGGGTCTAACAGAGGCATGGAGAATGGGCTGACACCGGTCCCTGTGCCCACCACAGCCCACAGTTCCTTTCATGGTGCACGAATTTGTGCACTGGGCCCCTGGGTTAAATAATAATCACTCATTTCTGATAAACAGCACTACATGCTGAATAATTTGACTTCAGAATGTCAGACTATTGCAACTATGGGCAAAGCAACATTTTTAGACAGTGGGCTTCAGGGCTGGAGCAACCGCCCACAATGTTGAGTTGTGTGACCTGCTGTGTCAGGAGCAAGGCTCTCACCAGAGATAGTGCAGTACCAGCAAGGATGTTGCTTTTCTCCAGCTGAGGGTTCTGCCTGTTTGGGCTTCAAAGTCCACCTTTCATTTTGCTGGTGACATTGTTATAGGCAGCCAGCAGGGATGGCACCAGATGCCTGACTGGTGGGGTCAGATCAAACCTGGGTTCAGCAACCTCAGTACTTGGGTTCTGGCTAGGAAAGAATTCAGAGCCAAGACCCAAACTGTAACAGAACTTTCTTTGGGTAAACCGTAGAGGTAGAAAAAAGTAATTCCTAGAAGAAATGGGCTTAGGGAACAAGTTATAGAGGCAAAGGAAGGGCCCTTGGAGCCTGGGAGTGAGGAAGCCAATGGTAATGTGCCTGGGGTGGGGCGAAGGAGGGAAAGGGAAAGGTTTGGGCATGCTCCCTAGAGGGAGAGCGCACTGGGTCCTCCATCCTAAGAGTTTTAAGGACAGGATGGAGATTTTAGAGGAGGTTCCCAAGGAAAGATCTGACTAGCATATTCAGTAGCTTTCCAGGTGTGTCCTTTTGGGGTTGTGATCTCCACTGATTGATTGCCCGGCGCTAGGGCAGGGGGTCAGTATAATGCAGCTGGTCCTGAGGCTGGTTCTGTTGCTTCCCTGGGCCTGGAGCTGAAATGCAACTGAGGCCTAGAGGTTCTCTCAGGAGGAAAGGTCAGGGGGTCCAAACCGCAAGACCAGTTATAGGGGAGGAAAAGTCACCCAGAGGGTGAGATCCCACCCTACAATTGATTGTCCGTTGCCAGGCACCGGCTTTCCACATTGATGATTTTCTATACCAGGCCCCTGTCCTTGCTCTGCTCATGTCTGTCTAACTACCTACAGCAGTGTTTCCCAAACTTCTCTCATGATGAGAATCACCTGGTGGAGTTGTTAAAATACAGATTCCTGAATCCCAACTAAGAAGTGCTAAACTAGAATTTTTGGGAACATATAGGTAAAATTGTATACTTAACTAGTGCTCTAAGCTTAGTTAAATTGTATACTTAGTAAAGTTGTACACTTAACTAGTGCTCTAAAGGGAAAGGTTTGGGCATGCTCCCTAGAGGGAGACCGCACTGGGTCCTCTATCCTAAGAGTTAGACAGACATGAGCAGAGCAAGGACAGGGGCCTGGTATAGAAAATCATCAACGTGGAAAGCCAGTGCCTGGCAACGGACAATCAATTGTAGGGTGGGACCTCACCCTCTGGGTGACTTTTCCAGGATGGAGCACTAGTTAAGTATAAAATTTTACCTATTTGTTCCCAAAAATTCTAGTTTAGCACTTCTTAGCTGGGATTCAGGAATCTGTATTTTAACAACTCCACCAGGTGATTCTCATCATGAGAGAAGTTTGGAAAACACTGACCTAGAGCAAAACAAAAAAATCCCTGATTGAGACTTGAGTTCATTGGTGGTAACTTTCTGATTTATTGCATTCTGATTTCGTGTCTCTTACATGGACTGGGGGGGGTCTGACACACCTGGTTGGCCCGCGGGCCTAAGAGAGCGACAGAGCAGAGTGGTTAAACCAGTACAGCCCTCGTCAGAATGCCTGGATCCGAATCCGCACTCCCTCACCAGCTGTATGACCTCGGGCAATATACTTAACCTCTCTGTGCTTCCTTAAATGTAAAATTAGGGTATAATAATAGTTCCTACTTCAGAAGGATGGCTGTGAGGATTAGTGAGTTATTAAAGAGAAAGAAAGGGCTTAGAAAAGTACAGAGCACAGTAAATATTACCCTTTATTACTTTTATACTTTACTCTGGATCTACTGAGCCACAAACAGCTGCTTCACCCAGAGCTACCTTCTAAAAAAAAAAAAAAAGTTTGCTTCTGTTTTATTTTGTTTTAGTCCAAACAGTGTGGAAAGAGTGCAACCCATCACATTACAGATGAAGAGTCAGAAGCCCCGCCAGGTGAGGGCTATCTTGAGTTCTCCCGCACCCACAGCTGCCCGAGCCAGGGCCCCCAGCCCGGTGTCCTCCTGGGCCAAATCTCAGCCTCAGGGAGCACCTGAGCCCTCGGCAGTGGCTTCAACCCAAGGGAAACATTGGCTTGATTCAGGTTCACGGGGAATATTTTAACCTGGCTTTGCTCCAGTTCAATGGCTTTAGGAAATGTGTCAGTTTCGTTCTATTTAAAATTGGTTTGCAAGGTTCCTTGATTTTTGCTTTTGCCTTCTTGTTGAAGAAGTCCTGGCTTGGCTCACAGGTACACAAAACAATGTGATTTGGGTTCAGTGTGGGGACTAGGAAATTGGAATGTCACTTTTGAGGGAGCCATGTCCTGAACCCCTACAGGTGTGGCCCTTTGGGACGCCAAAAGGTCCAGCATGACACACTGCTGACCATCTTGCTCACTTGGGACTTCTGTTTCCTTTAGAAAAGGGAAAAGTACCCGTGACCAAGCTAAGAGTCTCCGCTTTCCAGTGGAGATCAATCTTCGTACAGAACAATAGGAGGACCAGCGGCCATATTGGATTCTAGTCCCATCTAACCACTACCTCCAAAAGCCCGCTGTAGGCTTGGGCCTCAGTTTCTTGGAGAATTACCTTCCTGAAAGCACAGTTGAAATGACTCGATAAAGAAAACATGTCCAATTCTAGCACATACATGTTAGTTCCCTTCCCTCTTTCCTGCCTGCCAACCCCCCCCCCCCCACCACCCACATGCATTGCCCTTCCTGCCCTCAATTTCTATCGTTCTGATTCTATAGAATTCCAAGTGGGAAAATCACCCCAGGACAGCTGCTGAGGAATATTAGACCTTTGTGTCTAATCAACTAAATTGCCTCTTTGCTTCCTCAACACACTATGGCCCTTAATCAAGACCTTGACCAAATGAAGGTAAGAATACCTTTCCACACAACCTCGGAAGTTAGAACATTCACCCTCTGCCAGTCTCCCATAGAAAGAGCCTCCTTCTAAAGCAGAAGTCTGTAAGCTCCTTCCTTCCCCCAGCCTCTTCCTCCTAGTAAAAGCCTGCATGTCATTTGCATCAGCTTGGAGCTGGTTAGTCAAATCAGTAGATGAATGCAAATCTTCCTAGGAATTTGAAATCTGTGCAGGGCAATTCCATTTGGAGCTCTTTCCTTGTCTTTCTATTATAGCTCCCCTCCCCCAACCAGTTCCCACCCGAGGAGAACCCAGGAGAACCTGGAAAACTCCAGAGATGGTTTTGCCCCCAAAACCAATGGGAAATTTGGGTATTTGTTTATCCTGCTTAAGTATAATCAGGATTCTAGACACTCAAATAAAGCTCCCTTGCTAGGGACACTTGGTTTTCTCCCTCTGCTCCCAGCATTCATGGCCATCTTCAAATATTGCCTGAGTGCCGGTGATGGGCTGGCACCTGGCCACGTGCCAGGGAAAGCCACCCTTGAGGAGCACTGAGCCCTTTCGTATCAAGAGTGTGGACTCAGACTCAAATTCAACATGAGTGGAGGAAGAGGTGGTGGCTTTTAGGGACCCCTGGACCAGGCCACTCAGCTGAGACGCTACCCATTCAGGTCTATGCTTACCTACAAGGGCTTCTTCCATCTCAGACATGTACTGTGGTGTTACCCAGCACTCAAGCAGGAATTACGCTAATGCAAAATAATTACACAGTGTCATGATGGAGCTGCTCCCTTAGACGCCCTCCCTTTATAATGTTGGGTGCCGACCTTTGGATGGGCTCAGACTTGACAAGGTGCATTCCCTACTGGGTGCTTCACAGAGGACCCTGTTCTGGGGAGACTTCCCCAGCCACAGTGCAGTTCTAACAGGTCTAGCTCACGGGCCTGCAGGCCAGCCAGTCAAGTTCCAATTGTTTTGAAATATGCCTGCTCTTTGTTTTTTGAACATATTTTGAAGGAAAGCCAGGTGCCCCAGGTGCTGTGTAGCTCCTGAGATGGATCAGTGAGCTTCCGAGGGGAAGTAAGATCAGGGCGGTCTGGTGAGAAGAACACGGTCTTGGGGGGCAGACAGAGCCGAGTGTGGAGTGTGTCTCTACCCCCTGCAGCAATGCAGACTTAGAAAACATACTCGTCTTCTGTGGATAGCCATTCCCTTCTCTGTGATTCGGAAGGGTTTCTTTGAAAAGTAGAGGTAATGTATGTGAAGTGCGGGGCAGTTGTAGATGCTCAATCAATAGTACATATTGGGTCCTTTCTCCAGAAAATGATGGATAGGTAGATATGGAATCGTCTGTCCAAAAATGTTACATTTCACTCACCAAATCTTACCTAGATGGTCTCTTTATCTTTTGTTTGTTTTCTTCCCTTGTTTACTCCAGGGGAAAACAATTTTATTTTTTAAAAATATATTTTATTGATATTTTACAGAGAGGAAGGGAGAGAGATAGAGAGCTAGAAATGTTGATGAGAGAGAAACATCGACCAGCTGCCTCCTGCACACCCCTCTCCGGGGATGTGCCCGCAACCAATGTACATGCCCTTGACCAGAATCGGACTTGGGACCTTTCAGTCCACAGAACGACGCTCTACCACTGAGCCAAACCGGTTTCAGACAGGGGAAAACAATTTTAAAGAAACAACTTCACCAAAGGGACTATTCTAGATTTATCTTTTTCCAAATAAACCGACCTCTTTCCCAATTAGTGATGTATAGGATGAGGCCGAGGAGCATTTTTTAAACCCTAAGTAAACATCTTCATACTTGCACAATCCTTACAAAGAGGGCTTGCATACATTTTATCTAAAAATCCTGTAACAGCCGAAACCGGTTTGGCTCACTGGTAGAGCGTCAGTCTGCAGACTGAAAGGTCCCGGGTTCAATTCCGGTCAAGGGCATGTACGTTGGTTGCGGGTGCATCCCCGGTGGGGAGTGTGCAAGAGGCAGCTGGTCGATGTTTCCCTCTCATCGACGTTTCTAGCTCTCTATCTCTCTCCCTTCCTCTCTGTAAAATATATATATATATATATATATATATATATATATATATATATATTAAAAAAAATAAAAATAAAAATCCTGTAACAACCCCATGAAAAATATTTTCTCTCTCATTTTAATGAAAATGAAACTGAGACTCAAGATAGGGTAAGTCATTTGGTCAAGTTCACATAGATAGGAAGCAGGAGAGCTTGGTTTCAAACAGGATCTTCCAATTCCTTATTTCCTGTTCTGTCATGTTATCCAGAAAAAGGACACTCTTCACTCCACTGTCAGCTTGACACAGATGCTTCCTGGTTTGGCTGGTAGAACCCAGGGCTCTGACCGAGTGAACACAGGACAAGTGAGTCTGGCGAGAGGGAGGGCTCGAACGTGGCCGTCATCTAGAACTTGAAGTCCTGAGAACTAGGTGAGGGAGCCACTCATGGGTTCTAAGGCATCAAGGAGCAGTGTGAAGGCACTGGAAATTCGGGGCGCCAAAGGAAGGAAGTGTGTCTGGAAAAGATACAAGGGAATACTGAAAATAAATTTCCTCCAAGTTATCATCTCACCTTGGGCCTGTCCTTCTTCATGGTACTGACTTCATAAACAATTCCGACTTTTCCCATGGCCTTTTCCCAGGAACCCTGTCACCCCCTGAGAAGGCGGCCCAGTTCATTCCCATGTTGGCCCGGGACAAGGCAGAATGGAAGTCCCCCTGTCCCAGGTGAGGCCATTTGGAAGGCGAAAGGATGAAGGAGTAAAACTCTGGTGAACTCAGCAGGCAGGGCCAGATATAAACCCAGGTGCGGAGCTGTGTGGACTGCCAGGTAACTGAAAAGGGTCAAAGCCATATTCACAAATATAAACACTGAGGGTGTTTGCCGAGCAAGGAACAGGCAGCCAGACACGGAGTGAGAGAACCAGGAGATAGAGCGGCTTCTGAGACTGAGGATAATCAAAACAAGAAGTGTCAGAATATAACAAGAGAGGAGAGCGGGGTGTGTGTGTGTGTGTGTGTGTGTGTGTGTGTGTGTGTGTACTTGTGTGTGCTTTTGTGTGTATGTGTGTGAAAAAGTGAGACTATGGCTATAGCAGCTCCAACCCCACCCCCTGCTGGGCAGTGTTTGTGTGTCCCTGAAAGATTAGGTCTTAGAACCACAGCATATTAGAAGCAGAGGGAACCT
This sequence comes from Vespertilio murinus, assembly GCA_963924515.1. NCBI lineage: Eukaryota > Metazoa > Chordata > Mammalia > Chiroptera > Vespertilionidae > Vespertilio > Vespertilio murinus. The sequence goes on along the minus strand of OZ004707.1, from coordinate 174,479,192 downwards.
CCGATCACTCCATGTGCAGCGGTCCTCCGAGGAACGGAGTGGCTGACCTGAAGTCACACCACTCCCCAGCAGCACAGTTAGCGCCCTTCTGGGCGGTTCATTGACTTTGGAGCAGAGTCAGGAAAACATCTCGAGTCAAAGAATGCAGTCCTCAAAAGCTACCAACTGACAGCATAAACACGAAGGCAAAAAGAAGAGAGGTAAACATTCTGGAAAGCACAAGAGCAGATGTGAAAAAGCACCACCCATGAAGACAATTCCACCTCAGGACAAACAGGCCCGGAAAGCAGAAAAGGGCATAGATACTGTCTCAGGAGGAAATGCAAAACACACACAGACAGACACACACAAGATTAATTTTAATTTTATGGGCAGCTTGATGCCAAAGCGCTATAATAAAGTGCATGCCATAAATATTTGATTTTGCATGAAGAAATACAAGAACTGGTTTGTATGAGAGGAAGGAGGCTTGGATGCTCGCTGCAATTTAAATTTTAAAAGAGGATGAATAAACCGAGTTTATTAAGTGAAAGCCTGCAATTGGATGTTCCCATAAAGAGGCTTCCTGTAGGCTTCTAAGCGGTTTATAAATACACATGGACAGATTCAGAAAACAAGGAGTCCACTGAGGCTATAAACTAGGCTTTGATTTTCACTCTTGTCCCAGAAACTATTAGGTAGACTAGTCCCTAAAAATCACAAAACTTTAACAGAAGCGAGATCACAGCAAACGTTATGGCATTTTAGCATGGAGTGTTTAACATACAGTAATGTAGTACATATGACAACTAGAGTATACATGCAGTGGGGAAGGCAGTAAATGGACATGGATGGTTTCCAGGTTCTCCTTACATTTGACATGTAAGAAGAGTTAATACAATATTAACTTTGTGGGAAGGGCTACATTCGAGGCCCTTCCCAGCATGGGAAGGAACTGGGCCGCCTTCTTGTGGGTGACAGGGTTCCTGGGGAAAGGCCATGGAAAAAAGCCAGAGACATTTAAGAAGTCAGAACGGTAAAGACGTTATACCATACCAACATGTAATACACAATATTCATATGTAAGAAGAGGTAATGCAATATTAATGCAAAGACTGAAAAGGTAAGCATAAATATAGTGTAATGGCTAAGCAATAACTTTAAAATGCAAAAGGGCTAATAGATCAATTTAAATGGAATTGTGAAAAATATTCAATTAACCCCAAAAGAAACCAGAAAAAGAACAACTGAAGCAAATGGAAACAAAAAACAAACAAAATGTAAACCTAAATGCAATCAAATTAATAATTACACGAATGTAAAAATAAAAGACAGAGGTTGTCAGAATGGATAAAATAGCAAAACCCAGGTATAAAATGTATATAAGAGAAACACTTTATTTATTTTTTTCATTGAAAGATTGTTTTTGTAAGTCTTCGTTGTTGAAAGAGACACACTTTAAATGTAAGAACAAAGATAAGTTCAAATGAATGGATAAAACATATGTCATGCAAACAGCAAGGATAAAGGTGCTGGAGCGACTGTGTTAATACCAGGCAATGCAGACTTCAAGGCAGAGAGTGTTACTGGAGATAAATAAACGGGAGTCTCTGGCAACAGGCATTCGTTTGCTGAGTGTAGAACTGAAAGAGTCAAACAAGTCAAAGGGAGGCCAAGATGTCGTTTTAAACCCATTTCTCCAGATTCCCTCTAGTTTACCTAGAACAGTGTTTCCCAAACTTTTGACATATGTGTGCCCCTTCTATAATTTTTGTAACAGTGAGTACCCTTCATCAAAAAAAAACCTGCTCTCTGACATTCCCCGAGGGGTCCCGGATTGTGAGAAGGTGGTCCTCTGGTGACACATCCTGGAATTGGGCTCCCTCCTCTCTGGTTCTAGGTGCTTCACCAGAGAACCACAGCTGCCAACTCACCACAGCTTAGCAACTTCTGTGTTGAGTGCCTGCCCTCTGGTGGTTGGTGTGCATCATAGCTATTGATCAGACAGTGCTTAGGCTTTTATATAGAGAGCTATTTTTATTGATTTCAGAAAGGAAGGGAGAGGGAGAAAGAAACATCAATGATGAGAGAGAATCATTGATAGGTTGCGTTATGCATGCTCCCTACTGGGGATCAAGGCTGCAACCTGGGCATGTGCCCTTGACCAGAATCAAACATGGAACCCTTCAATCCATAGGGCTGATGCTCTATCCACTGAGCCAAACCAGTCAGGGCTGTTGTCTTACTGTTGAGTTCTTTTGTATGTTTTGGAGAATAAGCCTCTATCAGATTTATCTTTTTGTAAATATTTTTTCCTAATGTGTGGCTCATCTCTTTGTTCTGTGTCTTTCATAGAGCAGAAATTTTTCATTTTAACAAAGTCTAGCTTATCAATTCTTCCATCATGGATTGTGCTTTGGTGTTGTATCCAAACCAAGGGTCATCCTATATTAGATTTCCTCCTGTGTTACCTTCTAAATGTTTTATACTTTTGCATTTGACACAGAGGTCTGTAATCCATTTTGAGTTAGTTCTTATGAAGTTTATAAGGTCTGTGTCTACCTGCTCTCTCTCTCTCTCTCTCTCTCTCTCTCTCTCTCTCTGCATATAACTGGCTAGTTGTTCTAACACCTTTTGTTGAAAATATTATCTTTGCTCTTTAATATTACCTTTTCTCCTTTGTAAAGATCAGTTGACTATATCATGTGGGTCTATTTCTGGGCTCTGTTCTGTTCCATTGATCTATTTGCTTATTCCTTTGCCAATATCACACTGTCTTGATTATTGTAACTTTATAATAAGACTTGAAGTTGGATAGTGTCAGTGCTTTAATTGTTCTTCAATATTGTATCGACTGAATGACTTTTTAAAATTTATTAAAATCTTTTTACCACCATTATAATTCCTTGATTTATTAAATATATAATATTTATATATTTTAATGTTTTGCCAAAACCAGTTTGCTCAGTGGATAGAGCATCGGCCTGTGGACTGAAAGGTCCTGGGTTCGATTGCGGTCAAGGGCATGTACATTGGTTGTGGGCACATCCCCAGTAGGGGGTGTGCAAGAGGCAGCTGGTCGATGTTTCTTTCTCATCAATGTTTCTAACTCTCTGTCCCTCTATCTTCCTCTCTATGAAAAATCAATAAAATATATTAAGAAGTAATGTTTTGATGACTCAGAAATATATATGTTATTGTTTACCTCCATACAGGATGACTCAAGGATGCATTATACTTTGGTGATTCTACTGTAACCTCTTCCTTATATTTTCAGTTCCCTTCCAGCTTTCTCCTTCATACCCAGTACCATCTAATTAAGTGGAAATAAACTGAGGCTTTCTGAGAAACTATGTTTTACACTCAATTTTAAGATAAATGGTCTAAGAGTTCCTGAGAGGGACTTGATGTGTTTCTTCTGTGGAACTAATTACTGACTCTCAGAAGCTCAGAGGCATGACCTGGGCAGCCACGCTAGTCAAAATTCTATCTGAAGATGTGAGGCACTGTTCTGACACAGCTACAATAATAACTGTTATTAGCGGGTAAATATTAACTATCTTTCTTCTTCAAAAACTCAATTTTGAGGAATTTTTCCTCTTCCCTACCATTTCATTTTTACAAAAATAAGCAACTGGAGCCCTTTCAGAACCTTTAAAACTATATAATAGATGTCATTCTTAGCAGTCACCAACACCTGCATCTACCAGTGACACATTCCTCCCCAAATTCCTCACCCAGACCCCGGCAGGTTACTTTTCAGTGTTTCTGTGGATCCAGAGATACGGGAAGGACTGCAGCTCGGGAAGAATTATACAGCTCAGGGATCAGAATTGATCCAGGGAAAGTTGATAAGGCTTGTTTGCCTGGGGTCATTGATTTGCAGCCAAGCCAGCTCCATGGGTCCAGTTTCTAACTTATCACTTTTCACCCTTCATCAAGAGCAGGCTCTGGAGAGACAGCTGAACCCACAAAGCCAGTATTGTCGATTGTGGCTAACAGGAGTGTGGGATTCACTTTCCCTAACACAAGGGGGAAACCGAAGCTGACTCAACCAAGAGGAGGGCACGAGGAGTCCTGGCCAGTGTCACCTCACCTGGAGCGGGAATGCAGAGAGGACTGGGGCTTCCATTGTACAGTGTCTGGGGAATGCTAAGGAGCACAGGGCTCTCATTGTTCCCTGTCCAGCATTTAACTACCACCGATGAGAGCTTCCTTTCTCCTTATTACCTGTGGCCCAGGGTTGCTGGGAGAGGTAATCGGACCGTACTGTAACATCCTTTGAACTCCCTGGAGAGCTTGAGCGACAGTAAAGCATGTGGGATTCTTATCCACACGAACTCTCTTGGGGCCTCCTTTCCCATCTTTGTCACCTGTGCCCAGTCACTCAATCTGGCTCAGTCATTCTTCATTCTTTGCTGCTGCTGTTCGTTTCAAGCCTATTAAAAGCTCAAGCCAGGAAAAAAAGAAAATAACATAAAAACCTGCATCAGTCTTTTGAGCATCAGAGCACAACCTGGGGGTTTAGAATGAATTTAGCTTCTTTGCAGATCCTAACGTAATGACGGGAAACATTGATTCTGCAAACTTAAAACCATCAAACGAGGCCTTGGTCCTTATTGTGCCTACATTAACCTTCCCTGGAAAGAAAAACACTAACTCTTTTTCTCTACATTTTTCTCCTTCTTTAACCCCAAATCAGAAGTTTCGTTATTTTTTCACATCAAAAAGAAGTTTTAACAGAATACTCTACAGATTTTAAGGATGTTTTGTTCCACTCTCTCCCTTTTCTTCAATTCGTTTTAAAAAACCAACATCTTAGCTTCTTCAGGCCCTTACTTATGCTCTTCCACATCCATGGAACATTTTTGGTCCTGCTCTTCATTTTAGTCCCTTCCTGTCCTTCAAGTCTCATTGTTTTTTATCACCTTCTTCAACCAACTTATAAAAAAGTAAATCACCCTATTGTTCTCTAATCCATCCTTTTACTTGCTTCCTTTATAACATGTTTAAATTGTGCGTGTGTTTTTAATTTATTCATTTGCTTTATTTTTGCTCCTTCAGTAGAAAATTAGGTCTATGAAGGCAAGTATCTAGTATCTAGCACAGTACCTGTTTGAATAAATTATATCCTAAAGTGAATGCAAATCTCAATTTGCACCTCTCTGGGCAGTTTTCCAGGTTGTGCTATTCTTCAGGGTAAGCACAGCCAACTTGGTTGAAGATTAAAGATGTATGACAATGGATGCTCCCTAATGTGTGACACAGCATCAGCCCCATTCCAAACTGCTAAGATATCTCTCCCTTATGAAGCTTGTGCAACAGTTTGTCTATTTATATTGGTACACAGAACAGAATAAAACACACATACACATTGATTAGGGAAGGGAGAGAGTGCCGTGTTTTTAATGTCTCAGTAAATTTCCTTGGATAATAGGAGAGAACCTCTATCTTCACAGGCTTTTTGGGAAGCGAGAGTCAAATGCCAATTTTCATTTGAATCACATTAGTACGGGTGATGTAACAACTTTATACTTAAGAGTTATGATGACTATTAAAATAGTAATAATTCAAGAGAGCAAGAAATCAGATGGTGAAAAGGAATGGGCAGGTTAAATACGCTCCACTGTGATCTCCTGACATTTTAGTTTTATATAAACCATATATTCATCAGAAAGATCTACAGGTAATTAGATAGTTCTTGTGACAAGGTGTTTGCAGTTTGGCCTGGAAAAATATATTTCCCATAAAGTTCAATCCATGTCACTCTTATAACCCATCCTGTCAAAAATCAGGAGGGCTTATTTCAAGCACTATTGCACACATATTTGAAAGGAAAGGTATGCACTCTGTTGATATTAAAGTCTGTAATTATACCATCTTCTTTCCTATTTATCATGGAGTAGAAGTTGAAGCCCTGTCTTGAGGAGAAGAAAGGATCAAACGATTCTTCAACATCCCTTCCAGCTCTAAGATTTAATAATTGGATGACTCATCATTTGCAGAAGGAAATTAGATTAGAAGATTTGAATGGCGGTAAGCTGTGCAACTCTCATAAACTTGGTCATACTCACTGAGCTGCTAAATCTGTATATTCACATCCTAGAAACAGAAAAGCCCAGAGGAGAGAAAGAGAAAATATCAAATTTCATATCATCAGAAACAGGGAGGGATGAGATACTACTCATCCTTTATTTGCTCATCAAGCAAACATTCTTACATAACTGTTTAAGCACAGTGCTTGAAATGGGAGACAGATGCATAGCATAAATTCTTCTGCTCAAAGAGTAGTGGAGATAAACTGAAAAAATTAAATAATTATAGCACAAGCTGATGAATTCTGTTGTAGGAGTCACCACTGCAAAATCTCATAGGAACACAGAGACATGAGTAGCTCTATTGGGGGAGTTAAGAAAGACTTTATCAAGGAGATGATATTTGAACTGGGCTTTGAAGGATAAGCAAAGGTTTTCTGGGGAAGATGTGGAAGGGGATTCCAAGAAGCAGGAATGTAAAGTATAAAGGCTTAGAGACATGAAGAAGCATAACAGGAAAAGAAAAATTCTGGAATGTATACAGCAGAGATATGGAGGAATGAGAGACTAGAATCAAGGCAGACAGGAAACTGATCATTAGGATTTTGTATGCCATGGTAAAATGCAAAACTATAAAAACCTGGATGACCTTGGGAATGGTGATAACATTTTAGATATATCACCAAAGGGATGATTCATAAAATTGATAGACTAGACTTCATTAAAATTTTTAAATTCTTTAAAAAATTGTTTTAATTCTGCTCTTCAAAAGATACTGTCAAAAGAATAAGAATACAAGTCAGAGACTAGGAAAAGATATTTGCAGAAGACACAATAAGGAAATATCACTACACACTTATTAAGATAACCAAAATTAAAAAACAAAACAAAACGGACAGCAACAAATGTTGTCAAGAATGAGGAGCAGCAGGAAGCTTCATTCATTGATAATGGAAATACAAAATAGCATAGCCACTTGGAAAGATAGTTTTGCAATTTCTTACAAAATTAAATGTAGTCTTAAGGTCTAGCAATAGCATTCCTTGGTATTTTTCCAAATGAACTGAAAACATGTCTACACAAAAACCTGCACATGGATGTTTATGCTACCGAATGAACATTTGAAATTTGAAATTAAATTTGAAATTGCTTAATTTATAATTGCTAAAACTTGGAAGCAACATAATGTCCTTCAGTAGGTGAATGGATAATGAGCCATGATACATCCAGACAATGAAATATTATTCAGCACTAGAAGAAGAAAAAAAAAGAGCTTTCAAGCCATGAAAAGACAGAGAGGAAATGTCAATGCATAGTACTAAGTGAAAGCAGGCAATCTGAACAGGCTACCTACCATATGATTCTAGTTATCTGACATTCTAAAAAAGGCAAAACTATGCTGATGATTGATCTCCATATGGTGAATACATGTCATTTATACATTTTTCCAAGTCCATAGAATGTACAACACCATGAGTGAACCCTTTGTAAACTATGAACTTTGTGTGATGACGTGTCCATCCGTGTAGGTTCATTGATTGTGATATATAGACTACTGTGATGCAGAATATCTCTGACTTGTATACTGGGAGAGTATGTGCATGTATGGAGCGAGAGGGTATATGGAAACTCTGCACTTTCTGCTCAATTTAAAACTGCTCTGAAAAAATAATTTTTAAAAAATAAAGTTAAAAAAAACTTCTCTGAAAGATAAATTTTATTAACTTTAAAAAATCTAACCTAACTTTATATAAATTCAATAGTATAATCACACAAAGAATTAACTTGAGTAATTTTTAAAGAGTGTATTCTCTATTCTCTATATCTTAGTAGAATATATATTCTAAGGACAAAGTAACTGGGAAAAAAAACAACTTAAATTTTACATAGTGGACTTATTGGTAGCAGTAGTGATGGTATTATGTACCCAAAATATGTTATGTATACAACAGAATAAAGCAAATAAATATATTAATGTTATTAGGAACCAAAATTTTCACTGGGAGAGGAAAGAAATAAAAATCTAAAATAAGCCGAAAGCAGTTTGGCTCAGTGGTAGAGCGTCGGCTTGCGGACTCAAGGGTCCCGGTTCGATTCCGGTTGGGGGCATGTACCTTGGTTGCGGGCACATCCCTGGAAGGGGGTGTGCAAGAGGCAGCTGGTCAGTGTTTCTCTCTCATCGATGTTTCCGGCTCTCTATCTCTCTCCCTTCCTCTCTGTAAAATATCAATAAAATATATATTTTAAAAAAAATCTAAATAAAAAGGTAAGAATAAATTTGAATTTTAAATATCAGTGAACTCAAAATTTTAAAAAAAAATTCTGTCATTCCCTCTGAAAGAGCCTGCAATAGCACACCAATGGCAATGAGCACATCAGCAATCAGATCTTGGTGTCTAAATACATTCTCTACTGACAAGGACCAGGGTTCCTTGGAGAAACTATTGCCCCCTCATCCCAGGTCTGGGGCCAAAAAAACACAAGTTGGGTTGTGGATCTCTTGTTGGGTCCCAAACAAGAAAGTACACAAACACCAGGAGTCATGTTGAAAGGTCTCAGGGCCTGGTCTAAAGGGGCTCTCACTCACAATAAAAATTGAATCAGACAGAGATCATCAATAGATGCTAAAAACCCTGAGTAAACTTTGTTGTACATTGGGATATTCATACCACCTCAAAGTATTACCCATAGATTGCTTGCACATTACAAAGGAAGGAAGTTACTTTTATAACTGAGAAGTACATATAATAGTGTCTCTTTTTTCTCCCCAAAGCTTTTCTTTTTCTAGGATGCCAGCCTAATGTCCTGGAAGGCTGGTCACACGAGAACTTTTAAGTAATTTAGAAGGTGGACATGAAGCAGCAGAGTCAATAAAGTCAAGTTGGGGCTGAAAATCTACTGGGTTAAGGGCCATGCAACCCATCCTGTTTCCATTTCTGGGATGTGGTGCTAGTGATCTGGCTTCAGGAGTGATAGCACAGTTCATTTGTTTGCTTATTTTCCTCTTTAACATCTCTCATCATACTACGCCCACAGGTGGAGTCTGGGGGTCACAAACAGAGCTCTCATGTATTTGGGGCATGAAGAAAATAGCTCATTTAAATATCTGTGACATCAATGGAACAGACACTAATTAGACAGATGGACAGTGATATTTTTAGTATCATATGCGCTGTGAGCCTGCAGAAAAGCCCACCATGATGTTAGTGACTCATGGGTGTTTTAAAGTGGCAGTTCATAACTCTACTAAGAACACAGCCAATCCCTGCTTATCTGCAAATAGATTATTGCTTTGCCAAATACTTGCACAGCAGTCTGTTCCAGCTGAGGCCAGCACAGTAGGCCCCAGCTCAGGTGGGGTTAGGGCTGTTTAAGGGATTGTGGGGGCAGGCATGGGAATAGAATATAGACTAATGGATAAGGGAGGATTTTACCCCAGCATGTATCTAAATATATTCTAAGGTGAAATGATTTTCACCTGTGTTGCAAAATATTTATTGAGCATCTATTGGGACACCATGCAAACCAGTAGGGATTCGGAACTACACAGCATGATACATAGGAACCTTACACTAGAATTCATGGTAAAAACATATACATCAACATTCATCAGCCATGACAAATGCCCAGGTGTGTGATGCAATCAGCAGAGAGGAGAGAAGAGGAATTGCCCACTAGGTAGGTGTGATAGATGAATTACAGGACTGAGTGGATTCTCTAGGGGAAAAGGAAGCAATAGGAGCAAGAAATATTTATTAAGAATCTGGCAAGGATACCATTGACAGATACAACCTGGGGACACTTAATTAGCACCATGCTTAACCTGTACTTCCTCGTTTCATTTTTGCAACCACCATGTGATAATGTACACTATTATGCCTTGTAAACACAGGTTTGTCCAACTCAGAGTTCATCCTCTTTCTGTTTCATGGTCTGGGCTCACTTTTCTGTATCTTTCCACACTGAAAAAACGTGTCGTATATGTCATGTGTAAGCTCCATGGGCTGTGCCTTCAAGGAGAAAGCTATGTGGGCAAGGTGGTGGTGGACAAGAAAATACCAAACCAAACAGTGACTGCGCGCCCACATATGTGGTAGAGATCATCCGTGCCGGGAGAGGAACGCGTGGTGGAGGGGTAAGGAGTGTCCTGGGGAGAGGATGCCCTTCTTAAGTGCCCTCTGGCCGCTTCCAGATAAACTCAGGTACAAAAAATTATAAACAGCAACATGAGCCCTTCAAGGAGGTTTCTTTATCTAATGCTGCACAATGGGGCGCCCTGATTATGCTTCAATAGCAGACGCATGACCCAGGGGTGACCTAGCCAGGCCAGGAGACTGGGGACATAAGCGAAGCTGCCATTCCCAGCCACCCATCTGAGTGATGGCAGCTCTCCAGGGGCAGAGAATATTCCCTACGCCTGCGATGGACCTGACTAGAGTCAATATTTACAGAGGAACTCAAGGGAAAACAGATGGGAGGAATGAAGCAAAAGGCAGACACTTACCAGCCTTCATTCTGAGGTCTTGGCTGGAGGAAGGGAGGAGCCAATTCAGGGAAAGTGGTGCTCCACTCTCACCTTAGCAAACTTGATCGCCTCCCCTTAACATTTCAGTAAGTCCCCCGTGCAAGGTGGGTCACACATGGCAAGAGTTCAGTGAAGTGTTAGTACTTTTTTAAAAATATTTTTTTATTGATTTTTCACAGAGAGGAAGGGAGAGAGATAGAGAGCTAGAAACATTGATGAGAGAGATACATCGACCAGCTGCCTCCTGCACACCCCCCACCAGGGATGCGCCCGCAACCAGTGTACATGCCCTTGACCGGAATCGAACCTGGGACCTTTTGGTCCGCAGGCCGACACTCTATCCACTGAGCCAAACCAGTTTCGGCAGTACTTCTGTCTTAAGATAAAACAAATTCCCCTCCTTCCTCCGACTCTGGCATTTCCTTCTGGGTACTGTTCTAGCAGTCGTTGGCAGGTTTGAGAGTCACCAGCATCCAGTCAGTAGCTGTAAACAATAACAGCACATGATACAGAGTCCAGAGGGAAAGAACTTAAAAAAAAAAATCCAAGAGCTGTGATGTGAAGAGGAGGAGCCCATGAATGCAGGTGATCATGGATGGACATCAAGAACCAGGACTGAAAAGCCGGAGAGTGCCAAAGGTCAGAGACAGCAGGGGAATCCAGGAAGAAGACAACTGAAATCGCTCCCTATGTTTGGTATGTAGGTCATGAATGAGTTTGAGTGGAGTGCTGTGGTTCAGAAGACCAAGCTACATGGAATAAGGTCAAGGAGCGAAAGGGGAGAGGAAGCAGAGACCGAGAGGAGAGGTGAGTTTTCAGAGAAGTGTGAATATGCTAGCAGGGGAAGATCAAAGAAAAATTCCCCCCCCCCTTTTTTTCCCAAGATGGGAATTATTTGAGCATGAAGAGATTTTCAAGGGGAAGATCCAGTAGGAAGTGAGAAGTCCTAATGGGGGTGGGGGTGGGGGTGGGGAGCTGATGGAAGGACACGAGGAGACATCACACAGAGAGCCCGAGCGTGTGCTCCTCTGTTAGGCCCTCAAGGTTTCCTCAAGAATCCATAAACAACTGAACTTGTTTCCATTGGTTCCCCTTTGTGACCTATCCAAGGACAGGAGGCCCAGACTGGCCATCTTTGCTGGCTGCCAGCTAATCAGTTTACCCTGAAAAAAGTGCAGACAAAATTTACTGCATCCAGACTGTCCACAGTGTTTCCTCACGCCCACCTTTTCCCATAAATCCTTACCTCCGCTTAAAAACAGATTCCCTCACATGTGAGGAATCAATTTGCATGCAAAATAATTAATTTGCATGCAAACTAACAATGTTTTTGAGTTATCTTTTGAGAATAGAAAGAAAGAGAAGATGCAGGAGTAAGCAAAGTCCAAAGAAGGTGGAAGGAAATCGGGTCACAGGTACTATAATGAGGTCACCTCCAAGAAGGAAATGTAGGAAAGGTGCCTAAGATTTTCAGGGGAAGGGGCTAGTGTGAAGTGTGGTGGGGGTGAGGGGTAAATAGAAGAGGAAGTTAAAGGGCTGTCTGCTAAGAGTGAAGAGGCCATGTGTGTAGGGAATGGTGTAAGTTTTAAATTGTTGAGGAGAATGAAAGATGAACATGGCCAGAGAAAGAAAAGGATGCCTAGGGATTGATCCACAAGGACACAATTGAGGCTAAGATACAAATGGCAACCCTTTGCATTGGCTACATGATCCCCCCCGCAAAAAAACAAAAACAAAACACACACACACACACACACACACACACACACACACCACAAACTGCTCAGCTGCGCAGGTGGAAAGGGAAAGGGGGGAAGGGAGGTGTTTTGTTGGGTGGGTGCAGAGGAAGGATGGGTGGGGAGACATGGAGCTCGGATGAGTATAGGACTTAGCTGGGATGGGAAGGGAGAAAAGCAAGGAGGGTGGTGCTTGGGGAGGTCAGTGTTCCAGTTAGACTGTGGGGAGCCACAGGGTCGGGCTTTCTAGTCACAGCATGAAACCAGACACCTGTGATTTCTGGGGGAGTAGCAAGTGCCTGTGGGAGGGTGAAATGAAGGGGAACTAAGGACACCTGGAAATTGAGGAAGCAGTTTGAGAGACAAAGCATCTACAAGGACGTTACAAATCGAGTTGGAGGAGGAAGAAGGGAGCCAGATTCTAAAGACCTCATGAGTTACAGGGAAACCGTGGGTGACAGCCACTGGGAGGAGAACAAGGAGGCCATAACCTCAAAACAGGAAGGATTTCATGCCAGTGGGAGGTAGCAGCTAGGAGTAAATAACCACAAAATTCTTTCCTGGCTCCTTGCTACATAGAACATTGATGTGTACATTTAAGCAAATTGTTGAACCTCCAAGTCTTAGCTTGGGTGGCCCTAACAAAATGCACAGACTGCATGGCTTATACAACAGAAACTTACTTCTCACAGTTCTGGAGGCTGCAAGTCCAAGATCAAGGTGCAAACACAACCAGGTGTGGGGAAGGGCCCTCTTCTTGGCTAGAAGATGTCCTCCTTCTCCATGTCCTCACATGCAGAGAGGGAGAGAGAGAGAGAGAAAGCTCTCTGGTGTCTGTTCCTACAAGGGCACTAATTACATCATGATGGGCCTCACCCTCATGACCTCATCAAACCTAATCACCTCTCAGAAACCCCCATCTCCAAATACCATCATATTGGGGCTAGGGCTTCCATATATGACTTAGTGGGGAAACACAACTCACTCCTTAGCACTCCACTAAATGTGAACAAAACAAAACCCTTATTCTCACAGAGCATATATACTAATGGAGGGAGACAGACAGTAAACAAACACACACACACACACACACACACACATATATATATATATATATATATATATATATATATATATATATGGCCTGGCACATGAAATTCATACATGAGGGGTGTCTCTCAGCCCAGCCTACACCCTCTCTAATTTGAGACCCCTTGAGGGATGTCCAACTACATACTCATTTAGGCCCAATCTCACAATCCAGGACTGCTGGTTCCCAGCCACTCCCCTACCAGCCTGATTGATACCTAACTGTTTCCCTGCCAGCCCAATTGCCCCTAACTGCTCTCCCCTGTCAGCCTGGTCATCCCCAACTGCCCTCCCTTGCAGGCCTGGTCCCTCCCAACTGGTCTCCCCTGCTGGCCTGATTGCCCACAACTGCCCTCCCCTGCTGGCCATCTTGTGGCAGCCATCTTGTGTCCACATGGGGGCAACCATCTTTGACCACCACATGGGGTGGCCATCTTGTGTGTTGGAGTGATGGCCAATTTCCATATTACCTCTTTATTATATAGGACATATATATAAAAGCCTAATTGACCTGATGAACAACTGGTAGCTATGATGAGCACTGACCACCCGCTCGATATAGGAGCTTTCCCCTGGTGGTCAGTGCACCCCTACAGCGGGAGCGCCACTCAGCTGACCGACGGACGCCAGATGCGGGGCTGATGGCTGGTGAATGCAGCTGCAGTGATGCACGCCCCAGTGGCTGTGGTGGCAGGCACAGCGGGGCCGGGATGAGTGGGAGTGGCACTGCACCCAGCCCGGGCTGGGCTCCTCCCCGGCTGCTTGCCACTTCATGCACTACTTCGTGCTGTGTGGGATCAACGTGGATAGTGAGCTGGAGCATGACAAGCTGGCGGATTAGGCCAGACAACGGTGGCACAGAGGTCCACTGATCCCTGCAGGCCAGGCTGAGGGATCCCACCGGTGCACGGATCCTCTAGTATAATATATTAGGGCATTAAGTGTTATTTAAAAAGTTAAGTTGGGCCAAAACCAGTTTGGCTCAGTGGTAGAGCGTCGGTCTGCGGACTGAAAGGTCCCGGGTTCAATTCCGGTCAAGGGCATGTACCTTGGTTGTGGGCACATCCCCGGTAGGGGGTGTGCAAGAGGTGGCTGGTCGATGTTTCTCTCTCATTGATGTTTCTAGCTCTCTATCTCTCTCTCTTCTTCTCTGTAAAATATCAATAAAATATATTTAAAAAAATAAATAAATAAAATAAAAAGTTAAGTTGGTGGGATGAGGGAGAGCCAGGGCATTTCTGAGTAGAGAGTGGATATGAAAGCAGAAGGGACCTACACATCGAATGCCTGGTGGAAGAGTGTCATAGCCTGAGAGAGCGACCATGTGCAGCCGAGGCACTGAGACAGGGTCGGGCCTGACCTGAGAGCCTGGAGCGGGGAGAGGGAGAGGAGGAAAGTGGCAGGCTTTGTTGTCCTCGGAGTAGAAGAGAGGGCGGGTCACACAGGGACCCGGAAGGACCTCAGCGTTTGCTCTGAGGGAGGTGGAGAGCCGCTGTAGGCTAACGGAGAAAGAAGTGACGTGATCTAGAAGCGGGAGAATGGAAAACCTGCAGGGAAGAGAGTCACGCATGTGGTGGCCCTCAGAGGAAAGGCGGGGGGCAGGGAGGACAGGGTGGAGGAAGAGTGTTTGAGGAGGCCACAGGGCTCAGGGGAATGAAGTGGATGGGGCGGGCCAGGGTGAGGAAGGCAGGGCAGGGAGGGCAGGATAGGGTGAGAGGAAGGACGGACGGTGGGAGGGTGCCTTAGAGATTCAAGATTCAAGGAGTGAGAGGCAGCACTGGACCAAGATGCTGTGAGGCAGGATCGAAGGCGTAGGGAGAGCTACCAGGGTCTGCAGAGGTGGTATAATATGGAAGACAGCAGAAGTTCTCCTAGGTTTAGCATGTTGGGGGGATAGAGGGATGACGGGGGTGGGGGGATGGAGGGATAGAATGAGGATGCTTGGAGATGTCCCACATGTGCAGAATGGCACCCTGGACACCAGGCGGAGTGCAACACTCTGGCCAAAATCCAGTCTTGTGGTAAATTGTGAGGGGAAACGTTAAAAAGAAAAGAATAAAAAGGAAAGAAAGGAAGGAAGGAAGTCTGGAAAACTGTCCAGCCAGGGAAGAGCCCCGGCTCCATGGGATCTGGGGGGAGGCGGAAGTGAAAGGGCTGCCGCCGGGGACACTTCCTCCTTCCTGGCTTCGCCCTCCCGGTGACCTGGGCCTGCAGGTGACCTGCGGGGAGGAGGCCACGGAGTATGGAGGAGGACAATGAGCCACAAAATAGATCTGGTCAACAGCCACTCTCCATGTTGCAATTTGCATTTGCAGTTCATTTGCTCTATTGGCAAAAGGCACCGGGCAGCTGCTGGGCTCAGAGAGCTTCTGCCAGGTGAACCGGGAGGGTGGGTACGGTTGGGGGAGGGGTGGCCCTCGCAGCTGCTGCCCCCTCTCTCCCCCCATGGCTGCAGGACAGTCTCCTCTCCTCTCTCCCATCTTTCAGGCCCATGGTGCACTGGGGCAGGTAAGGGAGGAGGCCTGGGCACGTGCAGGGAGCGCTGGCTTCCCCTTTCTTTTCTGGTTAAAGCAAGACACAAAGCGCTCTTTGATCTGAGCCCTCTGCCAGTTCTGGAAGGACTGTGTTTGTCACAGCTCCTCCCCTCCAAAAAAAAAAAAAAAAAGAGCAGGAGTTTACTTAGCTAGCACGAATAATAATTGGCTATTTGTCTGACAGCTACTGTACTAATGAATAATTTAAAATGTTATTACAATTGGGGAGAAAAGCACTCTACCTATGTGGATGGTCTGTCAGCTGTGCCCGGGGAACGCAGGTAACAAAAGAATAACGTCCAAGTTCTGCAATAATGTCATTACTGTGGCCACGGTGGCTGGGCGTCTTTGGAAACTGGAGTGAAGCAGACCCAGACACTGAGGTCCTTTCCTCTGCACTCCTTTTCAGAGAAATCAGCAGGAACAGGACTGGGGCCTGCAAATGGCTGAAGCAGCTAAGGGAAACTAGAAGTGAAAACCAGGAGGTAACAGAGAAAGAGAGAAACGTAATGGCTCGGCCGTGCAAATAGCCTTACACAGGACAGTAGAACCTCGGTTCCCAAACTTGCTTTGTCCAGGAAAGGCTGATGGAGAAGCGACTAGGTCGAAAACCAAACCATTTTTTTCCCATTAGAAATAACGGGAATCAAATTAATCCATTCCAGCCCCCAAATGATTCCCTGCTTCACCTTTTCGCAGTTGCCTGTGGTCGTTGTTTCGTGAGCACTTTCACACCCTTAGCCGCGTCAGCGCTCCTGATGGCCTCTTTCTGTTATAAAATTGTGCTAATCGTCAGCTTCTCCGGGCCCGACTTGGTAGCCAGATCAGACACGAGAACACCTCTCTCATTCTTTGCAATTCTTTCTTTCTTAAGCTCTATCATTGCTCTCACAACTTTCCTTTTCACTTTGCTGCTACCACTAACCTCAGGACCCATGGTGACTTAGTACTGTACATAATTAATAATAATAAGCAGCAAAAAAAGTAAAAATAAAAAAAAGTGACAATACTCCTCAGAGCCCAATTTCCTGAGATGTTAATAACAGGAGGTTCAGTGGTGAACTGACTCATGCCCAGGCGTTCTCGCCTTTGTTTATCAGCATGAAAGGGTTGTCGGGTCACGAACCAAAGCCTTATTCAACATCCGAGGCATTTTCCCATGAACAACTTGGTCAAGATCCGCGTTGTTCAAGACCAGAGATGTTCCAGAACGGACGTTTGTACTACTGATGGCGGTGGAGAGGGCACAGCGGGGAATATAACGGGGAAAGTGCTGATCACAGGGGTCCCATCATTCCTAGTTCAATGGCTGGGCTGCTTCTTGGCTGTGACCTCCAGCTAACTCACTACCCCGCCCCGAAGCTCCCTTTCTGCATCTATATAACGAGGATACAACTACTTAGTTACCAGTATGTGTTGTCCTAAGGATTAAACAAGATGGTGTTCGTGCCGAAACCGGTTTGGCTCAGTGGTAGAGCGTCGGTCTGCGGACTGAAGGGTCCCGGGTTCAATTCAGGTCAAGGGCATGTTCCTTGGCTACGGGCACATCCCTGGTTTGGGGGGGGGGAGGGGTGCGGGAGGCAGCTGGTCGATGTTTCTCTCTCATCGACGTTTCTAGCTCTCTATCTCTCTCCCTTCCTCTCTGTAAAATATCAATAAAAAATATTTTTTTTAAAAAAAGATGGTGTTCGTGAGAGCATTTGGGGATCATAAAGACAAACAGCAAATGCAAGTGATTGTAACTCAAAACTAAGAATGAACGGTAACTGTGTCCAAACAGCATAAGCCTTGGGATAAGCCTTCTGGCTTCACCATTCCTAGACCCGTGACCATCGAATGACCCCTCCCTCCCCTCCTTAATCATCAAGCCAGTTTCTTTGTTTACAAACAGGGATATTGTTGAGTAGAAAGATGCTGGTGAGGCCTTGTCTAAAAACTGCCTTGAAAATAACATAAAATAAAGTTAGCTTTTGTTATCCCTTTCTGTTTCTGTTTCTGTTCAGGATAGTGTGTGTCTCTGAGGCTCCATCAACCACACTGGCCTCTGAATGTTTCAAACTGCTCCTCTGGTGCATGAAGGTTCTGGCCTTGACAGGGAGCAGTGATGCAGAAGACAGAGGGCCACCGAGGAAAATGAGTGCCGGGCATCTCTCCAGCTCCTGCCTCCCAGCTCCTCCTGGGCACAGATCTTCGCAGTGCATGCTGGGAGTGTGGGTAGTTCCAGAAAACGAATAAATTTTTCTAGAAGTGGTGAAGTCCTGAGCTGCACTGGAGCCCCCCCTGGCACTGCAGTCACTGCTATCCTTCCTGTGACTCTGCCCTGGCTCAGGGTCTGAATGCCTGTGCCCTAACCACTGAGCACCATGGGCCGGGAACGCCGCCTCGTCTCAGAATAACAAAACAGCTGCTGTCCCTGCAGCCGAATGGGCCTGGACATCTGGCAGGTGTCCTTCCAAAGGGCTCCATCCTGAGCAATCCTCAAGCGAAACGCTCCAACCTTCCTTCCACTGTGGCCTCGGGCCAGGGCTGTGTGCTTGACTGTCAGCAGCCAGCTGCTGAGCTCCTGATGAGACAAGTCATGAATAGTTGGCTGGTACCTCGGTCCTTCCAACAGCCAGATCGAAAGTGACAGATGAGCAGTCACATTCATTTGCCCAGCTCGAAGCTCTTGTGCCTGTTAAAAAGAAACAGAGCCAGCCCCGAAAGGTCAACGTGGGTGTTGTATGAGCATTGTCTTCACTGCGACATGTCCTTTACCTCTTAGCTAGCTCACGTTGTTTACAGGAGGACTAGAAGCAATTTGCCCACCGGCATCCAGAGATAACTGTCCAATACCATTTCACTGAGTCTGTTGCTTCTCCTAAAATTCAAGAACACTTGTGGTTGGCTCATCTGGACATGAACGGTCTCCCTATGCTATCACACGAGGGAGATTGTGGTACACCTGTTCTCCACCCTCCCACCCTGGTGCCAGTGGGATGGTAGGGAGATGAGATAGTTCTGTGAGAACAAGGAAGAGAGAGAGGCCCTACCTTTAAGGGAATCAGCCCATCCTTGGAGCCAGACGTCCTCATACAACCTTCCTCCCGGGGTCAACCTGAACCCAACCAGGACAGACCAGCAGGAGCCTCCAACTTGACCTGCCTAAACCTTCTCAGAGTCCACCATATGAGGCAACCCCACGTCATGGTATGCATTCAATTACTTGGAGGGAAAAAAATCCTTATATTGAAATAAAACCAATTAGAATATTCTCCCATTGGTCTATTTGTATACCACATTTATACACACATTCAGACACTCTCAGTGGCCAAAAGAGAAATGGATACCTCTGCTCTTCCTTCTAGATCCCCTCCTAATCTATCCCCACAGATACAGTTTAGCTTGTTTTATGACCCCTTTAAAAACAAACAAACAAACAAACAAAAACAGCCGAAATAGGTTTGGCTCAGTGGATAGAGCATCGGTCTGTGGACTGAAAGGTCCCGGGTTCGATTCCGGTCAAGGGCATGTACATTGGTTGCGGGCACATCCCCGGTAGGGGGTGTGCAGGAGGCAGCTGGTCGATGTTTCTCTCTCATCGATGTTTCTAGCTCTCTATCCCTCTCCCTTCCTCTCTGTGGAAAATCAATAAAAATATATTTTAAAAAAAACAAAACCAAAAACAGGTACTTGAGCTTATGTGTTAATCAATTATAAGCAAGTTTCTCTAGGGGACTCCTATTCCTGCACCTCCTGTTCCATCCTTACACCAAATCCTGCCATCATCTCAGTATCCAATATACACATCCTACAGAAATTCAAGGCAATGGTCAACATAAGCCATCGTGTACATCATGAAATAGACAGTTGTAACTGCTTCTCAGTGCTTATGAGGGACAAAATAAAACTCATGATGGTAGCTGAAACCGGTTTGGCTCAGTGGATAGAGCTTCAGCCTGCAACTGAAAGGTCCCAGGTTGGATTCCGGTCAAGGGCATGTACCTTGGTTGCGGGCACATCCCCAGTAGGGGGTGTGCAAGAGGCAGCTGATCGATGATTCTTTCTCATCGATGTTTCTAACTCTCTATCCCTCTCTCTTCCTCTCTGTAAAAAAAAAAATCAATAAAATATATTTAAAAAAACAAAAACAAAAACCATGATGGTAAACCATATTTTCCATTGGTGTCTCAACCTAGGCATTGGCTCATCGTTTTAACTCCTCTCCAAAAGGGTTTGTGCAAACATGTCTACATTGCTCCAAATAAAATATATACAGGTATACTCTACTTCCATAAGCCATCATCGGAAAACCACCCCACCCTCCTCTCACCATCACCCCCGGAGAACCCACCTGTGATGGGGAGATGGTGGAGAGCAGAGCATTACTAGTGAACACATCCTTTCACTCAGCACGTGCATTGAGCAAACTTTTTTGTTTTCACAGCATTAAAGGGTTGGGTGGGGGGTGGAGGGTGGGAGGAGAAGACTTTAAGAAGTCATAATCATACCCCACACATTCCAGTAGATCTATATTTGAAATCCTTCAAGTGGGAGAGAATTCCTTTATTGTTGTTGATGACTGAAGAGGAGGAGGGGCATATTTTTTGTGGCTTGTCTGTTTTACATTATAAAGAATTTCAATGTAAAAAGAGAAGTACAGATAATAATAAAACAAATATTTGTGTATCCACCATCGATGTGCCACCTTCCTCACCCTCCTGAGTTATAAGAAGATGAAGCTCTCAGTAATCCATGTGGCTCCATATCAGGAGCCCCCTTCTGTACCCATTGGTCTTAGAAGGGAGAACATTAGAGCAGAGATTTCCCAATAGACCCTGAAGATTCCTTGTCTGTAGTGGGAGGGAGCCCAGAAATGGTTCACAGATGAAGCCACTGTCCCACCTCATTTAAACTGGACACCAGACAGCCATCTGGACACAGTCTATCTATATTTTTGTGAATTTGCAAATACACGGTGAGTAAGAGTCCAGTAAAACCTTGTTATAATGGTGGTGCTCAGAACCAGGAAGAACACCCACAATAGAAATTCCCTGATCTAATGAAAGACACTCCCAACAGTGTCTACAGCTGCCGGAACACAAGCTTCCACGTGCTGGAAAAGTAAACCCAAGGAAGAGAGGCACTTCCCAGAAAGTTTTTTCTTTTTGTTGTTGTTGTTTACTTTGCTTTATTTCGTTTGACTGTAGCTCAGTTTTGCATAATGGAACTCCCACATGATGTGGCACAATTTCTCCGAGTTTTAGTAAAAAGCATATAAAAAAATAAAACACACTCCCATTCCTCCAGGGCAGATTCAGAAATAATGAATTAGCATGTGAAAAAAAAATGGAAAAGGTAAGCGACGTCACCTGGTTAGGGGCAGAGTGTAGACCAGAGTCCAGGAGCCCTAATCTCTCACCACCAGTCTCCCTTCCCCTGGATGAAATCCTGCTAGGTCAGAGCTGAGAACCAAGGAAATGGCGTCGGGTGGTGAGGGACAGGCAGAAAGGACAGGGAGTGCACCAAGGGGGCCAGTGCCAGCCCTGACTCCAACAGCCTGGGTACAAAATCCAGCCCTGCTTCTCAGCAGCTGTGAGATGCTGGGTCCACTCACCTAATCTCCTCGTGCCTCTATTTCCTCCTCTGGAAAATGGAGTTGATGAGACTACAGGTCATTCTAAGAACTGAATGACACACTAAAACTTTGGGATTCAGGCCTGGCACATGTTAAAGATTATATTCATTATTATTGCTCTCATAATGGCATCTCTACAAACCTTCTTTGAGTGGAGGGAGCATGGGTTTCGCTTATGTCTCTCATCATGGCCGTGAATTTGCTCTGGCACAAGCACTCCCAAAGCAGAGTCCCCTATTAACTTCCCCAGGCCCACAACCTATCTCTGCTTCAAAACTTCAGTGGGCCAAAACCGGTTTAGCTCAGTGGATAGAGCGTCAGCCTGCGGACTGAAAGGTCCCAGGTTCAATTCCGGTCAAGGGCATGTACCTTGGTTGCGGGCACATCCCCAGTAAGGGCTGTGCAAGAGGCAACTGGTCGATGATTCTCTCTCATCGATGTTTCTAACTCTCTATCCCTCTCTCTTCCTCTCTGTAAAAACTCAATAAAATATATATATTTTTAAAAATTTCAGTGGTTGCTCACTAGTATTTTGCAGGGCCTCTTCCACTGCTAGACAACTGCACCTCTTGGAAAGATCCCTCTTGCATTGGGGTTAAATCTGATCTGCCTCTCGATAACTTCTTATATTGGTCTTAACACTACTGCTTCACTTCTCATGCTACGATAAATGTTCCCCCTGGGAGAGTGGGTGTTGTGTCGAGGACATGTGAGCCCACACAATAAAATATGACATGCTTCTGATGAACCAAAGGGAAAGGAAGATTGATCGGGTGAGGAGTGGGATTTAAGCTTTGCACTGAAAGTCTTTGCTTTTAAAAAAAGATTCTCTAACTTAAAACACGTTTCACTAAAACAAGCACATTTTCGTGTGTAATATAAAGTTCAAATAATCTCTTTTTGAGATCTGACACAAATTTTTGCTTCTGGCAGCTCTGCCCCAGACTTCCCAGGGGCGTCCGTTCACTTGACTTTGACTTTGGGGAGTTCTAGATGGAAACGCCTGAGGAAAGCTAGCCTATTGAGCAGAGCTATAAAGAACAAGTTTAATTCCTCTCCCACCGGACTGCCTGCCGAGTTTTCGTAAGATCTTACAGTTGGAAAGAGACTCAGAAGTTGTCTAAATCGATCTCCCTTCTGCAGCCGTCCTAGCAGATGGTCTCCCAGCCTCTCCTGGATCGGGCTCAGAGCAGAGACCATGCGGAATCCTTGCCAGTCCATCCCTGGCCAGCTCTAATTGTTAGAATACTCTTTTCTTAAACTCAGCCACATGCACATAGGCTCTGGAAGGAGGTAGACCTGAGCTGAGCTTTAGGACCAGTCACTTAACCTCACTGGGCCCCAGTTTTTATAGCTGTAAAATGGGATGGATGGTGTTAGCTACATCACAGGGAGATATAGAAGAAGAAAAAAAAATGCACTTAAAGAAAGCATGTAGCATTCTTCCCAGCACATGGAAGGATTCAATAAGTGTTCACCATCATCATCATCATCATTTTCCTACGTACCTTTCACGAGCTGAAGTTCCAGAGATGGTTTGTAATGCCTGTGCTCCATAACCATGTTTTAGATATTTGAAAACAGTTAATATACTCTTTCCCCCACTGTGCCTAAAAATCATTTTTCCCTAAGTTAGATATGGCCCAATCTTCCTCAATATACATTCAGATTCTTCAGCGAATATCTTTTTTTTTTTTTTTTTCGGAAAGCCATTTGAAAGTAAATTTAAAAACTCGTACAGGTAAACTGGAGAAGTGTTAGAAGATGAAAAGTGCCATGGGGAAGAGAAAAGAACAGAGTAAAGGAGATGGGAAAGACTGGGATGGGTGGGGGCTGGGGTGATTTTTAAAATAATGCAGTCAACTAGCTCAAAAGCTCAAAGGACTGGGATCTCTCACAAGTTATGGGTGGCACTCCCCTTCCTTCTTGGACTTGCAGAAAGACAGATCTGCAGTCAGCACTGGTATGATTTACCCACCCAGGGGCAGGCTGAAAAGCAGGAAAAGGCCCAGCAGGGCCTGGCTGGGGCAGTCTAAGTCATTCCACTCACTCTCCTGCTCACCACGTGTGCCCAGAAGCACAGCGCCAACCCTCTGAGCCTCAAGGGAAAGGGCCAGGGGAGCAGGAGGCAGGGCACAAGGAGCCCTCTCTTAACATCACACCCCAGCCCCTAAAAGTCAGTGCAATGAGTATTATATTATAATTAGCTCTTCCCCCTCTTATACAAAGAAAAAAAACCAAGGTGTTATAGACTGAATTGTGGGCCCCTAAAATTCTTATATTGAAGCTCCGCCCCTCCAGTGTGACTGTATTTGGAGATAAGGCCTTTACAGAGGTAAAGTTAAATAAAATCTTAAGAGTGGGGCCTGTCCCAGCTGGCATGACTCAGTGGTTGAGCGTTGACCCATGAACCGGGACATCACAGTTCAATTCCTGGTCAGGGCATATGCCAGAGTTGTAGGCTTGATTCCCAGTGTGGGGCATGCAAGAGGCAGCCCATCAATGATTCTCTCTCATCATTGATGTTTCTCTCTCTCTCCCTCTCCTTTCCTCTCTAAAACCAATAAAAATATTTGAGAAAGAGAGAGAAAAAAAAGAATGGGGCCCTAATCTAATAAAAATTGTCTTGTCTTTAAAAAAGAGACACTGGAGCTCCCTGGCCATCAACTGCAGAGGAAAAGCCACAGCAAGAAGGCAGCCATCTGTAAGCCAGGAAGAGAGTTCCCACCAGTAACTGAGTCTGAGGGCACCTTGACTGAGGACTTCTAGCCTCCAGAACTGTGAGAAAATAGATTTCTGTTGTTTAAGCCACCCAGACTGTGGTATTTTGTTATGCAGCCTGCGCTGACAGATACACAAGGCATCACAGTTTCCAGGAGAGTGTTAGTGGGAGCTTCTTCCTCTAAGGCAGAGCATGGGAAGAGAAGAGTTCCCCACTATAGTTGAATTCTTGAAATAATTCAATGCTGTGATTAAATAAAACATAGGAATGTAAAATAAAACAAAATTTACATAGTAAGTTATTTATTATGCCCCTAGATGTGTGTTCAATACAGGATGGAGCAAAAGTAGGTTTGTAGTTGCTCATGAAAAATAATGCAATAATTAATACATAATAACACAAGAATAAACTCTGTGTTTCATATACAACAGTAAACCTCCTTTTGCCTCACCCAGTATATTAATTCATTCTTGGAAAATACTAGTAAAGAAGTGAAAGAGTAAAGAAAAAAAACACATTCATAAAGGGAAAGGAGAAACAGAAAGAAGTTAGAAGTCAAGTGCTCTTTAAACCCATTCAGATGGTACAAATCCTCATGGAAAGCAGGAAAGCTTGCTTATAAAGTACTTACTGAATGCCTGAAGTATTCACGGCGCTGAGCTAAGGGTGGAAGATAGGATTAAAGAGAAAGATATTGATCTTGCCTTCTAGATACTTAAAATTTAAAGTACAAATCCTTTCTCTCTTCCTGGTTTCTTTTCTTCCTTCCTCCTTCCGTCTTTCTACCTTCCTTTATTCCTTCCTTCTTTCTTTCTTTCCTTCCTTCCTCCATAATTTACCAAACATTTATTGCACCATTCCTTTACTAGAGTGCACAAAAGGTATATAAAGGTAAGTTATAGGTCATGCTCATGGTTTCAAAACACAAAAATAAACAAACAAAAAAGATGATTTAAAAATGAAATCGGCCTGTGAGGGGCCCCTCGCTTCACAGATACAAAGAACCTTAAAGGATGGTGACAAGCCCCACAGATGGGGCCAGAGCAGAGGACTACCCTGAACAGAGGAGACGCTCTGAGCCCTGGCTTGGAGACCTGGACACACAGCCTTCACCTGAGAGGCCAAGTTCAATTCTGGGGCCCTTTGGGAGGGGTCCACACCTCAGCAGAAGTTTCCTCTATCCTCTCAAAATACTTCTGAGATGTGGTTTTTGCCTTGAGTTACGAAGCTGAAAAATCCAGCCAAAAATATCTATTTTATTTTTTTAAAAAAATTAAAAAATAAAAATAGCCAAATCCCTTACACCCAGTTCTCCGAATTTACCTTTGGTGCCTCTATCCCACACCCACTCCCATCCCTCCCCACTGTACTGGCCAGTGGCATAAGCAGGGAGGAGCCCAAAAGGAAGGCAGCTCACCTCTGCTCTGCTTCTAAGCTCCCTTTTTCATTCAAAATTTTCCAGATCTTTAAGCCTCCTAAGTCCCTAACATCTACTCATCAATAATTTCTTTTTTAAGTGCTAGGCACTTTTCATGTGTTTTTTTTTTTAAAAAAAAAAAAAACACACATACACAAAACACACTAATATTCAAAACAAGTTCAAATGGTATTATTATTCTGTCTACAGATGGGAAAACTGAAGCTCGCAGAGGTTGCGTAACTTGTCCAAGTTCATCACAGTAGTTAGTGATGGAAATTTAAAACCGAGGTCATCTGACTTTACAGCCGTGGTTCTCAAAGTGTGGTCCCTGGACCAGCAGCACCTCCCGGAGCTCATCAGAGCCCTCCTGGATCAGAACCGGTGGGAGTCGGGGGGGTGGGGGGAGCCGTGTTCCAGCAAGCCCTTGAGGTGATGCTAATGAGCACTACAGATTCAACGCCTATTCCCTTAACCTCTGAGATATTTTGCCTCTCTACATTCTTCCTACCCATATGCAAAAAATCACAGTGGAGTGAAAGTCATCCAGAAAAAAAAAAAAATAGATTGCTTTCATTTCTCCACGAGGATGCTCACCAAGCTTCTGGCTGGTGAGCCCCTCACTCTCTGGTCACCACTTCTCCTCCCTCCGGACCAGCTGACGCCCCTCTACGTGCTGCTCAGCAGGGAATACGCTCTAGCATCTGCCCACTCCCAGTGTCTAAGGCAGGTGTGTTTTTTTGTTTTAATCTTACCATCTCTGCTTTGACCAGGCACTTGGTACAACTTCAAACATTGCCGCCTGCTGTCTGGCTGCTGGACCAGGAACTCTTGGCCCACTTGGCAGCCAGCTCTCTGAAGCCACTCTCCCAGTCAGTATCCTTAAGATAGACTTTGTCTACACGGAGCAGGGAACACTAAGGAGACAGCTGAGAATGAGGGAGGAGGCTATTTCCCTGCTTGTGATTTCTAGCCGGGTGGTGGAACCACTGCTGAGCCTGGAGGTAGGGGATGAAAATGCAAACAAGAGGACGATAGGGAGAGGAGCCAGTGCAGTTAGTTACTCGGGCCCCGCTAATCAGACTCACCGTGAGGTTCCTCTACTGAAAATTGGGGGAGGCCTCCTGGAGGGTCCTTTCTTCCCAGAATGATTGGGGGAACCGTCCAGCTCAACCTTACAGGCAAACAGGAAACTCTGCCCACAAACAAAAGGAGAAAGGAAGCTCCCAGATTCCTGTTCCAAGAAGCCTTCTGAGAAGGCCTTTATCTTTTAGGAAAATTGTGCTGAAGGAAATTTGAACTGAAGTTGCAAATTTCCTTTGTTAAGAAAAGCACATAACATGAAAAGGGAGAGACGCAATAGGACAAAAGATTGGTCATCGCCGACGCGAAGCTAATCGCTGGGATGAAATGCACTGGAAAGAACCTAGACGTACTCCTTTCTTCACCATTGTCTGAGAAAGTGTCACCCTTTTTTCATTTTTTCCTCCTGCGTCAGGCCTGACTATCTCTTTCCCTATCAGTCCTTACACTCTCCCCACCCCAGAGAGTCTGTGGAAGCTACCCGGAAGCTCCTCTCACTTGTCTTAAAGTGGAAGGGAAGTCGCCTCGTTCTTCTCCCCTAGACAGGAAGAGGACAAATACTCTAACAGCTGCGTGGGGAGGAATCCTCTTCCCCTGGCTCTTCATTTCAAGTCTTGGTTACGATTGTAGATGGTGACCGCAGTGCTAACAGATCTCATTTTACCATTTCTTAGCATGTGTTGAACAATGTCCAACTTTACATTCTTTTATAACGTGGCCATAAACAGGAGTTACTTAGCATCTATTGTAATACTCTCAGACTTTAGGGACTGTGCCCATCTCCTAAGCAACAAGAATAGTGGAATTTACCATCGAGCTGTGCATAATCTAATAAAGAAGAAGAAAAAAATAACCAACCAGCCCATGCCTACTAACTCCTACTGAAAGGTCATTCTTGTAGCCGTGACCCAACGTGGGGAAGGAACTGTGCAAGTGCCTCCTTAGACGGGATTTCCCCCCTACACACCCCACCACGGCTGCCTCAGTCACTTTCCTCCCATCCAGTCTTGAAGATAACAGTGGGTGACGAATCTGAAAAGCTGCAACATGCCCATAGCATTTCATAGCGTGGAAAAGAAGGTCTGTGCAAACTTTTACCGGAGCTTTTAACGTGTGACCAGAAAACCCACTCCAGAATGACCCTTCTAACTGGGGACACCTAGCCACCTTGCTAAGTGAGGGGTGCATGCGCAGAAGGTCAGCCTCATGGCTCCCAGTTTTCAGTCGGTGACCCAATCCAAAGAGCAGAGTAGGAGAGAGGAAAGTCTCCTCTCCTGCGTCTCCCGGGGAGTCACGGTGGTATCCTTGAAAACTGAAAGGTAGAAATCCAAGACCGTCCTTACGGAGGAGTAAATCACGGTGCTGGTCTCCGTTCCGCCTACGGGTAATTTGAGAAGACTGCTGGTGTTGCCCAAACCACAGGCTGGATCAGTCGCTTAGCCGTGATCAATCTGCAGGGCCTGACTTTTAGCCCGAGTGCCGCTCAGCTACACAACTCAAACTCTGTGGAGTAAGCGCGTCCACAGAAACAAAGAAAAGCTTTTAAGAGTAATCCCACCTTTTCCCACAAGCCATGTTTGTATAGGAGGTTTTTGTTTTTTTTCCCAGCAGCTAGGTAAAGCAAGCAATTGAACTAACTTGTTCGCAGATCAATGAACCCATTGTGTGCTTCGGGGAGCAAAGGGGCTTTTGTTTTTGTTGCTTTTATTATTTTTTTCTCTCTCTCTCTCTCTCTTTCAATGTTGGTTTGGAGCAGAAATTGAACTTGGCCATGGGGTATGAGGAAAAAGAACTAGATAGACAAAGCTTTCCTTTCTTTGGTTGAGATTCAGATTTTTGAAAAAAATCTATATAGGTTTATAACTGAAATTTTTGCTTAGGTATCTGTTCGCTTACACACGTGTACTCATCCGATCCCCGCTCCTGTTTCCCCTGCCTGTTCTCCACGCCAGCTGAGCTCCGGAACGCTGGAACGGCCTTTATGACGGTGCTGAAGTCTTACGTGCCTAACATTGCTTGGTTATTCTTGCCAATAGAAACAGTGACTGAGGTACTACCAAATGCTGGCAAAGAAGGAGAGATTCAAAAGTTCATGCTGAGCATGGACAAAGCTTCAGATCAAAATTCTGAAATGTCCTGATTTACTTAGGAGTTGAGGCATAGAATGGCATTATGTATCTCACCGTTTCTCCTCTGCTCACAGATGATTTGGATTAGATTCTGGTCTCAGTCCTAAGCTTGTTTAAGAGTAAATGTAGGCCGTGTGCCCCGGGTGAGCCGTGTGTCCCAGGGGAAGCAGTGGGACCCGGGGGGAGGGGCAGTGTGAACCAGAGGAGGAGCGGACTCTATTCGTGTGGTCCTGAGATAGTCACCATAAAACAAGCAGACTGC
Organism: Vespertilio murinus; assembly: GCA_963924515.1. NCBI lineage: Eukaryota > Metazoa > Chordata > Mammalia > Chiroptera > Vespertilionidae > Vespertilio > Vespertilio murinus. The sequence goes on along the minus strand of OZ004707.1, from coordinate 174,450,064 downwards.
CAAATGAGGATCGGATTCTATTCATGGGGTCCTGAGATGGTCCCCACAAAACAAGCAGATTGTCAAATGACAGCGGGGAGGGGAAGGAGACCTGGGAGGAGATAAGAGAACAACCGAAGGACTGGTATGCATGAATATAAGTACAACCAACGAACACAGAACTCTGGGGAGGGAGGGCATGAATGGGAGGGGGGGAGCAATGGTACGCTATGTACACATATAATGCCTTAATAAAAAAATAAAATAAGAGTAAATGTAGCCCAGCTGCAGTGGCTCAGTGGTTGAGCATTGACCTATGAACCAGGAGGTCATAGTTCGATTCCTGGTCAGGACACATGTCTCAGTTGCAGGCTTAATCCCCAGGGGGAGGCTTGCAGGAGGCAGCCGATCAATGATTCTCTCTCATCACTGATGTTTCTATCTCTCTCTCTCCCTCTCTGAAATCAATAAAACATGTATTTTTTAAAAAGAAAAATGGAACTCAAAATCACAATGAGATAACATTGCACACCCACTAGGATGGTTATAATAAAAAGATAGATAATAAAATTGGCAATGATATAGAGAAATCAGAACCTTCAGCATTACTGGTAGGAATATAAAATGGTGCGGTTACTTTGGTAAACAGTCCAGCAGTTCTTCAAAATGTTTAATATAAAGTTGTCATGTGAACCATGAATTTCATTCCTAGGAGTAGATTCAGCAGAAATGAAAATATATGTTCACATAAGAACTAGTACATAATGTTGATGGCAGCATTGCTCATAATAGCCAAAGAGTAGAAACAGTGTAAATGTTTGTCAAATGATGGGTAAATAAAATGTGATAAATCTATATAATAAAATACTATCCTGTCTAATAAAGAGGGAATATGCTAATTGACCATCACTCCATCACAAAGATGGCTGCACCCACAGCTGAGGCCAAGTTCCCATAAGGAGCCTTAAAGAGCAATCAGCAGGCACCTGAGGCTATGCTTTCCCCTGACCCTGTGGGGTTTGACAGGGGACTTCAGGCCGAGTCTCCCACTTAGCAGGGCTTAACAGGGGACCTCAGGCCATGTCCTCACCCCCCCCCCAGGCAGGGCTTGACAGGGGACTTCAAGGTTTACTTCCCATCCTGGTGCTGGGCTATGGGATCTCAGGCTGCTCCCCTAACCCCAGCACCAGGGGACCTCAGGTTGCACCCCCAGCCTCAGCACTGGGCCAGGGGACCTGAGGCTGTGGTCCCCTGCCCGGTGGGGCTTGACAGGGGACCTCAAGGTGCACCCCCAGTGCTGGGTCAGGGGAACTCAGGCAGCGCCCCCCACCCAGTGGGGCTTGATGGGGGACCTGAGTCTGTGCTCACCTCCCAGTGCTGGGCCCAAGACCTGAGGTTTGACAAGGGACTTCAGGCCATGCCCCCCACCCAGCAGGGCTTGACAGGCCATGTCCCCACGTGGTGGGACTTGACAGGGGACCTCAAGGCATGCCCCCTGCCCTGGACTGGGTCAGGGGAGCTCAGTCCACGCCACTCCACCCCTCCCGTCCTGGCACCAGGCCAAGGGACCTGAGGCTACATCCCCTGTCTGGTGGGGCTTGACAAGGGTGGGACTGGCCAGGTCTGGATCTAGCCCGATGGGAGGGGGAACGGCCTGGTCTGGGTCTCACTTGATGTTGAGGTGCATGTGGGTGGGCAGGGACTTGACTCTGGGTCCTGTGGTGTGCCCTAGACTCTGACAGGAGGAAGGTTTTCATATACATTTTACTAATTTTCTTTCATCTCTGATACTTCTATTATAGAGAAAGGGCAAATAGCAATATTAATTTCCTCTAATTAATCCCCTTGTATTGTGCGAGAATTTTATGCACTGGGCCACTAGTTTGGTGATAAAAAGGAATGAAGTACTGATATGTGCTACAACATGGATGAACCTTGAAAACATACTGAGTCAAAGGAGCCAGACATAAAAGCAATATATTCTATGATTTAATTTATATGAAATGTCCCAAATAAGCATATCTATAGAGATAGAAATGAGATGAGTGAGTTACCTAGGGCAGGGTAGGTGAGTGCATTGGAGAAAATTGGGAGTGACTACTAAAGGACACAGGGTTTCTTCTTGAGGTGATAAAAATATTCTAAAATTGAATATCATGATGGCTGCACAGCTTTGAGAATATACCAAAAACGTTGCATTGTACGTTTTAAATGGATGAATTGTATGATGTGTAAACTGTATTTTAACCAAGTTTATATGTGTGTACCTAAAGATAGACACCAAGTAAATATATACACCCAACGTGAAACATTATTTTACCTGAGATTTGAAACAAAAACAAAACTGAGAGAAAAATTGAGGGTTGGGGTCTGTTCGACCCAATATAGGAGCGTTTATTCATCCTAAAGAAAGCACCAAAATGTCTGAAAGCTAGAAATATTAAATTTGGGGAAAATGCATTCAGGAAAACCAAACCAGAGGTCAAATGATGTGAAGCCAAGCAAAATAAGGCATTGATTTTGTTTAAAGGGGTAGGAGCACTGACTGAGACCACGCTCTCAGTGTTTCTCGTTAGGAAGGAAATGGAACCCACACAGGCCAGTCATACCTTCCTTCCCTGGAAGTGACCTCATGTCTAATATGTGAGTATAAAGAACAACAACACAGTCTTTTTCCCGATTACAAAAGTAATATATTAATGTAAAAAGTAGAGAGAAGAAGGGAAAAATCAATTTTGCGCTGATATTTGGAAGGGTGCATGTTTTCTCACGGTCGAGCGCATACGATGCATACAATTTGGTTTGTTTTACATTTACAGTCAACGTCTTCTGTCATTACTTAAAACTCTCATAAGTATTATTTTCACAGAAGAATATACCATCGTTTATTTCACTAATTTCATGATACAGGGAATTTCTCTTTTCCATCTTTTGCTATTATTAAAAATAAAACGTTACAAAGAAAATTTTGAGCATAGATTTGTGGTGATATTTCAAATTATTTCCTTGGAACTTAAAATAATTGAACAGTTAAAAAGTATAAACCATTTAATCATCATAGTGCTTATCAAAAATGTAACATTAATGTATTTACTGACAGTTCTGTCTGATATCCCACTAGACAATATGAGGACTTTTAAAAGTAACTCCCAATCTCTTATAGGAAAATACTCTAAGAAAAAGTTCTCACCACAGCAGTATTTACGATATCAAAAAATGGAAGAAAAAAAAATCACCTGTCAGTAATGGAAAAGTGAACTGATTTTCAGTAATTAAATTTGAGTGTTTTCAAAGAATATGAAATGACAAAGGAAAATACTTTCTACAAAGTTTTGAAATGAAATGACTGGTTATACCAAATACCAGCTTGCTTGTGAGGTCAGGTAACAAGTACACACTAGCAGTGACAATTTTGTTTCCTTGTTTGTACCTTTCTGTAGTTTTTCAAACTACCTACACTGACAATTGATTAGTTTTATGATGTCTCAAAGTTCATTGATTTAAAGCATTAGCCCATAATTGGAAGGCAGCTATGCTCACCACTATACCACCAACGAAACTTCATTAGCCCATAATTGAATTCACTCTTAGTGAGAATCCTGCATTGAAGATAGGAAAGGTGGGAATCTACGTCTCCCATTGAAAGCCGGTGGGAGGGACCCCTTGCTGCTCGGCTTCTAGATTCAGTTCTACTGCTTCCGGGTTGAGGCCTTGCCTGGACCTACCTCTTCATTGTTACCGGAAGCTGCCAGACGACCCCTATGCATTCATGTCCCTAAGGCTGTTCCTCGAGAGCACCACCCCAGGACTATATGGCAGCCATCGAAGGACAGTAACAATTGATTGCACTGAGGCAAGCATCCAGGAGTTCTACATTTCTCGCCAAGCACAGCAGGGGAAGGTGGATCTGGATACGCTTGTACTTGGGAATCTAAACACAATCCTGGCTTCAAGGAAACTCCCCAGACTGCAAAGCTCCTGGGCAGAAAGTAATACCATCCAATATCCCTGCTCTGAGTTTTCCTCTACCCTTCTCTACCAAGACCTCTGACTTGTCCAGCAGCCTGCAGGCTTTCACATGAAGAGCAAAGCTAAAATGAAAGGAGAGAGATTTTTATGGAAAACAAGGGTGTTGACAGAAAATCCAGAGTCAGTGGTATAGTCTGGACTTCCTGGCTTGTAAATTGTTCATAATGACTCACTGACTGGTCAGCCATTGATTGATAGCAAACTGAATTATTGTGGACTGAGAGCTAGGATGTTAGCCATGTAATTCTTCATTAGAGGGCTCAAATGATGCTGGGATGTTTTGTTTTGTTTTAATATATCTCCATTGATTTCAGAGAGAAAGAGAGAAGGAGAGAGAGAGAGATAGAAACATCAATGGTGACAGAGAATCATTGATCAACTGCCTCCTGCACGCCCCCTACTGGGAATCAAGCCTGCAACCCAGGCACATGCCCTTGACCGGAATCAAACCTGGGACCCTTCAGCCCACAGGCTGGAGCTCTATCCTCTGAGCTGAACAGGCAAGAGCATGGTGCTGGGACGTATTTATAAGCAGGTAGGGAAAGCTGCATTTGCCCTGAATGAAAAATTAGTGGTAGTTGGTTAGCAAAGATGGGAATTCAGGTTGACCGTATTCTTTTCCTCCTCAGGTTATCATCATGATGTTTCTGGAGAGTGTTTGCATACCTGTTGCGCAGCCAGAAACCCCTTTTTTTCCAGGAGGGACTCAGAGGGTCTGCTCAACAGATAGACCAGTGTATCCATCAGCTATTGCCTGCTTAGGGCTACATAAAAAACCACCCCATGACTGTGTGGCTTAAAAAAGGATTTAGTCTCAGACTCATGAGTCTGCAAGATGAACTGTGGTTTGGCTAGCCTAGGTAGGGTAGGCTGGAGAACTCTGGTTCAGGCTGCAGGTCAGCTATACATGGCTCCAAACAGTAGATTCGGCTGTAGGCAAGTGTGTTTATTCTGGTGCTCAGGCTGATTGGGCAACAGTTGCATGGAAAATTTCTTCTCATGGCAGTTCACTGATGTACAAAAAGACTGGCCTGAATGACAGGCTTTTTTTCAAGCCTCTGTCATGTCCCGCTCACTAATATTCCCTTTAGCCAAAGCCAAAGTTAAGTTGGGGCAAGAAGTAGATTCCTCCCACCATGAGGCCAGGGCAAGGACGTTGATGAATAATCCTCCTTGAATGATGTGAAGAATTGAGAACAGTCATTCACTTGGGAATCTAAACAAAACTCCACACATCGACCAACTTCCTTCTCTGGTGAGTTCCGGTTTTCTCCTCTGGCTTCCCAGACCATGTTTGCTCCACCACAGGTGAACCCAATTGCCAAGAGGTCGGTATGATCCACCCAAATGGAGAAGGAACCACTTTTCTTTTGGAAGATTTTGCCCAACCTATCACACGTCACGACCTCCCCATTATTTGGAAACGGACACGATTATGCAAAATAATGGAATGTAAGGAATTTAGAGCCAAAAAGAAGTTAGGGGAGGAAGTAGATAACAGCAGTTTGAACTAGAAATAAAGTTCAAATTCATTCCAACCACAACATTTCACACAAAGAACATTCTCCTGAATTTTTATTTTATTTTATCACAGAGACAAAAAAAAAAAATGATCATTATGAAAAAACTCAATCTGGTGAGCAGAACACAATTATCCACAGTTCCATCACCCGTAGTTAGCCACTGTTCCAAATTTTATGCATGGGCAACTACAAAGCCTCAGAAATCAAGGTGACAATATCTAAACAATGCAGTAAATATATTAATATCTGGATCCAAACCACTTGGACACGAGAAATTCTCTTCTCTCAACTGTAACTGCCTGTGTAAGTCCTCTCTTATAGGCATTTTTCAGTGCTTATAGTATCTGAATATTTTATTTTACAAAAATGGGATAACCTATTACATGTGGTTTTAACCTACTTGTTTCACACACTAGAATAATTTTCCTTATCAATAAATATCTATGTACATGTATTCATTCTGAATGCTGACTTACATTTCACTTATAAATCACCATACGTTATTTAACCAATGCTACATTGGTGGAAGTTTAGGTTATTTCCAATTTTTCAGAATTACTTTCTATGTGCATAATAACCCACGTCACTTCATATGCAAACTAAGGCATTTGTTTTCATTTTCAGACCTAAGAAATCTAAGAAGTGTCATTATTGACAATAAATAGAACCGCCTTTGTGGTGTTAGCATGTGGGAGGCAAGAAAGGAAATAGTGTGGTTGGATAGAGATTAGTCATTTTTGAAAGAGCACATATGCACATCTCACATATTGATTGAAATCCACCCGAAAGTTTATAGATGTAGGGTAGTTCCAGAACACAGCTGAAGTTTTGAATCAGCATTAAGCACTCCTAGATTCAGATGTTCATCTCAGCCTCTCGGGTCTGCCAACCCGTCAGGAGACAAAATAAGGCCAGACTCCCTAGCAGCCTCTTGGCAATCCCGCCCTCCGAGTCATTTTTGGAAGGACAAAGAAGTCCCAAGGACTCCTGTGCCAGTAGGACAGAAGTGTCACCCAGATCCTCAGCCCATCTTCATCACCATAACAGGGGAGAGTAGCCAATCATTATTACACTGGTCAAGAACTCAAAGCCAGTATCAAGCTGGGTGGTTACAAACTAAGCCAGGTATTCAAGGGAAGGCTTTTAAATGGTATAAGCCAGAAAACAAAACAAGAAAACAAACAAAACAAAAAACAAAACAAAACAAAACAAAACAAAAAACCAGCACCAGAAACTGAGGGAGCATTTCTTCTCCAATTCTATTCCCCAAGAGATATTAAGGTGACACAGCCTAAAGTAGGTATTAAGATTATTATTATTTTTTAAATATATTTTATTGATATTTTTACAGAGAGGAAGGGAGAGAGATAGAGAGCTAGAAACATCGATGAGGGAGAAACATCGACCAGCTGCCTCTTGCACACCCCCCACTGGGGATGTGCCCACAGCCAATGTACATGCCCTTGACCGGAATCGAACCCGGGACCTTTCAGTCCGAAGGCAGATGCTCTACCACTGAGCCAAACCGGTTTCGGTGGTATTAAGATTATTAATGCTATGGCACAAAGAACTTATTCTCTTCCCTCAATTCTGCTTTTCCCCTGGTTAATTTTAGCTCTTTCCCACGGTAAACCAAGATTGTCCAGCATGTTTACATAGGTAAACATGTTTCTCCAAATAGATTGCAGTGCCATTCAGAAACAAGAAAGCTCAACTCTCCCATTAGTCCATTTTCTAACCTTAGGTCAATCCTTTGAGCATCGTACTGTGGAATGTGGGGCCAGGACAATGGGTTCATAGAATGTCAGACTCTATGAGGACCATGGAGATTTTTCCCAGTACTCTCAACCTTCAGGAAGAAAAGGGAGGTCAAAGAAGGTGAGTGACCTGCCCATGGTCTCATGGAGTTGGTGGCAGACCCAAGACTCTTAGTCCCCATCCGCTCTGTCCAGACTCTAAGCTAATCCTCTTGCCAGTGCCCCACAGTTGTTATAGCCTTTTTGCCTGAATGCCTCCCGGGAATGTCATGAAGACAAATTACTCTCTAGTTCTATGGTTCTTGAGTCCTTTGGATAAACTTCCTGCATATCAGTGTGCCTGGCAGGTCCCCATGGAAACTACAGTTGGGAAGAAATGAAGCAGCTCACTTTGGCTAAAACCATTGACAGAATGCTCATCTCCAATCCTTAGTTCTCTAGGCACACTAGCAGATAAATGGGAGGCATTATATAGAGTTAAACCTTATATATCTGTTAGGCTAAAAGAACAGTTAATGTCATACCCATAAACTTTGCAGGAATAGAACACAAGCTAAAAGGCAATGAGAACAAAAAAACAGACTAGATACATAGATTTCTCAGAATTTTAAGCTACAGAACAAAAATCTTTTTTTCTTCAAAGAAAATTTGGGGGCAGGGGATTGAAATGAGCACAAAGCTTATTTTTAGTGCCCTTTGCAGATATAAAGTCATGCTGTTCGTTTAGTAACATAAGAATGCATTATGTATAACTTATTTCACTCATAAAATTACCATGTTTTTGTATATTGATATATTTAGACATTGGAAGAACTGAAAAGAGAGTTTTTATGATTTTTTTTCCTGGCCGTTTTCTTGGGCAAAGGGAATTTGTGTGTGTGTTTTTTAAGAACTTAGAAAACTTTTCTGAATTTTCAGAAACTTTTCAGAATATGTACAGATTTTAGAGGGTCTTTCCTTCTTCCAAACCAATTATTTCAAGTCTTCAAGTTCTCAAGTCTATGAATTCACGTGAGTTCAACCAACCTCCTCTATCCCAACAAGAGATCAACAGCACCTGGTGAGCCTATTTCCTGCTGTGGGTCTTTAGAAAGCCCATTTTAGAACCCTACAAAGTTGGAATTCACTTTGTCTTCCAAGGCAAGTCTTTTCTATTCTTCTCACTGAAGCACATATCTAGCTATGAACCAGGATAGACCATAAGTCACTTAATGGAGACCCTAGATGAGCACCAATCCTCTCTGTCTACTGTCCCCTGTTTCTCCCATAGTCACCAATCCAGGAGCTATTTGCCATACTTTATGATTTGCATTTAAATCTGTGTGATTATCTGACCAATTTCTGTCTTCCTCACTAGACTGTAGATGCTTTCAGGCCAGGAGCCACTCATTCTTTGCTAACTATTTTGTCCTCAGCACTTCTCAGTGATAAGATAGGAAAAAAAATGTATGCTCATTACCTTCTGAGACAGTTCTTATTATTAGAATTTCCCTCTGTATATTGAACTCATATTACTCTCCCTGTAACTTCTCCCCACTGGCTGGATTCTGCACTTCTGGTTCATCCAAATCTTTCACTACATAGCCCTTCAAATATGTTAAAAAAAAAAAAAAAAAAAAAAAAGGCCTGTTCAGCGTGACTTAGTGGTTTAGTGTCCACCTGTGAAGGCCACAGATTGATTCCTGGTCAGGGCACATGCTTGTGTTGCAGGCTTGATCCTCAGGGTGGGGTGTGCAGGAGGAGGTGAATCAATGATTCTCGTTCTTTTTTTTATTATCATTATTGTTAAAAAGCATTACATATGTCTCCTTTTTCCCTGATTGATACCCCTCCCTGCCACTCCCACCCCCCAGGATAAACTCCCACTGCCCCAGTGTCCGTGTCCATTGGTTATGCTAATATGCATGCATACAAGTCCTTCCCCCCACCTTCTCTCTGAGGTTGGATGGTCTGTTCAGTGTTTCTTAATCTCTGAATCTATTTTTGTTCATCGGTTTATGTTGTTCATTATATCCCACATATAAGTGAGACCATGTGATATTTATCTTTCTGGCTTATTTTGCTTAGCATAATGCCCTCCAGGTCCATCCATGCTGTTGCAAATGGTAAAAGTTCCTTCTTTTTTATAGCGGTGTAGTATTCCATTGTGTAGATGTACTAAAGTTTTTTAACCCACTCATTTGCTGATGGGCACTTAGGCTGTTTCCAAATCTTAGCTACTATAAATTGTGCTGCTATGAACATATGGGTGCATATGTCCTTTCTGATTGGTGTTTCTGGTTTCTTGGGATATATTCCCAGAAGTGGCACTACTGGGTCAAAAGGGAGTTCCATTTTTAATATTTTGAGGACTCTCCATACTGTTTTCCACAGTGCCTGAACCAGTCTGCATTCCCACCAGCAGTGCATGAGGGTTCCTTTTTCTCCACATCCTCACCAGTACTTGTTGTTTGTTGATGACAGTCATTCTGACAGGAGTGAGATGGTACCTTATTGTTGTTTTTATTTGCATCTCTGGGATGATTAGTGACTTTGAGGATGTTTTCATATGTCTCTTGGCCTTCTGTATGTCCTCTTTCAAAAAGTGTCTATTTAGGCCCTTTGCCCATTTTTTGATTGGATTGTTTATCTTCCTTTTGTTAAGTGGTATGAGTTCCCTGTAAATTAAGGATTCCATTTCATCATTTAAGTTTCTATCCCTCTCTCCCTTACTTCCTGATATCAAAAATAAATAAATAAATAAATAAGTCAAAAAGTTGTCATCACCAACTCTTCTTTTCTCTAAGCTAAAGATCCTCAGTTTCTTCAACTGTTTCATATGTGGCATAATTTTTAGTTCCTTTATCTTCTTGGATGCTCTTCTCTGAACATATTGCTGCTCTAGTTTTTTAGACACACACAACAGTTATAGGAATGATCTTATTGTCATATTCAGTGCTCTCTCCCCCAAAATGGTTTCAAAGTTCAGGACTAAATTGGAACTCTCTAATATTCTTCCTCAGAAAGTTGATTGGTGACCAAAATGCTAGTTGCTCCCCATAATATAGTCTCTTCTTTCTTTATGGCAACAGAATCCTGACTTTTGCTGGGCAAAAACTTCCTAAAATAAAGGCTATGTTTCTCAGCCTCTTGTGCAGCTAAATGTTGCTGTGTGGAAAAGTCTTGTTAATGCGACAAGTAGGAGTGCATTGGGCAGTGTTTCCCTAACAACAAGATACCTGCACTCTTTGCCCAGCTTCTTCACATTTCTTCTATTCTTTTTTCTAGAATATTAATACTACATCTTAGAGCAGCCGTGGGCAAACTATGGCCTGCTGGCCAGATCCGGCCCATTTGGCTGTTCTATCTGGCCCTCGGAGCTAAAAGAGCGGAGGGTTCTCTTGCTCTCCTCTCCGCTCCTTCACCAGCAGCCCAAGATGAGAGTGCCAGCATGGTCAGGTTGCTCTTGTTCCGGCCCTCCGGTCCAGTTTAAGAACCCATTGTGGCCCTCAAGTCAAAAAGTTTGCCCACCCCTGTCTTAGAGCATGAGCCCAAAGTCACACATGGCTGATTAATACAGGAAAGAGGTTCCAAAGCTCTGACATCAAGGAGTGTCACAGACTAAGACTTTTAGGTCTGGAGGAAAAATCAACTGCTATCATGTTTAAGCCACTGTTACTCTGTGTGTGTGTTTTTCTCACACGCTTTGGCTGACGCTAGACCTAGCTGATAGTTGATTGCTTTGTCTTCAACCTCAGGAAGAACTTCTTCCAGCAATCCAGCCCCACCTGCAACTTAGGAGAGTCACTGCCCTTGGAGCACTTGGTACGTCTGAGGGTGCCTTGGATGCATTCTCTCAGCTGTCCAGTCAAGCTCTCAACCTTTGACAATCTGCTGGCTTGCACTTAAAAAAGATTCTGTGCAGCTCACTTTGAAGAAGCAAGAAAATGGGACCCATAATCAAGAGAGGAAATATAATAGAAACAGACCCAAAGATGGCCCAGATGTTCAAAATGTCAGATGTGGACATAAAAAATTATACTATAAATCATATTATATAATAACATAATAATTATTAAATAATAACCATAATATAAACATATTAAAGGATATTGCAGGAAAGTTGGGCAACAAGACTAAGTAGCTGGAAAGATAAAAACATTTTAAAAGAAACCAAGTGAACATGCTGGAAGTAAATATATAATATGTGAAATTAAAAATGTAATCAGTGGGCTTAAAAAAAAATAACTCCCAGGATCATGTGAGTGGAAACAAAATCTGTGGCTAGGGCAACACTACACGAAACTAACTTGGTTTTACCAGAAGGGAAATGTTTCTAAATGCTTTACCGCCATTCTTTTTTTCTGGCAAGTTGAAGCCAAGGAAAGTACTAAGCCCAAACTCAGATGGCCACTGTAGAATTATTTGTCCTGGCAAGTTCCTGATGAAGCCAGAAAACACAAGTCTTAATAAGAAACTACAGGCAGAGGTTAAAATAAGAGTGGACAGAAGCTACTTTCATATGAGGATACTCCTGCTCATGTCCTGTTTTTCTTAAGGAAAGGTCCAAGTTTCATTAGATGACCATGAGCTGTGCCGTCAGCTGCCAAGTTAGGTGACATAGGACGGTTGATCACACTGAATTCTTATTCTATCTATCTTCCCACTACCAAACCACCCCACCAATCTGGGCAGGCTTTGCCCTTTGGTTGAATTGAGGGGCAGGTTTCCATCACGAAAGCCAGTAACTGACCAGCCCTCCCAGAGAATGATTACTACAGTACCATCTCCTAGCCCAGGACTGCTTCCAAGCTGCCATGCTGATAGGCAAGACAGATGGAGCAACGTGAATTTATGGATTATTTATTCTACTTCATCCACATTAACAGGAGAAATAATCAAGAAGCCCTTGAGTGAAAAAGATCAATGCAACAGCTCCTCTTATCCGTAACTCAAACACTTCACCATGCAGTCTATGTCACTGACTTCAACAGAAAACTCCTCCCAAAGTCCTTCTAGTGCTTGCCTTTCTCTCAGTTCACAGCCTGTCAAAACTATGCAGTTCTATCCTTTTATCACCTCAGCCTCTCCAAGTATCTTGTGGGATGCTATTATGGATTAGTTCATGTTTGTCTAATTTCACTTATTATATATTATTTGTAATACATGAACTATCCCCAAATAAGCATAGCCACATAGTAGAACCTCTTTTAAAAATATATTTCCCATATATATTATGTAACCAAACAATTTACTACCATATACCTTAAATTTAAGGCACCATCAATTGTAAATTGCACCATTATTTTAATGCCATTACATACAGATAATGTATTGTGTAGTCATGTGCACTACATAAATTAATCACACAAGGCTCTAGTTACCTTGAAATCTAGGATTTTTCTATTTCTCCCACCTTAGGTAGCATTGATTAGGACATAATAAAATCATAGCATGACCTTTCTGAACACATTTCAAACAGCAATTAAATTCAACATTTGTACTACGAACAAGGAGAACAACTCAAGTGAAGTGTAGACACTGTGAAAAGCTATGAACAAGTTCACACATATGCAGACAACAAAAACTACATTCTGGCTGTTGCCTGGCCTACAATGTTTGTGAGACACCATTGCCTATAAGCTATTTCCTGATTTCAGAGAGATTAAGATAAGAAAAAAATGTGCCTTATAGAATTATTACAATGTGAACAATCCATTTCCCTCCTCATCAGTACTGCCTATTACTTACCATTAATTATCTGTATGTTTCTAAATTCCTTATATAGCACCCAGCCAGCCAGTGTGGCTCAGTGATTGAGTGCTGACCTATAAACCAGGAGGTCACAGTTCAATTCCTGGTCAGGGCGTATGCCTGGGTTATCAGCTGGATTCCCAGTGAGAGGTAGGCAGGAGACAGCCAATCACTAGTTCTTTCTGATCACTGATGTTTCTATCTTTCCCTTTCTTTCTGAAATCAATAAAAATGTCTTTTAAAATTAAATGTCTTATATAGTTATGAAAAGGCTCTCACATTTACATTTCCCTTCTCTTCTGATCAGTATACCCATTCACAGTTGTCTCCTTCAGTGGTGATATTTTTTGTCTTTAAAAAATTATTACTAAACAGTGGAGAGGAGTGAAATGTGTGAAGAAGACAGGCGGTATATCCCCCCCAAATATAAATAGTTATCTGTGGGTGGTTTGCTAATGGGTGATTTCTATTTTCATATTTCAGTTTATTATCTTTAATGACTTTATAAAAAATTAACATTACTTGAGTAATTTAAAAATATTTACAAAAGATAAACCTAGTACATAATTTTAAAAATGTGTTTTGACAAAAGACAAAGGCTAACAAAGTCAAAATTAAATGATAGCTGGTAAAAAAAAAATATTCGCAACACATAATAAATAATATCCAACTGAATACAATAGAACAGGCAATTCACACAGGAGAAAATCCAAATGACCAAGAAACACATGAAAAATGCTCATCTTTCACTGGTAGGTAGGGAAAGGGAAAATAAGAAGATGCCATTTTTCCTGCCCCTCAGATTGACAAAAATATTTTAAACATAAAATTAAAAATCTATAGCATTTGGAGCTAGCAAGCATCCTCACACATTGCTATTAAAATGGAAATTGCTACACCTTTTTGGAAAGCAAGCTGTCCTTACCTACTAAAAATTCAAGTACATATAAACTTTGACCCAGCAATCCCAGCCCTAGGTATAGGTCCTATGGAGGAAGATCAGTACTAGTTCATCATGATGTATTTTAAAAAATATTTATTGCAACATTATTTCCAAAGGTGAAAACCTAGAAACTTCCTGAATATTCACCTAATGGAGATTAAATAAATTTTTGTACATCTATACCATGGATTGCTGAAAGCTTAGGGATATTCATAGCAAATTATTGCGTAAAAAAAAATACAAGTTGCATAAACCTGATTACAGTGTGATCCCAATTTTAAAAGCTCAAAATAATATATCTATATTTGTATTCACTTGGGAAAAAATGTTGAAAAGATACATAATAGATCATTATTATTGCTTACTTTAGAGGATCAGAGATGATGAGAAAGATGCTTAATGTTCTTCCTTCTTCATGTTATTTTACTAGCTACACAGAATATATGTGAATTCTATAATTTTAAATGCAATTTAATGGATTTTAAAGATGGAATACTATGAGCCATGCACTCCTACCTCCCTGGAATGACATAGACTGAAGATTGGATCTCTCTCCAGATGACAGAATGAATTCATCCTCTGCTACAGTGATTTACAGCTGTTACGTTTCCTCAAGTAGCCTGATTCTCTTTTGATATATCAATATTTTTAACACCTTTACTTCTTGATAAAGGATATAGTGTAGTCATTCCATCATAAGACTCCCTGGACATGGCATGTTTATCTAAATCTTGCCATGCCATCATGGGCATCTCAATCATTCCAGAAGGGAATGTTATGGTTCCATGAGGAGGAGCTGTCAGTCCTTGCCAGGAAGCAGGAGGTGATCTGAATAGTAAACCTGGGATGAAGATTTGAGAAACATTCAAATAAGTCTTTGGTTCCCCCCATCTTAGCACCATCCCGCCTGTTTGCATTAGCCGCCACTGCCTCTCAGCGAGGTCAGATAACTGTACAATTGATAAGGACTTAAAGTGTCACTAGTGTTTACTGTGCCTCCCCATAGCTCTTCTGAAGATGCCACCAGCTGCCACATGCCCATTAGTGAGAAAGGCCCTTCGAGTTGCCATAGCCATCAGTGGGACTTGGCTTCAAGAACCTAAGTAAGAGACAATCAATCAAGAGAAGCTCAAGTTGTCAAATTAGAGGCAACTAATGCTGTGGCCATGTAAAAGTTGCAACTGAGTCATCAATGTTTTTATTTTAGCTCTGACCTCTACCTTAGAGGGAAATGTTAGACTGGTTAATGATTGGTATATAAAAATCTTTACATTATCGCCATTGCAGTACATAAATTATGGCTTCAAAGGCCCAATACGTTTTTCACAAAATACTTGTAAACCACCATACTGCAAAAAACACTCTATACCTGTACTCAAAGCAAAAAAATAAAATAAAATAAAATACACCCTGAAAATATTGTGTAAGACAAAGGTCAAGTAGAGTAATCATTACAGGCTATGCATTTCTTTTTTTCTTTTTTTTAAAAAAATATATTTTATTGATTTTTTACAGAGAGGGATAGAGAGTTAGAAACATCGATGAGAGAGAAACATCAATCAGCTGCCTCTTGCACATCCCCAAATGGGGACATGCCCGCAACCAGCGTACATGCCCTTGATCAGAATCGAACCCGGGACCTTTCAGTCCGAAAGCTGACGCTCTATCCACTGAGCCAAACCAGTTTCAGCAAGGCTATGCATTTCTAAAACAAGAGACCAGTTACAGCTGCTTCCTGTGATTCCCTCTTTTCCCAACTAAGGCTCACTCTGGAGAACATTAGTAATGTCTAACCTCATCACAGATCTTTTCTGAATCACAGAGATGATGCTGAGAGAGAGAGAGAGAGAGAGAGAGAGTGAGAGAGAGAGAGAGAGATTGAATCTGGTTGAAGTCTGCTTAGTCTTTATATGAAAAAATTTGTGGACCCACCTGTGGTCAGCCCTCTCTGAAAACTATGGAGTCCTGGAGAAAAACAGTGATATTCTTCATGTTTTCCTTTCCCAGGAATAAAGGACCAAAAAAAATCACTTTTCTCTGCTTTCCAGTCATTACCAAATCAAATGGCCTGAGGTTTCTTATTAGGCAGCCGGGAAGTGGGACCACTGCCAAATTCACTCACCAGTCACTCACCAGACATCTGGGTACGGAGACTGGAAGGAAGGAAAAGGCACGGACCGTTACTGGCCTGGGGAAGGCCAGATGCTAAAATGGGGGCCTCTGAAATGTCAGATGCTCTGATGGGAGGCAAAGATCATTCGAACACTCGTTTTTCTTATAGGCCTGCTAGTTCAGGACAATTCTTGGGCCCATATTTATCTAAGCAGCCTATGTAAAATAGTTGTTTATACCAACCTTCTCCTCCAGGCAGTGTCTGCTGGAGAGAAGAGCAGCGTTTGGAGTTGGCCCAGCTGCCAGCCCGCCTTCAGGAAAGAGCCCTGTGTGTCCTCTCCTGCCCCATGTATCCTGACATCCCAGACAAGGAAATCGGAGGATCCCAGAGAACAGGGGCCTAGAACTGCTGGCCACTGCGTTCACCTATAGAGCAGACAGTTGTCATTTGCCTTCTTAACATTTATTCCCCTTTCTTCTGCCAACGGCACCCAATTTTTTCTTTAGGGACCCACCTCCCTTCATTTGTACAAAGCATTGCATCCTCAGACCACAAAATTGTTGTCATATGAAACACAAAGTATAGCTAAAAGAGCCTTTTTAAAATTCTCGTCTGAAGACATGTTTTTTTATTAATTTGAGAGAGAGAGAGAGAGAGAGAGAGAGAGAGAGAGAGAGAGAGAGATGACAATCAGCTGCCTTCCCAACAGGCCCGGTCTGTGAATCAAACCAACAACCTAGGTATGTGCCCTGACCAGGAATCAGACCCGCAACCTTTTTGTGTACAGGACAACGCTCCAACCAACTGAGCCACCTGGCTAAAATAACATTATACAGGTGTGTCCAGTAGTTAGTTAATAAAAATATTATTTCTATGGCTTCTGTTCTCATTTTAAATAAACATTCACTTTTCCTACCTAATTTTGCATTCTTCTAACTTAGCAAGAGATCCAAACATTGCCTAAGTTCCTGCCCTACAAAGCCTGGATCCATCCTCACAATGGGATCTTGGGTATGTCCCTTCCTCCCCCCTCCTCACTCTAATTCAGACAGTCACAGTGACTAAGACACAATCAGAACAGGATGAATAGAAATTCTATCCACCGTAGAATTCATTCCCAGATTCATATCCTAACAAGTATAAAGGCCCATGAAAATGCAGAGCTCTCTGAGGTTCCAGTAACTGTTGCCACCAAGTCACCTACAGACTTCACTCAGCTATGACAGCTAGATAGAGCATGTCCAACCTCGTTCTTATTATCATTTAGGTTTTTTTTCCTAAAGTAAATATCCTGCTGGCATCAGTTGGCAGAGTAAACACAGGTGACTGAACGGATTTAAATTCTTGAGGAAGGTCTGGCAATCTTCTTACTCTAATTTGAAGGATGTTATTTATTTGGACTGTGGTCTCCTTTCTAAGAAAAAGCTCTTTGTGTCTTGAATAAGCATCTGTTGGGACATTAGGCAAACTAAAACAACCTAAAACTAAAACTTTCACTATAGAAAAAGTTTTATTTTTTATTTACTTTCTTGATTCTTTTTTAAAAAAAATCTTTATTGTTCTGATTATTACAGATACTCTTCTTCTCCCCCCCCCCCCATAGCTCCCCTCCACTGGTTCCCACCCCACTCCAGGCCTCCCCCCCCCACATCCCCCACCTCCCACTGACCTCTTCCATAGGTGTAAGCTTTGTCCAATCTCTTCCCAGACCCCCCACAACCCCTTCCCCCCAAGAATTGTCAGTCTGCTCCCTTTCCACACCCCTGAATTTATTACATTCACCAGTCTGTTCTGTTCATCAGGTTTTTTATTCATTTGATTTTTAGGTTCACTTGTTTATAGATATGTATTTGTTGGCACTTTGTTGTTCATAATTTTTTAAAAATAAATCTTTATTGTTCAGATTATTACAGGTGTTCCTCTCCCCCAGCCTTAGCTCCCCTCCACCTGATTCCCAACCCCACCCCACACCCTTGCCCCCACCACTGTCTTCACCCATAGATGTAAGATTATCATCCAATCTCTTCCCGCACCCCTCAGAATCCTTTACCCGAGTGAATTGTTAATCCAATCCCTTTCTATGTCCCTGTTTCTATTATATTCATCAGTCCATTTTGTTCTTCAGATTTTTTTTTATTCTTTTGATTTTTAGATTCACTTGTTGGTAGGTATGTATTTGATGCCTTTTTGCTGTTAATAATTTTTTACCTTTACCTTTTTCTTTTTCTTCCTCTTCTTAAAGAATATTCTTCAACATTTCATGTAATCCTGGTTTGGTGTTGATGAACTCCTTTACCTTTTTCTTGTCTGTGAAGCTCTTTATCTGACCTTCAATTCTGAATGATAGCTTTGCTGGGTAGAGTAATCTTGGTTGTAGGTTCTTGTTGTTCATTATTTTGAATATTCCTTGCCACTCCCTTCTGGCCTGCATAGTTTCTGTTGAGAAATCAGCTGACAGTCGTATGGGTACTCCCTTGTAGGTAACTAGTTGTTTTTCTCTTGCTGCTTGTAAGATTTTCTCTTTGTCTTTTGCTCTTGGCAATTTAATTATGATCTTTCTCAATGTATTCCTCTTTGGATTCCTCCTGTTTGGAGTCCTATGCACTTCCTGAACTTGTAGATCTATTTCTTTCACCAGGTATGGAAAGTTTTCTGTCATTATTTCTTCCATTAAGCCTTCAACATTCTGCTCGCTCTCTTCTTCTGGCACCCCAAAAATCCGGATGTTGGTATGTTTTAAACCATCCCGGAGGCTCCTTACACTATCCTCACACTTTTGGATTCTTCTTTCATTTTGCCTCTCTGGTTGAGTGATTTTTGCCTTCTTATATTCCAGTTCTTTGGTTTGATTCTTGTGGAATATTGATCTATAGTTGGGTTTCTGTATATTCTTTATTTCAGATTTTGTATGCTTAATTTCTGGCTGGTCCTTTTCCTTTTTTTTTTTTTTTTTTTTGTATTCTCATTAAGGTCCTTGAAGGTCTCAACAAGCTTCTTGGAGGTCTCATCAAATTTCTCAAAGGTTTTTAGAAGATTCTTGAGTAATCTTAGAAATGTGATTCTGAACTGTGTGTCGTCCAGTAGCTTACTCTCTTCCATCTCTCCCATTCCTGTCATATTTCTGTGTTTCCTCATTTTGGCTGTCTCCCTGGAGCGGCTTTGTGTGGTCAGTGACCTATAGGGTCAGTACCTCAGCATCCCCAATCACCTGAGGTGATAGCTTTTGCTATATCCCTTTGTGGGCTTAGTGCAAAGTCTTGGTGTAATTAAGCCTTGATTGCTGTTGGTACACTGGGAGGAATTGACCTCCAGGCCAATTGTCTGTGAGTATCCACTGTGTCTATAAAGGAAGAACTGCTACGCTGGAGAGACACCTTGTTTCAGTGGGGCTTTGGTGCTCACTGAGACTGTCTCCCGAATGTGTTACTTACGGGTGTGAGGGATTGAAACTGAGCACTAGAACTCTGGTTTCTGGGTCTCAATGAGGTACAGTTCAGCTACTGTCTAAGGCCAGTACTGTCACAGAAGCTATAGTATGAACCACAGTCCTGTCCTCCTTGTATCTGTTTGCCCCAGGTTGCAATTTTTGTTAAACTACAACAGAGGGGGCCATTCATATGCAAAGTCCGGTGTTTGTAGCTAGGATGTGTTGTGAGGGGCGGAGTCTCAGGGTAGAGTCTCAGGGCGTCATTAGGCTGGGGCATGGCCAACAGCGATGGCTGCTGGTCCGCCGCCTCTCTGATGTGTCTTGGTGTGGTCCTCTTTGGATTCCTCTTGTTTAGGATTCTCTGTGCTTCCTGGACTTGTAAGTCTATTTCTTTCAGGTAGGGGAAGTTTTCTGTCATTATTTCTTCAAATATGTTTTAAATATCTTGCTCTCTTCTTCTGGCATCCCCATAAGATGTTAGTACACTTGAAGTTGTCTAAGAGGCTCCTTACACTATCTTCATATGTTTGGATTCTTTTTCTTTTTGCTTTTCTAGTTGGGTGTTTTTTGCATTTCAAATCTTTGACTGGATTCTTGGGATATTCTAGTCTGCTTTTGGATCTCTGTACATTATTCTTTATTTCAGTCAGGGTAGGGGTAAGGGGGTGAGATCAACCAAAGGACTTGTATGCATGCATATAAGTCTAACAAATGCACACAGACACCAGGGGGTGAGAGCATTAGTGGGGAAGAGGGGGCATAATTTCTGATAATTTCATATCCTTGAGGTTCTCACTAAATTTTTCAGAGGCTTCTAGAAGATTCTTGAGCAACCTTATAACCGTGGTTTTGAACTCTACATCCATTTCTTTCATGTGTGACTTGTTTTTTTGTCTCCACATTTTGGCTGCTTCCCTGTGTTTATTTCTAGGTATTGGGTAGCTGCTAAGTCTCCTTGAGTTGATAGAGTGGCCTTGTGTTGTAGGTGTCCTATAGGGCCCAGTGACTCAGCCTACCCACTCACCTTGGTGAGTAGACACTCTTGGTGCACCCCGTTGTGGGCTGTTTGCACAGTCTTCTTGTAGTTAATCTTTGATTGCTATTGCTATCACTGGGAGAAATTAACCTCCAGGCCAATTATCTGTAATGACCAGCTATGTCTATACTGGAAAATCTGTAGTGCAGGAGGCACCCTTATGGGGCAAGACTTGTGCTTCAGTAGGGCTTTGGTGCTCACTGAGTCTGCCCCTTGAATGTGTCTCTTATGAATGTGAAGAGTTGTAATCTGGCATGGTCTCACTCTGACCTCTGGGTACACTGGCTCTTGGATCTCCAAGAAGGTGCAAGATTGGCCACTGTCTGGGGCCACCCAGCAGGAGCTACAGAGACATATGCAGATTCCTCCTCTTTGTATGGGGTTTGGAAGTGCCCAAACGAGACCCAGCTGCAGTTTGACAGATTTTATTTTATTTTTTTAAAAATATATTTTATTGATATTTTACAGAGAGGAAGGGAGAGAGATAGAGAGCTAGAAACGTCGATGAGAGAGAAACATCGACCAGCTGCCTCTTGCACACCCCCTACCGGGGATGTGCCCGCAACTAATGTACATGCCCTTGACCGGAATTGAACCTGGGACCCTTCAGTCCACAGACCGACGCTCTACCACTGAGCCAAACCGGTTTTGGCCAGTTTGACAGATTTTAGAAGGAGAAAGAACAGGCCATTTATAGGCAAAAGCTGATGCATACAGCTTGGATGGGGTTGTAAATTTGGAGGGGCAGGGTCTCTGGGAATCACCAGGGTAGAGCAAACATCAATGGCTGCCAGTCGGCCCTACAATGAAGTCCCTCGGTCTCAGCATCCCAGACCCCCGTGCAGGAACAATGATCGCTGCGAGCACTTCCGAAAGCTGCCCTTGTATTTCTGTCCTGATGCCAGACAGTCCAGTTTCTCCCCGTATGTGTCTGGTCCCGCCAGAGTCTTGCCAGGAACTGGAGTTCAGAAAAAGCGGGATCTTGTATCTCCCTCCAGGTGCCAGCACTTTCTGCCCTTCTGCACCTCTTTCCAGTCTCAATGTATTTTCTTCATCTCTCTATTTGTGGAACTTCCACTCAGCCAGCTTTTCCATGGTTCTGGGTGGTAATGTTCTGCCTTTTAGTTGTAATTTTGATGTGGTTGTGATAGGCAGCAAGTATAGGTGTTTACCTATGTCACCATCTTGGTTCTCCATTTTTTTTTTATTCTTAAGTGCCCATATTTAAGCCTCAGGTATTGTGTTGTATTTCATTAAACGTAAAGTGCAAAGCTTTACCCAAAAATGTAATTCTATCATCATTTCATTGATGTGTTTTTCACATCAGTTCAAGTCAGCAAACAGGTTGGCAGCCTTCATGGAGGTTAGACAATGTACTGAGCACTGGGAAATACAGAGATGAAGGTTAAGGATGCTTTCTGCAAACATATCAAAGTGACAAATGCTGCTCTTGCGATAAGATCCAGCCTAAGTGAGATGAGTGGATTAGAAAACTGTGGTACTTTACACAATGGAATACTACACTGCTGTAAAAAGGAAGGATCTCCTACCATTTACAACAACATAGATGAGGCTGAAGAGCATTATTCTAAGTGAAGTAAGTCTGTCAGAGAAAGATAAATATCACTTGATCTCACTCACTTGTGGATTATAATGAACAACATAAACTGATGAACAAAAACAGATCAAGAGACAGAGAAGCATCCATCAAATGCTCAAACCTCAAAGGAAGGTAGGGGATGGTGGAGTAAGGGGGAGAGATCAACCAAAGACTTGTATGCATGCACATAAGCCTAACAAATGAACACAGACACCAGGGGGTGAGGTCATGAGTGGGGGGCAGGATATGGGGGGATAAGGACAAATATGTAATACCTTAATCAATAAAAACAAAAAAAGATCAAACTGTTGAGAGAACAGAGAAAAAGCAGTGAATCCTGCCTGGATCAATGTGGGGGGAGGGGGGGAAGTGCATTCCAAGTATGGTCTGTGGCTCCCGGGGGCTCCAGGAAGAAGTCTCAGGGTGTCTGCTGGGACAGGGGTAGCTGAGGTCCAGGGCTTCCATTATTGTGTCAAACAGTTCATCTCCTTCCATCTGTTTTATTGGTTGCAAGTCTGCATTATTTGTCTTTGACATGAAGCTTCTGCTTTTGAAAAACTACCAAATCAGATGCCCTTTGATCTGAGCTTTGAAGGTTACAGAATTTACACAAGTAGAGATCAACCCAGTGGTTTGGGCTCCCTTCAGATGTTCAAATTCCCCAATCTACGTGTTTAATCCTAATCTTCTCCTAGCTCTAGTATTCTCTTTCTTCAATCCATCCTCTATTCTTCATACCACATTTTAGAAGCTTTGATAGCTCCCCATTGCCTACTAGATAAAGTCCGGTCTCCTTGACACAGCCTCCAAAATCCTCCCAAAGGCATTGTTGGAAGACAATTCTCCACGAGTCTCATATTTCTGCACTTCTTGCACACAGAAGCACTGGCAAATTTTGTTCCAAAGTATCTTTTCAAGAATGTTTTCCAGTAAGAATCTTTGGAAAGTGGAGAGAATGGCTCCCTCCAGAGTGCAGGGGAAGTTTGTTTGCTTTCCAGCACAATGAAGACAATATCCCTCCAGGACAAAGGGGAGATGTTGGGTTGCAGTCCATTATAAAAAAACACACCCAGGTTTCCTAAGCTTGTGGTTCCTCAATTGTGGCACAAACCCGCTGGGTGAAGCATTGATCTGGACCATTCTACATTGTCCCAGTAGGAAAAGGTGAGGGAGGGGGGCAAGGGAAACCAATGTAACAATGAAGCTCATGATTCTTGTGCTGTGAGGAATAAAACCCTTGATCTCCGATGCAAGTATCTTGTGTCTTCTGCCAGCATCCATGTAACTTTGGCAACTTAGCTGTTAGCTCCCATGCAATATAAAAATCTCGGTTTTATGTTTTTCACAGTTCTTGACAGACCCCTGTATAGATCAGGATAAACTAAGTTATGCTGCAGTAGCAAGTAATCCCCCAATCCCAGTGGCTTACAGAGGTCTGCATCTTGCTCATTCTTGTGTCCTTTATATGTCAGTGGGTGGCTCTGCTTCTGTCATCATTGGCCTCCTTCTAGAGCAAAGGAAAAGAGAATATGGCAAAGGAAGCATCAGGTTCAAAACCTGCCACCTGGAAGTACCAGACATCCTGTCTGCTTACTTCCCTGGCCCCAGCTAAACCCAAGCCTGGCAGAAAAATCAAAGCTACCACCTGCCCAGATACAGTTGAGATGTTGCTAAATATACCTAATGAGTTCCAGAGCATGATGGTCTCTGTCCACACCTTTGGGGGGTGATTTGGTCATGAGGGTGGAGCTAATAATGGAATTAGTGCCCTTATAAAAGGGACCCCAGACAGCTTTCTTGTTCTCATTTTGCCAGTCAGCAGACAGTCTGTCTCCTGAAAGAGGGTCCTCACTGGAGCCTCCAGACTGTGAGAAATAATGTTCATTGCTTAAACCACTCAGGCTGTGGCAATTCGATAGAGTAGCCAGAAATGATTAAGACAGCCCACAAAGCAGGGAAGAGAGGACAATGATCTTTGAAGTTGGCATCAGTGCTTGCAGGGAGTGGGGCACAGAACTGTGTGGGAGAAGAAATGAGTGGGTGTTCTTAGAGGGGGCAAGTGCTTGGGGCATGGAAGACAGAGTCTGAAACCTATAGGGACCTGAACTTGTCAACATGAATGTAAAAGATATTTTTGGGTATCATGAAAATATTTCATATATGGGTAGATAAGGGTGCCACAACCTTTTATGGCAGGGGTTCAGGACCTGAAGAAGGGGCCAACGCACCAATGAAAATGCTATACAAGAAATATGAATTTACTCCTAACTGGTTTGGCTCAGTGGATAGAGCGTCGGCCTTCAATCTGAAGGGTCCCAAGTTCAATTCCAGTCAAGGGCACGCACCTTGGGGAGTGTATAGGAGGCAGCTGATGGATGTTTCTCTCTCATCGATGTTTTTAACTCTCTGTCACTCTCCCTTCCTCCCTGTAAAAAATCAATAAAACATTTTTAAAAAAGAAATATGAATTTAGAAGGCATTTGGGGGGCTGGGTATCTCTTTCATGAAAAGCACCCTGAAACTGGGTCCCTCCTGCTTTTATTCACTTGAATACACATTTCCCCTTTAGCAATATATGCAGGCATATTGAAGATAAAGTTTGATAAACAGTGAAAGGATTATCAGGTTAGGGAATTGCCTTTAGCCTTTGAGCTCACAGCGGGGCAATATTATGTTGCTTTTCAGCACTGCTGAATATAGAAGTCTATTGGCCTTCCAATGGGTCTTTTTGTATTAATATGCTAATTACTGTTGGTTTTAGCCTCCAGCATGGGGGTTGAAAGGTTTTACTTAGAAACTTTGTGGTGAACACACAATGTAATATATAGATGATATATTATAGAGTCGTATAATCCTACATAATATCCTATATAATAAAAGCATAGTATGCAAATTGTCCTCTCTACCAGGAGTTTGACCAGAGGGCGGGGCCAGGGAAAGGGAGGGAGTAGCCAACAGCCACTAGGGACAATACCAGTGCACGAATTTTGTGCACTGGGCATCTAGTAACCTATTTAATAAGAAAGAGAGAGAGAGAGAAAGGAGGGAGGGAAAGAGGGAGGAAGGAAGGAAGGTAAGAAGGAAGGGAGGAAGGAAGGAAGGAAGGAAGGAAGGAAGGAAGGAAGGAAGGAAGGAAGGAAGGAAAGGAAGTTTTACTTAGAGGAGTAAAATGGAGTTTAGGCAATAAATCACAGAAAATGCAAATCAGTTATTGTTGCTTGTGCTTAAGATTCCATCAGTATCTGGGGGGTGGTCTAACTGGGGAAATAACATCTTGAATGTGTGTATGGAAAGGGGATAAGGAGGGGAGAAAGACACATAAGAATATGAATAGGCTGGCAAGCTGCAAAGAATGAAGTAAACACCCTAATCATTTCCCTGAGATACGATGCTCCCAGGAGCTCAGAGCCACTGGTGTTGGGAGACTCGAGCTGTCAGCAGAGGCCCAGCCTCTAGCTCGCTGCATGAGCAGCCGATAGGCAATCCTCCCACTTTCCTCACTTTCTTAGGGAGCCTCCTGCATGGCCAACCCAGAAAACACAACCTCCATCCATACTGTTGTCCATCACAGCAACCCGGAAGTCATCCCTGACTTTTCTGCCCTTTTACTTCCCACATTGATTCTATAGTCTAATATTTCTCAAATCCACACACCACTTGCTATCCCTATAACCACTAACATAGTTCAAAACCCGTTACCGAAGTGTGTTCTAACTTCCTCTCTGCCTCTGTCTGGCTTCCTTCCTATCTGGTTCTCACATTGTGCAACTGATCACAGTCCCTTCTCTGACTGTCACTCTTCATTAGCTCCTGTCACCCTCAGGATAAAGTCCAAAGTTCCAAATATTGCCTTCAATGTCCTTTGTGAGCTGGCTCCTGGTCCCTTCCTCAGCTTTGTCATTGGGCTTCCCACCCAGCTTTTCCCAGCCACACTCCCAGACTCAGAAAATACTTCTTGCTTCCCCTGGAAATCCTCTTCACCTCACCTCCCTTCCTCCCCAACCCTCTCCCTCCTGACTCATCTGATTAACTCCCGCTCTTGAAATCTAAGCTGTGATATTTCCTACATCACAAAATCTCCCTAACTCTTTCTAGGCTGGGGAAGTGGTCCCAACTATGTGTTCCCATAGCAACTTGTATTTGCCAAAGTCGGAGCATATAATAATCTATGTTGCAGTTTTGGTGTTTGTCATTTTATCTTATCTGTATCTCCATCTAGATCACTGGTTCTCTACTCTGCACACTTAAGGACCTTTAAAAAAAAATACAAATGCCAATTAAAAAAGAAGCTCTTAAGGTGGGTCTTGTCATGGGTTTTGTATGTTCCCCAAATAACTGTAGTGGGTGGCCAGAGACAGGCCTCACAGAGTAGACTGTTATTTCTTGAGCTCAGAGAACCTGCTGGTTTGGTCTTAGTTCTCCAGTGCCCTGCATAGGAAACACACCTAGCACCTGTCACCTAGACAGGTCTCTGATCACTCCATTTTGGTCTTCCAGGTGAAAGCTCTGCAGAGGAGGAGGTGTGGAGGAGAAGAGATAGGTCTTGGAGAATATCATTGCCCTGGGGAGGACTCACCTCTCACCTCTCACCTCTCACTGAGCACGGGTGGAAATCAGTCTCTTCAGCTCATTCTGGAACAAAACCACACAGCTGAGGTGGGGCTCAGCCCCTTGGGCTGTAACAGCATGCACAGCAACTCTGCAGCGTATTTCTTTGCACGGAGGGGGGTGTGACTTTGGAAGGACAAATTCACTTTCCCGAGCTCTTTAGGTTTTGTACCTCTTCAGAGCAAGTACAAGGATGGATAAACCGAGGCTCCCAGAGGCTGTGTAGTGGGCATCACCTCCATCCTCTCTAGAACAATGCAGAGCAGAAATCAACAGATGACTCTTGAAGAGCAGTCAGCGTCACCAGGTGACACAGCCCCACCTGGACCCCTACTGTCCTTCCCCCTGGAGCGAAGCTGGCCCTCTCCACCACCCGCCTGCCGGTGTTGAAGGAGAGACGTTTGCAGGGGAGGAATTGGTACAGGAAGTGGCCAGAGTGAAGGAAGAGGACAACTCAGCACCTGCATGAATCATTTCATAAAAATGGGATCACACCTGGTTCAAATCCTGGCTGGCTATGGCCCTGACCAGCTCTAGATCTTGATCATGTCAAGGTCATGAATCTAGATCAGTGGTCGGCAACCTCATTAGTCAACAGTCACATATCAACAGTACAACGATTGAAATTTCTTTTGAGAGCCAAATTTTTAAACTTAAACTATATAGGTAGGTACATTGTTACTAACTTAATTAGGGTACTCCTTCAATCGCACTGTACGTGCGCACCCGCACATGGTATTTTGTGGAAGAGCCACGCTCAAGGGGCCAAAGAGCCACATGTGGCTCTCGAGGCCACTGATCTAGACTATTTATCACTCAACCATGTTCGTGTTTGTTATTGTCGTCACCGCTGCCGTTACTGTTGTTCTTATAAGGAATTCACTTTGCAGTTGCACCAAAAACACCTCACCCCAAAAGGGCAACAACAACAAAAAAACACACAGACGAACCCAGCAGCCAAGTGAAACCAGATGTCGATGCTCTCACTGTGGTTTGTGGGGTTCAATGCTCTTGCTTTGCTGGTTGTCTCGGTGGTTAATGGCCCTCTGTAGACTGTCTTTCACTTACGACAGGGGCCCTGTTCAAAGTCTCAGCCCAAATAGGTGGCCCCGGAGCTGGTGCCGTGGTGCCTAGGGCGTGGGACAGGCATCCACCCTCGTTTCCTGGCTGCAGAGAAAGGGAAACCAGCTCTGTTCCGAGTCCCTCCAACCCGGCAGCGACAGTTGCAATCCCACTCTGAGCAGCAAAGCTGGGAACGCTTCCTGCCATTCCTGCTTCCTTGTTGTCACTGAAGCGAGCAGGCCCAGGGGAAGGGAGCCACCAGCACCCCAAGCAGGAATCAGGAAAAAAAAGAAAAAAAAAGAGTGGTGTGCCTTTAAGATGAAGGTGGTGGGCAACCATCCATCTTCCCTAAACACAGACTCGCCTTGTTCTTCCATTTCTGGCTGAGTGATAAAAACGTTAAATGTCATTTCCTGTATCAGTGGTTAACCACTAGATGCTGGATCAGAGATTTACCAGAAGTGCTGAAGTTAAGGAAAAAGAAAACACACACACACACACACACACACACACACACACACACTCACACACACACACAAAACAACCCTGCTGTTTTCAATAACCCTTTTTCTAGCACCCTGTGGGAACTTCTTAACCTTTTGGGGGGTGGCGGGGAGGGGAGGAGGCATGAGGCGGGCGGTGGATTTATTGGCCTGGGCAATACATTTAGGATTCCATTTGCCACGGATATTCTTATGCTTTGTCCCCCAGGCCAGGAGCATGGCTGGCCCGCTCTGCGCCCTCCCCGCCAGGGGAGGCAGAAGGCAACGTGGAAAACCTTGCACCTGCCTTCTTTGCCCACCAGGAGATCCACGGTCCTTTGGCTGTGCTGGCCCAACGTCTTCATCCAGGACTGCGGCTCTGCCTGCTGCGCCCAGCTTCCCGCAGCCTCGAGGGCCCGGCAGTGACCAGGCGCCTGGGGAAAGCAGTTCTAGAACCTGAGCACCTGAGCAGCCGCCGTCCGGTCCCTCGACGGACAGCCCAGCCTGGTTCTTTGTTGTGTCTTCTTCGATTTCCCCCATTCGATTGATTCTTTAAGTGCTCGGGAGAGTCAATGAAAGGAGGCCTGGCTCAGCCCTGCTGAGAGGGGGCTGGTCCCACCCGAGGCAGTGCTCCCAGCCCTCTACTCGGCTGCGCGCTTTCTGGGGTGACCTCCAGGGGGCACCCGCGCACAGAGCCACCTGGCCCCACCCCGCTGCCGCCCAGGCCCCGGGCACCGGGCTCATTGCGGGCATCGATTTCCCATCTACACTTGGGTTCCCAGCCGGCGGCGCCTGGGGTGCTCCGTGCGCACCGCGGGCCTGTGCGTCTAGGGACACCCGCAGCCCCCGCTCGCCTGGGACTCAAGGGATTACCTGTGGGAGGCGGGACTTTCCTACCCAAACCGGGAAAGTCCCCGGGCAAACAGGAATGGGTTGGCTACCCTCACAGACCGGCGTGTGGCAGGCAAACACACGCTCCACTTCAAAACTGAAGCTAAGACCTTGAGGTGCAACCAGGTCCAACTGCAGAGGGCACGACCCGGTGCAGGCATTCCTTGGAGGGGTTGGGAAGCCTCCCCGCCCCCAGCACACACCTGGGGGCCGCCCCGTGCCAACTCAGCAGTTACCCGTGGAAAGCTGAAATCAGAGTCAGAATCGAAAGGGAGGGAGAGAAAGTGTAGGGAGAACATGTATTCCACCAGCTTTCTG
Source organism: Vespertilio murinus (assembly GCA_963924515.1). Classification (NCBI taxonomy): domain Eukaryota; kingdom Metazoa; phylum Chordata; class Mammalia; order Chiroptera; family Vespertilionidae; genus Vespertilio; species Vespertilio murinus. The sequence goes on along the minus strand of OZ004707.1, from coordinate 174,420,563 downwards.
GCAGGTCTGTGAAACACACCTATTTTCCTCCTGGCGATCTTGGTGGACAGCACTGTCAGCGCCCCTCCGCCCCCAGGTGCCCAGAATGCAAAAAGGAGAGGGTGGCGGGTTGGGTCGCTCCTTGCTCTGCCTCCCACTCTCTCTCTTTTCAGCAGTTTCCTGGGGTCCCTGCTACCTCCTGTCTCTCCTCTGCACCCCACTGCGGCTGCCTGAGCCCTGCTTCCCATCTGCCTCGGCTAACCTCCATCCTCCCTGACCAAGAGGTCCTCTGCTTCCTGGCCTTTGCGATGCTTCCCTTCTTTTTAAAATTAAATCCAAGAAGCTGTTGTTGCCCTAACCGGTTTGGCTCGGTGGATAGAGCCACTGTCTGCGGAATGAAGGGTCCCAGGGTTTGATTCCAGTCAGGGGCATGTACCTTGGTTGCGGGCACATCCCCAATAGGGGGCGTGCAGGAGGCAGCTGATTGATGATTCTAACTCTCTATCCCTCTCCCTTCCTCTCTGTAAAAAATCAATATAAAGTATATATATTTTTTAAAAATCCAAGAAGCATGTATTGAGTACCTAGATCAGAGGAACGCCATCAGTGTCACCTATCTCGATTTCATGTAGCTTTGGACATTTCTCATGGGACCTTTCTGACTGAAATCATCTGTGGTGGCTTCTTGACATTTCCAGGCAAAGCTGAGCACTTCCTGCCAGCGCCCTGGTTCATCTCGCTCTGTAGCCCTCATCACATTACCGTGATTATTGGATTATATTTCCATCTTGCCCGTTTGCTGTGAACCCCCAAGTCTTATTTTTCTTGTTGCCCCAGAGTTCATCCCAGCTCGTGACAGTAGCCATTAAAGAAGTATAGAAAATGAACGGTATGGAGATAAAAAGGGAAGGTATTGGCTGGGTGCTGTTAAACTGAGATGGGTCTATAGCCATAAACAAAGCTGGTCAGAATAACCTGTTAGTCTTCACCGAAGAGCCAAAGGTCTTTGTCCTGAGCCCCATCCTAACCCACGTTTTCCCAAACGTCCTGGATGAAGATATAAAAAGCACATAAAACAGATTTGCAGAAAGGCCAAAGCTGGGAGGTATCACTAATATGTAGGACGTTAGAATTAATGCTGCAGGGTTGCCTTGGCCTACTAGATCAATAGACCAAACTACGAAGATAAAAATTCACACGAATGAATGTAAAGGCTACACTCATGGTTGCACTAGGCACTGGTCCGGTGAGGGCGGTCTGGCTTAGCAGTTCCTATGAAAAAAATTCCAGCAATTCTCACAGTTTTTAAGCTGGAGGAAAACCCAGAGACTATCCAAAAATAGAGGATCACAACCTTTTAAAAAACACAATAGGGAATTTCCATCAATTAGAATTTTATACAGAGGTCTCCTTTTTTTTGTTTTCTTTTTTTAAAAAAGCACACAAATTTTAAGGTACTGCTCTGTGCAGTAGAGACAGAGGGTCTGGCAAGCCAGGTCCCCCCCTTCAATTTGTCTCTCGTCCCTCCCCCCCCCCACCTTATGAAGACCCCTGAGGCACCTTCCCCAACTCCTGGGGCTCTTCTGAGGATGGTTTGAAGACAACAGATCAGAATCAGTCTCTTTGCCCCTACCACGTCTACACAACAAGTGTCAGAACTCCTTCAGTCCTTTAGCAAGCTTTCTTTCTGCTTGTTTTGTTTCCATTTATAATTTGTGTTTCTCCCTGGTATATTGCATGATACATTTGACTGTACATCGCCTGCTCCCTCGCAGGGTTCTGCTGCTTGTTTTGCTCACCAGTGTATCCCGGAGCATGGTGCGTGGTAAGGGCTCCATAAACATTTGCTGGGAAAATGAACTAAAGAACCCGAAAAGAACCCAGGTGTCTTGACTCCCAACCTACTAGTAGCCTTCCCATATAGTGCCCTTCCCAACACAAGCTGAAACTGGGCTTCATTAAAAGAAGATTCCCCTGCCGAAACCAGTTTGGCTCAGTGGTAGAGCGTCGGTCTGCAGACTGAAAGGTCCCGGGTTCGATTCCGGTCAAGGGCATGTACATTGGTTGCGGGTACATCCCCAGTAGGGGATGTGCAAGAGACAGCTGATCAATGTTTCTCTCTCATCGACGTTTCTAGTTCTCTATCCCTCTCAATTTCTCTCTGTGTAAAATCAATAAAGTATATTTCTTAAAAAAAAAGAAGAAGAAGAAGATTCCTGCCCATAAATAGATGAATGGATAGAGAAGAGGTGGTACATATCCCCTATAGAATGTTACACAACAATAAAAAAAAAAAAAAGAATGAAATCTTGCCATTTGGGACAACATGGATGGACCTACAGAGGCTAAGTGAAATAAGCCAGAGGAAGACAAATATTGTATGGTTTCACTTATATGTGGAACGTTTCTAAAATGTCATGAAAATGTTATTATTTTTTTCCAAGCATTTAAAAATGCAGACGCTATTCTTAATACATTGGCTGCACAAAAACAGTCAGAGGGCTGGAATTCGCCGTTGGTCCATAGCTGGTCAGTCCCTGGTCTAGTCCCGGCCCTTCCTGAGACATGCCTGGCAGGGCAGCATAGGGTGGGGATCTACACATTTGATGCTCCTGTTGTGTCCTTCCCCCTGCAAAGTGATGATTCAGCTGCCCTGTTCCTTTGCATACCAAGTACATCTATGGCGAAGGCGGCAGCTGGTCCAAACCCTGCCAGGTGTCACATCCGGTGTAGAATTTTGGGGCATGATGCTCCCTCTCTGTCCCATTTTCATATCCGTTCATGGGATGACTTAGGCCAGGTCAATGGCCCTCTCTGGACCCTAACAGAAAGTACAAACAGAGGAACTCAACGTGGTCATCTCTGAGAGCATATCCTGTGTCAGTTGTCCTTCCTTCCCACATCCCAGACCAGCCCCTCGGCCTTTCCCTCTCCTGGGACATTTCAGTCCTGGCCTATCCTGGCACCCTCCCAGTTGGCGCTGCATGCTGCCCTCACCAGAAACCATCCCTTGTAGCAATGAGTTTTAAAGGATAATGACTTCTGGGCAGGAAAACTAGAAATGGAAGCAGATGAAGTGTCTATTTTCGTGCAGATGAAGTCGTGGAAGGATACATGATTCAGACTTTCTGGAGAGCATGTTTCTATCATTTTGCGTAAGGCAGCAAGTTAGCTTTCCTCTGGGGTGGTGGCTGAGACTGATGTTTGGGGTTTTCTCTTTTAAAGGGGTTTTGATGCTCTTTGGTTGGTGTTTTCATTTTTTGTTGTGTTGTGTTATGTTGTGTTGTGTTGTGGTTTGTTTTAATGAGGAGTTGGAGATGGAGGATCAGGAGAGAAAGGGTTTTTTGGGTTTGTTTGTTTGTTTGTTTGGGAGGAGCAGAACCCATGTACAATGCCTCCTCCAGAGTCTGATCATATAGAGGTCAAGGTAGTTCAAAGTCATAGAGTCAGATGCTTGGGGACCTGCCAAACACCACATGCCTTGGTTAGAAAATCAGTGACAGTTTGACATCTTGTGCGATTGCCATCCAGAGATAAGGAAGGGAAAGGGGAGAGCCTGGCATGGAGCTCCAATCAGGCTGGGAGCCCTGGGCCTGTCCCTGTTGTCACGTTAAAGAATGTGACCGCTCTGCCCCAGAGCAGTTCCCTCTAGTTTCACCAGGGCAATGGTGGCCAGGAGCCTGAAGGAAAGGCTTCAGAGTATCTCTGAAGTATTAGTTTCAACACCAGAAAACTGTTGAAAAGAAATACCAGCCCAGAGTATTTCTCAGTATTAGTTTCTTCTGCTACTTTCTCCCCAGGTATTCAGTACCCAAAGGGGATGGACACCTTGAATTGGTGTTGGGTCACTGGATCTTCACAGGGTGTGCTGGGGCACTCTGGGGACTTCAATAGAAGCTGCTCCTCAGGACTACAATGAATCCTGCCTTCCCCTATACATATATCAGTGTGCTAGTAGACTCCAGCAGTCTAGGGGGAAAGGGGAGTGCGGGGAGGAGGAAAGGCCTTGATTTATAACATTGGGCAACTCCAATGCTGTAAACATTCCCAACTCGGCCAATTTCAAGTTGCCAGTGTGATTATCCACTGGCTCACAAATACTCTCAAAATTAACATTGGGCTATTGCAAGTCAGAATGTTCTAGGTCCAGGACACCACTGCCCTGAGCCCTTGGGATCCAAGGAGAGAGGAGAAACCAGAATAGTCTGCCCAGGTAACAAAATGATCCATGAACCCAGTGAAATGCATCACAGTTGAGGGACCCTAGTGGGGGTAGGAGGGAGGAGAAGGGGCTGGCTAAGTAGTGTCCTAAAATGCCCACAGCCAATGCAGGTAGAAAAGAATGAGGGACTGTGGATAAATGCTAGAAACTGCAGAAGAGCCAAACCCATGTGTGGTCCTCCAAAAAGCAATAAAAAGAAACATGAAACTGTGAGGGATTTAGCCACCTCCCCTTCCTAGTTCCTGCCTCAGTCCATCATTTTGCAGGCAAAGTCTTACTACAGGATATTAAGAAGCAGCCACCTTATAGCTCTGAAAAGAGATGCCCGCCTTTAGAACAGGCTATCGAAGAGACGGTGGAGGACCTGGAGAAATCTGTACTGTGAACACAGAGGGCTGCTCTGTCCACCTGGTCAAGTTCAGGTGGCACCAAGAATGGAATTGTGCTGCCCCCTACTATTGCAACTCCCCTTGCCCTGTTCCCCAGCCTTCTCCCTAAGTAATCCCACTGCATACACTTCTTCTGGCTTAAGGGAGGAAAACTTCACCTCTTCCAACTCCTTGGATTTCCCTACGGCCCACAAAAACTCATTTGTTAAAAGAGGGAGGGGATTTGTAGATAAATGAAGGTCCCTTCCCTTGGGCAGTTTCGGCTTAGCAGGCACTCTGGGAATAGGGCCAACCAGTACCTCCCTCATGAAAGACTTCCCTCTGTGTTCCGCTCTCCTCACACGACTGACACACACAAAGAGCCCTACTGCGCATTCTACTGTCCCTGGTCTTTCAGAATCTACTCACCTGGCCAGAGTCATTCCCACAGTCCCCCAAGCTCCCTTCTCTCCCTTCTCTGGGACACAGGAGCCCTGGGTTCCATTCTTCCTCTGCCACTAATTGTCCTAACACCTGTCTGTGTAAGCTCTTTAGACTACCATTTTCTTATCTGTTACATAAATGTGGTTGGACTTTAAAATAATAAAGTTCCATATAAATGTTATGGAAAAATAAGATTTGTGGGGAATCTTAAAAACTATCAAATACCTTTCACTTAATCACCACCAAAAACATGTGAAATAGGTACTAATATTAGATTATATTAGGAAACTGAGGCTGAGGAAGATTTTGGGAAACATACCCAAGGTTACATGGACAAGAAGTAACCCAAACAGATTTGAGCTCATTCTTCTGATGCCCATCCCTCCACGCAGACCCACTAAGAGCAGTGGCTACAATGACGATCCCACATCAGAGCCCCCCAGCTCTTCCTGTGGGTAGAACACAGCTCCTTGGTTAACATCCTTTTGCATCACCAGTTTAACGCACCAAACTGATCCCCATTTCCAAGCTGGGTGACGATGTGAAGACGTTCAACATCGAGGAGAAAACTAGGCTCTGTCCCAAGCAAGTAGGCGAGTGGGCACAGTTTATCTTCAGTGAGCCTTCCCACTCCTGTACACTCTTCCGTGTCCTATTCTTTTAGAATCCAGCGCTCTTCATTGTCTTAATGCTGTCCTGAGCCCTCCAAAAGGAAACACATGAATCAAAAGTCTGCAAATTATATTCCCTTCTCCTACAGTAAAACAAGTGCTGACACACACCATCCACAAAAGGGTAAAGAAAGAGGGACCCATCTCCTTTGACTTACATGTCTCCTTCACTTCTGTGCACACAGTTCTCATCATTCTGCACTTGCTGCCCTCTTTGTGATAGCACTTGTTTCACCTCCCCCTTCCTTGAGTCTTTTATTTTTATAATCATTCTTTATTTCCCATTGTCAATTATATGCCCTGGGTACCAGTTATACCCTACCCCAAGCAGGAGAAGATGAGGAAGGGGAAAAAGGAAGCATCAATTACTTCTATTTACTAGCACTTTGTAGTAACAATACCCTCCCAAAGCCCTCATTAAATTATGAGAACAATCAAATGAAGTGGGTATTGTTACAGATGAGGACACTGAGATACAGAGACTTTATGCATTTTTTAGCTATTAAGTAGAAGAACCAGAATGGGAGTCCATGTTGTTCACCAGACTCCAAGAGCAATGGCATTACAAGGGCCCTCTCTAAGAAGAATCTGATAAGATTCTTCAGGGATATTTTCTATTCAATAGCAGTGTTTAAACCAGCTCCTAACAACCCAGCCAACAGTGCTCTAAAGGTCGCTCACCAACATTGGCTGATGCAATGTGGGAGTCTCTTCCTGCACCAATGAGACAGTCACCGGTTCTGCTGACCTTAAAACCATTAGTATAAACACAGAATCCCAACCCATGGGTCTGGAGATTGAAAAAGTTGAAGCTCCCAAACTTAAAGGAATTCTAAATCAGAAATGGGGCACAAAACTATATGCCGAAGTCTTGGCTTTCATCCAAGTTCTATGCAGAACTGGACACCGTAAGAGGTTCTCCAATGCCAGGCTGTGGAACTAGCAACCGTGCACTGGCCTTCGAAGTCCCCTGCAGTCTGAGACCTGGATTTTCAATTCATTATAGATGAACCCAAAGTATAGACTAGCAGACCTTCTTAGAAATGACTAGTGAGACATGTAAAGCCAACTCAGACCACCAGAGAAATTCTATTTATTTTAGAGACTTCATTGGTAAAAGGGGGTCAGGATACTGTTTCTGATAATTCCATTGGGCAGGTCCGATCTAAAGACCTGTTCACAATCACATTACCACTTGGCTGAGTATTAACCCATCTTGGTAAAACCATAATGGTTGGCCACTGTGGTTTAGACAGAGGAAATATGAAATCGAACTATTACCAGAAAAGTTTGAGATATTTTTTTCTAGACTCTTTGCATAGGATGAAGACCTGCGCAAGATGAAGTCCAAGCAATCACTTGAGTGTAATATGAAGTCATTCGGCTGCTGAGAATAAAAGTATAACGACCTAGTGTGTGGCTTCTGTAGGGAAAGGGATAAGCACACTGGCCAAGAGCAGGTCATAAAAACATGGAGGCTGGACCAGCTGGGCTCCTTCAAAGGTGCAGAATGAAAGGTGTGCTGGGAATGCTCGCTCAATTGGACTGAATGAAGCTACCTGGGACTGAATGAAGAACAGTATAGAAAGGAGAGAAGAACAGTATAGAAAGGAAAGAGGAAGGGAGTTTGTAGAGCTTCAGAAAAGAAGGGGAGAAATGAAGATGATTGATTCCAGCTGGTGGTGGAGAAAAGGAAAAGAAAAACAAAGAAGCCAGAGTGTGGTGATTGGTGCCTGAGAAGGCAGCTTCTCATGAGAAAATGCTCCTAGGTAGACAAGCCTAACTCCGGAGGGAAAGCTCCGTGAAGTACATGGAGAGGAACTGGAGAAGAAATAGCTATTGAAAGTGACACAGAGAGAGCAGGGCATGGCCAACTGATTGTGGATAGATCCCAAGTCCTAAAATAGTGAGCGGGGGGGGGGGGGGGGGGGGAGACAAAGGAAGGGAAATTTTAAAGAAGCCTTCACAGACTAATTAAATTCACAAAAAGACTAAAGATAATTCCACATAGGAGCATAGATTTATAACTAAAAAGAAGGCAAGACTGGCCACTTAAAGGACTCCAGGGAAAGATAAGCTAGAATAAGACTGTGTTGGGAGCAGTCTGAGTATTACCTGTCCAGAGCAGATTATTTACCAAGAACCTGGAGGAGAAATGGATCCATAGGTCTCCAAAGCAGAACATTTTAGAAATCTGCAGATGATAATAGGAACTTTCTGACCATTTGTAGAATATGGATCTGATGATACAAAATGATGCTTGTGAATTGGAGAAGCAATACAACCCACTTTATTGATATGCAGATCCCCCATCTCCAAAAAATCTTAAAATCCCCAAAATAAATTTGAAAAAGGAAAGCCATATTTGAAAATATGACTCATTTCCTGAACATCACACACAAAAAAAAGGGAGGGTGGGGGGGATGAAAAGAAGCTATCCACTGCATAAAAAAAAAATAAAATGAGAGATCTAAGTGCCCCAGCAAACTGAATAACGCAGGTTGTAGGAGCATAGACTTGGAAGATGCTTATTTAAACACACAGGCCAATGGTTTGGCTACATGGTTACCCAAATGGAGGAAGGGCAATATTTATGTACAAAAAAGGATACAGGTTATGACACATAACATGAATGACGCTCTCATTTTTATTTATGAAGGAAATAGCCAAAACTCACTCCTCAAAAACTAGAAGCTTGGCAGAGGTAGAAAGAAGGAGGTGAACGCCTGATGGAACGAGATGAGATTAAAAGTAAAGTAGGAGAGATCAAGGGGAGGGCAAGCTTCTGATCTTCCCAGGCTGGCAGTGATGGGCATGTTAGAAAATGATATGAGGAAGTGCTGCTCAAGGAAAGTGGCCCTGGAATCAAAGGTTTCAAAGAGAAAACCAGAGTCCCTCAAGTAGAAGCCACAATCAGAGAAACCAGGATAAAGAAATTGGAATAGAAATGATGAAATTTAATACTAAAGAGAGACTTCTAGAGGAGTTCAGACAGAGAAGAAAATGAAAAGAGAAAGATACAGCAAAAATAAAGGAACTGCCTACAAAATTCTAGAGTGTGCTACAAATGTAAGGGGAAAAGGGTAATGGTAACATGAAGTAGGTAGATTTTAGTGGCAAGGTTGAAATGGTTAATAAAGGGGATTTTTGTGAAATTGTTTTCAGGAGGAGAACAGTATAGAAAGGAGAGAAGAGGCAGTGGGCTTCTTTCAGTATGCCAAGAATAATCAAGAAATACATGAATCATCATCCAGCAACCCAAAAAGAAGCATGTTCAAGCTGTGGGTGGAGAAGAAGCCACGCTATGGGGCCTCCTACTGACTCCTAGGAGCTTCCGCTCCTCCCCTGGGCCTCCTTCAGCACCTGTTTTCAATAGCACAAGGGGAAAGGGGGGAAAGAATGAATGAAATGAATCCCATTTCTTCTTTGGTTCAGTCAACATTTAGAAAAACATGGTCTACGGGCCAAGTGATTGATCCTGAGAAAATTCAAGAATAAATAAGAAACATGGCTAGAGCCAAAACTGGTTTGGCTCAGTGGTAGAGTGTCGGTCTGCAGACTGAAAGGTCCCAGGTTCGATTCTGGTCAAGGGCATGTACATTGGTTGTGGGCACATCCCCAGTAGGGGGTGTGTAAGAGGCAGCTGGTTGATGTTTCTCTCTCATCGACGTTTCTAACTCTCTATCTCTCTCAATTCCTCTCTATGTAAAATCAATAAAGTATATATTTTTTAAAAAAGAAACATGGCTAGATATAAACAGAAGAAAAAAAAAAAAAGGAGTACCGTATTTGCCGGCGTATAAGACGACTTTTTGGCCCTGAAAAATATGCCTCCAAGTGGGGGGTAGTCTTATACGGCGAGTATATAACAAACTCTGTATTTTTAGTGGAAATGTTAGGGGGCCGTCTTATACGCCCAGTCGTCTTATACGCCGGCAAATACGTATTTTTCAGGGCCAAAAAATCATCTTATACGCCGGCAAATACGGTATTTAAAACATGGAATTTGCCAGAGAAGGTAGAGCAAAGTTCACAATCAATAAAATGAGAGACAATATGAATTATGATAGGACTGAAGATAAGAAGGTGGACAAGAGGTTGCTGCATGTATTTTGAAGAGGAACAAAATGGAAAGGGAAAGTGGGAAGCAAAAGGGGGAAGTGTTGTTAAAAGCCCCAACTCTAAAGCCAGACAGACCTGGACTCTAATCTGTGTCCCCGCCCTTCCTCAGCTGGTTCTAATGTGATCTTGAGTAAGGAGGTGCTTATGAACACTGAGCCTCAGGCCCCTCAACTACAACATAGATTAATTGTCTAACCACCAAAGTAACTCGTGGTGTCAGCATGACAGAGGAAGGGATATCAGACTTACCTTCCCACCGCAAATAACAGTAAAACTGGACAAAACATATAAAACAACTGTTTTCAGATAGTCGGCCACAGATGGGAAACTTGAGAGAAGTAAAACAGAAGAGGTGAAATCCATGTTTACTATGGCCTTCTGCCTGGGGCTTTCCAAAACCACAGCATGGGGAAGTAGAATCCAGACTAAGGCAGGAGGAAAAGCAAACCAAATGTGAGGGTTGACCAAGGGACTGAAGCTAGGGCAGTGCACGGAGAGGAAGGAGCTGCATAGAGAAGAAATCCGGAAATCTGCCTGGAAACCACCTGAATCTGGCTACAAATGAAGCTGCCTGAATGCAGAGTGTCAGAGAGCGGTGTCCTGAACAAAGATTCCAGAGGTCACACAGTGGGGAAGGACACTGATGTTTTTAGTGGCCATAGTAGAGAGAGTTTGAAGAATATTCTGGAAATTCAACTGAGATCCAGGAAAGGCCACACCTTAGGGGTTAGGCCACCTGGCCCTAGAGAGGGAATGCACTCAACCCTCCTTAACAAAAACAAAGGCCGACACTCAGCAGTATCAAGCTGACTCAAAAATAACTAGCTACCTGCTAAAGAAAAATCCAACACTCTTGAAAGGAAGACACTAAAATCCATGAGGTATGGTATGCAATTAAAAAAAAAATGATGGCATGTAACAAGGAGGAAATAAAGTGGTCAACAGAAAGAGTCCCGAATGTGATACAGAAGAAATTAGCAGACAAGGACTTTAAAAAGACAAAATAAATATGTTCAGGAATTTAAAGAGAAAGAATGAACATTAGGAATGAATAAATAAATAATCTTATCAGAGGATAGAAACTATGAAATAGAATCAAATGGAAACTATAGAACTAAAAAATATACAATAATGGAAATTATTCACAGGATGGACTTCACAGCAGATTGGACACTGCAAAAGGAAAGATCAATAAACTTGAAGACAGAATAATAGAAATTATCCAAATTAAAGCACATAGAGAAAAAATAAAGGACTAAAAAAAAAAAACAAACTAGAGTTTAAGTTACATGTGGAACAATAATAACTAAACACATGTATACCTGAAAACTCAAAAGGAAAGCAAAGAGACATTGGAACAGAAGATATATTTCAAAAAATGACGACTTTACATGTGATTAAAAAAAAAAAAGAAATCCATAGATCCAATACTCTCAACTTATCTCAAGCAAAACAAACACAAAGGAAACCACATCTAAACATATCATAGTCAAATTGCTGAAAAACAAACATAAAAAGATCTTTAAAGCATCCTGAAGACAAAAAAAAAAAAAAGAAAGAAAGAAAGTCTTTCTACAGGGGAACATTAATAGGAATTAATTTTCCCATCAGAATCAGTGCAATCCAGAAGATAGTGGAATTAAATATTTGAAGCTCTAAGAGAAAAAACTGTTAACCTAGAATTCTATATCCAGCAGAAATATTTTCCAAAAATGAAGGCAATATAAAGACATGCCAGATAACAAAAGCTAAAAAAAAAAAATATATCACTAGCAGAACTGCACAATAAAAAATGTTAAAGGAAGTTCTTCAGACCAAAGGGACATACCAGATAGAAACAAAAATCTTCAACACATAGAGAAGAGTGCCATAAAAGGTAAATCTATGGGGGAAATAGAAAACACATCTTAAACATTTTTTTTTACATTGACTGTTTAAGGCAAAAATAATGGTCATGTGGTTCTGGATTTATAATATATGTAGAAGTAAAGCATGTAATAATATCACAGAGGACATCGGAGGAGCAAATGGGAGCATATTGTTGTAAGGCTCTAATATTTAGAAATCATAGTAATTCAAGTCAGACTGCAATAGGCTGAAGATGCATATTGTTAGCAACCACTTAAATAAACAAAAACAAAGAGTGGAAGCTGAAAAAAGACAATCGAGAAGATGAAATAGAACAGTAACAGATACCTCATTAATCCAAAAGGAGGCAGGAGAGAGCGGGATAGGAACAAAGATTAGATGGTTCAGCTCAAATCGAGAACAAGTGACAAGATGGCAGGATTAGACCAACCTAACTGACAGATCTGTAGTGAAAACAAAATGAAAGAGTGAAAGTGGAACCCTGTTTTAAATCTGTCCTCCTAATAGATATGAGGTTGTGGCGGTCGGTTTCAGGAGGGAGGATAATAATAAAGGGACGTGGAAAAGCAAACCTGGGGTGTTGGAAAACTAACAGAACAGGTTCTAAGTTGCCATGCTTCTTCCCACCCCGGTTCCTCTGGGCACACACAGCCACGGGCCACGCTCACCCACGGGGCATGGAGCTCCAGCGAGTGGGTACCATTTTCATGTTGTTATGGAACAACCACATGAACTTGGCTTGGAAGCTACCCCCATAGAAGGGAGAGTGAAGCTGGTGTGTAGTGCTGGTGTTTGAGCAATATGGGAGGAAGGAGACAAGCTTTCAAACCTATCCACTCAGCGCAAACATCTGGTGGGAATAGGATGCCCTGCTGGAGAAAAAAATAAGGGGGTGGAGGGGTGTTAGGGTGGAAATGCTCTGTCCATTGAAAGCATGGCATGAGAGAGAAAAAATGGCCGAAGAGAACCAAGGCAGCAGATCTAGAATGGAAAAATCATAATCAAACATGACATAGGAAGTAGGTAACCGTACAATCAGAATTTGACAAGGTTTTTTTAATCATGAGAAGAGCAATTAAAACAGGACTTTCATGCCATATGTGTGATTCAGTTCCTGTCAGTGTTCCTTTACCGAGGACCTCTGGCACACGCATGGTGGGAGGTGCAAAAATTATTAAGACCACGTCCCTGCCTTCAAGAAATACCCAGTTCTAGCGGGGGGAAAGAGGATTAGAAAAAAAAAATCAAAATGTACTGTGGCTTTGGTCCTTGAATCTCTCTGCTACTTACCAGCTCTGTAGCTTTAGGCAAATCACTTGCCCTCAGTTTTCTCACCCGTAATATGGGTTAATAGTAACAACTGCCAGACAAATTGTGCTCCTGATTTAAAAGCACCCAGCACACTTCTTGGCTTCTAGTAAGACAAAATGGAACAACTCCAGGAGAATCAACCCACGTGAATAGCATAGATGCAGAAAAAAAGTGTAATAATCTCTGTGTAAGCATGGATTCCATTCAATATTTACAAAGAGCATACTGTGTGCAAGATTCATAAAAAGCAGTGTTTTTTCAACATGATGATAGAGGGGTGCATAACATGCGGAGAGTAGAGGGGGGAGGCCCTCAGCCTGGGGTCAGGGGAGGAAGATCCACAGGCATGGCTGTCGGCCAGGCAAACAAGGGGGCAAAGGCATCTCGAGGAGCAGAAAGGTCTGAGCTGGCAAGAGCATGGTGCGTGCAGGGAACCACAGACCGGGCGTGAACTGGTGGGGACTTGTCCGTCTGGAGAGGTGGACAAGTTCATGAAAGTCATGCCAAGGAACGCCTCAGTCCTGTGGGTGGTGTGTGCCGTGGAGGGTCTGCGAGGGAGGCCCAGGGTTGGCTCGGTGCTCCAGCTGGGCTCTCTGGAAGCTCTGGGTGCAATACTGGCACAACCGGCTTCGGAGAGCCCAGCTTCCGGAGAAACTCCTCCCGGGCGGGGCCTGCGGCTCACTCGGCTCTGCTTCCCACGCACCCACCAGAGTTGGACCCACAGCAGGCACTGGGTGTGTGGAACCAAATCGAGATTAACAGAACTTCTTATCCAGAAACTTTGGCCTCTTATCTCCATCTCTGGGATTTAGCCAACCAGTTTTACTAAAGCCCTGAGGGGGTGCACCATCCAGTGAGGAGGGGAGATATGAACAGATCATTATACTACAGTGAGATAGAGCCAAAACCAGTTTGGCTCAGTGGATAGAGCATTGGTCTGAGGGCTGAAAGGTCCCAGGTTCAATTCAGGTCAAGGGCATGTACCTTGATTGTGGGCACTTCCCCGGTAGGGGGTGTGCAAGAGGCAGCTGGTAGATGTTTCTAACTCTCTATCCCTCTCCCTTCCTCTCTGTAAAAAATCAATAAAATATATTTTTAAAAAGAAAAAGAAAATAGCTACCTCTTTTTAAAAAATATATTTTTTATTGATTTTTTACAGAGAGGAAGAGAGAGAAATAGAGAGTTAGAAACATCGATGAGAGAGGATCATTGATCAGTTGCCTCTTGCACACCCCCTACTGGGGATGTGCCCACAACCAAGGTACATGCCCTTGACCGGAATTGAACCTGGGACCTTCCAGTCCGCAGACCGACGCTCTATCCATTGAGCCAAACCGGTCTCGGCAAATAGCTACCTCTTTAAAAATTAAAATAAAATAATAAAAAAATAAAGTGAGATAAAGCTGATAATCCAAGTGCGTGTAAAGTACTTTAGGACGTAGAGAAAGAAGCCATTGGTTGTCAGGGGGAGCCAGGGCTGTCTCCAGCATGGAAGAAATATTTGAGTGGGGTTTTGAAGGATACAGAGGAGTTCACTAGTAGAGAGATGCAAGAGTATTCCGGCCTGAGGGCGGGAAGAGGCAGGGAGATGTGACAAAGAACTGGAAGTGTTTGAGGATGGATGGCTCGTGCTCTCACTCGCTGCGGGTTGGATCTCAGGAGGCGATGAGAGCCTAGGACAGTGGTTTTCTGCCCTGGGCTGCACATCAAAGAGCTTTTATTTTTTTTAATATATTTTATTGATATTTTACAGAGATGAAGGGAGAGAGATAGAGAGCTAGAAAAGTCAATGAGAGAGAAACATCGACCAGCTGCCTCTTGCACACCCCCTACTGGGGATGTGCCCGCAACCAATGTACATGCCCTTGACCGGAATCAAACCCGGGACCTTTCAGTCCGCAGACCGACGCTCTACCACTGAGCCAAACCGGTTTTGGCCATCAGAGAGCTTTTAAACTGCCCTGGGCCCACACCGCCTTTCAAACCAATTAAATCTGCTTTTTTTTTTTTTTAAAGCTCCCAAAGTGATCCCACTGTGCTGCCAAGCTTCAGACCCACTGGGCTAGAAAGAAGAGATAAGGAATTGCAGTGTCCCCGGAGGTCAGGCCCCTGCCATGCTGGCACGCACATACCCCTGGGAAAAGACCAGCCAAACCACAGCCACGGCTCCTTCCTGCTGCTCCATTCTCTGCTCATACCCCCTACCTCACCCCCAACTCTTTGCTCTGAAAAAACTGTTCGTGAGTGTGGTCCCAGACCAGCAGCGTCATCTTTAGATGGCAATTTTTTTAAAAAGCAGATTTCCCAGTTTTCCCCCAAACCAGAAACTCTGGAAATGGGGCCCAGGAGTCTGTGTACTCAGGTACCTGCTAGCGTCTGAGAGCCGCTGAGCTGGAATACGGCTGCCTCCAAAACAGCAGCCAAGAGGCCTTCGGGTGCCGGGGGCCTGCCAGCACCGTGGCCTGGGACTGAAGGTGCCAGAGGGCAGAAAGCCCTGCTGTTTTTTTTTTGGGGGGGGGGATTCCAGGAAAAGGCGTTAGGGTAAGAGGCACGGGGTTTGTATTTTCTCCCTTTAATACGAAGTGGCCTCTGAAAGCAAACTTTTGAGATAGTTTAGATCAGAAGTGGCAGGGAAGTCCATGATTGTCGATGGATGTGGCTATACCACAAGCATTTATCCTTCGGAGGAAAGGGGTGGAGGAAGTGGAATGGGAAGAAAGGAAGTGCTCTCTGCTGGTTTGCTGCTCTGCCCACCCTCCCTCCAGGCCCCGGCGGGGCTGGGAATGCACAATTCCTGAGAGGAAAATCAAATAAAGGAAATGAGATTCCCTATAGAAATGAAAATTGCCCTTTCCTCTTAAGGTCAGCGGGTCAGATGTAATGGAGTGTGCGGAGTGACAGCCACCACTGGACTCACTGGGCCTCTGAATAATCCGGGCTTCTTGCTGCTAGAGCAGGCCACTTCCGAGTCTCCACTCGCGGGAGAAATTGGCCAGCTCCTCGTTCACTCAAAGCCTGAAACACCAGGGGATTCCCTCCCACACCATTAAAGAGGGCAAGTTCTTTGGGACTTTTACCACCTTCTTTCAGCTCCACCGCTCCAAGCTGAAGTACTGGACCTACCGGTATAACGTTATTATTATTACTAGAGGCCCGGTGCACGAAATTTGTGCACTAAGGGGGGGGGGCAGTCCCCCTTTCACAGTCCGAAAACCCTCAGGGAAGGTGACCGGGTTGATCAGGAGAAGGCACCACCCCCATCACCCAGCTGCCACAGCTGCCAAGGTCTTTTCATCAACACAGACTCCAGTCCCTTGGCCATGAAAAAAATGACAACTTTGTTTAGGCATTTTCAAGATGTCTCTTTCATAGGAGATGACATTTCTTTCTTTCTTTTTTTATCCTCACCTGAGGATATGTTTCCCATTGATTTTTAGAGAGCGTGGGAGAGGGAAAGACAGAGAGAAACATCAATGTGAGAGGCACACTTCAATTGGCCGCCTCCTGCAGGAGCCCTGATCTCTGCCAGGGAGGAGCCTGCAACCTAGGTACATGCCCTTGATCAGAATCGAACCCAGACCCTCGGGTTCACAGGTCGAGGCTCTATCCAAACCGGCTAGGGCAGGATATGACTTTTCTTAGCCCCTCCAGCAGTGGACCTTCGTTTTTTTCCTCTAGGAGTGAGGTGGAAAACCCTAGATCACTTTCTTGGATTCTTATTACCCAAGCAAGGGACATACCACAAGCTTAGCCAATGAGTGGTCAGAAAAAGGGTTTCCTCTGCAGCTCCTGAGCAGAAGCACCACAGCCACGGGGCTGTTGGGGGCCGGGCCCCCATGCAGGTTTGTGTCTCCACTCTGGCCCTCCTGCGTGTGGTTCTCTCAGGCTCTGGGCCCACACCTCCTCCTGAGCTGGTTGTGACTGTCTAATTTGCATTATATATAATTTTCTTTTCCCCCCTGCTTCAGTAAATTGGGGGAAATGCCCCAGGTTTGAAAAACTGTTGGATTTGACAGTGTGCGTTTAGCGCCACCTGGTGACCACAGCTTGTTAAAACAGCTTTCTTCCCGGTTCTCTATGTTCATTCCATGGAAGGCTCCAGTTTCCAGACAGGTGCATTCAGTTCTCATGCCTGGCCTGCTTTCTCGTGGGAATGTCAGCCTTGGCGGAAGGCCTCCCGTCTTTGCACAGGCACAAAGCACAATATAAACAAGCAACGGGGCTTTCTCTTTCTCCTAAGTAACCAAGCATTTAAACATCTTCTAAAGTACCGATTTCTCTCATGGACAAAAGGAAGCAAGAGGCATGTCTGCCTGTACCTCTAACTCATGACAAATGATCAAGGATCCTTTCTCCTTTACCCTGATTCCTGGGATCCTGGCCTATACGAGAGCTGAGGTACCCTTGACTCTATGACACCTGGGTTTCAAGTTTCTGAAGCAGTATTTGATGGACGTGGAGGACACAGGTGGTGGGAAGAAAAGATGATGTGAGAGCCGCTATGGGCAGAGGGCCATGTTGACTTCTGGAGAGATCGGTGTGATTGTGGGCAAGTTACTGAATTTTTATGGACCTCAATGACCCAAACTTGTTACCCTCTTCACTATTTTCCCCATAACTTCCATGGCTTCAAAAGATGTTGCCTGTGAAAATGCATCTCTAAAAAAAGTAACGAATAACTTTCCTGTCTTTAGTAACCAGATGTGCAAATACCAGCCAGAGCTTCTGATCATCATGAAGCCACCAGCATGACCCCAATGAGTCCCCATCCCAGACAAAAGCAAAGACACCTGGTCCCTCCTTATCCAGATCCCCGGCACAGGGACGATTTCTGTAGGCTGTTAGAATGTGGAACTCAGCTCACAGACCCTAGTTGCAACTTTCCCAGGTCCTAGGGTCTGGGGAACCCTAATTTCTGATCCAATAAACTGGCTAATCTTGAAGGTTAACTCAAGCTCTTGTGAACTAAAACAAGAATGGAAGGCTGTGGTCTGTAAGTGCAGGTAGAATCTCAATTTAAGAAACATCATTACAGCTGAAACCAGTTTGGCTCAGTGGATAAGGCATCTGATTGTGGACCAAAAGGTCCCAGGTTCGATTCCAGTCAAGGGCATGTACCTTGGTTGTGGGCACATCCCTGGTAGGGGGTGTGCAGGAGGTAGCTGGTCGATGTTTCTCTCTCATCGATGTTTCTAGCTCTCTATCCCTCTCCCTTCCTCTCTGTAAAAAATTAATTTTATATACACACACACACACACACACACACACACACATACCGTATTTGCCTGCGTATAAGACGATTTTTTGGCCCTGAAAAATACCGTATTTGCCAGCGTATAAGAGACTGGGCGTATAAGACGACCCCTAACATTTCCACTCAAAATATAGAGTTTGTTATATACTCACCGTATAAGACTACCCCCCACTTGGAGGCATATTTTTCAGGGCCAAAAAATTGTCTTATACACCGGCAAATACGGTATATATATATAATTACAGGCCATTAATACTTAAGACATACGAACTCTGTCAGGAGTTTTAGATACAGAATCCCCACAGTTATCACCGAAACAGCCAAGCAAATGGGGGAAAGAGGCAGAGAGAAGCTGAGGAACTTGCCTGCAGCTGGGTCAGGTAGGATCAGAAGTAGGCCTGTGTGACTTCAGAGTGCAAACTCTTTCTAAATAGCCAACTTTTAAAATAAAAACATGGCAATTTCCAGGTACAAACCAACATCCCCAACTTAAACCACTGTGTTGAAGGGATACCCTGGGTTCAACTATGTTTTCACAAGTTCCCATCTTCTTAAAATGTAACATTGGAGGGTTAGTGTTTATTGACAAATATTCTTTTGAATGTCTCTGCAATGTTAATTATTTTTGCTACACATTCTTTTATTGTGCTGAGGCCAATTTCCTGACCTCCGGTCCATTTATCTGAAAGTAAACTGTGAAATACTTCCATTCTACATCCTGGTGATTTTTCGTGACTTGGGCTAATGTGTTGTTTCAAGATATGAAAGCTCAGTTCTAGGATGTTTTCTTCTATTGCTCCCTTGGTAATCTTCTTCCACCCATTGTCTCTGCTCTCTCTTTCTGAAACGTCAAATCATTGAACATTGGACCATTTGAATAAATATTCTAGGTTCCCCCCCCCCCCCAGTTTTCTCTCTATATTAAGGGAATATGAATCAGCCAGGAGTAAAAGAATATCCAATTAAATAGTAGCTTAAGTAAATTAGAGGTGTTTTTTCTCACGCACACAAAAAAATTTTAATATATTTTTATTGATTTCAGAGAGGAAGGGAGAGAGAAATATTAATGATGAGAGTGAATCACTGATTGGCTGCCTCCTGCAGACCTCACACTGGGGCTTGAGCCCGCAATCCAGGCAGGTACCCTTGACTGGGAATCGAACCATGACCTCCCTGTTCATGGTTGATGCTCAGCCCCTGAGCTATGCCAGCTGAGTGAATCCCACAAGAATGTAAGAGATTATTTCAGAGGCTCAAGAAAGACAGGGCAAAGCTCTCTGGGTTCTTTTGGCCTTGAATCTGTGGCCACAGGACTGAGCCTGGAATCGAGGGACAAAGCAGATCACTCTGCTCATGACGGGAGGCCACTAAGAGTATTAAGCATGGGCCCAGGGCGTGGTGAAAAGCTGGGGCCGAACTCTACGGCACCAGCCTCAGTCCCCTCCAGGACTCAACCCACCTATGGCCCCTCTTCCCTCTCACAGGCAGACGGTGGCAACTCTTCATTGCTTCAGGGTCTGCATAACAGAATCTAAGGATCCCTGTGCCAAAGGCGAGTCACTGGGAAGGGAGTATAGGATGTCTGAAAACTTCCTACACTGAGCCACGCTGCCTCTAGACTGTCCCGCTGTGACGAGTGTCCACCGTCCCCAACCTCGACCCGTCTTCGTTCCCCCTGCTGCCCCCTGGTTCCCTGCTCACCCAACCAATCTTCTGGAGTCCCGTTCCTTTCCCAGCGCTCACCAGACTTTATTAGAACCCAAAGTCACTGAGACAGGTCTTGTGGCTGCATTCACTCATCTGTCAACGTTGGGTAATAGCAGTCCCCACCCTGCTCCAAGCACAGTGTTGCTGTGAGGATGAAGCAATGTGACCCCCCTAATCCGTGTACACTGCCTGGTGCAGAGTAACTCCTGAATAAATTGGAGTGTGTGTGTTTTTTTCCTTTTTGAAAAAAAATATATTTTATTGATTTTTCACAGAGAAGAAGGGAGAGGGATAGAGAGCTAGAAACATCGATGAGAGAGAAACATCGACCAGCTGCCTCCTGCACACCCCCCACTGGGGATGTGCCCGCAACCACTGTACATGCCCTTGACCGGAATCGAACCTGGGACCTTTCAGTCCGCAGACCGACGCTCTATTCACTGAGCCAAACCGCTTTTGGCTGTTTTTTTCTTTCCTTTTAATATGGAGGTGGGGGCATGCTCAGTCTACCTGCTGACACTTCTGGGAACCCCAACATTCCCAGTCGGAACTCTGGAGAGAGTTTCCCCTAGAAACACGGCTCCCCACTGCGGTTGTGTTCTGTGTCACTATTGTTACTCCCAAAGATTCTGTGGCCACGGCTTCACTTAACCGACACGTTCAATGGGCTCTCCTGGGCTGGCCGGGCAACACACACCGCCATGAAGAACGTTATAGCGAGGGGGAAACGTGAGTGAGATCTAGACACGCCCCTTACCAATGAACTTCTGAAATAGAACCTCTCTTAAGTTTGGGATCACCTAGAATGTAGTGTTGGGAGAGAAGCTGCTTTGGAGACTACATTTACAGTGCATAATAGATATTTTTGCAGAGCTGACCTTTTTTGAGCAAGACCGTTAGGAGTGAGAGCAGATGACAGAGGTTCAAAGACAAAGATGGGGAGCAAAACTGTGTTGTAAAGACAACCAGGTAGACCGTGGGTGCGGTGGTGTGAATGGGAGGTCACAATCAATACCTTCGCTTGCAGAGGCTGAGGTGTCTTGGAAAGAAGCCTCAGAAAGAGAGAAAAAAACAGGGTGCTGAGAGCTATGCCAGAGGGGTGAGCACCTACTTGTCAGTGAGGAGCTGTGAAAACAGAACGGGCGCTTTACCCAAAAGTTTATAGGACTATATCCTGGGCCCAGAAAGAAAAGAAATAGGGAGGCCCAGCATTAGAAAATTAAATCGAGTAGCCAGAAGAAACATACAACGTTTAGCTCTAAGACTGAGAGCCTAGAAGAGACAGGCTGGGGCTTTTGTGGGAAGTGCTTGACGAGGTTTAAATGTCCCTCTCACTGAAGCTAAGCTGCTAGGATTCAGGATTTACCTGTAAGGCCGTCAGGATTCGTCCCTGCAGTAGCGTTCAGGGTGAGGTGGACTTGGGCGCACAGGACAGCTATGGAAAGGAGCGAGGGGAGGGATTTTGCAAGAGACAGAGGAAATAGAGAAAGGGGCTGGCTCTCTTGCACACTGGACTAGTGAGAGCCAAGAGCAAACCTGAGTGAGAGCCCCACCTACTTGAGTAGTGCAGCGCCCTGTCTCCAGCCTGTTTGTGCACCGGGCATAGGCTGTGTCTGCAATTGCATGTGGACCTCGAAATGGCGTCAAGACCTTTATTGATGCTGAAACACAGGGAGCAAACAGGGAATCTCAGGGCGTGTATCCTACTCTGTACCCTCGCCTATACCGGTGGAACTCGCTTCTCATGAGGCATCCATCTCTGTAGTAAGTGACTCACTGTGAAGACTTCTCCGTACCTGGAGATCAAATCCACCCCCCGGGGACTTCTAGCTCCTTTCCTCCTCCTCCAATTCTCTGGAGCTGAGTAGTCAAACCTAGTTCTCCCTCCCAATGAGAGTCAGTTCCATTCTCCCAGAAGCTTCTCTCTTCTAAGGTAACTAGTCCACATGAGACAACCTTAATAATAACCAAGTCAATGATCATTGTATGGCGACCAAATGTATATAAAGCCCCATGCATGTGCTAAGTGGGATCCTAAAGTGAATAAATTATCTCCTTGCTCTTCAGGCAAGCAGAGTGAAGACAGAAGCATGGACAATGGACTCTGAATCAAAGAAGACTGATAAGTACTGTGATCAATGTTCAAAACTTGCTATGATGTAGCTATGGGGAAAGAGTAACCCCTTCAACTGGGGGGGAGCCAACAAGGCTTCTAAAAAGAGGTGGGATTTGAGTCAAGAGTTTGAAAGATTTCAACAAGTAGACGCAGGAAGGAGGCAGGTGGTGAGTGGAAACAGCACAGGATATAGACATGAGGACCTTTGTTAATTTCCTGTTTGACCTTGAGCACACAGTATTGCAATTTCAGTGTCCTCTACATGCAATTCCCTCACTCGTGGGCGTGCATCTCCTGGGGTCTTTATCAAATGTCCTGCTGCAGTGACCGTGCACTTCATCGAAGACACCCCCGGATGGGTGGGAGACGGGATTACTTTGTCCTGATCGACTCTCAGTGAGCACATGGAACTCTCTGTCCCAATGTTCCATAAGTCATCAGGTAATAATTAAGAGCAGCATTTTTTCAGGCAATGAGCATCGGTGTGAGGCTTTCTGAGGCCTGCCTGAAAATTGTGCAAGTCGTTTCCAGTCGTCAGGCACGCTGGCTCACCCTATCCTGGGCCTGTGAAACACACCTCTGCCACCCACTCTTCATCTAAACTTTAACTTCTCCCAGTCGTGTCTTTGGTAGAGAAGAGAGGAAGTCAAATTGAATCAGGGGAGGAGGTGTTGTTTCCTTTCTACCTCCTGTTGTTGTAAATGAATCTGGAAAATCCCTCCTTTTGCTATGAACATTTTCAAGAACTTCAGCTCCATCTGATGTGCACTCCAGGCCTCTCCACTCTTGAATTTGTATTTTGTCACAGCCATTGACAAAGACTCTCTTCTTGACTATTCAGGATCCTCTGAAACCAACTAAGCCCCTTCCTTGGGCATGCTCTCTAAGAGCCCAGATTTGGCAAGAATCTTGCTAAATCAATTTATCCAGAATCTCCCACCCTTGATATCTGACCAAAATTCTTCATCCCTGACCAACACCCAGGTACTGCCAGGTACTGCCCTTAGCAAGAATCCCATCAGGTTCAGTTTAACCAGAACCTTGACTTATCCCTGAGGTTTCCTCATTTTTTCCCCCCTGAAGACTATAGTTTATTGTTAGGAAAAATATAAAGCATACATTTTGAAAGATCATTTTATGCTGACAATATAGGAAACAGACCTCTCCAAGTAACATGATTGGTGTTGTAGTGCTACTGATGAATGCATTCTACAGAAATGTGGCTTTACCTTCAAATCTGAGCAGATTACCCTTACATTTAAAAAAAAAGATAAATAAAAAACACAACTTTGATAAGTTTAATGTTTAATAGACCACATCTGATTTGTTGAAGACTAAGTTCTTTGATTTACTTCTTCAAGGTATTGCTTATTTTTTCACCCCTTCCTCTGCATCTTTATCCTCTCCTGTAAGACAATGAAGCTGCCCTGCCAAATTATCGAATTTCATGGCATTATCTGTTTGCTTAAGATCCCTGTAACACTTGGAAAGGAACATGTCATTGGATTTAGAAAAACCAGGGTGTAGATCTTCAACCTTAAGGGAATTTTGCAAAGTTTCTTGTACAGTTGAGGATGGTATTTTCCCAAACAGAGTAGCAGCCATCTTTTTCTCAATCCAGCTCAGTTTTGAGACAGCAAACAGTAGCTTGGATTGAGGTAATAGAAAAAGAGTTCTTCAAGTAATAGCTGGATTGCTTTATATAGATGTTACTTGAAGCAATATCTATAGTTGATTTTTTTTGAAAGCTCTCAAACTTGGATAAATAACCACACAAAACTATGACCACAGATGACAATGTCCATTCACGGGTGCTCTAGCAACAGCTTTATATATGTGCCCTTTCATTTTGCAATTGTTCTACAATGTTACATATATTTGTAGAATCAGGAGAAAAGTGGGTTTGGTTTTGGTTTTTAATATAATACTAGAGGCCTGTTGCACGAAGATTTGTGCAATAGGCCTTCCTTCCCCTGGATGCCAGCACGTTTTCCTCCAGCATCCAGGACCTGGGCAACAGTGGAATCAAGCCTTCAGCCTTCAGTAGAGCCTTGAGTCTTCAGTATTCAGTCATCAGTCTTTGCTCTGTGCTTGTATATGCAAATTAACATGCCATTTTGTAGGGTTAATTTGCATACTCACTAGTGGGCATCATGGAGATATGGCCAATTTGCCTCTTTCTCTTTTTATTAGTGTAGATGTATCAGGTCCCATCTCTATTACATGCCAGCTTGTTGGGTGGGAGAAATGAGAAGTTGAATGATTACTGGACATTCTCTGTCCTCAGTGAATCTGCTTCCCTGGGCTGATTGCCCCTTCCTATATTCATACCCACCTTGCCAAGACCTAGTGGAATTATAAATGATTTTTGCAGCCACAGTCATTAAGCTATGCACTTCTGAGCTCCAGTAACAACTGTAGTCCATAGCATATGGCTTAGTTATTGATTTTGTGCATTTATTGATTCTTGAATTGTTTCAAATGAATATATATCATCTTCCCCCAAATGACTATTTTTTAAAATGAGAATAAAACATTTTTAATATTTTAATACCCCTTAAGTTGGCTAGAATGATGTATATTATGCACAATAAATATTAGTTTTGTCAGTTAAAATTCACTTTGAGTCACCGAAAAACTGACTTTTCCATAACCACTCTTCATTTGCCCTCCATGCATCTTTTTGCCTAATATTCTCATAGTTTCATGAGCAGTAGTATGGCCACAAATGTCTATTTCAGTTAAGAATTTGCATAGAGTGTAAAATCATAATTCAGGATTTCTTCTTTCATGTATATCAGGAATTCTATCCCTAGAATTGTGGCATAGGATCTTTAAGTGAGTTTTACTACAGCTAGGGTTAGATTCAATTTTTAAAGCTTTTCCATTGATTCCAGTTGACTATAATCTTTGATTCTGAGAGGCAGAAGTAACATGATATGGTGTGCAGCCAGAAAGACCAGGATTTGGATATCAATTTAACTGGTAAGAACCACAAGCAAGACATCTGACCTCCACCTAACTGGTTTGGCTCAGTGGATAGAGCATCAGCCTGCAGATAGAAGGGTCCCAGGTTGGATCCCAAACAAGAGCATGTACCTTGGTTGCGGGCACATACCCAGTAGGGGGTGTGCAGAAGGCAGCTGATCAATGTTTCTCTCTCATCCCTATGCCTCTCCCTTCCTCACTGAAAAAGTCAATCTGACCTCTCTGAGCCTCATTTTGCTCATCTGTAAAATGAGAATCATAACACCTGCCTCACAATGCAGTTAAGATTATTTGTATAATGCCTGTCATGTGATAGGTGGTCAGTAAACATTTGCTGAACAGAGGAGAGTAAAAATAAAGACTACCAGGAAAATACCACATAATTGTCCTGGAGGGGAGTGAGAATTCTTGCTAGCCAATAAATTCAATAAAGTAAAAAAATAAAAATAAAGAATCTTGGACTGCCAACTTAAAAAAAAAAGAAAAGAAAAGAAAAGAAAGATGCAAAACCTTTTTAGAGCCAAATTACACGGGCAAAGGTCAGCCACTCCTTCAGTTAAAAAGCTGGGGGCAGGGCTTAACCAGGAAGTGGCACTCCTTCCCCTAAGCCTTACTTCACTAACCTGAGTCCTAACGCTGAAGAGGTCCCACCAGATGAAGTCTTAGATCCCACAAACCTTCCCAAATGAGAAGCCAAGAAGACCTGGTGAACGTTTCTTCTTCTATTTCGTGGAGAGAAATTCAGGTATAGAAATACCCTTACTGCCACCTACCTGAAACAGGAGACACCACTCGCAGCTTCCGGACCAGGTAACACCAGGAGGCGCCTGTCTTCCTTCTCAGCCTTCCCGGGAGGGAGGACACAGTTGGGTCTTCAGCCCTGGTTTTACTAGTAAGGGGACAATCTAACTAAGGGAGATGTTTACTGAATTGACTAAAAAGTTTTTACCATGTCAGTCTCAGCAACATTTTTTAAAAAGAAAGGGAAAGAAGATATTTAGGTTTCTCTTTCATTTCTCCTTCGCTACAGATGGTTGAGATAGTTCAGTTAAGATTCTATAACGGGCTGAATCATCTTTATAATACGATGCAGCTGTCTCTCAATGATTATCTCCTATGTGAGGACATGCCAGCAGGTCAGTGTGGTCCATGGAGATGCTGACTTCCTCTCTGGAGCAGGGATGGGGCTGAGGACCGGAATCCTGGGTTTGAGCCCAGAGTCCTGAGCAGCCTGAGGGAACTTGGGCACAAGGTCTAGTCCTGGCTGACCCCATAGATACTTCAAGGGAAATTGCTCTCTCTCCCCTCTAGAAAGCTCCCTCCAGTCTGGTGTCTGCACTCTCTGCCCTACTATTAGAATCTTGGTTCTTTTGTTTGATTTATATGACCTCTAAGGCTCTGTCTCTCAGTTTAGCTCCTATTATAGAAAGTTAAGGCATTTTACCACATCTCTCATGCCCACCTTAGGATTAAAGAATAAGTCATACTCAGAAATGACAGACAGAGGAGAAGGAATGAAGAAATCCAAAGTCAGAAGTTTGGAGAAGGAAGGATTAGTAAGGAGGAAGGAAAGTCTCCAAAGGGCTTGGGGCAGAGGGTGCTCAAGGGGAAGCTTCAAGGCACCCAGACCACGTTTAGTTCATCTTTTGGTCTGGGAACCTCCCTTGAGATGAGTATCTGTCCTCCACCCCCAGCCCGTGAGTTACCCTCGGGTCTCAGCTGTGTCCAGAGCAATGCGAGTTAGCTCTTTAGCTGAGCCTGTTGCTCAGGGGACCTCCACACCCCTCATATCTGGGACGGGCCATGCAAAGTTGTGTCCTGCTTACCTGGGGCACTAGTCGCGGCAGCCTGATTCCTCTTTTCCTGCATCTATTACCTCCCACGGGGAAGATAACAAATCCAGGACTAGAAAAATCCCCAAAGTGTGTCTGGCATTCCTAGGAGTTTAGGTGCTTCCCCCGCAGCTCTGGGCTCCGCAGCTGTTCCCACACCCCAGCGCCTTCGCCTAGGGGCTCCTAAAGGACAAGCCAGAGGAGACCCCAAGGACTTCGGCCATTTAGGGGGTTGGGGGAAAGGAACTCTCTGGGAAGGAAAAGAGGCCAGCCAAAGGAGTTGTGTAACCTTGATTTGGAGAGTAAGTCTGTATAGTTTGCTATAGATAAGGGGAGAGTATGTAAACACAAGGTGAGCGGAGTACAGTAGCCAGATCGCCTGAGTCTTTCATTGAATGGGACAAGTCTCCACGCCCTCCCGAGGTATTAGGCTTTCGTGAGGGGCAAGACCCACGGGTTCCCCTCCACCTCCAACTCACCCATGCCTGATGCTAGGTGTGAACACTTTATTTTTTATTTTTAAAATATATTTTATTGATTTTTTTTACAGAGAGGAAGGGAGAGGGGTAGAGAGCTAGAAACATCGATGAGAGAGAATCATCGATCAGCCGCCTCCTGCACACCCCTTGCTGGGGGTGTGCCCGCAACCAAGGTACATGCCCTTGACCGGAATCAAACCTGGGATCTTTCAGTCTGCAGACCGATGCTCTATCCACTGAGCCAAACTGGTTTCAGCAGGTGTAAACACTTTAGACCCAAACTTCAGAATCAGCTCTTCAATTTTTTCTGATAGTCTCTACTATGCCTCCTAAAATAGTTAAGTTCTGGGTCAGGAACTGTGCTGGTTCCTAGGGCTGTAACATTGACCATAGGACAAGCTGGCCCCGCCCCCTGGCCTTGCAGCCTATGGGAGTCACAGGTAGCTCACTGTCTTCAGTGAGGGCAGCTAAGGGACCATCATTGAAAACCTGCTGCACGAGGCACTCAACCTGCATCCTCACTGAACCCCACAACAGACAGAGGAAGCAGGGCTCTCATTCCCTAAATTTACAGACAAGGACTGAGAAGCCCAGAGGGGAAGGAATTTTTCTAATACACTCGCAGGGTCAGCCAGAGACAAAAAAATAAACCAATGTGACTGTGACATAGCTGATCAGTGGCCCTGTCTTGCCCACCTCTTGCCACACAGAGCCGCAAATGAGCCTGTTTCTAGATTCCTTAAAACCACCATGTGCAGAATCAGCCACTCAGCCAAAATGGTGCTCATTAAAGTTTTAAGCCAAAGAGCAACATGTCCCTAAAGCTCAGCGGTTCTCAAACAACAGCGGCATTAGAACCATTTGAACTGCCCGGCCAGTGTAGCTCAGTGGTTGAGCATCGACCTATGAGTCAAAGTCATGGTTTGATTCCTGGTCAGGGCACATGCCCGGGTTGCAGGCTCGGTTCCCAGTGTGGGGTGTGCACAAGGCAGCCAATCATTGATTATCTCTCATGATTGATGTCTCTATCTCTCTCTTCCTCTCTGAAAGCAATTAAAAAAATACATTTTTTTTCAGAAAAGAAAGAAAAATAGCAAGTCTCACTGGTCTGACTAGGGCGCTAGTTCTTCCCTCCTGGCTCTGACCCAGAGCTCCGGAGCTCCACCCAAGGCCTTGAGTCTGTGAACATAAGCATGAGCCTATGGTGTAAGTTTCCAAAACCCAGACCTTGGGCTTTTCCTTCCAACAAGGAACAGCTGAGAGCAGAAGGGGTCCAACGTGTGATGACCTAGCTCACTGCTGCTTTAAGACTTAGCTGTACATTGAACAATAAATAGCTCTCCCCTAATTCACAATGAGGATTAGTAAGGAAAATAAACCTACACTTGTCAAATGCATTTATAGTGTCTTAAGGAATATGCTTATGTCTCCACTAGAGGCCCAGTGCATGAAATCCCTCTAACAATCCAGGACTGCTGGATCCCAACTGCTCGCCTGCCTGCCTTCCTGATTGCCCCTAACTGCTTCTGCCTGCCAGCCTGATCACCCCCTAACCACTCCCCTGCCAGCCTGTTTGCCCCTAACTGCCCTCCACTACAGGCCTGGTCACCCCTAACTGCCCTCTTGTCCAAGCCTGGTCCCCCCCAACTGCTCTCCCCTGGGTCCCTCCCAACTGCCCTCCCCTGCTGGCCTGATCACCCACAACTGCCCTTCCCTTGCAGACCTGGTCCTTCCCAACTGCCCTCCCCTGCTGGCCATCTTGTGTCTGCCATCTTGTGTCCACATAGGGGCAGCCATCTTGTGTGTTGGAGTGATGGTCAATCTGCATATTACTCTTTTATTAGATAGGATGTGTTCCCTTTTAGTCAAGTGCTTTCCAGGCCCTGGTCCCAGCACCCACTCCCTCCGTAGGGTTGCCCCATTCACTGGAGTGGCCACTGCCTCACACTGCCGTGCTCTTTGCTTCTCTCTCGTCCTTGATCTTGTCTGTTGCATGGGCCAACTACTCCCTTCCTTTCTAGCCTACGGCACAACAAAAATTCCTTTCACAAAATGGAAGGACTTTGTGGTCCTTCGTGGCCTCCGTAGTTTTTCCTCCACTCTGAGGTTGCTCCTGAATCAGCATTTAGCAAACTTGTTTCTTAAATGAGTTTGACCTTCCTCTCTCCAACAATGGCACACATACACACACACCCTTGCATTCTAAAGATCTCAGGTTTTGTTTTAAAAAAACCCACAAACTTACATGGAGGTGTCTACGGAAGCATAATATTACGGTTTGAGGCGAGGGCTCACCCTTCTACCCAGTACATAGTTCCCGTAGGATCCAAATGTACCTTCTGCCCACAGTGTCCTGGACTGTCCAATCAAGAGGAAGCTTCAAATGAAACCCCTCAGCAATCCCCTCCTGACACATTCCAGCTCTGGGCTCCGGCCTGGGCTCAGCCCCTTTTACACGGAGTTGCTGCCCAGAGTTCTGCCCACACCGCCCGCTCTCCTGCTCTTGCCGCATCCTTTTGGGCTCATTCCTTATGCGTCTCAGGTCGCATGATCCTTGGTCCGCTTCAGTGACTCACACCCACCTCAGATCTCAATATTTCTGAGCAACATCTTTCGCTCAGAAGGAAGCAAAGTAGACTTTTAACAAAAAGAAATGCCTTCCCAGCAGGGGACCAGAAAAGGGATTATTCCATGAAAGCTTAAATGAAACAAAATCAGTTTATTATATCTACATGGTTATTCATATGAAAATAAACCCTCCCATCCCTGTCATTTTTTTTTTTCTTGTACTGATCTTTCTAAAACATGTCTGGGATCACATCACTATCCTGCTCAAAACTCAAAAGCTCTCCATTGCCTCTATCAGCAGTCTTAAAATTTATTTTAAAGAATTGCAGGGTTTTTCAGATGAATCTTACGCGGGATACCAAATATGGGAAGAGACAGAAACAACCGTGGCTGGTGTGGCTCAGTTGGCGGGGTGTTGTCCCGTGAACCACCAAAAGGTTGCGGGTTAGATTCCTGGTTAGGGCACAAGCCTTGATTGTGAGCTTGATCCCCGGTAGGGAATGTGCAGGAGGAGGCCAATCAATATGTTGCTCTCATCTCTCTCTCTCTCTCTCTCTCTCTCTCTCTCTCTCTCAATAAATAAATAAACAAGCAAATCTATACAAGCTAAAGTAGAGTGTAAAGGAAGAAGGGAGAGAAGATGGGAAGGGCCATACACCCCTAGACAGCCGGCCTTCTCATTTGCCCACCTAGAAGGAGACCTTTAACTCCCAAGAGGGCCTTTAGCTGCCCCCCATAGTCTAGGCTAGGGGTGGGCAAACTTTTTGACTCGAGGGCCACAATGGGTTCTTAAACTGGACCGGAGGGCCAGAACAAAAGCAACCTGGCCATGCTGGCACTCTCATCTTGGGCTGCTGATGAAGGAGCGGAGGGGAGAACAAGAGAACCCTCCGCTCTTTCGGCTCAGTGGGCCGGATAGAACAGCCGAATGGTCTGGATCCGGCCCTCGGGCCATAGTTTGCCCATGGCTGGTCTAGGCGCTAGGGCTTTTTTTGAAAGGTCTGACTGACCAGCATGAGCAAATGCAAAGCTTTCAGCCTACCGTTCGAAGGTCCCCATAACCTGGCCCCGACTGTAACTTCATTTATTGTCCCTCCACATCCCGAGCCCCTGGTTAACCACACAGCTTATGCCTTACAGTGCTCTCACCCCTATTCAAACACCTACATTCACCCATAGGCCCTCTTCTACCCATCCAGTCCTTAGCCCCACTACCCACCCACCTGCCTAAACCCTTTTACCTTTCAAAGACCCATCACTCACCCTTGATTTGCAGCTTCTGTTCCTCCCCATCTTCCTTGCCTGGTTTTGTACACACACACACACACACACACACGCACACTCCAGCCCTAGCTCACTGTTTGGAGTTATCTATGTCCTCTCTCTCCTCCTTGTCTCTATGAGACTGAACTTTCAAGAGACCTGGCTTTTCCATCTCCGACTCCTCCCACCTCCCAGGACAAATTGAATAGGCGCGTAGGGAATGTGCAGGAAGAGGCCAATCAATGTGTTGCTCTCATCTCTCTCTCTCTCTCTCTCTCTCTCTCTCTCTCTCTCTCTCTCTCTCTCTCAAAATAAATAAATAAACAAGCAAATCTACAAGCTAAAGTAGAGTGTAAAGGAAGAAGGGAGAGAAGATGGGAAGGGCCACACACCCCAGACAGCCCGAACAAGTGTTCGTGGAGTCTCCCGCCCTGTCTCTCCTGGCCGACAGGGGGCGCCCGCAGGTAGAGGACACGCGGGGGCTTTTGTCGTTGCAGGCCTGCCATGTGCACCACCAGTGCGAGCGACCTGGAGGAGATCCCCCTGGACGACGATGACGCGAACAGCATCGAATTCAAAATCCTGGAGTTCTACGCCAAACACCACGTCTTCAAGAGCACGTCTGCTGTCTTCTCGCCCAAGCTGCTGAGGACCAGGAGCCTGTCCCAGAAAGGACTGGGGAGCTGGTCGGCCAACGAGTCGTGGACGCAGGTGCCGTGGCCTTGCAGAAGTTCCCGGTCGAGTGAGAAGCCCATAGGCCTCGCCAAGAAAAAGTCCTCTTGGAGATCCCTCTTTGGAGTAGCGGAGAAAGATGAAGATTCGGAGAGCTTGCCTACGAAGATCCAGGCTCAGGGTCTAAAGCTCGTGGAGTATGAGGGCGGTCTTCACACTCAGCAATGCTCCCGGTCCCTTTCCAACCAGGAGCCGCCCTTGGAGGCCCAAGGTAAGCTTTGATGGGGCTCTTTTCCTCCTGCAACCAAATCGTGTCCTCCTTTGTACGCACGGTAGCTCATCATCTCTTCCCCACTGGCGATGCAGCCTTCAGCAAGACATTCCTTGTGCCTCTGTTTCCCGAGTTATTGATATTTAGTGATAATTGCCCTACTTTTCTCAAGACCGAGCAGAGGGGAAAGGGTGTCGGTGAAAGGTGATGGGACTGATTTTCTGGTTTCGCTGTCTATGAATAAGCCTACTGCCCAAATTCCTCGACCTCTGTGTTGGAGACCAGTGTAAGGGGAAGTGCTCTAGCCAGGGGATCTGGCTGCCTCTCTTCCTGGCGTAAGTCAACTCATCTCGGTTGTTGTTTCCATCTCTACATAAGAACACCTCACCCTCCCTGGCTCTTAGGAGAGCTGGAAAGATCAGGTAGCTACCTACAGAAATCCTTTTCCAAGTCTAAACCCCTCTAAAAAGACAACTTTGAAGCACTCTTACAAAACCTCCCCTCAGAGGGACAAAATCTGTTGTATCGAATAAAACATTTTCATAAGAGACTTCTTCAGAGAGTTGACCTTCGTACACAATGCTTGGCATAAGCTTCTTTTTTCTCCTGCAACAACGTCGTGCCTGATGCCCAGATTTTAAACGAAAACTCCTCTCCTGCTGGGCTGGTTGGACTGTGTGACTTTTCTAGAATTAGTCAACAGGTGGCAGTAATGTCTCAGTTTTTCAGTCTTGTGGCTGGCCTGGAGAATCCGCTCACATGGGGACAGCTCTAGATCATTCACTGTGATCAAGGAAACGTCTACTTCCCAGTAGACAGAGAATTTTAGAGCAGAAGTGAGGGTGGGGTTATCTGGGGAGCTCCCCTTTCCCAGTGGCACAGCAGCTCCCTTGATCGCTGAGCTCTGGAGCTAACAGAGCCATTCGAAGGCATCTACACAGGCTTTTCTGCTCGGCCTGTTCTTTGGACTTTGCCAGGAGACAGATGATTTTACAGACTTCCATAATTCTGACTTTCCTGAGAGGAATGACGTTCTGTATTTCCAGACTACTCAAGTGTCACTTGACCTTTATTTCGTTCTTAAAATTTTAAGATGTCTATATAGGTAGATAGATAGATATCCCTAAAAAAAAACAGAAATAGTTACTTCCTAAGTAGACTTAGCTTTGGACATTTTTACACAGTTGTCCTCTCTTCTCACCTATTTTTTTTCTTCCTTGCTTTCTTGTTCAGTTAATTGTGTGGGTGGGTGGCTGGTTTTATGGTGGGTGTGACCCCAGAGAGCCTCCAATTCCATTTCTATTTTGCCGCATGCAAGTCAGAGCTCAGCAGTTGGCCTCCCCAGGGCTCTTTTAATAAAGGTCACAGTGTGGCCTGGGCTGCCATTTCCAGGACTCGGGTTCCGGGCTTAATTGAGGGCTATGAGGTGATGTCTCAAGACCAGAGTCTAGTACTGAGAGGTCTTAAGATGTAGAAAAATGGGTGTCAATACCAATTTTTTAGAAACTGCCAACCCAGGTTCTTTTACTTGTGAAACTTTGGTTTCCCCACAGCTATGATCCACTGCATGCAAGGCTCAGCAGCATACAGATAGTGACAACCTTGAATAACTATGGCTTAAGTAATGTAGAGGTTGTTTTCCTTTTTTACATATCTACTTTCATTTGTTTTCAGTAAGTTCAAATTCTTGTGGGGCACAGCATTGCACAGATTCGGTGTCTATTGGCCTTAGCAGGAAGGTTGTTTCAGGATTTAGCACGAGCCATGACACCATTTCCATGAGCATGACTTCACTTTGCCCGGGTGACTCTGGTTTTGTTCGGTTTGCCACTAGGAGTCGCTGTGTTGTTCTTTTTTTCTTTTTTCTTTTTTTATTGATTTTTTTCCAGAGAGAAAGGGAGAGGGATAGAGAGTTAGAAACATCGATGAGAGAGAAACATCGATCAGCTGCCTCCTGCATACCCCCTACTGGGGATGTGCTTGAAACTGAGGATCATGCCCTTGACCAGAATCAAACCTGGGATCCTTGAGTCTGTAGGCCTACACTCTATCCACTGAGCCAAACCCGTTAGGGCCTCTGTGTTGTTCTTTTTCTCCTACACATAAGCACATCTCTTGCCTAGATAGAATTCACTTTCATCTGGAGCATCAACATCTTCCATTTTAAGAAGAGCTGTGTGCTCCCTCTGGTTCCAGAGGCCCTGCTTATAGCCAGCAACAAATGGCCTGGACCACAACCTTCCTGGCATATTTGTCACCAAGGAAGCCCTGTCCCAGCAGGTGTCCCAGATGGCCTAGAAGTTACTCTTCTCTCCCATAAAATAAAATAAAAAAGACCAACATTTGGTGGCCCAGGCCTGATATGGTAGTTCCATAGTCATTAGGGATTCTATTCTTTCCACCCCTTAGCTAGTGGCTTCCAACCTCAAAGGGACCCAATATCCTAAGGTAGCTGCTGCGGCTCCAGCCATCATGCCTACATTTCAAGCAGGAAGGAAGAGGCAGCAAAGGAAGGACAAAAATGGTGTCTTCTTTCTAAATAACTAGGCCCCCTCTTCAGAGAGTGTTCTTGAAACGGCACCCAACTTCTTACATCACATTGGCCATTCTCAACAGCAAGGGAGGCTGGGAAGTGGAGTTTTTCAGCTGCAGCCATTGCTGCCTCTGACTTTTTTTGGGGGGGGTGGGGGGGGAGAAGAAAATGGATACTGGGTGGGAAACAGCATTCTCAATCATTTGGAAATCCCTGCCAAACTTTCTGCCCCTTCTCTTTAAATCCAACGTCTCGGGCCAAGGGCTGAACAGCACCTTCCCAACTCTGCTCCCCTTAGCCCCACAATGACCCCCCAAAATAGATGCCAAAGAATGGGCAGCCTTTCTGTTCTCCCTCCACCCCCACCCAATTTCCTCTTGCCTATCAGGTGGAACCTACTCTGACAAGAAAGGAATCTTTTCTTTTTTTTCAGTGTTTAAAATTAAGGTGTTCAAAATGGGAATCCTGACTAGAGCTAGTTCATGTGTTTGCTTACGATTCCCCCCCACCCCCCACCCCCACCCCAAGGAATCCATACACTGTACACAGGTAAGTCAGGTTGGGTACATCTGTAACTGCCAGGGTCCTGTGATTGCCCTGCCACATGAGGGGTGGGGGGTGAAGAGAGACAGCCTTTGGGACTGTTATCTGCTCTCTTTGGGTGCAAGATGCGGCATAATGAGAACCATGCACTGACCATCCTAGACAGGCTGCACAGGGCCACAGAGGTAGAAAACACAAGCTCCTCTTTCCCGTGTCCTGGGGACACTGCAGAGGAAGGTTCCCGTTGGCTTTGGGATCCAGCCTCTTGCCGTGTCCTTGCCAAGGGACACGGGTGGTGAGCGTTCAGGAGGAGGCTGGCTGGGCTGCAAGAAGGTGACTTAAAAGCGGAAAGTATATTTGGTTTGGTTGTTCAAATGGGAATGAAAGCACCGATTCTTCTGCTCTTGACCTCTCTATTCTCTAACTCGCGCATCTGTTATGGGACCCTGTGGAGGGAGCATGAAAAATAACTCTTTAAGGAAGCCATCCTGCCTCTTGTAAAAGGGGACTCAGGGCAGAGCAGCAGTGTCCGGGCCTTCTGGGAATGCCCAGGGAGTGAAAGGAGAACCCTGAACCACACGCCGGGGAGGAGGCCAGGGACAGAGGCACAGGGGTCCCTGCGGCCGGCAGCTCCACAGGATGCTGGACCCGCGTTTTACACCATCCCTCCTGAGACCCGGGCCTTGCCTCTCACCCCTCCTGGTTGATGAGGGGATTTCCCAGACACAGCTGCCTTCCCGCCAAAACCCCTCTCTGTTACCTCAAGCCTGTCAATGAGATAGTATCATTTTCGCGCATTATACGATACAATTGCTTCCAATGGCATCGAAGATAAAGCTTGTACAAGCTTCTAAATGTTAAGAACTTAGTAATGAATCGACAATGAACATTTTGCTCCCAAACAAGCCAGAGACAGCACCTGCCCACCCCGCCAGTCCCACCGGGTCTTTCCCAGGCTGTGACATCCAGGGAGCCATGGTCATTGAAACCTTCCCCTCCCAACACGTGTTTTCTTCACTGGTTACGTGTGCAAATACACGCCATGCTCTTCCCCTGGATTATACATTCTCTCTCTCTTTTTTAAAAATATATTTTATTGATTTTTTCACAGAGAGGAAGAGAGAGGGATAGAGAGTTAGAAATATCAATGAGAGAGAATCATCGATCAACTGCCTCTTGCACACCCCCTACTGGGGAGGTGCCCGCAACCAAGGTACATGCCCTTGACCAGAATTGAACCTGGGACCTTTCAGTCCGCAGGCCGACTCTCTATCCACTGAGCCAAACCGGTTTCGGCTGGATTATACACTCTTGAAGGTTATGGGTTGCACTCTACGTGTCCTTGCTTCCTATCAGCCTCGGTGGGACGTCTCCCGGGAGATATGAAGGAGAGGAAACACGTGACTCTGAAAGCAAGGAGAGCTCAGGGTTGACTTGATAATGGACTTGAGCAATGGATCTGGCCCCAGAGCAGGGATATTTATCTTTCTTCAGTGACCTACACCCAAAGGCTTGTCAAGCTATTGAAGGTCCTCCTATGCACGTAAGGGCCAGCTCTCCAAAATATAAAGGGTCTGGGGGGGAAAAAATAGAACAAAACTAAAAGCACAATGAGCATTTCCTCAAGCAAAGAACTAAGCCCTCCCTTTTGTGTTTCTTCCCTCACCAAGGGGAAGGGGACCCTGGTTTTGCAAGACTTCAAACGGAGGGTGCAAAAGGATCCTGGTTTCAAAGTGGCCATCATGCCTCGCTGGGCTCCTCCCCTGCCCAGCCTCTGCCAGGCAACTGCCAGGGCCTTCTGCAGAATGGCCTGTCCCGCACACACACACACTGTCATGCCTCTTTTCAGACGGGGCAACTGTGCACGCCACTGTCGCCGCCACGTTCTGGGAAGGGCCCTCAGCACCGTTTTCTCTTGTTTCAGCTGTGGACCCCAAAGTTGCTTCCATTGCCAACCGAGTCGCTGAAATCGTTAACTCCTGGCCACCTCCCGAAGAGCACAGCCAGGGAGGAAGCGTGAAGCGTCAGGGGAGCTGTGCTCCTAGGACCCTCTTTGTCTCGGAGGGCCTGAGCTCCCAGCCTCGGGCCGCAAATGGGAAGAAAGGTAAACGCCCCTCGGAGAGTGTGTGTGTGGGGGGGGGGGGGGGGCTCGGCGTCTCCAGGCCGAGGCCCGGGAGCACCCATGCACTGACTCCGCTCGGCTCTGGGTGTAGGAATCTCAGCTGACCTGGACCAAGGGCAGGGCGGCAGCCTGCCGGAGGCACTGACCTTCAGCTTGAGAGCCCAGGCCAAGGGGAGTGTGCCAGCAGATGGAAGCCAAGCTCACCGCTACGTCCAAAGAGAAGTCTGGTGAGGGAGAGGAGGAAGTACAAAGCGGGGTGCCATCAACTTTGTCCGCAGGGGGACTCGCAGTGTTAGATGTAATCCTGTTAGCAGTTTGCTCGTGGAGTGTGGAGGGCGTGGATTGAGCACCAGCCCAGAAACATGTATAATACTAGAGGCCAGGTGCACGAAATTCATGCATGGGTCCCTAGGCCTGGCTGGCAATTAGAGCCAATCTGTGGGGCGACTGGCGGGACGATCAGGGGCCCCCATTGGCACTTGCCTTGGCCATCCTGGCACCTTCCACTTGCCAGCCCTGCTCCCCACCGCCACTGCCAGTCACCTCCCTCTGTGGGGTGATGGGCCAGGTAATTGGGGACCCCCGCTGGCACCTGCCTTGGCTGGCCTGGGGCCTGTGGGCTGGGCTAGGGGCAGCTCCTGTGTTGAGCGTCTGCCCCCTGGTGGTCAGTGTGCATCATAGCGACCAGTCATTCCACCAGTCATTCTGCCGTTTGGTCAATTTGCATATTAGGCTTTTATTCCATAGGATTGCTTTGGGCTCCTGTGAAAAAGCAGGGGGATGGGTGTCAGACGCCAGGTTTAGGGCAGGGCATGAAGCAGAACTGAGAAGCAGTGACCAGACAGGGTCAGTTGTCATCAAAACTGCAGCAATAGCTCCGACCATAGATCCCATTGGACTCACAGGAATTCTGGAGTGGAGAGTGGGACCCAGTGCCCTGGGAGGGGAAGTTCCATCCTGCATTCCCACTAATGACAGCCCCCTCTCCCAGTGTCGCCCCCCAAACTCCAGTGGGGGCTGAGGAGCAGAGGCGGGCACAGTAAAGCACGAGGCAAAAGTGTCTTCCAACTACACCCTGTGCTGTGCTGTTGGGACCAAAACTGACACAGGGGCTTAGACTGAGGAGCCGCTACAGCCTTCCCGGGGGAGGCAGCAGCAGAGAGGAGCTACACGTGGCCGATGAGACACGCATTCTTCCTTCTCCCAGGTGACCCGAACCTCAGACTTCCCACGTACCTCGCCCTTCGCTTGACCTTCTTGGGACGGGACGTGCTAGATTAATTTCTTGGCCTTTCTCCCTTTTTATCAAGCACAAACATGAGGACTCCGTGACTTTAGAGATTGTGCCATAAAAATAAAAAATATTCTCCCGGTAACTGGCTTTTCTCTGGATTCTGTGCTACGGCAATGACCATTCCCTCGTGTATCACTGTCAGCATGTCTGAGACAAGACAAGCCCTGCTACTCCCCGTCCCCTGTTCTGACACTCGCCACCCCCCCACCAACACACACACACACACACACACACACACACACACATACACACACACACACACACACACACACACACGAGCCACCTCTGGATCCCTCTGCCACGTTAGCCTTTGGGGTGGGAGAAAACTCACCCGTTTATACCCCACCTTGCTTTGTTGTAAAGACACAGCATGCAAAGTAGACATTTGGAAGGACAATGGAAAAAGAAAACAACAGCAGGAAAATAAGGGGGGTTTAGAAGTGAGTTTAATTCTCAACATGCAGGTCAGAAAGACTATGCCCCCTCTTAGATCGGGGGCCAGGGGGGTGGTGAGAGAGACCACGGATTTGGCTCTACCTAGTCTAGCAGCTAACACAAGGAGGCGCGTGGTCAAACAGGGGGTTGACAGGGTCCATGTGGGAAAAGCACCATCTGCTCAGGAGAAGCCCCAAGACCAGGGAGAAATTCCCCCCAAATAGCGTTAGAGGCAGGATCGCGTGTAGCGGAACTAACATCTTCAGCAACATCGTTCCAGTAAACGGAGTGATGAATTTCATGGTGAGCACTGGGGACGGAGGGAACGAGGGAGAAGAAGAAAGGAAAAGAAAGGGTGTCTGGGAGTGTTTGTGCCTCATCAGTAAAAGGGAGGTGTGATTTGATTTTCTAAGAATTGCAAGGCGCTTGTTTTCCTCCATCCCTAACTAGGCTAAGCACGGACCCTGGGAAAAAATTTAAGATTTTTTTCTTGGAAAAAAAATAAATAACTGGATTTTCCCGACAGACGGAGAAGACCAAATCATAGCCAAGATCGTCGAGCTGCTGAAATACTCGGGGGATCAGATGGAAAGAGAGGTACGGGCGGAGCTTGAACTAACGGTTTCTTTCCGTGCCCGGGCCCCGGTGCATGAGAACGGGACTGCACGCCCCCGTCGGCGTTCGGGTTTACACCGAGTCCTAAATTTTATTTCCCTTGGAGTCGAAATTCTTCTTCTTTGCGCTGGCAGCGTCTCAAAAATGAATCACTTTTGGAAAACATAACCAACCCTCCCGGAGCCTCCTCGGAATTTTTTGGAAAGGAGGAAAGCTAACTTTGTTATTGTAAGGAAAGACACCAATAAATTACAGACCCGCTGCACAGAAATCCCGAGCCTCGCTCCCCGTGTAACTGATCCTCGGGGAGGCTTGGACGCTTGCGCTGGCCCCGCAGCCGGGAGATCGGTGACCCACAGCTGCTCCGGGGGGGCTGGGGCCCCGTCTGAAACCTCCCCCGAGTGGCTTGGACTGTTCTCTGCTCCGGGTCTCTTAGCACTCCGGCTGGGGGGGGGAGGCCGGCTAGGGTTACTTGGAGCTTTGGATTTCCTGCCCGTTTAGACGTCGAGACCCGTCGTCCCAATGAGAAACATGTGATGGGAGAGGCGCCTCCCGGGGAAGAGCTGGTGGCCAGGCTCCCCCTCCATGTCCGTCAGCCCGGCCGTCTCTAGGGTCCGTGAGGCAGGGCCTGGCCTGGGGACCTGGTTCCTTGTTTGGCCAGGGTCCCTGGGGGAGAAGTCCGGCCCAGGGGCTTCTGCAGGAGGGGGCGCAGTGTGCTCTGTGCTGCTCCCCCAACGCCCTTGTCAGACGGGGGGCCCGGAGGATGGTGCCCGGGAGCTGAAGGGCATGAGAGATGGGGCAGGAGGGGACACCGTGAGAAAACCAGGGATTTGAGACTAAAGAGAAGGGGGGTAGCCCTAACCGGTTTGGCTCAGTGGAAAGAGCCTCGGCCTGTGGACTGAAGGGTCCCAGGTTCGATTCCGGTCAAGGGCATGTGCCTTGGTTGCGGGCACATCCCCAGGTGGGGGTGTGCAGGAGGCAGCTGATGGATGTTTCTCTGTCATCGATGTTTCTAATTCTCTATCCCTCTGCCTTCCTCTCTGTAAAAAATCAATAAAATATATATATTTTTTTTAAAAAAGAGAGAAGGGTGTATGAACGTCAGGGCCACAAGTAGGGAGTGAGCAGGGGTGCAGAGGAAGCAGAAAACCGAACATGGTACAAGATTTAAGAACACCCTGTGCTTCTCCAGAGCTAACACCAGGGGGAGGCGTTGCAGGGGACAGGGACCTCCCCACTTGAAGAATGACCTTCCCAGCCCTTGGGGCTGCCCGGGAGGGACGGTCCTCCCCCCACCAGCAGAATCCACGTAGATGCCGATAACCAGGCGCGGTCCAGTTCCTGGACGGGAGGGCTCCGTTCCAGGACTTCGAGGGCCCCTCACAGCTCGCACTGTGTGGCTCTGGTGCAGCCTCCTTCAGGGGCCTCAGCAGTGACTGGCGGCGGCGGGTCAGGGAGGCCAGGGCTGGGGGCAGGGCGAAGGCAGCCCCTCTCGTCATGAACAGAGATGCTTTTCCTTTCGCTCCACAAATAGCCACTTAAAACACCCTCACTCTCATACACTCTCTGGATGACTTGAGATGATAGTTTGCACTATTTATGGAGAGCACATGGTTGTCTTTTATATATATATATATATATATATATATATATATATATATATATATTATTGATTTCAGAGAGGAAAAAGGGAAAGGGAGAGATGGAAACATCATGATGAGAGAGAATCATTGATTGGCTGCCTCCTGCACGCCCCTTAATAGGCATTGAGCCTGCAAAATGGGCATGTGGCCTTGACCGGAATGGAACCCAGGACCCTTCAGTCTGCAGGCTGACACTCTATCCACTGAGCCAAACCGGCTAGGGCTGGGTTTTTGTTTTTGTTTTTTGATGTATTTTTTATTGATTTTTTTTTTTTTTTTTACACAGAGGAAGAGAGAGGGATAGAGAGTTAGAAACCTCGATGAGAATCATCGATCAGCTGCCTCTTGCACACCCCCTACTGGTACCAAGGTACATGCCCTTGACCGGAATTGAACCTGGGACCTTTCAGTCCGCAGGCCGACGCTCTATCCACTGAGCCACACCGGTTTCGGTGGTTGTTCTTTTTTTATGTGGTTCCCCGGTAGAGAACTCTGGCAGGAGCACCGAAAGGCCTGACTTGTGCTGTGAGGGTGTGAGTTCTCACCGGAGCGGGGCAGTGACACCGGGAGGCGGCCACCTGGCTGCGGAGTGTCCGCAAAGCTGCTCATCTCCTGATGCTGTACCTCCCCGTGAGGCTGGCCGCCCGGGAAGAGGCCGGGGAGGGGCAGGAGGAGGCAGGGTGCTCCTTGGAAGGTGTTTTGGGCATTTGCTTCTTTCGCTGTCTGGCCGAGCCCAGGCGTTAGCGCCTGCGGAGGTCTGGAGTCTGGCTTCTTCAGCCGGGTCACTGATTAGCACGAGGCCATCCTCGGCGTGGGGTGGACACACAGGCCGTTCCTGCTTCAGATTCTATAGGCTGATGGCGGGGATGGTAAAGGACTCGGCTCCACCAGAATCCTCCCGCAGCCTGACGCATCCCCAGAATATCCCTCGTATAAACAGGGTTTGTTGAAAACCTGCTCAGCTCATTCCTCAAGCACAGAGCTGGAGAATGTTCACATAAACACTGAGCCCTGCTGAGACATTTCTGTTTTCTTTTTCTTTTTTTAAATTTATTTTATTGATTTTTTTTACAGAGAGGAAGAGAGAGGGATAGAGAGTTAGAAACATCGATGAGAGAGAAACATCGACCAGCTGCCTCTTGCACACCCCCTACTGGGGATGTGCCCGCAACCAATGTACATGCCCTTGACCGGAATCGAACCTGGGACCCTTCAGTCCGCAGGCCAACGCTCTATCCACTGAGCCAAATGACAACCACCATGTTAATAGACGTTGCAAGGACGGCTTTACCTCAGGATGGTGTCTGCCTTGGTGACATGAGCCCCCGAGCTTTTCAAAAGAAGCAGAAGCGATGCTTGTGTTTTTGGTTAAAGGTGTGGAAATCCAAAGAAGGTGGGGCAGATGGAAATGGGAGGAGGCGGGGTGGGGAGTGGGGAACAGGATGAGTAGAACCACGGAAAGGCATCAATGGATTCAGTCTGTTTGTTTGTTCTCGGTGAACTCACGCCCTCACCCCTGACCTCTCGCAGCACCCCGAAAAATTACTAACGCTCTGAGCACGCTTCTCCACGTGGGGCACTGTGCAAAGCGCTTTGCTCACTTAACCGGTAGCACAGTTACTGCCCTCATCCCGGGTTAGAGGTGACAAAACTGAAGCTGAGAGGTTAGGTAATTTCTCCAAGACTGCACAGCTAGGGAGAGCTGGCACAGGAGTTTGAACCAAGACAGCGGTTTCCAGGCTCCCGAGTCAGCCCCTGACATGACCTCTAGCTGAAGGGCAAGGCCCTGGATTGTAATTACCACTAGACTGGGAGGCCCGAGTGAGGGCAGGGGGCTCAGTCATCCACATTGTAAGTGCTCCGGAAGCATTCCTTGAATGTGGAATGAGTGCGTTGATTTGTCCCCTGAAATGAATTCACCGGGCAGGCGCACGCCTGGTCCACTCTGCAGGCCCTCGTGCCAGGGTTGGACTAGGATCCAGGTTTCCCATAATGTTTTAGTGTCTCCCTGCCCCCCCCCTCCCCCACCACCTTTGAGCGAGGGAGTCGGTCTCGCTGGGCCAAACTGCTCCACTGACTGCCTGTCCTCTTGCACGCAGCTGAAGAAAGACAAGACTTTGATGAGCAGCTTCCAGGAGGGGCTGTCCTACTCTTTTTTCAAGACCATCACGGACCAGTTCCTAAGGGGTGTAGATACCAGAGGAGAATCAGAGGTCAAAGCTCGGGGCTTTAAGGCTGCTCTCGCCATAGATGTTGCCGCCAAGCTCAACGCCATCGACAACCACCCCATGAACAAGGTGCTAGGCTTCGGAGCCAAGTACCTGAGAGAGAACTTCTCGCCGTGGGTGCAGCAGCATGGTGGATGGGTAAGTGCACGCCATCTACCAACGAGTCTTCCCAGATCTCACGGGAGATGGGATGGAACTTTTGAAGAGTGTTTTGTTTTGTTTTGTTTTGTTTTGTTTTGTTTTTTAAAGCAAAGGGAACACATCCATGAAGCAGTTCTCATGGGTTTAGGACACTTGAGTGGCAAGAGATAGATCCCATTGATGGGAAGATATTTTTAAGTGATTATCTTCATCGTCAATAAATATTTACTGAGCTCCCAAAGGGTACATGGGGTCTGTGTGTTGGGGGGAGAGGGACTGGGCAGCTCTAACAGGAAATGAGGAGGCGCTGAGAGATGAAATGTTTAGATAGATATTTCTGTGCTCACAAATGCTGCGGCAGCGGACGTCTGGCAGTAAGTCAAGGTGAGGCAGGCCGTTTCTCCTCCTCTCAGATGCCGAGAGTGTGGGGGTGATCCTCCGGCAGAGATTCAGGGTGACGGTGACTTTTTTGTCATTACTGCTTTGACCCAGAATTTTGACAGGGACATTTTGATACAAACTAAAAAGCAAACAGTGAAATTGTCATCTGTTGTAAATAACTTGATATTAAACAAAATAGATATCTACACACACACACACACACACACACCAAGCCTCAGCCTCCACCTCATCCTTTATCCCCATTCCTTGAAATTTCCTTCAAACTTTCATGTTCAAATGGCCTTATCAGGTCAACCTACCAAAATGCGTTGCTTGGAGCTTACATTTCAGAAGCTAGGCCTTTGCCTCATGTTGTAACGGGTTGTCTGTCGTTAGTTCTTTTCCCGCTAGAATGCTCCAGGGCCAGCAGTAGGGTTGAGTCTCTTTGAGGGATGGC
Organism: Vespertilio murinus; assembly: GCA_963924515.1. Classification (NCBI taxonomy): domain Eukaryota; kingdom Metazoa; phylum Chordata; class Mammalia; order Chiroptera; family Vespertilionidae; genus Vespertilio; species Vespertilio murinus. The sequence goes on along the minus strand of OZ004707.1, from coordinate 174,376,035 downwards.
CAGCCTGACCCTGGCGCCTCCAAACAGGCTTATTCTCTCAGAAACCTGGGAGAAAGTACAGCCAATGTTGCCTAAGGGACTGATGTGCCCTCCATGGTCTTCAATGAATGCCAATTGAGCTACCCTGTCTTCTGTTCTTTCCTATTTCCCACTTTTGTACAGATGTAGCTGATCTGAACAACCAAGGCTCTTAAGTGTTCTAAATTCAAGCTGCCCTCACACATGCTAAGAGGATAGAATTCTAGACATTATTTCAGCTTTATTCTTTCTTCCAGGATTTCCCCTCCCACCACCACTCCCAGCCCCTCCTCTGCCCCACGGCCTTTCCCAACCACTCCAGCTCAAGATCCTCACCAGCCTCTGAAACTCACAACCCTTCATGTTTGCACTATCATTATAGACCAGAAATCACTATCTTTTTCCAGAGAGATTATACGTATCCATGGGGTTCACAGGCCAGTTCTCAAAAGTCTATGTAGTTAATTAATGTAGCTGAAATGCCAAAAGTGTTCTATAAACAATGGTGGTTCCACACAAAAAGCACAAGCAAAAAAAAGAAAAAATACATTGGACTACATAAAAATGAAAAAAAAAACCCTCCTGTTTTAAGAGACATCATCAAATGAAAGGGCAACCCATGCCGAAACCGGTTTGGCTCAGTGGTAGAGCGTCGGTCTGCGGACTGAAAGGTCCCAGGTTCGATTCCGGTCAGGGGCATGTACCTTGGTTGCGGGCACATCCCTGGTGGGGGGTGTGCAGGAGGCAGCTGGTCGATGTTTCTCTCTCATCGACATTTCTAGCTCTCTATCTCTCCTTTCCTCTCTGTAAAATATCAATAAAAATATATATTGAAAAAAAAAAAGAAAAAAAAGAAAAGAAAAGGCAACCCATGTAATGGGGGGAAAGTATTTGCAAGTCGTATACCTGATAAGAGACTTGTATTCTGAATGTGCAGCGAACTCTTAAAACTCAACTATAAAAAGACAATTAGCTTAATTTTTTTTAATGGGCAATGTATTGAACAGACATTTCTCCAAAGAAGATGTACAAATGGCCAATGAGCATATGAAAAAAGTCTTGCTTGACTTCAGCACTAGGGAATTGCAAATCCAAACCACAATGAGATGCCGTTTCACACCCACTAGCATGGCTAAAATAAGAAAGACAAGTTTTGATGAGGGCAGGAGAAATTTGAACCCTCATACATTGCCGGTTGGATGCTAAAATGATCCAGCCTCTTTGGAAAAACGATTTGGCAGTTCCCCAAAATGGGCAACATAGAGTCACCAGTTCTACTCTCTGGTACATATCCAAGAAGACTGAAAAAAAAAATGTTCCCAGAAAAACTTGTGCATAAATGTTCACAGCAGCATTCATTATTTATAAGCCGGAAAAGAGGAAAGAACCCAAATGTTGATCCATAATGAATAAAGAATAGAAAAACCAAGTGTGGCATATTCAAACAATGGAATATTATTCAGCCACAAAAAGGAATGAAGTACTGACAGATGGATGAACCTTGAAACCATTATCCTAAGTGAAAGCAGCCAGACGAAGGGCCATCTATTGTATGAGCCCATTTATGTGAAATGTGCAGAATAGGCAAATCCATGGAGCCGGATTAGTGACTTCCTGGAGTTTTGCGGGGAGGGAATGGGGAGTCACTGCTACTGAATAGGAGTTTCTTTTTTGTTTTTTAATGTATTTTTATTGATGTTTAGAGACAAAGGAAGGGAGAAAGATAGAGAGATGGAAACATTGATGAGAGAAACATTGACTGGGTGCCTCCTGCACACTCCCCTACTGGAGATCGAGCCTGCAACCTTAGCATATCGGCACAACGCCCTAACCAGCTGAGCCTCTGGTCAGGGTGCTACCATGAGATTCTAATTTACTCCCTGGCCCTTTTTCCTCACCCTTGACATAGTTACCCGGAGGTCCCGTAACCTCACACATTCTCCAGCCCTCTGAAAGGAGACGCTTGTGAAGGAACGTTATAAACCCTTTCATATCTACTCTTTTGAATGTTAAGTAACAGCATCAAAGCCTTTTCCTATCTAGCCTGTTCGCCCCGGGTGTGTAACCGAAGTCCTTAGCTGGTGTTTTCCTCTCAGGCACACCAAGGATGCCAGTCACCTTCCCAAGCCCTCCCCCAACCCTGCTATGCTCTCTGATCCCAGGGTCATCCCTGGGAGGGCAGAGTCCACAGGCATATGTTTCCACTAACTTGGAATTTTAAGAATCTCTTTCTCTTTCTCCCCCCTCCAGGAAAAGGTACTTGGGATATCCCTTGAAGAAGTAGACTGAAACATCGGGAGATGTGTAATCCGGGAAACTCATGGGCCAGCTGAGGCTCTGTGGACATGGGTCTCAGCATAGACTCCAGGAGGAAACGGAAGTGTACGAGGCAGATGGAGCATTATTCTCATGAACCAAGAACATCAGGAGAGGCCTCGTTTGTGTCCGGCTCGTAGACGGTAGTAGCATGGCTTTGCCACCCGTGTTCTTCGGGCTCATTACCGAGTGTGTGAGGAAATCCAGAAAGGCAAGTGGTAATTCTCTCCGTTAGTGAGAATAGACACGGCCACCCTGCCTCGGCGGCCGCCATAGGGAAAGTGTGTTATTCCGACCTCATGAGGGCGCCATGATAAACTGCATGTGCCTACTCTTTGGTTTCCAGTACTATTTATTTTTAAACCACCCTTGGAACGGCCTAATGACACTGTTGCAAGCCCACGTTTAGGAAGATGTTGCTGTTCATGTTAGGAGACACAGCTCCAGAGAGACTCAAGTGTTATCGCTAGATCCACTCGTTTGGGGAAATACTACCATATCTGCCTTTTGGACTCCCTTTTCTGGGAGAATTCTTTGGTGCTTTGAAAAAAATTCCATTTGGCAGAACACAATTACTCCTACCGCCCTCACCTCTCAGTGACCCTGCCTCTGCCTCTCCAGGTCTTTTTGAGACTTTATTATTTTTCTTAGGGGAATGTAATGATTAGTAGCTGGTAAAATAAACATGTGGAAAGACCACTGTCAATAAGAGTGTCTTGTGGTTAAAATAATATGTAACAGCACAAAAATTCCCTGTCAGGATCAAATGCGTTAATTTACATGAAGTGTTTAGAACAGTGCTCCGAACTCAGTGCCAAGTGTTCACGCACGTCCCCTGCTATGTGCTGCCCAGAGCTAAGCTGGAAATTTTCTCTCCTCTCGGAGCAGTCACTGGTTGTTTTCCTGAAAATGATACTCTTCGGAATGAGGCCTCTTAGTAAGTAAAATGTGTCCCATAGAAAATGTTTTAAGACATACAACATTTTAAAACACAAATTACAGGGTCTTACAAATCTCTGGATCTTTGGCATTCAACTCGGAGCCTGGCATGAAATAGGTGTTGAATAAACCTCTGATGAACAAATAAATGACTGAGTTATTCAGATATTACTTGCAGCTTCAAGGGAAAAGTGGAACACTGTTATTACCACATGCTGCACTGCCCAACCCATCTCAGTTAAAGTGAGTTATTCTCTGTCTTCCCCCACACTAAGGTCAAAAATGTTAGGGACAAAGGAGTCTCCTTTTACAAATGGAGATACTTGAAGACCATCTCCTCTCCCACTTTGATCCAAGCATTTCAAACTATTTGCAGCTCCCCACATGTATTATGCAATCCTATAGTCCAGAGGCTTGAGAACAATTTTTTTCTCCATTGGAAGTGCTCTTGCCTGCTGGTCCTCTTTCCCCTATTTCCACTAATTTACCTGACTCTAGCCCATATTCCCCAATTCATTCCATTTCCTTCAGGAACCATTTGTAACCCTCTTTTTAAAAATATATTTTATTGATTTTTTACAGAGAGGAAGAGAGAGGGATAGAGAGTTAGAAACATCGATGAGAGAGAATCATCGATCAGCCGCCTCTTGCACACACCCCCACCGGGGATGTGCCCGCAACCAAGGTACATGCCCTTGACCGGAATCGAACCCAGGACCTTTCAGTCCGCAGGCCAACGCTCTATCCACTGAGCCAAACCAGTTTCGGCCATTTGTAACCCTCTTAGCCTCCAAGGGGCTACATTTAGATGCCTTTCCTCACTAAGAATGCTCCATAACACCCTATATATGGACGATAACTACACTGTCCCATGAGAACCAGCTTCTCACACTGGATTGCAAACTCTTTCATCAAGTATTATGGCTAATTTAATTCTGCATACGTAACGTCTGGCATGCTTTCAGTGCACAATTGCAGAGTCACATCCTAGCCTTACTGCTACATACTGTCAGTCAGTAAAATTGGGGTATGGCCTATGGTATATGAAGTTTCAACCAGCTCTCCAAGTGTTCCAATAGCGTCTACAGCTTCCCACTAAAATGAATAGTAACTAAATTTGATCTCCTACTTAAAACAACTGGAGAAAAAAAAGACAAAATATATGAAAGAATAGTTTCTAAGACATTGTGTATCAGGTAACAAAGAACTGGTCCCTGAGAGATGAGAACAAAGCGAGGCCTATGCTTGCCCTAGAATACTGCAGGTAAAGAATGCTCAGGCTGTGCTGGAAAGAGGCGAACCCACACAGGGCTGAGCAATCTCCCTGGATAGAGAAAATAGAGCCTACGAGTCCAGGAAGCCTAAGGCAGCTAAAGTTTGCAGGGCAAATAACAGAGAGTGGAGAACTGCACAAAAAGCTTCAGAGATCTAGATGGGTCTCCTCAAATTTTCAGAGGAATACTGAACAACCCGTGCAAATAAAGACATTACCCAAGCCTTTGAAAAAGAACATCTGAAAATATTAAGGGACCACTCTCCAAAATTCACATAGGTTTGGAATTTCCTCTACCCAGAATGAAAAAAACCTCAAAATTTGTATGGCAATAGGTGAAATAGAAGAATTTTGCCTCACTAATGGGGGGGTGGGGGGGGGGGAGAATAGCGCTAGACTAAACATACTTCTGGTTCTGCCCAAGAAAGGTAAAGAGCAAGAACCAAAAGGGTTAAATTGTTATTAAGTAACCTAGTGGTCTTCTAGAAAAAAAGCCCAAGGATCTTTATAGGATCACAAAAATATCCAATACTTAACATAACATTGCCGAAGTCCGGCATCCAATAGAAAAATCACAGGAAAAAAAATGAGACCAATAATGAGAAAATTCAAGAAACGGCACCCCAGAAATGATACAAGGAATAGAATTGCTAGACAAGGACATTAAAACTATTAATATTTCATATGCTCAATAAGTCAAAGGAAAGACTGAACTTCTGAAGTTCACATAGAAATTATAAATATGATTTAAATAAAAATATTAGAGAAGAAATGAAAATATAGACCAGACTGGATTAATAGCAACTACACATTGTACGAGAACAGAAAAGTAAACTCAAAGACAAAAAACAGAAGACTGGAGGAAAAAAAGAACAAATAGTAAAATGGGGACTGACTTCTACCAGCTCATATATATGTGTAACTGGAATGAAAAATTTCCAAATCTGATGAAAACTATACGCTCATAACATCAAGAAACTCAATGAAGGCTAACCACACAAGAAAATATAGAAAACTACAGTAAGGCACATTGCGTATCAGTAGTTGCTCAAAACCAGTGGTTACAAAAAATCTTGAAAGTAGCCAGAGAAAAAGGCACATTACACACTCAAAAACAAACAAAATGATAGCAAACTTTTCTTATGAAACAAGACAGAATAAAATGTTATCTTTTAAGCATCGAGAGAAAAAAAAGATTGTCAACACAGAATTCTATACCCAACAAAAAGATGTTTTTAGAAGGAAGGTAAAATAAAGACTTTGAGATATATAAAAGCTAAAAGAATCCCTCACGAGAATAAAGAATACAATGAAGGGTCAGCAAAGAAGCTAGGTGGCCCTGGCTGGTTTGGCTAAGTGGTTAGTGTGTTGGCCCACGGACTGAAGGGTCTAGAGTTCGATTCCTGGTCAAGGGCATGTACTTTTGTTACAGGTTCCATCCCAGGTCTGGTTCCAGGAAAATGTGGGAGGCAACCAGTCAATGAGTATCTCTCATATTAATGTTTCTTTCTGTCTCTCTTATCCTCTTCCCTCCCTCCCACTTTCTCTCTCAAGAACAATGGGAAAAAATATCCGTTGGGAGAGGAATAAAATAAAAAGCCATGGTAAGCTCTCCGATGCAAAAGCATCTACTAAGGAGAGACCTTTATATTAAAACATGGTTTCTGGCCGAAACCGGTTTGGCTCAGTGGATAGAGCATCGGCCTGCGGACTGAGGGGTCCCAGGTTTGATTCCGGTCAAGGGCATGTACCTTGGTTGCAGGCACATCCCCAGTAGGGGGTGTGCAAGAGGCAGCTGATCGATGATTCTCTCTCATCGATGTTTCTAACTCTCTATCCCTCTCTTCATCTCTGTAAAAAAATCAATAAAATATATTTAAAAAACAAAACAAAAACATGGTTTCCATTAGTCACCTATTTGAGATCAATCACTGCCTAATAGGGTTGTATTTTATTTGAAATAAAAATAAAGGTGTGTTTTGTTGTGTCTGAAACACCATGGTTGTGTATCACAGCAAAGCCCAAGCAGCTGGTTTTAATTTCTTGCTGAAAAGAAACAACACTTTTATTTTCCACTGTTTTATTATAAAAATCAACATTTCATTTATTACAACTCAGCTTAGTGTAATAATCAAAGGGGGGATTTATACAAGGTATTTTTATACAGTTTACAATTAAAGCACTTATTTTACAAAAAGAGGGACGTGAATAGTGGACAAGGGCTGACCAAATGTTGGCCATTAAAATATATAAATACATCCTTGCAAAGCACCATCGTACCAAAGTCCATGGACAAGAAACACCAGCTGACTTTAAGACAAAACGAAGATTAAAGCTTAAGAAAAAATTTAAAAACATAAAGGATAAACATCTGAAAGCAGCACCAGATCCTTCACTTGCAAATAAGGCTAGTCCAGCTCAAGCTTCTCAGTATCCTCTTTACTCTGTATTTTCCTCACTAACCTTAGATACTTAATTTTGTCTAACATTACATTTAATCAGACTCTCTTTGATTTATTTTCCTTTTAATACCCATATTAAAGGAATGGTTACATATACATATTCACATACACATATATGCATTCCTACCCTGATTATATTTAATTTGAAAAAAAGAATGGACAGTTAAGCAAAAGCAGTTCTAATTGTTTGGTGTTAACTTTTAGGCAAATCCTAACTAATGGTGGAGGGGGGGGGGGAGTGTTTGTTAGTTCTATGTGGTTAAGTTTATAATTCCACCTGTAAAGTCATGAATATTTCTTTCAGCGGAAAACTTAATGGTTTAAGAATGCCTTACAAGAAAACAAAAAATAAAGTGTACCTGCATTGAAAAGGGTCAGGATAGTCAGATTTCACTCTAAATAATCTAGATGAACCTAAAAAAATCTACCTCCCCTCTCTACTCATGTAGTTTTAGTTGAATAAGACACAGAATTAAAACAAATATCCTGAGCATATAAATTTACAATATTCATAATTAACAGTATTTTAAAATTATAAATGTGAAATGGCATGTTTTAGGTCTAAATTCTGTCTAAAACACTGAAAATTTCAAGGGCTAACTTTTGAGACTATTATGAAATGATGCTACTCCAGAAGACAGAAACCACACATGCACCAGTCCTTTCTAAAATCATCATTTCTCTTGGCTCATTTTAGGCTTGGGATAAGGAAAGCAATACCAAATAAAGTTAAATTTCTTTAATTTAAAATTTCTGAGAACACGTTTTAAACAAATTTTATTACAAACTTCTTTATGACTCAGTTCATGTCTACACCTAGAGTAGAGTCTCATTTGTAGGTGTCCAAATATCTGTCAGCTGACTGACATTTACTTACTCATATCCAAACTCCACACTGTGTAACTTAATAAAGCATGACATATTTGGGGTTTGAAAAGCCCAAGATTTCTGTTCCTGAATTTTATTGGATGTGAAATGGTAACCAATATGCAGATCTTAAGGCATGCAAATCAATGGAGTTTTCTCTTGCAAGAGATAAAACAATTTTAAAACTGCATTTCTAAGCATCTAATCTAGACATAGGACTAGACAGGGGAACAGCAGCATTACATCTATTGCAGAGGAGCTTAAGGAAAGCCCCTTAGTACCAGAAGTAAACCATGTTTACCATTATCAGGCCGCATAAATATACACAGTTTATGAATTGGCTAAGTAAGCTGCAGCTACTCTCTATCTGAAGCATTCTTCACTAATGGGCCTTTACAGCAAATGGACTTTTCCCCAAAAACTAATTGCTACCCAGTAAAAACGGAGGCAGTTTTTATATCCTAACATAAAATATGGCCCTATACAAATCACTGACTTAAGAGAAATTTTCATGAACAATGCAATCCTCAAACATCCTAAAATTTTACTGCCCAAACCATCCCCCTCTAACTTATCCTTTGGTATTAGATTTTTAAATGCGTAACATCCATATAGAATAGTTGTTCAATGTATTAACGGTTCAAAGCAAAACTCCTCAGGCCACTGTTCAGAAGACCAGGGCTCTACAGGAGCCAAGTTCAGAGTTAGAAAAGTTCAGGGTCATAAAAGACCATGTCAATGCGGAATAGCCTTCTATAGTGCACTGAAGGTATGCTCTGCTAGGATTAATTTCTCAGATAATTCTAAGCATATCAGTAAGTGGGCATACTTTAAGACATGTTTGAAATAAACACTTTTTTATTTAAGGAACCTAATGAAAATTTATTTATTCCCCCCTCATGGATAATGAATTTCACAATGCACCCAATTCAAAACCATTTTTTAATTTTTTCCCCTCCCAATTTGTGCTGTCATGATTTGGTGTTTCTTGTTTTGTTTTGTTTGTTTTATTCTTAGTTTTTCTAATTAAAGCTCTTGTGTTTAATAATCAAGAAATTTACTTACGCTTAACTGTCCATGTAACCCAAGGGCCAATAAATCCTTCCTGAATTCTGACAATTCTCTCATTTTAAAGTTACTCCCCAAATCATTACAAATCCATCTCAACTAACCCAGAAAGAGGATTCTGAGATTAAGCTGAACTGCCTTCAAATAATTTCAAATTGGCACACAAATTAGCATTTTGCAAGAAGAGGCCATTGCCATCGCAGTACAAGCACTTGGACTGACAAACAACAAGGCAATATTCTTCTTAGTTCATTATAGTGCAAGTTTCCACATGGGAAGCCACCAGATAAAGATGCACATTAAAAAAATGTAAACATATAGAATTCTCAAATTCTAATTGATACCCAGTTATTGCTAACCTTTCCATCTTCATTTAAGCATCAAGTGCCCATGGTGTGTCACAGAATGCAACTTCCGTGTCCATTCTGTTGGGCTGTGAGCACACGGTTCCATTAACAGGAAGTCACACTTGTCTGGCTGAGACGCAAGACACTGCTGCATCACCACGTATTTATATGCAAAATCAAGTGCACAGGATTCTCATAAGGCGCACGGATTCTTACACGGTGTCCCCAGCAATCTAACCAGTATTCTGAAACCACGTCTTTTTTCTCTTGAAAAAGTTTACTTAGGCGTTTTTTTAATTGCTTAAAGAATTACTTCACCCTTGCTGATATTCTAAAATCCTTTCTTCCATGGTTTTTCGTTGGGCCCTTAAATCCAGAGAGGCCTCTCAGCAAGACTGAATTTAAAAAAAACCATTCAGCAATGAACAACCAACATTTGCTAAGGTAAAAAAGTACATTGGTTTAAAAACACATTCAATTTTAGCGGAGAAATGCTGGAAACACGTGTAAAGCAGGAAACTAACTTCTGGCAAGGTGGCCACGCAGTGCTAGAATCGTTCCCCAGGTCAGCCCTGACAGCAGGGGGTGGAGCCCGTACCATGCAGGCCAGGCAGGTTACAGAGAGCCTTTCAATATCCTCTCCACCGAGTTCTGTCGGCTGAGAAGTGAATAGTTTGTCTTCTCATTTAATCCTTATTGTTAAATCTGTTAAATCACCTTAATCCGTAATGGGATAAGAGAGAACACACACTAATATATATATATATATATATAAGAGGTGATTATAAGGGTCATTTGGATAATTTGAAAAAAAAATCTAATATTCACATTAGGTAACAAGAAAGATAGTAAACTCATGTCACACGTTAGAATAGGTATGTACGCAGGCATCATTCTGAGGAAAATTGGCCTAAAGAACACGAAAATGTCATGAGCAGTTACTAACGTGAAAACCTAATGTTAACAAAACATTCTCCTTTTATATAGATTGTCTCTAACCAGAACATATTTAAATATTTTAGCAGGAAAAAAAATATATAAAAAATGATTTTATACTCTGATATTACATGCTGAAAGTACTGCAAGGATATATGGTCAACTTACAACAAAAACGTAACGGTTAAATTTGTAATTCTTCAACATTGTCTATATGTGTTGTAAAAAGACAGTTTAATGAGCATTAAAACAATCTTAGAAGTAAAGAGGAGCAGTATGTCTAACCTTTGATCATTACGCACAGACAGCAGTCATAATGAAGAGCTGAGCCTACAGGAGAGTGGAGCGAGTATAAATATTAAACTAAAATCTTAATTTAGAAAATCCTATTTAATCCATCTTCAGATAACAAGCTTTGAATAAATCATGATATCTTGGCAAACGGCCTACAAAGCCGCTGGGGGAAGCAAGCGGGGTGAAAACACGGGAGAAATTGAGAGGTGAGCGTGGACTCTCAGGGAGGGACAGAGACTGCACACACCATCAGCCCCCCGGCATCTCGCCAGACAGCTGACCTTCCCTACAACAGCGACACCCAGACGGATTTTTGTATCTGTTTTCCTCACTGAAATTGCTGGATTTCTAGAGAAAACAAAGTCCTGTGTCCAAAGTTAGTATTAATTCCATTTTCTTCATGATTTCTTATACTTGTAGGCCCTCAAGTGCTAGTTAACGTGAAGGCAATCTGGCTACTTCCAAGTTGCTCTAAAATGAACTTCAACTTTTCTTCTTCCTCTTTTGTTTTTGGTATCAATAAAGCCCAGACACTCCTGGTCACTGACGCCTTTAGTATTCCTGTTTCCTTGTACTCAGTCACTTCACTGGGTTTAAGGCATGCTTTGTGTATTTAGTTTGCAAAAATAAAACTTTTAGTACAAATTTATTTTTTATACAAATTTTTATGGCACAAGCAGCAAATCTGCTGTTTTAAGAAAATATATAAATATCCTTTTCTTCTGTACAAATATCTCCAGTATTCCCTACCCCATTTATAATTTTTAACTGTACATGGTCTGCCTCGTCCTTCTCTCGTATCTCCCTCCCCCCCTCCAGATCTCAACCAAGTCTGTATGTACATGTTTGCGTCGGAGGCAGGCAGAGGAGGAGGGCCCCTCCTCAGGAGGAGTCTGTGCAGGGAGAGGGTGGCGGGGGGTAGAGGTGATGAGAGTAGCTCCTCTCTGTGTACGGTGAAGGTGGGCAGCTTTCGTAATTTTCTTCTGCTGACAAGTATTGGCTTCGGGGTGTGGGAGGGGGGGGCACAGGCTCTGAGTCATAGTTCAAGTCACTAGTGTAGCCCTTGGCTGTTGCCACTGAGGTCATCCTCCGGCTGGGAGCATAGTCACTGTCACAAACATCTGTGCTGCAGGGCGTGGTGGGGGGTGCAAAGTGCCGGTAACTGTATGGCCTGTAGCTGGTACAGGGAGAAAACCAAGAGAAGCGTTAGTTTTATGGAAAAGTGGTTTTCCCTATCAAAATACAGAGGTATTCGATGTAAACTTCACATTGAAAATAATAAACCACTACATTCTAAATTGCACAGACCAGGAGGCAAGGCAGATTGGAAGTGGAAGGTAGCATGTATTTTGTATTTGAAAATATAATGTGATTAGAGGCAATTAAAAATGAGTAGGATGGAAATGCACAGGTAAACTCAATCTAGACTCTGGATGTGCTCTTATAGCTTTACATTAAACTGGATAATGAAATAAAAGAGGTGATGAGAGTAGTACTTACTGGTTATTTTTGGAAATATGTCAGTTATACATTCAGTCTTTAGTCTCCTAGTATATATATAGTGAGCCTCACCAATTTCTGCTACTTCATGGTCTGTGAGAAGAATGAGTCTTCACACTTTTTTAAAAATATATTTTTTATTGACTTTTAGACAGGGAGGAAGGGAGGGAGGAAGGAAGGGAGAGAGAGAGAGAGAGAGAGAGACAGAGAGACAGAGACAGAGAGACAGAGAGAGACACAGAGACAGAGACAGAGACAGAGAGAGAGAGACTGATCTGACAGCAAAAACATCAATCGGTCTTGCACGCCCCCTCCCGGGGATTGAATCTTCAACCGGAACATGTACTCTAACGGGGAATCGAGCCTGCAACCTTTTGGTGCAGGGGATAATCCCCAACCAACTGAGCCAGACCATCCAGGGTGGGTCTTCACACACTTTATACTACTTGGGTGTTTTATGTTCTTTCAACATTCTTTAACTTGTCTACAATTTACCTGATGAATAATTTAGTGATGTCTGAAAACTTCATTCTCTCTTTAAAAATCAAATACTGTGTAAGTCAGACTGAATACTGTAGACAGCCTACGGGGCATATCTATCCCATCACTGTTACCATCAGCAAAGGAAAACTGCTGTGGTTTCAGAGGTTTTGATTTTCCTCGAAAAGACAAGCTTATGGTCATAATAGCAGCTTTAAGTCAACATCAAAATGATAAATTCTTAATACCCATAGAGGACCAGTGAACTTTTAAATATGTATTTGATATAACTTGTCTTTTTTTAAAAAATATACTATATTTTATTGATTCTTTACAGAGAGGAAGGGAGAGGGATAGAGTTAGAAAATAAGAGCTGACTTTACGTGCTAGTTTTTCTATCATTTCTATCTGCAACTTTTTATATTCTAAATATAGAAAAGTTAATCTTATATGCTTTCTCATCAGAGTAACTGCAACAGAGAGGCAAGAGCAAGTGCAAAACTCAAGTAACAATCCATAAAATACCTAGTGACAGAGAGTACCACAGATAATATCCCAGGACACAAACCATTTGGTAGCATTAGGACTTGCCTCAAAAGAGAAGGCTGCCAAAAGACCAAGCGTTACCTAACCTGCTGAGCAGGTTTTCTCAAGCTTTTTTTTACTACCAACATTAATATGATGTCATGGTCTTTTTTAGATCTTATCTTTCTGTCCAGATAAGAGCCTTAGTAAAAATTTCTTGGCTCATCGAAACCGGTTTGGCTCAATGGTAGAGCATCGGTCTGCGGACTGAAAGGTCCCGGGTTCGATTCTGGTGAAGGGCATGTACATTGATTGCGGGCACATCCCCAGAAGGGAGTGTGCAAGAGGCAGCTGGTCGATGTTTCTCTCTCATTGACATTTCTAGCTCTCTATCTCTCTCCCTTCCTCTCTGTAAAATATCAATAAAATATATATATTTTTAAAAATTTCTTGGCTCAACATTCAAAAGGCCCAATACTTCCATTTTCATATAAAAACAGGGAAAGGAAGGAAACAGAATTAACAAAATTCTTTCAAGTTCCAAGTTTAGACAAAAATCTCAACAAATAATAAGGAGTTCCACCCAAAAGAAACAAACTGGGCTTAATTTGAGATGTGGGAAATTATTAAATAAGAACTAGTTTTGATGTAATTATGTTCATTTTAATCAAACAGTGTATTATTCAATTTAAAGAGATTAAAGTTTTTAAAATAAATATTTAGGTCTTGCCTTTTCTTTTCCCCCCCAATTTTTAGTTTTCTGCCTTTGTATTTTGGCTTTTAATTAATTTATTTGTTAATCCTCACCCAAGGATATTTTTTTCCATCCCCCCTCTCTCCTTTTAGTTTTTTTGAAACAAACTTGTGACAGGAAAAGCAACATTTAGTTCAGTGTCAAGCCTATCTCAAATAGCCGTTATCTATAAACTGAACTGAGGATTCTGAATGAGGTACCAGAAAGTTTCCATTTGATTTCCACACACCTATGCAGTTACTTCAGGGCGATCTGACTGGAATACTAGGAAACACCTTATCTAGAAGATAACAGGCACTTGAGGACTGACAATAAATACCAGGCTCTGAGTGTTTACACAGAGAATATCAAGCTCTTGACTGCTGGCCTTTCACATAAGAGAGACAAGTAGGGCAGCACTCAGTGCTCATGCTTAACCCACTCACTATGCTCTGCAGACCAGCTCACAGGCACACTCCTCCTCGGTAAGTTGTGACCTTTTCCATGCAGCTGTACGAGAAATGCCTCATTTCCGGTCATAACAACACAAAAATGCAGTATACAGAAGCTTCTCTCAAGTTCTGTGCTCTGCATAACCTGCTGTTTTACAGCGCTCTCAACTCTCTGAGCCATGCAGAGTCTTATTCCAATACTTCACCCTCAGACTTTCAATTAAACCTAACCTGAGCAGTAACTATTTCAAAATCAGTCATTTTGATAGGTAACTTTTCCTTAGAATGTTGCCAAAGCACTGAGGGCTGTTCTGTTATTCTAAAAGCCAGCATTTGTGACTCTTTTAGACATGTAGGATGCCCTGAAGGAAAAGAATTCGAGGCAGGGGCAGCATTTCCAAGACAAGAGGCCTATTCTCTCTGTGACCATCATCTACTCACTTGGTGCTACATCCAGCCCAAGGTTATTAAAATTTACATCCTTCTAATAAATATCCCTATTTGTGTTAGAGGAGGAGGTGTATTACCTGTAGGACCTATGAGTGGAAGGACTGTTTGAAGAATAACCGAATTCCATAGTGTAATGTGATCGCTCTGTGGCTGGGGACGGCGGAGGGTTCAAAATCTAAAAGGAAAAATAATGAAATGATTAAAATAACAACAGTCCATCCCAGACAGAGACTATCAAACTTTCTTTCAACTCCTCTTCTTCCATCTCCAGCTGTATTTGTTCCCACTGCACTATTAGCACAATTCTTCCTCTCCAAAGAAGTGACCTTAGGTTTGTGGCTCTCCACTCCTTACAACACAGTTTCATCATGGTTAACCAGCTCAAGGTGATGAGAAGAAAGTCTATAATCTACAAGTCATTGGTTTAAGTTCAGTATAGCTGGGTTTTGATTTTTTTCTTTTCAAGTTCTAATTGTTTAAAGGAAACTTGTTGAATTAGGAGAAATACCATGTGCTTCCTCTTTCGGGAGGTCATGAGATAGGTGAAGGTGCTGAGGCCTCTCAGGAGTTACTTTTACCTACACAGAAAGTAACGCCGAGTGCTTTCAAATATGCTGGTTACTACACAGCCAACATAAAGAAAGGTTTTCAAGTGCTTGCATGGTGATGGTAAAGCCTTCTTTGAACCTTATATGTCTGACTCATATACTAAAAATCTTTTTACATTACCATCACTGAGCACCCACATTTAAGTGAATTAAAAATCTGAGATCCCATGAATCTTAGCATTCAAAGTGGAATGAAAGAAACCAGACTACTTACTGCAGGGAAGTAAGTGCCTTTGGTGCTTGAAGAGCTACTCGATGACGCTCCTGTGACATGAGCTCGGTCATAAGGGGGTCCACTGCTTCCCCCCATGATACTGAGGGAGCTGATCATTGATTTACCTCGAGACATTCCTAAAATGAAGGACAAATACTGATGAGTAAGATCTATAAAACAAAGAGTTTGACTTTTAAATATGCCTTGTTTTTCTAATAATTGAAAACATTTAATGGAGAAGGGAAATGCTCTATAAAGTGAACACTTCCACAGAGAGCTGGCCTAGAATAAGGCCAAGAATATCCTCCCCACTCCCCAGAATGGAAGCAAAGCTCTTCAAAATGAGATAAAATAAGGTTTTCAACTTCTTAAGGGATCTGAGGAGAATGGAGGTTGTGTAGCAAGTTAGACTAACAACAGATCTGCACAAAAGATAAGTAAACCCATTTTTTAGGGCATGAATATAATGTATGGAAGAGTATTTCTTTAGCTACTAGATGCAAATATTGTAATCACAATACCAATGCTAAAGAAAAATTTTCACTTTTTCCACATGACTTCCTAAATTCTACAACTGCAAATAGGTATAGTAACACAGAATAATTAACAGTTTAAAAATCATGTCTGTTTACTTGGTTACACGTAAATAAGTTCTAAATATTTTTAGAGGGCTTTTTCCAGAACCTCTTTCTAAGAGGCTCTTTAAGAAAATACTGGATAAGAAATCTGTACTTCCCTAGAGCAACATGGTCTACTCAAGTCTAGAATTCTGGCTAGTTGGCTTTGCCTGAATAAACCCCCATTCCACTATCATCACTTAAAGTTAGAAGAGAACATAAGACATTGTACACCTCCCAGCAATCACCCAGCTATTTCCAAATTTTTGCTAAAAAGAAATCTTTTTGGACTCCTTTAATTCCTGGGCTCAATAGTACTAAAGTTGCCTGGGGGTGAATCTAAAGAACTGTGGTTTATGACTTTTCGCTTAATGACTAGCTGATTCACTTTCAGTAGAGTGCATTAAAAAATGCAGTACATAGAAATGCTTGTCTATGTACTTGCTTTTTATCTTTTGGCAATTTCCACCAACCATACCTCAGGTCTTTTGTGTATAGAGAAGATGCAAAAAGTAAAAGAGAACATTTGTTCTTAAGATTTTTTAAATCTGAAGAGGTCTAGTTTGACATAGACTCTGGGTAGTATCCTGTTTCAATTATGGAAACCTGAGCATCTTGTCAGGACCCAAGACTTGATTCTCAAAGGATCGGTCTTAACTCACCTGGAAGAGATCCCGACAAAGAACTTGGGTGTGGCACATAACCAAGGGGCACAGAAGCTGGTCCATGAACTACGTAGTCATTAGTCATGGTTTCTCCATCTCCCTTCATACGTGGACACAACATCCTCTGGCAAATAAAGTATATGGTTCCAGACACAAAAATAGTGACAATTACTCCAATAACCGAACCAACTGTATTGGTGGCCTGTGGTGCTGGCTCCTCAGTTGGGTCTAAAATGGAAAGGCAGTACAGTTATATAATGAAAAACAACTGTAGAGTCAGAATAGTAATCAAAAGGAGGGCTTGCACAAGCAGAGAAACTAATGAAGGCAACTTACAAAAACACTTTTCTTTTTTATGAACGCATTTACGCCATGCCCCAAGGATTATGGATAAATGTTATCATTAAAAATCAAAGGAACTATCCTTAAGTGAAACAAACATTGGGAACCATACTGTAAATGTGTTTGTTTTGTTTTTAAAAAGTGAATTAAACTCCATTAAGAATTTTTAAATACATATACATATAAAAATCTATCATACTTCATTCTGTACATCCTAAAAATCAATGAACTTATTTTAGAATCTCAGAGCAAATTTTAGGGCTAGAAGGGATGAACCTGAAAAAGTCATTAAATGACCTGGAATGGTGAAGCCAAAATCAAACCTGGGCTTGATTTTGGGTTTGAAAAGTGACATGTAGGCCTGGTGACAGGAAACTGGGAGCCAAAGATGAGCATTAGCTCTCAGGCCCAATGAGCTGATGCCTTCAGGGCGAGTCTTGCTGCCTGAGGGAAAGGAACAGGCCTGATACAGGAGTACCTGAGGACTCAGAAAGAAGGCCAGGGCCTGAGAGCACTGGAGCAAGACCCTGCCCTTGGCATCCACCTGCTCCATCGGGGGCTTTAGAAGCAGAGACATCAATGTTAGAGGTAGAGGGAAAGAGCAAAAGGGCTCATCCAATTTAGAGCATTACTCTTTAATTCAGAAGGAAAATCATTCCATTCTGAATAGTCAGACTATATCGTTCACAACTGTAAATCCTTTAAAAACCTTCCCTCTGCTTTGTCTGACCTCAAATCTCCCATACACATAGTTAAACTCACCCTCTGATAGATTAAATAAAACAAATGAGAGAAAATAACATTGCTGTTATACAATACATAAGGGCTGCCAATTACATATTTCATCTATGGTATGTGAGGCAGATTCTTAGTCCTGTGAGCAACCATCTCATCTTATTCCTTTTTAGTGCCTTGACATTCTTTCCTAATGCCAAACTTAAGAAGGATAGTTTACACTCACTATCTCCAATTCTTAATCTCTGGGTCATGTCTTGACTCACTGAAATCAGGCTCCTATCCTCACCACCACACTGCACTAGTCTGGCAAAGATAAACATTCTTCTATCTGCCACATGCAATGAACCCTTCACCTCACTGGCCTCTCTATATCCTCAATGCTGCTGGCTCTTGTTCTCCTCAAAAATGTCTGATCAATATCCATCCAAGATACCACTCTTACTTTCCCTATCTCAGATTATTCTTTCTGTTTCCTTTTGTTGGCTTCATTCTCTTCTGTCTGCTCCTGAGTATAGGTGGTTCCCAGAGTTCTGTCTACCCCCTGCTATTTTCCTCCCCTATTTAACTCTCCCTGGGAGATTTCATCCACTGCCTCTGCTTTAATTATCATTAATAAACCGAAGAGCCCAAATCTCTCTATAGACCCATTCAGTCAGCAACTTTCTGAAAAACTTCAATGGACGTCCCATGGGTGACTTGAATGCAACACATTTAAAGTGAACTCTGTGTCACCAGCATCTGTCATATTTCCTAGATGCCAGGGGTAAAGCAGATCATAAAACAAATGAGGTACTCTTGGCAAATTAAAGGAATTTAAATTAAATTAAAAATAAAGTAATAAAAAAAACCTACATCAGCCAAACATAACATCTGCAGCCGAGATATGGAATGGTACCTCAGTTTACAGTCCCTATGATATATTCCAGTTAATGATTCCAGTCACTCAACTTATCAACTATATCTAAATGGTTTCCAAACCCTTTTTACTTCAGAAATAACTCTGAAATCCATCTTTCCACCACCACTGCTCCTCTTGATTTAGATCTTCCTCATCTTCTTCCTGAACTATAATAGTCTCCTAAGCATTTTAAAATTGCAGGCTGTAAGTTACTAGATGGTGAAAACAATTTAGTGGGTTGCAAATAGAATTTTAAAACAGAAAAACGTCAGAATGCATTCTACATGCTATAGATAAATACTGTTGTATAACATATTTGTTTATGTGTGCACTCATGTCTTTGTATCGTCTTGATTTGGTTAAAAAAGTTTGACAGCAACCAGCCTAACATTTCCCTTCCTCTAATCTTATCACTTCCAATCCATCTGCTTTACAGCTTTTCCAATTACACAGCCACGCCATCCTTTATAAGTTGTTTAATGACTCTCCGTTATTCTAGAGATAATGTTTATGCTCTTCAGAAGAAAATAAAAATCCCCTATCATCTAACCTATGTTATATCTTGCTGACACTCCCATGTATTTTGGCAGTCCCATTTACATACAGTTTCCCAAAGGTGCCTGTTTCACTCTGTATCTGAAAAGGATATTTTCTTTTTCTAGAATGTAATCTTTCCATTTGCCTGCATAATTAACACTATTCATTGAACAACACCCTATAAGTTCATCCTATACCATTTTTCTCAAGTCTCCCTTGGTGAGTCGAATCTTCATTCCTAAAGAACTGACCACTCTCCTTTGGGCTACTACTTGTAGAGAAATCTATTATAGCACATTTGATATCACTTATCACACTCCTTTGTCAATAATACCTCCTATGGTTCAGGCCATATGTTTTATACACATTTAATTTTCTCACAACCTCTAGGCTAAATATTATCTTCATTCCAAGGATGAAGAAACTAAGGTTTAACAAGAATAAGTAATGTGTTTGTAAGAAGTTGAGTTAGAATTCAATTCCATCTCTGTCTATTTTTAAGAGTCCTAATCTTACTACTACCTCAACCACAGAGGACTTTGAGAAACTTGGTACAAGTACCTGATATCCTGAGCACAGAGCAGGTATCCAGAAAATATTAATGAATAAATGAATAGATTCTACAAGTCTTAGTGAGTATCCCATTTGAATTTGTAAAAATATCAGCTTAAATTCTTTATTAAGATTAAAGAGTTTTAAAACAAGTGCTATCTAAACTCCATTAGACCAGTTTTGCCAGGACAGACCTAGCTTATGCTGCATTCCATTCAGAACCAAGTTTACCGCTTTGGAATATATTATATGTTAGGGCTCCGGTAAACAGTTATGAACTTTGAAAAAACTATAGGTTATTCAGCCTACATTCTATTGGACTACAAGTATATGTTGGCACAAGTGTCCTCAAGCTCTTTTTTAAAAAAAATTTTAATGTCCTTTTTAAAAATTACTTTTAAATTGATTTTTAGAGACAAACATCAATGTGAAAGTGCAACATCGATCAGCTGCCTTCTGCATGCCCCCTACCAGGGATCAAACCTGCAACCCGGGCATGCCCGACCCAGTAACCTAATGGTGCATGGGACAATGCCACACCAACTAAGCCACACTGGCCAAGGCACTGTCTTTTTTTTTTTTTTAATTGATTTGAGAGGGAAAGTGGGGGGAGATAAACATTGCTTCATTGTTCCACTCACTTATGCATTCACTGGTTGATTCTTGTTTGAACCCTGACCGGGATCGAACCCACAACCTTGGTGTATCAGGACAACACTTGAACCAACTGAGCTACTCGGCCAGGGAAAGGTAGGTTTTAAAATCACTGAGATACTGGTAGAATTGTATCAAGAAAAAAATGGGAGATGTTAAACATGGACTAATGTTCAGAAACTCTTAAGTTCAGACTACTGATTGAGTTCACATATCTATAAGCATATCTCCTTTTAGTATGCTTCACAGATTGTGTGTTTTTTGTTGTTTTTTTTTACAAATTGAAGGTATGTAGCAACCCTGTGATGAAAAAGTCTATCAGTGCCATTTTTCCAACAAGATCAAATGATAGTTAGCATTTTCTTAGCAATGAACTTTTAAAATTAAGATATGTACACTGTTTTTTAAGACATAATGCTACTGAATTTAATAGACTACATTATAGTGTAAACAAACTTTATATGCAGTGTAAACAAAAAATTAGTTTAATTTATTGCAATATTTGCTTTATTGCAGTGGTCTGGATCCAAACCCGCAATATCTCGATGGTATGCCTATAAACTGTTTCAGAATTTCTTAACTTTAGTTGTGGCAAAACAGTATTTATTATTTTCTAATGCTTTATACTAAATGTTTCTGTGAAGATTTTTGTACATAAGAAAACTGCTATCTTTTGAGGACTTATTAAAAGCAAAACATGATTACCATTAATAGTTGTTTCTTAAGAAGGAACTAGTGATTGATTATAAGTAAAACTCACACATAAAGGAAAGGATAATGTATTGTTAAAATTCTCCCTTAAGAGTAATATGCAGGTTTTAGTCCTACTTACAACAATCCAGTTCATCTGATTTGTCACTGCAATCCACATTATGATCACATTTCTTATGTTTTCCAATGCACTGACCATTGGCACAGCGGAACTGATCAATTAAACAAAGCACTGGGGAAAAAGGCAAATAGTTTTCTTATTTTTACTATATTATGAAGCCAAATAGTAGTAAGTCAAAAAGTACTTTGTGGGTGCAAATGAAAACAAATTAGACTTTTAGATACATCTTAAAAATTATTCTCAGGAGATTTTTCTTGAGAGAGGGAAAAGGCAATCCAGCAGGAAAATTCCTATTTTTTTATGTTAAATTTCATCATTCACTAATTATTCTGTTAAGAATTAAATATTTCTCCATGCATTTCTGGACACTAAAGAATTCCAAAATATTTGTTCAAAATAAATAAATTCATACATTCAATTTGTTGGGAACAAGGACTATTTTTATCTACTAAAGTTCTTTTGGCCTCATTCCTCTGTTAAACTTTTCTTTATTTAATATATATTTTTGCCGAAACCGGTTTGGCTCAGTGGATAGAGCATCGGCCTGCGGACTGAAAGGTCCCGGGTTCCATTCCGGTCAAGGGCATTTACCTTGGTTGCGGGCACATCCCCAGTGAGGGGTGTGCAAGAGGCAGCTGCTCAATGATTCTCTCTCATCGATGTTTCTAATTCTCTATCCCTCTCTCTTCCTCTCTATAAAAAAATCAATAAAATATATTTAAAATAAGTAAGTAAATAAATATTTTTATTGGTTTCAGAGAGGAATGGAGAGGGAGAAAGGCAGAGAAACATCAATGATGACAGAGAATCATTGATCGGCTGCCTCCTGCACATCCCACATTGGGGGTTAAGTCTACAACCCAGGCATGTGCCCTTGATGGAAATCAAACCCAGGACCCTTCAGTCTGCAGGCTGACACTCTACCCACTGAGCCAAACCAGTTAGGCGTCGGTTAAGCTTATTGATGTGTATAAATCTTATGCATATTAAGTGAATTAAAACAATAATTTGGAACATGTTACTATATTTAATTTTATTACATTTACTGGGGTGACATTTGTCAACATGAACATATAGCTTTCAGGTGTGGGTTTCTGGTTACAAGATGTGTATACTACATCATGTGCTCACTAGCCAAAATCAAATCTTTTCCTGTCACCATATATTAATACTCAACTATGTTTAGACATAATAAAGTCAAATGTATTTGAAAATCCCACATCTATCACTGAGCCAAAGCAACACTCCATTCTGAATGAATTGCAAACAACTTAATGGGAAAAGGTCTTAAAAAATTTTAAATACCTTCACAGTTCTTCTCGTCTGATTTATCCTGGCAGTTTGCATCTCCATTGCATCTGAGGGCACCATCAATACACTGTCCACTGGCACACTGGAACTGGGATTCTGAGCATACAGGACAATTGAGTTCATCACTGTGGTCTTCACATTCAGTAAACCCATCACACCGCCAAGCCACAGGGATACAATCAATTTCTCCCGTGAAACAAGTAAACTGCTGAGGAGAACATGTTGGGGGTTCTTCAATGAACAAGGGGGGAGGGGAGTGACAAAAACAAAATAATTGTCACGCAGAGGTAACACACCTGAGCGGAGCTCATTTAATAATCAACATATACAATCTCTTGCAGTCCAAGCAGAAGGCTTCACAGTTGATACTCAACACATGTTATTTTTTTTTTTAACTTAGAAAAGTTAGAATAAAAGAGTCTTATAATACCATCTTCTCAATGGTTTTTTTTTTGGGGGGGGGGTGTATAAGCTCTTTTAATCTTTGTTCACAAAAGTATATATTTTATGTTGTTTTTATGGTAGAAAACACTGATTTGGGGGGGATACATTTTTATATCAGTTTATAATCATAATGTTTAATAGCTATATCAATTCAGTTACGTAGTAATTTTCCTCTCATTAGAAATCAGATTATTTTTAAATGTCTGTCACTGTAGACAACTGTGTTTCTCTTTCATTCGAATTAATTAAAGTTACAGAACATGTTAATTGGCATTTAGACCTGCACAGGAAAATGAAAACATATTTACCTCCACATGATAGTTCATCTTGAAGCAGAACCAAGTGCATGGGGCAAGAGCACCTCGTAGTACCATCTCCTTTTACAAGACAAATATGTGAACAGCCACCATTATCCTGAGCACAAGGGTGCTGTCCTGCAAAGGAAAAAAGAAAGGAAGAAAGAGAGGAAGGACAGCCAGGTCAAAATCAATCATTTATGAATTAGCAAGGATTTTATTATCATACATATATAATTCCTTGCTCCATCCCTACACAATCTATAAGAAAATTAGGACCACAAAACACTGTTTTTACATATTTATATATAAAATATTTTAAAGTATTTTAAGCAAGGTAATTATATAGCTCATGTTAATTTTGTGACTAAGAAAAGGTGATTACTGAAACTAAAAAAGTGTAGAAAGAATGAGACTATATAAAAACTCTTCTAAACTGTAGATTTTAACTCAGAAATTCTAACTTTCTAAAATAGATGATTTTACTCAAAAAGTATATATTAATAAAGAATCCACTGAAAAAACTTAAATTCACATGGAACTCAGCCAATCAGAAATAATCAAAACTACCTGTTTAATCAATTGCAAAAGATAACCTGCAATGTACCCTGCTGGAATGGCTCAGTTGGTTGAACATCATCCCATATACCAGTGTTTCCCAAAGTGTGGTACTCGTACCCCCAGGGGTACGGGAAGAGTTTGGTGGGGGTACAAGTTGCACCGGAGTTTGGTGGGGATATGCACTGCACCGTGCTTAGCTGTTCCTAATTCTACGTTCTCATGAGTCAAGTCCAGACAGACTTGTGAGGCGTGAGATGGTCCGGTGTGCAAATAAATGTTATTTATAATATAACTTTTATTTATATTTTATTATGAATAATTTATTTTTCATTTATTATTATTTTGTGTATGTACCAAAAAAATAAATATATTTTGATTGTTATTAAAATGCATCCATTTTTTTTTTTGATGAGGGGTACTCAGCGTTAAGGAAATTATATAAGGGGTACACATATGTCAAAAGGTTGGGAAACACTGCGCAGGTTTGATTACTGGTCAGGGCACATGCCAGAGTTTTTACTCCAATCTCAGTAGGGGGTCTGCAGGAGGCAGCCTGATTGTTGCTTCTCTCTCACATCCATGTTTCTCTTGCTCCTCCTCTTCCTTCCTCTCTCTCTAAAATCAATAATTATAATTTTTAAAATGATAACCTGCAATGTTACAAATGTTTAATTTCCTCATATTTGGGTTAAAGGAAATAAATACACCATCTGGCAACTATTCAAAGTCTATCTGACAGATTGTATTCAATGAAATCATTGCTATGAATTTTCTACTTAGCTTGTGTTAAAAGTAACTTGACATTTGCCATCACAGAATACCAACATCTGATGTAGACACTCATTTGTTATCTGACTTTTCACTAACACATCAGTCCTGTTTTGGTGAGTGCTGATGAGCATGAGGGAGTCGGCTACCTACCAATGACAGTGTATTATACAACATCAATGTCCCAAAACAGACATCAGTCATTAGATCAGGATACATAAACTATACGGCAGTGTTTCTCAACCCTTTATTTTATGGCACTTTTGATAAAAATCTCTTTCTCTTTAATGTTCTTAGACATTTGAAAAAAATGTTTTTCCAAATATAAAACCACATTTAAATGTTCAATTGTTTATTTAAAAAAATGCCATACCCCCTGGAAATTCTGAAAACTTCAATTGAAATCTTATATCAATTGAATAAATAACTTAGGCACTGTGTCATTACTACCTTATTCCCTATTAGATGTTCTACATGAGTTACATATCAAAACATAGAATGGCAACTTGCTAATTCTTACATACCTCTGATCTTAACTTTCAAGTTCACAAACTGTGAGAAAATAATGAGGACTTGAACAAGCAATGGTGCTCTCATTCCTCTATTCTCCTTTCATATTCCAATTTGATTTAAAGGCATTGTGCTGAGAAGGCATTTTAATAGTTCTCTCTCTCTCTTTCTCTTTCTCTCTCATCTCAGCCAAGGATATTTTCCCCATTCATTTTGAGAGACAGACAGGAGACAGAGACAGACAGACATCAAAGTGAGAGAGACACATCAATATGTTGCCTCTTGCTCATGCCTCACCCGAGACCAGGGACCAAACCTGAAACCCAGGTACGTGCCCTTGATGGGGAGATGAAACCGATACCCTACGGTATGCTGATCCATGCTCTAAACACTGAGCACACAGACCAGAGCTCAAAAGTACAATCATGTAAGACCTATAGTAATTATTGCTATGAAGGTATTTTTTATTATAGATACCTATTAACAAGGAAATAGGCCAAGATGATCAGCCATTTTGAAGTTTCCAATAAGATAAAAAGAATATTTAACGCTACTTTTTTAAAGCTGAGAAGTGAAAACTTTATCTAAGAGTGAAAAAAAAACCCAAGCACTTATTAAAGCACAGTATTCCAAGTTCACCAACAGATTTTAGTTTGCTTTTGCTCAAGAATAGTTATTCCATTATAACTATACTAGTGGCTGGATACAAAGAATGAAGATTCGTGCAAGAATAGGCCTTCATTCCCCTGGCTGTGGCACTGCCTTCTCTCTGGTCAGAGTTGCCTTTCCACTCCGGCCCATAGCTGATCTTTCTGCCTTCCCACGCTGCCCAGAGGCCCTGAGCAACGGGGCTGGTACAGAACTCCTGCGTCTTTGCCATGGTGATGATGAAAGCATCCTGCCCCATCCCAGCCACTCCTGGGTATGCAAATTAATCCACAATTTTAATGGGTTAATTTGCATACCCACTCCTGATTGGTTGGTGGATGTTGGGAAGGTATGGTCAATTAGCATGTTACTCTTTTATTAGGTAGATTCATCATCATATAAACATAACGTATGCTTTAGTTTGAACTATGGGGTATACAGAAAACGAAATATATGTTTTATTTCAGTATTCTTAAAGGGGTTGAAGGAGAGAAAGAAAGGGCATGACAAGGAGAGTGTCTGTTGTACCTGAGAACATTTTTGAAAATGAGCAAGACCATTCCACTCCCCCATTTCTATTTTATGAAGAAAAAGATTAAGTTTAATTTAAAAAGCTCCCAGATGAATTTAATATAAGGCTGTAAAAGCACAGTCAGCCCTAGCTGGGGTGTTTAGTGGTTGGAACGTCAGCCATCAGACTGAAGGGTGTTGGGTTCAATTCCGGTCAAGGGCATGTACCTTGACTACAAACTCAATCCTTGACCCCGGTTGGGGCACATGGAGGAGGCAACTAATCGAAGTGTCTCTCTCAGAGTGAAGTTCCTCTCTCTGTTTCTTCCCCTTCCTTCCACTCTATCTAAAAAATCAATGGAAAAAATATCTTAGATTGAGGATTATAAATAAATAAATAAATAAGCAAACAAATAACATGTTTAAAAAAAAAAGGCAAAACTAAATGTACATGGAAATCTTCAAGATAAAGCGCAAAAGAACATCTTAATATTATCTTAAATTCTTAAACACAAATCCTACAATGAGTAGTATATATATAGTAGAATATAGAAGCACTTACTATATTCCTGAAGGTTCAGTTCCTTTACGGCATGAATGTCACTAAGCTGAGCTATTCGAGCCTGGACTTTGGTTCTACCCTCTCGACCTGTCATGTCAATTTTTTCAATCATTTGCTGCTGCTTATCAATCCAATAGAGCCAATTTTCAAACACAGTCAGTCCCACGGGCTGTAAGATATTGGAGTCTTCTAATACTATCCGGTTGGCACCTTGGGAAAAAGGACATTCACCAGAAATAATTCATGTGGGCTAAGTCATATATTCAACAATTATTTATTGAAATAATCAGATTCTAAAAGGAAAATATAAACTCTCTACCACAAAACTTCAGAATCATTCTTGGAAGGAAAAAACAAATATATATATATGTATATATATATATATATATTCCAGAAGATAGATAACAGACTAGACATTCAAGTGCAAATAA
The DNA here is from genome assembly GCA_963924515.1 of Vespertilio murinus. NCBI lineage: Eukaryota > Metazoa > Chordata > Mammalia > Chiroptera > Vespertilionidae > Vespertilio > Vespertilio murinus. Next base: position 174,348,677 of record OZ004707.1, on the reverse strand, counting down.
GTGTCCAATAAATAGTAAATATCCTAATTCATAAAAATGTAGAAAAGAAAGAGCAGTTTTCAGATGTTTTTTAAAGTTGAGTCCATTTTTCAAATTAAATTTCACGAAAAGCTCTTACATATAAAAACAGATGAAATTGGTATTTCTCTGGAGGAAGCAGTGGTGGTGAGCCTAGAGCTCTCTGCTCTTGGCTTCCCCACTCATGGAGTACACCTGAGGCATCTGTGAAGAACTTCACCCTTACCCCACACAGGACTTAGGAAAACAACTGACTCAAAAGTCACCTGTTTCAAGCTGCAGCTCAAAGTAGAAATTCTTCCTACAACATTACAGACCCAGAGTTGTCCGGACTCTGAAGAAGTAATCTATTTCTGTTGTTGAACTGTGAGAAAGTTCTTTCACGGTGTGCTAAAATCCCACAGTTTCCCCCTCATTTTAACAGAAAAAAAAAAAATACTCATTCTTTTCCTCTTCCTCCTAATAGCTCTATAATATATTATCATGCTTACTAAGTGATGAGGTTCAATCAAAAAGCCATTTGCTTTATCAGGGAAAGTTTCAGAAAGGAGGCAAGCATAAAGCTAAACTTTAATACAGAAAAGTGAGGAGATAGCCCAGATGAAAAGGCACTGCCTAAGTCAACATTCAGATCGATGGTGGGTTAAAAACAATGCTCCCTCCTACAAATCTACTGAAATGGTGGTAAACAAAATTAAGGTGTAAAGCCATAAAAACAAATGGGACAAAAGAGCAGAGTGACATAAAATTTAGAAGTTAAGAGACCAGACAAATCAGATATAATAACACAGTATCCAAGGAAAAACTAAATGCCTATAGTTAGCGAAGCCAACAGCAAAATCAGCTAGCTCACACACCAGAAGAGCTAGGGGTTTGGGGTTTTCGGATGGAGCAAAGGGAGGAGTTATGTGACTGAGGCTGAAAGAATACCAGCTGGAAATAAGTATAAGAAGTAAGGCAGCTACTGGGCCTCCTCCGTTTCTCACAGTGGTTCTCAACCTTTCTAATGCCACGACCCTATAATACAGTTCCTCATGTATTACATGAGGATACTTACATTGATTCATAACAGTAGCGAAATTACAGTTATGAAGTAGCAACGAAAATAATTTTATGGCCGGGACTGGTTTGGCTCAGAGCGTCGGCCTGCGGACTGAAGGGTCCCAGGTTCGATTCCGGTCAAGGGCATGTACCTTGGTTGCGGGCACATCCCCAGTAGGGGGTGTGCAAGAGGCAGCTGATTCTCTCTCATTGATGCTTCTGGCTCTCTATCCCTCTCTCTTCCTCTCTGTGAAAAATCAATAAAATATATATTTTTTAAAAAGAAAATAATTTTATGGTTGGGGGTCACCACAACATGAGGAACTGTATTAAAGGATTGTGGCATTAGAAAGGTTGAGAACCACTGCGAGTTTAGCAGAAGACTGAAGATATGCCTCCTACAGAGGTCAAATTAGACTTCAATATACCAGGCAAAGACAAAGAGGAAGTGCCACATATAGGATTTTACCAGGGAATTACTTAAGAGTTTACTGAAAATTGGCTGGACTCTCTCTAATACCCTTCTCCCTCTAGACTCCAAAAGCACCAGCATCAAGTTTTTATCCTCCTAGAGAAGACTAGAAGGTTTCCCTATAGAAAAAACAAACCACCACCACCAACAATGACCAAACAAAAAAGCTGAGGTACCCAAAAGAAAAGAACTTTAGATAGTGTCACCTGGGAATCCCATTAGAAAACAGCCAGGTCTCTAAGAGTCCTTGCTTCGCAAGCAGCAGCAATATGAAAGTCAGCATTTTTAGTGCCTCACTATTAAATACAATCAAACAACTAACAATCACCAGCTACTCAAAGCCCAAAACAAACAGAACAAAGAAAATCACAGAAAAAGATGCAATTAAGAGTAGAAGAAAAATCAACAGCAACAAAAAACCTTAAAGTACAGGATGCTTTTAGTAGAGGGAAAACAGAGACTACAAAAGAACCCTTGGAAATTAAAAAATCCAACAAGAGGGTTGAAAGACAAATTTGAAAAACTCCCCAGAAAGCAAAACAAAAAGACAAAGACAGATAATAGGAAAGGAAAATAGTTATAGTCAAAACGGTACATTTTAATAAAACTTCCAGAATGAGAAAACAGGAAAAAAAAAATCAAAGAAACCACATTTAAAAACTCTTCAGAAACATGGTATAAGTTTCCAGATAGAAAGGATTCACTTGGTAACCAGTTCAGTCAAAGAAACAAAGAAAGGAGGGGAGCAGATCACACAAAGGCACATTATCATCAGGTTCTAAAACACTCAGAAACGAGAATGGGTAAAAGTTTCTGAAGGGAAAATAAAGGATCACATGTAAAGACAGGAATCACAATGATACAAAACTTCCCAATGGTGTGAGAGGCTTAAAGACAATGGAGTTCTGCCTTCAAAATTCAGAGAGGAAAGAGATATGAAACATGAATCTTACACACATTCAAATTGTCAACCAAGTGTGATGGGGAAAAACAGATAAATAAGATGAAGAATTTTAAACTCCTATAAACCCCCTTTCAAGAAGCTTATAGAGGATGTATTCTACCAAGAAAAAGGAATTAACCAGAGAGATGAAGTCCAGGAAACAGTAGGTACAGCACCAAAAAGACTGGCAAGTACATTCCCAGGATAATAATGAAAGTAGGTTGCCCTAGAAAGCAAGCAAATCTGGGTTGGAACAAGATGATAAAGAAGGTCAGCAGCCCAGCTGGCATGGCTCAGTAGTTGGGCATTGACCTATGAACCTGGAGGTCAAGGTTCGATTCCCAGGCATGGCATGTAGGAGGCAGCTGATCAATGATTCACTCTCATCATTGATGTTTCTCTCTCTCCCTCTCCCTTCCTCTCTGAAATCAATAAAAATATATTTAAATATACATATATATGTATTTAATAAAAAAAGGAGAAGTTCAGCAGTATGTTTTCAATTCAAAAGAAATAAGATGGATTGTTTGATGCATCTGTATATATTGAAACAATGTTTACAATAGACAAAATTAACTTCAGGGAGGAAAATTGCCAGAAATAACAAATAAGTATAAACTTAAAAAGTATGATATAACTATGTTGGGAGTCTGGGAGGTGAGTTTATATGTGTATTTTGGGGAATCTATGGCTTAAGATAGCAAAATCTTTATCTTCCATCAAAGGCAGTCAAGTTGTAATGTATAAAATTAAAAAGCTGAGAAATAGCAGTTCTAAATAAGTTTTTTTAAAATAACTAAAAATGGATGTCTCTGAGAGTGGGAATGAGTAGAGCAGACCTGATTTTCTATAATAAGCCAAGTGGAATCATTTGATTCCCATAAATATTCACATGTATTACTTTGATGACAAGCTTAAAACAGTAATAATAAGAGTGATTAAAAATGATTAATTGGTGGTGGAAAAGAATGGACTTAAGGGTACAATCAAGGAAAAAGAGAATATAAAGACATGCCTATTTATTCAACAAACAAAGCATGTACTAAGTGCAATCCAGTACAAAAGGTCCGGTGGGAGACTAAAATATTAAGTTGAGCCCGGCTGGTGTGGCTCAGTGGTTGAGCAAGATCCATGAGCCACGAGGTGAGGGCTTGATTCCCATCAGGGCTCATGCCTGGGTTTCAGGCTTGATCCACAGTAGGAGGTATGTGGGAGACAGCCAATTAATAATTCTCTCTCATCTTTGATGTTTCTAGCTCTCTCTCTCCCTCTTTCTTCCACTCACTGAAATCAATAAAACTATGTTTTAAAAATATTAAGTAGAAAAAGACCCCATGATAAAAAAAAAAAGTATATAATTATCCATGACTATATAAGGAGGGGAGAGGGATGATCCAATACTACACTAATCTTTTTCAGAAAATAGAAAAAGGGAAAATATTTTTATGAGGCAATGTAACCTTAACGGCAAAATTCAAGTACATAATAAGAAAGGAAAATTATAGGGCAATCTTTCTCCTAAACACAGATGCAAACATCTTAAGTAAAGCATTAGTATATCAAATCTAGTAATATAAATATAAAAATGATACTATATCATGCCAGGTTTGGTTTATTTTGGCAAACAAAAAACAGAAGGGAACTCCCTTAATCTGATTCAAAAATATATATATATCCTATCTAATAAAAGAGTAATATGCAAATTGACCATCACTCCAATGCACAAGATGGCTGCCCCCATGTGGACACAAGATGGCCACAACAAGATGGCCAGCAGGGGAGGGCAGTTGGGAGGGACCAGGCCAGCAGGGGAGGGCAGTTGGGAGGGACCAGGCCAGCAGGGGAGGGCAGTTGGGAGGGACCAGGCCAGCAGGGGAGAGCAGTTGGGAGGGACCAGGCCTGCAAGGGAGGGCAGTTGGGGGTGATCAAGCCTGCAGGGGAGGGCAGTTAGGGGTGACCAGGCCGGCAGAGGAAGGAAGTTGGGAATAACCGGGCCTGCAGGAAAGGGCAGTTGAGGGTGACCCAGGCCTATAGGGTAGAACAGTTGGGGGGATCAGGCCTGCAGGGGAGGGCAGTTAGGGGTGACCAGGCCTGCAGGGAAGGGCAGTTAGGGGTGACCAGGCCAGCAGGGGAGGGCAGTTAGGCTGGCAGGGGAGCAGTTAGGCACAATCAGGAAAACAAGCAGGTAAACAGTTGGGATCCAGAGTCCTGGATTGTGAGAGGGATGAATGATTGTCTGTTTAGGCCCAATCCTACCTGAATCGAGCCTAAATGAGCAGTCGGACATCCCTTGAGGGGTCGCAGATTGGAGAGGGTGCAGGCTGGGCTGAGGGACACACACCCCCACACATGAATTTCATGCACTGGGCCTCTAGTATTTACAGAAAAACCTTAGCAAACATAATATCTAGTTACAAATTATTAAATGCTTTTCCCTAGATCAAGTAAACAAAACAAAACAAAAAATCACAAGGCTTCTATTATTATAATCAACATTATATTGGGGATTCCAGCCAGTAGTATGTAAGACAACGAGAGAAAAAAAGACTAGAAAAGAAGAAATAAAACTCATTATTTGTAGACAAATGTTTCTGTAATGTAGAAATCCTTTAGCTATAACAAGGAGTCTGGAAACAAGTTCAATATACTGAGAAGGACAGATGGACTGTATTAGCATATTACAACTATAATCAGGAAATAAAGACTTAAAAATTTAGAATGCGCTTTATCACTAGCATTCAAAAGCATCAGATTCCAAAAAATAATTCTAATGAAAGATGGGCAAGACCTGTACACAGAAAACAATAATAAACACTGACAGAAATTAAAATTCCAAATGAATGGAGGGATATAACAATGTTCATGGGTTGGAAGACTAATATTATAAAGACTAGAGGCCCAGTGCACAGGGTGGGGGGTCCCCTCAGCCCAGCCTGCACCATCTCCAATCTGGGATCCCTCTCACAATCCAGGACTGCTGGCTCCTAATTGTTCATCTGCCTGTCTGCCTGATCACCCCTAACTGCCCCCACAACTGCCGACCTGGTTGTCCCGTACTGCCCCACTGCCAACCTGGTCGCCCCCAACTGCCCCCTTTGCCAGTGTGGTCATCCCTAATTGCCCCCTTTACCAGCCTGGTCTCCTCTCACAGCTCCCCCTGCTGACCTGGTCGCCCCCAACTGTTCTCCCTGCCGGCCAGGTTGTCCCATGCAGCCCACTATTCAATCATTTGGTCGTCCCTCACCAACCCCTTGTGCCAGCTTTGTCACCCCACACAGGCTGTGTTTAGCCGTCCATTCAGTTGTTTTGGTCATGACAGCCTCTGGCTTTTTATATATTAGGATAACAATTCTCTCTAAATTGATTTGTACGTCCAAAGTAAACCCAGTCAAAATTCTAGTATTGCTATTTCCAATATTTTGCCATTAAAAGTAGCATTGCAATAAATATCTTGTGCACATATCTGAACAGGTCTCTATGGCCTAAACGCAATAGTAGAATTGCTATGTCATCTGCTATCTATAGATTCAATTTGAATAGATATATCCAAATTGCTCTCCAAAGTGACTGCATCAATTTAAAGCCCTCACCAAAGGTATAATGAGAAATCCCACTCCAGTATTTGGTATTATCAGACTTCTAAACTATCTCCAGTCCAATAGTTTTAGAAGTATATTTCATTATTAATAATATTTGCATTTCAGAGAAACCAAGATGGCGGCATAGGTAACCGCCTAACTGCAGCATCACTCAACAATTTCAAAAAATACAACTAAAATATAAAGTGGACATTATCCAGAACTACAGGAAAGTTGACTGACTGGAAATTCTACAACTAGAAGGAAAGAGAAAACCAGAAGGAAAATCAGAGGAGCTGTAAAAGCCTGTGCACGTGGGGTGAACCGGAGCCGGAGAGGAGGGGCAGCTGAGTGCCTGGCTGATGTTCCCTAGCGGGAAGGAGATAAAAGCTCCGGACCGTGCTGAGCCCCAGTTCTGACTGCACTGAACCCCAGTTCTGGGCAAGACCCTCAGGCCCCAGGCTCATACAGAGGGAATCTGGGCTGTAAGGTGGAAGCTTAGGGGAGTGGCGAAAGGCAGAACCCCGGAGTCGTGCACATTGCGCGCAGAGGACGGACTGTTGATTAAGCCTCTGGATTGCCCTAGCGGGAAGGAATCATAAGCTCCAGACTTCTCTTAACCCCACTTCCAACTGCACTGAACTCAGTTGCAGGCTCGTTGGGGGAGAGACTAGACTGTCTAGTAGCGGGCAAAACTCTAGGGCACCTTTCTCTCAGAGGTGCTAGAAGCGAATACCAAAGGACACTGAGGTTCACTGAGATTCAGGAACCTCAGGAGGGGGGGAGTTAACTGGAAGCATAGGCTGTAGGCTCCACCCTGAAACTCCGCCCCATCTAAGCTAAACACAGAGGCTTTTGCAGGTTTCCAAGTGTAGTGGAATAAGGCTGTCTCCTGGCATAAATACAGCTGATCCTCCCAACCTACCAACTCAGCAGCGAAAATGCCAAGACGAGGAAACAGATCACAAACGAAAGAAATGGAGGACAATTAGCGACTGGATATATAGTTCAAAACCACGTTTATAAGGTTGTTCAAGAATCTCCTAGAAAAGGCCGATAAAATAAACGAGACCTATGAGGATATGAAAAGGGATCAACTAGAAATAATAAAGGATCAACTAAAAATAAAGAATACATTCTCTGAAATAAAAAAATATTATACAGAGTCTTAAAACAGAATGGAAGATTGCAATAATCAAGTCAAAGATTTGGAACACAAAGAGTCAGAGGACACTCCTCCGCAGAAGCAAGAATACAAAAGAATCCAGAAAGTTAAAGGTAATGTAAGAATATAACAGAATCAGAGGTATGGAAGGGGAGTAGAGTGGTGAATATAATAGAATCAGAGATATGAAAGGGGAGTAGACTGATGATTCTCGGGGAAATGGGGAGCGGGGAGAGGGCGGGAAGAGACTGAACATAAACTGCACCTATGGATGAGGACAATGGGGGATGGGGAAAGGGCAGAGGGTGGGATGGGAACTTGGTGGAGGGGAGCAATGGAGGGGGAAATAAAAAATGAGGATCATTTGTAATAATATGAATAAAGATTTTTTTTTTAAAGTAAAAATTTTGCATTTCCCTGTTTGATATTGAGGTTAATTTATTGGTCCTTCATGTTTCTTGTCTGAATTGCTAGTCGTAAGTTTTGTTCATTTTCCTATTATTGATTTCTAGAAATTCTTTATTTAGAAAATATTTGGGAAGACACACACAAGGGCTTCAAAATTCTAATGTTTTATTTCAAGGGAGAGAAAGAGGAAGGGAGGTTCAAAAGCAAATATGGTTGAACACTAAGATTTGACAAAGCTGAATGGTAGGAACTCTGCTTTCTCCATGCTGGAACCATTTCATAATTAAAGGTGGGGAAAATTCACAGAAAAGAATGGAAGTTAATTAATTAAAGTGTTAAATAATAATTTTATGGGTTTTTCCTTAATATTTTCTAAACTATAATGAATGTGTTATTCTTATAACAAAAAATAAGCATCATAAAAGAAGAGAACAAGAGAAAAAGAGGGGAAAAACTCTTCAATGCTAATAAAAGAGTTAAAACATTGATATAAATAGCAATATACAAATTAAAGTTGATATAAGAGATGTAGGTGATCAGATGAGGGAAAAAATAGATTAAGCTAGGTAAATGTACACACATACAAAAGTGTGTGCATGATTGAATTCATAGAAGGCAAATGAAACAGAAGCATTTGAACTTGAAAAGACAGAATATTTAGTTAAAAATATTACAGAAATTAAAATTGTAAATTGTGTGGCTATGTATTCAAACACAAAAATTTAAATGATAGTTCATAGCAGCACAATTTACAATAGCTGAGATTTGGAAATAGCCTAAGTGCCCATCAGCAGATGAGTGTTTTAAAAACCTGTGATACATTTACACAATGGAATACTACGCTACTATAAAAAAGAAGGAACTTTTACCATTTGCAACAGCATGGATGGAACTGGAGAGCATTATGCTAAGCAAAATAAGTCAGTCAGAGAAAGATAAATATCACAAGAATCTCACTCATATGTGGAGTATAATGAACAACATAAACTGATGAACAAAAACAGATCCAGAGACAAGGTAACACTGAGCAGACCATCCAACCTCAGAGAGAGGGTGGAGGGGGGAGGGGAGGGAGAGAAGGGGGGTTGTGTGTGTGTTAGAGATCAACCAAAGGACTTGTATATAGGCATATAAACATAACCAATGGACACAGACATTGGGCGGTGGGGGTTTTGTCCTGGGGTTAAGGAGTGGCTGGAGGAGGAGGAGGGTCAACCAGGGAAAAAGGAGACATATGTAATACTTTAAACAATAAAAAAATTTAAATGATACAAAAATAAATATTCTTAACATATTAGTACACTAATCTTTCAGGCTTTTCTCAAGGTATCTTTATTGGTATACTAGAGGCCCAATGCACAGAATTCATGCAACAATGGGCCTTTGCAGTCCCAGCTGCCGGGGCCCTGACATCCCCAGCTGTCTCATGGCCCTGGCTGCCTCGCGGCCCCACCCCCCTGCCCACACCTGCCTTGGCCTGGTGCTGCCGGCATCCACCACCACACACCCCTGGCTCCCCAGTTTCGCAGAGCCCCCCAATCGACTGCCCACATTGGGTGGCCTGGGGCAATCATGGAGCCCCCCAATTGATCATCCAGCCGGCTACCCCCCAAGGTCAGTGCACGTCATATCAACCAGTAGTTCCCAGCTGTTCCACTGTTAGGGTCAATTTGCTATTACCCTTTTATTATATAGGATTTCTCAAGGAATGTACAAACATATATACCCATGTTTCTTAATAGTGTGTGTGTGTGTATGTGTGTGTATATACATACACATATAGTATATGTATAGTGTGCCTATAATATGTATATATTATATAAATATTTTGGAAGGCAATTTACCAATAAATATAATATAGAAAATATATAACTTAATTTTAAACAAAATTAGATCTTAATCAACAACTTAACTTTTAAAAAGCCAATTTTGCTCAGTGGTTAGAATGTCGGCCTAAAGACAAGGGTCTTAAGTTTGATTCCAGCCAAGGTCACATACCTCAGTTGCAGGCTTGATCATGTCACCCCCTCTCCATGGAGCTTGTACAACCAATAGATGTCCCCCTCTCCCTCTTACTTCTTCCCTCCCTCCCTTCCATTCTCTCTGAAAGCAATGGAAAAAATATCCTCTGCTGAAGTTTAATAAAAATAATATTAAAAATAAAAATCATTCTTCCATGTCACTACACACAGATCTACTTCATTTGTTGGAATGACTGCAATACTCCACACACTTGATATAGTAGAATGTACTTCTCTAATAGGCTATTATAAATAATGATTATCAAATACCCTTTACAATTGTGTCAGCATTTCTATAAGCAACTATCTAAAAGGAAAATTTATTGGCAAACAGCCCTCCAAAAAGGTTCTACCAATTTCCACTTATACCAAGTGTATGAAAGCATTTTCTGCTTTTCTTGCCAATGTTAGATATAATCAACTTTAACATATTGTTGCCACTCTGACAGACATAGTGTACCATTTTAATTTAATTTTCATGATCACTTGTAAGGCCACACAGAATATTTGTGGGGAGAAGTAACTATGAATGTAGAAAGAGGACTGCAGAGAAATGAAAAAAACAAATGATTTGATTTAGTCGCAAAATACCAGGAATATAAAGATCAATTGAGTATGCTGATGAGCATATGTACCAACTTAAGTGTACAACTAGACTTTTATTCCTTCAGGCTATGAGACTACTCTAAAGATTTTTTTTTTAAAGCACAGGAGTGAGATGATTAGAAACCATAGTTCAAAAAATTAATCTAAGAAAGTATATATAAAAAAGGCTAAGTGACCGTCCAACCACCCGGTAGGCATGACATGCACTGACCACCAGGGGGCAGATGCTCAACACAGGAGCTGCCGAGTTGCAGTGACTGGGCAGCAGTGGTTCTCGGGTGATGCACACCAGAACCAGAGAGGAGGGAGCCCAACGGCTCGTGGGGCCCCGTAATTCCACCTTCGGCCGTGAGTTATGTTGTTACTAAAGCATTGTCAGCCCCAAATCTGGTTTACTGCACACTGCGTTTGTGTTCTACACCCTCTACAATAGCAACTTTGCAGAGTGCCCTCTCACATTCTGGGACCCTCAGGGGATGTCAGGAGAGCCAGTTTAGGCCCCATCCCTGCAGGCCAAGGGACCCCACCTGCCAGAGGGATCATGCTCACTCCACAGATGCCCTTCAAGCCACTACAAGGACTCAGGTGTGGCTGGTCAGGGAGGGACCATGGGAGGCTGGCTCTAGGATGTGTCCACCCGTCTTGCCCAGTCCCACCCCACCCGCCACCTTCTGATTAATTTCCTTTCAACATGCACGAATCCATGCACCATATAAAGTTTCAATGGCAAGGGATCAGCAGGGAGGAGACTAATTATAGAATTCAGGACAGAGACAATGTGAACATAAACAAAACTAGGAAAGGAGAAGAGATGCATTAGAAATATATTACTTACAGAGCCCATATGAAAAATATTGGCAAGTTATTAGAGAAGAGGGAGTAATCATATTGATGGCTGAAGAAAAAAGTGCTTCCCAACCAACTTAATGTGACTACTTTTGGTGAATAAAACTATTAAAAAAATGTACCCAAAAATAACACAGTGGGAGAAAAATACAAATGCTGATGAATCATCTCAATAACTGAAATAAAAACATGGAAACATTTTTCTTAGGTACCTGAGAGATCACTGCTTTCAATTCGCCGAAGATCTGAATCAGCCCAAAAGAGCTTGCCCAATCTGCTATCAAGGGCTAAAGCAATTGGTTTACTTAAGCCACTAAAAAATAGAACCTCCCGTTCTGTTCCATCCAAAGCAGCTCGTTCAATTTTCGGAGACCTTTCCTGAAGATTGGTAAAATACATATACCTGAAGAAAAGGGAGGAAACAATGAGTTTACCAGAATAAGAAATCATACAAAATGAGAACATTCTTACTGATTACAACAAAAAGAGCTAGAATATTATAAAACCTTATTTTGAAATGTTTCAGAATATTTTTTAAAATGCCAGGAGATATTTTTACTATTTTCAGAGTAATAGTAACAAAAGGTACACATAATTTCTGAGGGAGCTACTCGTAACTTTCATGTATTAATGAAACAAGGTGATAGGACACAGGCACACCTACACTTTTGATATACTACAATAAAATAAAAAAAACAAACAAAAAAAACCAGAAACCTGGACATAAAATTTTAAAATACTTCCCTAATTAGTCCATTTTGTAACTAAAAAGAGGTCATAAGAACCATCTTTTTAAAAATATATATATTTTATTGATATTTTACAGAGAGGAAGGGAGAGGGATAAAGAGTTAGAAACATCGATGAGAGAGAAACATCGATCAGCTGCCTCCTGCACACTCTCTACTGGGTATGTGCTTGCAATCAAGGTGCATGCCCTTGACCGCAATTGAACTCGGGACCCTTGAGTCCACAGGCTGATGCTCTATCCACTGAGCCAAACTGGTCAGGGCAGAATCATTTCTTATATTTATATTCTTTTTCCTATAACTCTTTTGAAGTCAGCTACTTTCCCTGCTGAATTCTTTATTATTTATTCAGATGCATAAACATATTATTTATTAAATGCAAAGCTCTGAATTAAATGAAAAGACATATTAGTTCTTGGCATAAAGAAACCTACATTCTAGAAGGAAATATAAGACCGAAAACAAAAGTTGTAAGGTCAATCGGAAAGACTAGGTATGACTAGAGAGGCAGATATAAACAGTGCTGGGCAGCTATCTGGGAGAGAGAGGAAAAATCACATCCGGCTAGGGGTGGGGTAGATCAAGGAGAACTTCAAGGATGATGATGCAGTTCAAATAGTCCTGGAAGTACAGGCATAAATTAGAATTAAAGCAATAGTGACTAAGAAAGAAAATTATAGGCAGTAAAATCAGAGAAAGCAAAAAATGCAGGGGCAAAGAGATGGAGAATGTCAAGTTTCTCACTGGAACACAGGACACTTAAAGATAAATGACCAAGGACTAAAAGGAAGGCTGATGATGGTCTCAGAGGCTGAGACATCCGAACGGCACTTTAGCGACATACCCTTTCTCTGGGTTTACAACGATGGCTCGAGGTCTGTCTTGCTCGCCTTTTAGCACCACTCCAATTGATCTCCCATCTAGTCTTGTTACAGTAATCACGTTGGTGGCCTCACAAGTCCAATAGATGTACCGGCTATAAATATCAATGCTGAGGTCATAGGGTTGTATTTCTAGGTTCTGATTCGGAACTGAGCTCACAACCACAGTAAAGCCCTAGGGAAAGAAAAAGACACACATTGAAAATTATCTCCAAACCAGAAGCCCTGAGGTGATCGCTCACAATGCTTGCATTTATGTAGTCACTCATCTGAGAAGGAAGTCTCAGGGGACATTTCTTACTAACATTTTTTATGAGTAATGTGCTTCTTTGTTAACTAACATGCGTTTCATTTGGCTATTATGACATGGGGCAGAAGAGTGAGCTAAGGCCATATTAATTGCTCTAAGAACCTGATATAGTGCATGGATTAGAGATAAGCGTGCGATGGTGGCATTCTCTTTTACGGACAACCCTGGCTACAACCACCACTAGAAATATCTTAAAAGCAATAGTTCTCAATAAGGGCGCAATTCTACACTTGCAAATGCCTAAACCAAGGCACTTGGCAATGTTTGGAGACACTTTTTATCATCAGGCCTATGGGTTTAGCTGGCATCTAGTGGGTAGAGGCCAGTGATGCTGCTAAACAGCCTACAATGTACAGGCCAGTCCTCCACAACAAAGAGTTACCCAGCCCCAAAGCGTCAACAGTGCTGAGGCTGACAAACTCTGCTCTAGAGACAACAGCAGTTGGGGCCATAAGCCACAGCTATCAATCCCGTCTGCCTCTAATCCTTAAACCTATCAAAAAAAAAAAAAAAAGTATTTCTTTTACATAAAGCCAAGCAAAATGAGAGCCTTTTTCACCTGTTTTATCTGAATAAATTATATTTTATTTACTTGGCATCTCTGAAGTAACATATTCTGTAATGAGGCTATCTCATTTATTTACCATGTCCTTGGCTACATAATAACACCTATAATTTCTCTCTACTAGTTATCAGCCTCTTAGAACTAGCCTACATAGAGTAAAGTACATATGCCATAAATCACTATAACAATATCCTTAAATGATCCCTCAGCCACCCTCAATATATTATCACTTGCTCTTTTGTGTGAGATAAGCCACGTAAAAATCTCCCTAAATTTTAACACATTTAAATTTTATGAGGTTATATTATGTGTTTTCTATCCTTTGAACCTTTTAAATAATAGTAAACTAGTAACAGAACCATTATTTATTGAGTCCTTATCATGTAACAGATAATGTAAAGTACACTTTACATTCCATTCATCTAAAAACTTCATAATAAGCCTAGTGAGTAATAGACTTGTGATCAGAACCAAGGTCTATATGATTTTGAAGCTTCCAAGACTCAATGTAGGTGGAACTATAATGAACAAAAAAAAAACTATATAAATGAATATGGGTGGCAGTGACTAAGTCGTTACCAATATATGAGGATAACTTATCCAAATTTAATTTTCATTCCAATAGCATTATCAAAAATTGTATACTCAAAGATTAGAAGGGAGAAAAGCTGCTCAGTCCAGAATTTGTTTCACAAACGTGCGCGCGCGCGCGCGCGCACACACACACACACACACACACTCACTCACGCACATGCAGTCAATACAAATAAAATATGATTGTCTAGTCCAATAACCAGATGGAAAAAATGATTTTTGCACTGAGCCTTGAATTACCTGGCTGCCATCTTCTTGTGCTTTTCGGATCATGTTTTGTCGTGAATCAATCCAATACAGTTGCTTGTCCAGTGGGTCATAGTCAATGGCCCGGACGTTCCGAAGACTGTGGATGGGAAGGATGATGTCGGGACTCTGCTGTTCATCAATTACCATGCGGTTGATAGCACTCTTCTGACTGAAGAGCAGGAAAGTAGTTGGAGCTGAAAGAAAGAAAAGAGCAAATGTAAAACACAAACTAAGTCCTGTAGCACTTACACAGCCTGTAACTATATGTTAAATAAAGCACACATAAATGTTAAAGAGGTAAGACTGAGGACAAACCCTTTGGTATGCCCCCAGAAAAGAAACCCTCTTCAAAGTGACACTAATCAGCATTCTTGTTTCAGAACCAGTAATAATTTACTGAATGACATAGCCACCTAGCCTATTTTTTTTTTCTATTTTGTCCACAGTGGTATCATAAGAGACTTGAGTTCAGTGAAGCATTTGACAAAGACATAAAAGTCCACACTTGGTTTAGAAGATTTAGAACATATTCCAATTATCCTAATGGCGCTCTCCATTATCTGGAATCCATCACATATTGATTTAACAACTTTTAGCAATTTTAGTAGAATCAGTGTCTTAAGTAGTACGAACACAGCTTCAGCAGAGTAGCTCACAAGTCTCGCATCCTTTTTAATTTAAAGAATTGTGTTCTGGCATTACTAATTTCTTGCAAAGCAAGGAAAAAAATGCTCTAAATCGTAAGTTTCCAACACAATAAGCATCACCTATACTAAGACATACATTGAGACATAGAAGGAATACCATGTAATTTTAGTTGCCAACTTTTCCTGACTGGGAAAGAATATTAAATGAATACTTGGCTCCTAATATGTTTTACTGAGTACTATTTCTTAGAATCAAGTTTTAACTTTCAGTAAGCTTCTACAATTAAGTGTTCTAGAAATGTGGATTAAGACAAAGCCCAACATGGCTCCAAATAAATGCTTGTTTCAAAAAGTCTAAAGTTAACATTAGCAATTATAATTAACTGGCTTAGCATTTCTAAGAGAAAGCTGACATTTTCACTTACTTATAACTCATTCAGTGCTTAAGGTAACAAAGAATATGCAATTTTGTAAACCTAAATCCATACTAATGTATGCAACCTCTAACCACCTCATCTCCTGGGGAATAGTGCTTTAAAAATTACCCTATCAGGCTATCTGAGTTTTATATTCCATGAAACAATGAAAAGAGCCACCTGCAGAAGTTGAAGGATGAGGTATAAGCAAAAGGGAGCTTTTTAGTTCTCTGTTGAAGGCACAAGTGTTCACCTGTAATTTAAAGGGAGGCAATGCTCCTGTTTAAAGACAGAGTCATCTGCAAGGCCCGGCTCACCACGTCTGACTGTGCCATTTGTGCACTGTGCCCAAGGCATGGAGTTGGGACTGAAGTCCAATCCATACTTCATCATCCAAGCCACGCACTGGCACAGCTCCATCTGCCCAGAGGAAACACCTTTCCCCAATTTGCACAAGTTGCCATAAAAGCCAGCCACTTCAGTACTGAACAAGGGATTATACAATTTGGTTTCCTGTTTCTTCTGACCTAATATACTTGTTCATTCTGTTCCAACAACACTAGCCTCTTAGGTGTTCCTCTAACATGTCAGACATGCTCTCCCCTCGGTCCTTTACATTTGCTGGCCCTTTTGGGTTTGATAGGTTTCCCCCCAGATTTCCACATAGCTCATTTCCTCCTCTCCTTCAGGTCATGACAGAATGCCACTTTTTCAGTAGTGACTTTTCTAATCACCCTATTTAACATTGCAATCCTCCTCTCCATCCTTTCTCCATATTCTTCCAAAACATGTATCTCCATCTAACCCATGAAGATTACTTAATTGGTTCATTATCTGTCCAACCTCATCTCTCTCCTCTGAGCTCTGGGATCTTCTCCCAACTTATTTCATTTTTCTACTGCAATGCCCCATAGAAATATCAATATAAACCCGCCTAAAATTAATTTTATTTCTTTCTGAAGACTAACTTCCCTCTTCATACGTCCTCATCTACTATCGACTTAACTGATCAAACCATGAATCAAATAATCACTGTTACTGCCTCCCTTTTCTTTTCTCCCACATACAACCCATTAACAGGTCTGTTCACTCTAGTTTCAAAATACACCTTAATTCCATCAGTTTCTCTGCATCCCCACTGTCACCACCCAGTCCAAGTCTTCCAGCATTACCACACTAGTCTAAATAACTTTCCTGCCACTTTTTTCCCCACCTCAAATCCATTCTCAACAGTAATCAATCATGTTATACCTTATTTAATTTTCTCAGCAACC
Source organism: Vespertilio murinus (assembly GCA_963924515.1). NCBI lineage: Eukaryota > Metazoa > Chordata > Mammalia > Chiroptera > Vespertilionidae > Vespertilio > Vespertilio murinus. The sequence goes on along the minus strand of OZ004707.1, from coordinate 174,331,895 downwards.
CTACAAAGTAAAACACAAAATTTATGTGGCAGAGACTCTGAATCATTCAACTATAAACTTACATGCTTTTTCAGGACTGAAGCCATGTGTCAGAAGAGACCAAATCCTTTCCTATGTTATGTCTTACTAGAGGCCCGATGCAAAAGATTCATGCAAGAATGGGCCTTCCCCTGTCTGAAGGCACCGCCTTTGCTCCAGTCTGAGTGGCCTTTCGTCTTCCCATGCTGCCCAGACACCCTGAGCGGCTGGGACAGTACAGAAAACCTGCAGAAAGCCTTCACCATCACCATATGTCCTGCCCCGCCCCTGGTCACTCGGTGCCTGCGTATGCACATTAAATCCGCCATCTTTGTTGGGTTAATTTGCATACTCACTCCTGATTGGCTGGTGGGCATCACAAAGCTACAGTCAATTTACATCTTACTCTTTTATTAGTAATAGATACTTCCAGGCACAGAATAAAGTAATTTCAATAATTACATACAATACCCTATAAAGTTTAGACCATCTACCCTAGTGAATCATATCCTACTTCTCTCCCATGAATCTACTCTTTCTGATCTAATTCTCTACTTCTTTATTCTATTTATTTATTTGTTCTTTCTTGTCTATCCACTGATATGGGTTTCTATGAATACTTGAGTCATAAACTAGTTTTCCTGAAGCCAAAAGTAAAAATAAAAGTTTGAGTTAAGTAGCAACTACCACTATGTTCAGGGCATGTGCTCTAGTTCCTAGCTATATTCTACTGTTTCATACTGACTAAATTTACTCATATGCATTTTCTACCTGGCCCTTTATACTCTTAAATTTTTTTTATCTTAGCCTATATCAGCCGTGGGCAAACTTCGGCCCACGGGCCAGACCTGGCCCATTCGGCTGTTCTATCTGGCCCGTGGAGCTGAAAGAGTGGAGGGTTCCCTTGCTCTCCCCTCTGTTCCTTCACCAGCAGCCCGAGATGAGAGTGCCAGCATGGTCAGGTTGCTTTTGTTCTGGCCCTCCGGTCCAGTTTAAGAACCCATTGTGGCCCTTGAGTCAAAAAGTTTGCCCACCCCTGGCCTATACTATGAACTTCAAAGGACAAGGTGATTGTATTTTGGGAATCCTTTTTGTTGTACTATTAGTACTGCTCTTTTTCTTTCTTTGTAATGAAAAATGAATTATGTATAGCAAATATGTATGACTGTCTTTTTCTATGAAGCTATGCAAATTTTACACTAAATATTTAATGCTCAAGGGTAAAAGATTTAATTTTTCTATAACATCTATTATCCCATTATATCAACTAGCTATCATCAAATAAAGAGTAACAAACGCATGCATTTTTCCATCTCTAGTCCTTCCCTTTTATTAAACAAATGACCAGCTCTGGACTTCTGCAACTTTTTACTCTAGAAAGAATATGAAACGCAGTGTTTTCAAAGTCCTTCTTTTTCCTCTATTTCTAGCTTGCTTTGGAGAAATGCAGCTTACCACTACAAGTCCTGTTGTCAGCATTTAGAGAGTAGTGGGCAGGACATCCACAAACAAAACCTCCCACTGGCACGGCCAAGCAGAGGTGGGAGCAATGCCCATTGCTGGAAGCACACTCATTCCAGCCTGCCTGCCGAGAGGAGTGAAAGACGAGGATGTCCATCACATAATCCAAATGGCCCTGAATGATGGTGCGGTTTTGGCCACTAGTTTTGTTGGCACGCTCAATGCTGCGTCGGCTCCAGTCTGTCCAGTAGATGTAATCTTGGTACTGAGTTAAGCCAAAAGGATGAGGCAAGTCATCTGCTATAACTTCACGGTTGAGTCCTATTTTCGGAAAGGCAGTAGAAAGGGGAAAAGCAGAGGGATGAATTTTCTAAGAATGTGAGTCTCATTGCCCCATCCCCCAAATTTTAACATTAAAACAAACATTTGTTAGCAATTTAAAATAGAACAATTCATTTAAAAGCAATTCTAAAACCAGACCAGTCCTCTAAAATCAATCCATCTGCAGTCTGACCCCATGCCTCAAACTTATAGTCTTGCGATAAATCACCAAGTTTGTTTAAACTCTTGTAAATGGTCTATTTTGATTATGGTCTTATTTTCTCTACAAAAGGGTTCTTCTTCCTTCCATAATAAGATGGAAATGCATATACTATATGCTTTACTGGTACAAAAAAAGTCACTTCAGGAATATCTAAGGGGTTATAAATTCCATTATAAGCACAACAGTAATTAAATCTCCACATAACAGAGATGTGAATCCAGGTATCTAGCCCACTATTGTAACAATAAACAGAATACCTTGCCAGCCAGAGGAAGAATCTGGCTGGCATTGTATTTTATTAACAGAATATAACCAATGATAATAACAACCTTTCTGATTTTTGCATAGAAAGAACAATCTATTACTATCAGTTCGAATTTTAAAAAAAAGCAGAACTTACCCAGCATATTTGAAGATTCTATTAAGTTGGTGTCCAGGTCTGTCCAGTAGAGCCTCCTTTTAGCATAATCAATAGTTAGGCCGTTTGCACGCCCCACATTTGGAACTAATGTAGTACGTTCACTTCCATCCATGGCAGCTCTGTCTATCTTAGGTTTTCCACCCCATTCAGTCCAATACATAAACCTAAATTCAAAATAATGGATATTTATAATTTCACTTTTGATTATTTGGGAGAAAGAGCCACATTCTCTTTCTAAACAAACTAAATAATTTAAAATAAAAATATACATTAAATCAAGGAAATTGGTAAAACAAAATCATTGCTATAATTTTTCAATTATTTTGGCACCCTCCGCTAAGTATTTTTCTTATATCCTAAAAAGGAAATGAGTCAGCTTTCCTTAGTTTTTCCAATGAATCTGTTCCATCCAAAACCCAGGAATTGGAAACAAACCAGTAATTTCCTTATTGCAACACTTGTATTTATAAAACTAATATTCAAGAAGATGGGAAAGGATTAAAGCTTTGGTCTACAAATCTGGTTCACTTCTAAACAAAGTATCTTTACATGTTTCTGAATACAACTAATTTGAGTTTTTAAATTTTTAAACTTACTTTTTGACTTCTATAATCTCTCCCCAAAAACAAGATGCAGAGTATATAAAAAATACAAATTAATAGCTCTAAGCTGAAGTTAAAAAAGAATGGAACATAGTGTATTAAGAGCAATGAATCATTCCTTAATGTGTCATCTGGCATTGAAAACTAGAACTATAATCTTTGTGAAATTTTAGAATATGCTTTTGCTTTTATTTTACTTTTTCAAGTTTTTCATATTACCCTTACAGTAACTCTACAGTACTATATGGGCTTTTTACTTATGAGGAGGCCAAAGCACTGAAAGAAATGTGAACCATTTGTCTAATGTCCTCAAGCCAGTCACATGACAGAGCCAGAACTATAATCAATTCTTTAGCCAAATGCCCTTTCAACTAAAACTAGCAAGGTGCTAGTTTCGAAACACTCTGAATACTGGGACTGGAAAAGCACTCCACATGCCAACTCTCATCAAATACCTGAGGATAGACATGTACTCATGAGCCTGTCAGATGATGGCTGACTTGGTAGCAATGCTTTTCTGAAAAGTAAAGTTGGTCTTGGGCTTTGTTTGCCTTTGTACTTGTCTGCTGACAGGCACGTGCACACCACAAGAGCCAGAGAGAAACAACTGAGAGAGAAATTTCACAGTTCCCCGCAGCCACATAAACTAGAGTTCTTAGTCCCAACTACTAAATTTATCTGTCTGGTAACTGAAGCTTAAAGTCAAAGATCATCATAATCCAACCACAACATGTCAGCACAGAAAAACTGTCTTTAGTATAGCTAACTAGCTCATCATGTAATTAATGTGATTTCAGGGGAACTATTTTTATTTTTTTTAAATATATTTTGCTATTGATTTCAGAGAGGAAGGGAGAGGGAGAGATAGAAATATCAACGATGAGAGAGAATCATTGATCAGCTGCCTCCTGTAGCATGTGCCCTTGATAGGAATCGAACCCAGGACCTTTCAGTCGCTCTATCCACTGAGCCAAACTGGCTAGGATGGGAACTATTTTTAATTGTTGATATGGTAAAATATTCTTGTATGTTCACATTAACTTCTACTTTTAAAAGTAGAATTACTTTTCAAATTTCAGATCTCTTAGCTGCTGGTTTTTTAAATTTTTCTAAATCATGCAGAAGGATCATCTACTCTTGGAAAGCATCACTTTATAAATAAATAGTGGCTCAACAACTCACAAAACCAGTTAACTGCTTAATAACAAAATTTCTTCAAACTTATAAATAATGATCAAAATAGTTGTCCTCTTGAATCAATATTCTAAAATGGAGCATTTTTAAATGCAGTCATTTCTTTGCACATAACATTTATTTCAGATAACTTACTTTAATAGGTTTGGAATCTGGTAAAACTTGGGAGGGGATGCAAGGAAATACAGACTTGATATCTTTATGAAGGCTATTTATTTAGTACATAAATATGAACAGTAATATTTAATTAATAATCCATTTCACTATTCATTCTTCATCAAATGTTCATAATAACAAAAGTAAAATTTAGCTAATAATTATTAATTCTAGATCAGTGAAATGTCAGCTAATGGTTTTAAAATAAAGCCTATCTATATAGTTGAGTTGTCAGATTCCTAATAAGAATTAAAACATCAAGAACATAAACCATGCCCTGGCCAGATGGCCCAGTTGGTTGGATACCATCCTGTGCACCAAAAAGGTTCAATCCCCAGATCCCATCATTACCTCTCTCTGTCTCTCTGTCTCTCACACACACACACTCCTTACCTCCTTCTCTCTCTCAAGTCAATGGAAACATATCCTTGGGTGAGGATTAAAAAAGAAGAATATTACTCATAGTAGGCCATGTACAATGTAGTTGCAAAAAATGCATACATAAAGCTGTTTACCCTTCAGCAGGGTCCAACGCAAGAGCTCTGGGACTGTCGAGGTCTTTCCACACCAAAACTTGTCGGTGCTGCCCATCCAACTTTGATGCTTCAATTCGATTCGTTCCTGTGTCTGCCCAGTACAAGTTCTTCCCAAGCCAGTCTACTGCCATGCCTTCTGGATAATCTAAGCCAAATTCCACCACATGTTCCAGTGCACTGCCATTCATAAAGGCTCTGCTGATGGTCTGCAAAAATAAGATTAACAACAAAGTCAAATGGTTTAAGAATAAAACATTTGGAAAAAGAATGTTTCATTTGGGTTTTGTTGGGTGGCAGGATCCAGAAGAGCCGAGGCATAGTTTCTTAATATAATTTCTTAATATAGGAAAAAATTATATCAAGCTCTAATAAATGCAACTGTAAACTCAAGTTTTAATTGCCAATTCAGGGAGACATTTTTGAGGTTCTTAAGGACCAAAAAAGTTATTCTAGTAAGGCAATAGAATGACTTTTCTTTTAAAATTTATTAATCAAATGAAAAAAAGGTGACCAGAATGCTATCAACTCTTCACTGATAATCAGCTTTCTGAAGGTGCTTGATAGTATGCCATGTCACTGTGTCAATCTGGTAAGATTTCAACAAACTTATACCTTATAAAATACATAATACCACCCTGGCTGGGTGGTTCAGTTGGCTGGTTGGAACACTGCCCCATACACCAAAAGGACTTGAGTTTGATTCCTGGGAAGGGCACATACCTAGGTTTTGGGTTTGATCCCCGGTCAGGGTGCATACGAGAGGCAACCAATTGACTTTTTCTCTCTCACATCGATGTTTTGTTTTTTTCTCTTCCTCTCCCTTTCCTTCTAAAAATCAACAAAAACCTATCCTCGGTGACGATTAAAACAATAACAACAATAATAATAAATAAATACAATGCAGCTTTGAATTCCCTGAAATTTAGATCATAAGTCAAACTATTAATAACAGCTGCCAAGCACTATCCTAAGTACTTTATGTACGTAAATTTTCTCAGTTAATCCTCACAATAGCCCTGCAAGATAGGTCTCATCTCTATTTACAAGATGAGAAAACTTAGGTCACAGAGAAAGTCAAGATTTACTTATTTACTTCTCTTATTCACTCATTTAATAGACTTTACAGAACATCATCAGAATCCTACTTGGGCGGGGGTGGACAGAAGCGGGTGGAGAGAGGTCAATGGGGGAAAAGGGAGACAAGAAATACTTTCAACAATAAAAATTTTTTTAAAAATCTTACTCTGGCTCCAAAATACCATGATTTTTGCATGTTAGACAAAATTTTACTCAAATTACATGAAACAAGCCCAAAACAATCTGGAAGAAAACATTATCCTCCAGATTTTCTGAGAACTCCTTTTTGACTCAGTATGCTTTTCAATGTTTATTCCAGGAAAAAGAAACTAAAGTTGTACTCTAACTCATAACTGGCATTTTCTACCTCAGTCAGGGTCCAAAATTTTGTTGGAAATAAATTGAGTCAAGTCTCTATAAGCCATTTATATGAAGCATGCAATTGCTTTCTCTCCAACTGCAAAAAAGTCACTCATCATCTTCAAAGGGAACACAGTAGAGCAAGATTATGTCTCACAGATTTAGATGCTCAAGCCAAGAATCTTGTATTAAAAGGCAGTTAATTAAATACTGAATGGGTCTTTCCCTTGACTTCCTTTAAAAGTTTAAGGCTTTACTGAACTTTGCCCATTAATCAATAAGGGGGACTGATCACAGAATGAAGACTCAGAAATTCTATCATCTCTCCTTTTTAGTCCTGTTTTAACATTCCACTTCTTTTGCTAACCTTGAGTGATATATCAGTCCAGTAAATTCGGTTGTCTGTCACATCAAAATCCAAAGCAGAAGCTTCTTTGACCCCAGTGAGTGGTATGGCCACATTATTATTGTTAGTTTCCAAAGAAATTCGCCTGATATCTGCTCTCCGAGAAAACAAAAGGAAAGCCTCTGGGACAATGCAGGTCTTCATGTCACTGATGAGTTCAAAGCCAATGGGACAGGCACAGCGAAGGCCCTGAGGTCTGTATAGGCAAAGATGGCTGCATCCCCCATTTTCATCAGCGCAGGGGTTGGAACCTAAAAGATAAATTAATTTATAAAAGGGCACAGAAGGACATACACATTGACACAAACAACACATTTTTACTTTAAAATGACTTATGATTATATCTGCTCCCAAGTCTAGTTTCAATTCTAATCTCACCAACAAGCACTATGAGCACAGATAGTGAATAAAAACCTAGTGCATGTTGCAAGCTGAGGCCCCAGCTATTCAGTAGGCCAAGCCAGGAGAATCACTAGAGACCAGGAGTTCTGAGCTGTAACATACCGAAGTACAGTATATGCTATGCCATTCAAGTGACTGCACAAAGTTGGCATCAATGTGGTGACCTTCCAGGAGTGAGGGCCTAAGGAGGGATTGAACTGGTCAAGGTTGGAAATGGAGCAGTTCAAAACTCACTTGCTAATCAATTGGGAATTAAAGTATTGCAAAATACTTTCCTCTGTACCCACAGTAAGCTTAAAATAATAAGCTACATTATTCATACAATAGGACTGAATTTGTGTGTGTGTGTGTGTGTGTGTGTGTGTGTGTGTGTGTGTGTACGTACGTACGAGTGTCCTTCAATTCAAACTATGTGACCAGAGTGATAAGCCAACATTTAAAAAACTCTTTCCTGGTATTAAAAAAAAGGGGGGGGGGGAGTTTTAACAGATGATTTCTGTATTTCCTCAAAACATCAACAATTCACACTGCTGCTTTACAAACTGTGCCTCTCTCCATCTTTATTCATTCCTGGCTTCCATCTCTAAGAGAACGTTGAAATTACTTACCAATGATTCGATGAACATTTGTGGCCTTTAGGCCCATGAGGTCAGGGAGCTGGTCTATGATGATTTCCCTCTCTGCACTGCGTTTGTGCACTCTTTCGATGCTCCGCCTCTGCCAGTCAGTCCAGTAAACGTAGTCACCCAACAAAGTAAACCCAAAGATGTGAGGAATTTTGTCTTCCACTAGTACTCGTCTCCCAGTGCCATCAGTATTCATAACCTTCAAGTGAAGGGGAAAAGATGCATACTTATTCTTCAAATGTATATAAAAATGACCAATATAACTCTTACATCAAAATCCAAAAGTGTCATCTTATTTATCCCTATTACAATGCTTTCACAAAATGACAAAATGCTGTTTAATGAGGGTGATTTCAAATATTCAATATATAAGCTCATATTTCATTTCTATTTCTCCAATTTCTTATTACTCTTCCTAAAATTTGGCAACATTAGCTCTTATATTAAATGATCATATAAAAATTAAAAATACTGTATCATCACTTTAAGTTTACTTATACCTTGTTTGCAAATTATAATATACCTTCTCATACATTATCTTATTGCACTCTAGAGGCCCAATGCACGAATTCTTGCAAATTCACAGCCCTGGCTGCCTCAGCCCTCGCAACCCCAGCTTCCCCTTCACTCCCACCCCACTCCCCTTTCCGGAAGGTTGTTCTGCCATCCGGTCTAATTAGCATATTAGCTCTTTATTATATAAGATTTGTTTTAGAAAATTTTATCCTGAGAATTTTGCCTTTTTTACATCTAAAGAAACATTCCTATCAGTTCACACAACTTGAAAACAGCGCTGGAGTTGAAGTATTTTTTTAGGACTCCTTCACTTAATATTTTCTATTTCATTGCTTTTACTTAAAATTAACATTAAGTTCATTCTGATACTCTCATAAATATCAGCAATTTCCCTAGAAGTGACCAAGGCATTCTGTCTCTGATATTGCAGCAGCATCTTCTTTCTACAAGATGAAATAGGACTTCTAAAGTACCAACTTGCAAGTCCCTAACTGAGATAATTTCTATTATTTAAAGTGACCTTATACCAGGCAAATAAGCCTTCAGAAATGTTGTAATAGTACTAAAAAACATGTACAAATATAATCAATATTTTCCCCCTAACCCATCTACAAAAAATATCAGATACAATCTTATATATATATAAAAAGTATTAATTTTTTATCTATAAAATTAGTGAGAAATATTCCATGTAAGCCAATAATGTGATTGCCTAGATGGAATGACAACTAGATGTTCTTTATCTCTCCTCTCTACAAATTTTAAAGCAACTGCTGATGTTCTAAGAATAGCCAAATCTTATAAACAGATGAAGTATTTAAAAATTGAGCAAGCAAAACTGTGCTATATTTTCACTTGCAATTATCAATAAATATCTGATTTATATCTGATGAATGAGAAATTATATTAGTTGAACATTTATCTGTTCAGCCAAAATTGGTTTGGCTCAGTGGATAGAGCGTCAGCCTGCGGACTGAAAGGTCCCAGGTTCAATTCCAATCAAGGGCATGTACCTTGGTTGGGGGCACATTCCCAGTGGGGGGGGGGGTGTGCAGGAGGCAGCTGATTGATGTTTCTCTCTCATCGATGTTTCTAACTCTCTATCCCTCTCTGTAAAAAAAATCAATAATATATATATATTTTTTAAATGCATTTGAGCGCCTAGTTTTAGAGAAGAGATACATTCCTGACCCCTTCTAAAGCAGTGTTCAGAGAAAGAATTTCTGGCTCCAATCTATTACTGCTTGGAAGTTTTGACCAGGGTGCAAAATCTTTCTTTCATTAGACATATAATTTAGAAAATCTATTTTTGAAAAAGCTTATTTTAAAAACTATACTTTTATGTATATGGAGATCATCTCTTGACTCTAGTATCTTCCTCTACCTCCTTTACAAGAACTTTCTCCCAATACTACTTTCCTTCTTTTCCAGGACCTTCAATTTCTCCTTCTCCGTAAGGTCCTTCTTTTCTGCTTTTAACACAACAGAATTTCCCCCATTTTATGAAGACTGTTTAAAAGGTGAATGATTCTGTGTTCATTGTCATATTCTTTGAATATGATCTCTAACAGCTATTTCTATCTCTTATCACTTAGTCCCTTAACTCCCAATAAATGGCTTCCAATCTATGCTTCCGATTAAATAGCTCTACTGAAAACAGTCAATAACTATTTCCTTGCTTTCTCAGTTCTTGGGCTCTTTGCCTCTTTTTAACATTTACAACATCAACCACCCACTAAAACTCTACTCTTGATGATCATGGCACAATATGATCTTATTTCTCTTCTTATAACCAGGACTACTTTTAATCTCTTTATTTCACTGGTTCCTCCTTCCTTTTTCAAATTTGGATGGGAATTCCCAAGATTTTTTGAGTTCTTCTTTGTCTGAAAACACCCTTTAAAAAGCCCAGCAAGTCTAAAGTTTTCTGCTATTATCCCATGTAGAAAAACTACAAATAAGTAAAGCTCAGTCTAAGGTCTCACCAGTTTCTCCTGCAAAATTCCCATATCCCAGAAAATACAATGCTACCTCATGTGAATGCCACATACTTACCAGTGAATCTATGTTCTCCATTAGGAGTTCATCATTCTTATCCGAGAGCATCTAATACTGAGTGCTAAGTATTCTGTACTTAAAACTCTAAAACACTACTTTTTTTCAAGTTTATGGTACATAAAACCTATCTGATTTAATTTTTAAAAATATATTTTTTATTGATTTTTTTTACAGAGAAGAAGGGAGAGAGATAGTTAGAAACATCGATGAGAATCATCAATCAGCTGCCTCTTGCATGCCCCCTACTGGGGATGTGCCCGCAACCAAGGTACATTCCCTTGACAGGAATCGAACCCGGGACCCTTCAGTCCGCAGGCTGACGCTCTATCCACTGAGCCAAACTGGTTTTGGCTCTGATTTAATTTTATTCCTGGTTTCATTCAGTATTATCTTAAATCAATTAATATGCATTATTTCATTTAATAAATTAATACTAATATTGCTTTACTGTACCCAAATATTGGCCTTTCAATTAAGATTTGCTGTTCTAAATGCCTAGTCCAGAATTAGATGCTTTATGCTGAACTTTTAAAAAATAAAATGTAAATTTCTACTTCAAAAATATTACAGGACCAAACAACTCTTTTCTTTTAGCTATGTCATCCTACAACATTTTTATTAGTTCATTCTGAGAAAGAACAACTTAAATGTAAGATTGCTGATTAAGTATGAGTTTGGATAATGAGCAAAAAATAAAATTGAAAAAGAATAAAAGCACAATTCCAAAAGATTCTTTTGGTTTACATAATTAAGCCTCTTCTATTTAGTAGTTACCATACATTCTTCTGTTCTAAAAAGAAACCTCTCACGATTAGCAAACAATATTCTGACAGAACCTGATAGATTTGGATTTCAAATATAACCTCTATACCCACTGGGTACCTTTAGCCAGTTTCTCACTTGTAAAACAGAATAGAATTAAAGATTCAAGAAATATAGCACAATACCAGATATGTACTAGATGCTCAGTAAATGCTGGTTCTTGCCTTTTAAAAACTATTTTAGTGAAATGTTTCATTCAGTCCTTTAACGTAAACAGCTATATTTAAACAGCTACATAGAATTTATAAAATATAATGCTTCAAAACAATAATTAATATCCTGTATAATAAAAGCCTAATATGCTGTCAGATCATCAACCAATCATTCAACCAATCAAAGTGTAATATGCTAATGATATGCTAAGGCTGCTCAACCACTCACTATGGTGTGCATTTACCACCAGGGGGCAGATAGTTGGCTGATTGACCAGTCGCTATTATGTGCACTGACCATCAGGGGGCAGACACTCAGACTGGTAGGTTAGTTTGCTGCTGGGGTCCAATCGATCTGGACTAAGCAAGAGGTCAGACCTGCCCTGGAGTCCTCTAGCAGTCCCACTCTGGCTGGCCAACCTCCTGCCCCGATTGTGCCTGGGAGGGGTCCCTCAGCCTGGGACCCTATTGCAATCTGAGACCCCTCAAGGGATGCCAGAGAGCTGGTTTTGGCCCAATCCCGAAGGCCAGACTGAGGGACCCCACTGGTGCACAAATTCATGCACCGGGCCTCTTGTATAAATATAAAAGAGTACATGGAAAAAAAAGACCAAACCACCACACTGTTAAACTGAAGAACATAAGTAATACAGATTTTTATATATTATGGCAACTAGTAGGAAACAGGCCCTTACTCCCATTTCTAACCTCCCATTTTTACTGTTTGCTTATGCAACAGAAACTAAAACAGTAAACAAAAAGGAATAGTCTGATAGTATCATCAGAGCATACATATGTTTGCTGCTCTACCAGACCCTCATTGTACTCTCCCACAAAGTCAAACAACATTAATAAACATATCTAATAAATTCAAACCACTATGAATGACATTATGATGAATGCTAAGAAATTTATAACAGGATTTTTTTCTAGCTTAGGAATTACTATCTAGTTGTAGAGGTAAATTATATTTACATTAAAACATATATGCACAGATCTACACATAAATCTTCTCTATTAAGTCTATAGCTAATCAAGAGAAACTTTGGGAAACAGTAGGGATTCAAATCCACCTTGAAGAATTCAAGAGAAAAAGGAGAAATAAGAGAATAAGAGAAATAGTACATGTCAAGACACAGAGTTAAGGATGCTTTGTTTGAACTTTGAAAGAAACTCTTAGAGGCAGAAAGTATACAAAAGGTACTTAAAGAAGACATCACCAGGCAGATACAGGAGAAGGAGAGTTACAGAAAACAAGACACTTCTGAAAGTACTTTCAGGAGAGTGACATAACAAAGCTGTATTTCAGGAAGACCTCATTCACTTCTGTCATTGTGTTCAGACTGTTTGAGCTAAAGATAAGTATCTTAAATATAGAAATATGGTTATAGAATATTTTCAATTCTGTGAGATGATAAAAGAAATCCTAAGTCCTTTGTCTAAGTCTTAGGGCCAGCAATATTTCAGAATTCAGACCTTTTTTATTTTAAAAAAGTTACCACAATGTGCATATATCCCCTCTCCCTGGGTTCAGGGTAGCAATTCGTTGCCAACATATAAATATTTCTACAGAGGGAGATAAATAAAGACTACAAATACCATAGTCTTATATTGCTTTAGGTCAAGTTCTCCAAAAACTGAATTAACAAAAAAAAATAATGTTTGGTTTTTGAGAAGTTTATGGATTTCAGAATTGCACATAACTGTAGATCAGAAATGCTTGACTGATCTTCACTCAAGTCCCTTGACAAAACTGGCGTTTGGATCAGTGTTAATGCTATGCTAAGTGCAAACATGGGTCTCTGAGAAGAAGAAAAGAGCAAAGGGCTTGGCTTGGTAAGGTTTTTAGCAACATCTGGAAGAAAAACAACATATGGTAATGAAGATCTTCACAATAGCACAATGGCCAAGAACTTAAATTCAGCTCCCTAAAAGCCACCACTAAGGATTCTGCAGCTTTACCCATTTAGAGCATTAGTCCCTTCCAAACATCGCTGTTATTTCACTTTAAAAGCAAATTATAAAAGTCTTGGGAAGGGGGAACATAAATGTTTAGGGAGAACATAAATGAAACTCACAGGAAAGCTAGATATAGCATATCTATTTCAAATTAAACAATGTAATTAAAATGTACTAAAGGTTTTTTAAATGTAATTTTATAAGCACACTGTTTCCTTTAATTCCCTATCTTTCTATTCTTGTCTGCTGTCCTTTTGGGGTTTTTTTCCCCCACTGATTTCAGAGAGGAAGGGAGAAAGGGGGGAGGGAGGAGGGAGAGAGAGAGAGAGAGAGAAACATTAATAATGAGAATCACTGATCGGCTGCCTTCTGCATGCCCCATACTGGGGATCGAGGCTGTAACCCAGGGCATGGAACTGTGACCTCTTGGTTTATAGGTTGATGCTTAACCCCTGAACCATGCCAGCTGGTTATGTTTTTGTAACAGGATTGAGTCTAGAACAGTGCTGTCCAAGAGAAAAATAATAATACAAGCCACAAATGTGAGTCATGTGTGCAATTTTAAATGTGGTGATAGCCAGATTTTAAAACATTAAAAGGAAAAGGAACGGCTAAAATTAATTTTTAATAATGTGTTTAACAAATCCAAAATATCCAAAATATATTTAGATTAGATCTCTGTCCCCTCTCACACTGCCACTTTCAGGGTTGCCACAGGGTTTTCATTTGGTCTTTCCTTTCTCCTCAGCTACTATACTTAATTTAAATACGGGTTAAAATTACTTTTTAAAAAAATGACAATTTCTGCTGAAAAAAATAAAACTCCATCTTTTAAAAATATTTTATCAAAATTGCAAGTTTACATTTCAAAGCACTAGCTGAGGTTTATAAGAGCAAGGACAAAGACCAGATTCTTTCATTTCTTTTAGGTTATCTAAAGATAGAAGTGTTAAAACCATAGTTATGTTAGTAAGAGAATCCTTATCTGTCATCTTCTTAGTTCTCCCATTTAGAGCAATCTAGATCGATCATGTACTGATAATGGTTGAAGGGTAGGTGGTTCATGAGACTCTTTACTCTGTTTTGCTATATGTTTGAAATTTTCTATAATAATAAAACAAAATAAAGATAAGGAGCAAATCCAACGGAGGAGGGGTCAGCAAAGGAGGAAGACAGGAAGGACTGTTATTAATAAATGCTATTACTTTTGATATGATGTGGAAAGCAATTATAAGAATCCTCTGAAGAGATTATAGGATCAATAGCTTAAATAAAATCTGATTTTGAGACCATACATCTAAAGAACAAAATAATATTATTTCCCTTTGTATAGAGTCCAATGCTTACTTTCTGAAACCTCTTTTAATTATTTGTTCAGCATTCACACTTTTATTAGAAAATTGGCTTCTCGCCGAAACCGGTTTGGCTCAGTGGTAGAGCATCGGTCTGCGGACTGGAAGGTCCCAGGTTCGATTCCGGTCAAGGGCATGTACATTGGTTGCGGGCACATCCCCGGTGGGGGGTGTGCAGGAGGCGGCTGGTCGATGTTTCTTTCTTATCGACATTTCTAGCTCTCTATCCCTCTCCCTTCCTCTCTGTAAAAAATCAATAAAATATATTTTAAAGAAAAAGAAAATTGGCTTCTCCCCTAAATATTTTTCTTTTACCAACCACACAATCTTTTTCTACTGGGCAAAAGCAACAAACAAGAACATGCTGCTTTGTCTCAAAGAAAATCACTCTTTTTTTTTTTTTTTTTTTTTTTTTTTTTTTTTTTTTTTTTTTAATTGATTTTTATTAATTATGGTATCACATAATTGTCCTTATCCCCCCATTCCCAACCCAAACCCATCCCTACATATTCCCCTACCCCCTTATTGTCCATAGTGCATGCACACAAGTCCTTTGGTTGATCTCTTCCCTTTACCCCCACCCTCCCCTACTTTCCCTCTGAGGTTTGAGAGTCTGATCGCTGCTTCTCTTTTTCTGGGTCTATCTTTGTTCACCAGTCTATGTTGTTCATTATTTCGTCTAGATGTGTGAGGTCATGTGATCCAAGAAATACCCTTATAAAAACCTAAACTGCGATAAGCCTTAATGGTTATCCTGAGAGGCAAATGAATCAGTCTGTAGTGAGTTCCGTTCTGGGCCAGCAGTTCTTTTGAGTCCCAGTTTCAATGTCAAATAGTTCCTTGTGTGTACATGTCAGCCATGATATTTCACTCTTATATTTCTCACAGCCAACTAGTCACAGCTTGGGACAGGTTTCTATGTTTGTCTATGTGGTTTTAAGACCCTTATAGATATAACAACACAATTCCTGATAAAAGCTTGCTTGTACATTCTGAATCTAGAACAAGTGAACCATTTTAGGTGATTCCAAAAGACTACCCTAATCTTTAATAGTCAAGCCAACCCTACTTAAATCTTCTGGCAATTCTTGAGGGTGTGCTTCCGTGTATTACCTCAGAGTGGTAAATTAGTTAAACTGAAATTAGGCTTCTGTCACCTCTAAAATCTTCCTCCAAATATGAACCAGAGTCTCCAGTGGTTTCAGCTGCTTCAACCACATTGTGGTATAGATTTAACATTCTGAGGCATTCTCAAATATTCCCAAACCACACTGAGAATGTGGGCTACAACAGGAAACAGATGTGCATTAACCAGAACATTATCTCCACAGAGAGGAGGTAATAGCAAACCTTCTATAAACATCACATCCGGTTTTTGGAGCAGTGTCATCAGTTCATTCAATGTCAAGCCAGGATTACCCATGAACTCTTGGAATGCAGCCAGTCTACTACCCAAGTTGCTGCTATGCCACTTAACTTAGCTAGGCACTTTTAAAATAGATGACAATAGGACAACTAGACACCTATCATAAAATGAATTGGAGTGGGAATGCTATGCAGTTCTAAAGGAGAAACTAAAATCATGCTCACAAGGTACCATTCCTCTTTTAATGTTCCAGGCAATATCCAAAACAAAGAGTGAATTAGAAGTTGTAAGACAGACAAATAGATATTGGGGGTTGATTAATACACTTCATAGGACATAAAATATAACTTAATAGAAATGGCACTTAAAAAATAAAATATATACCCATGGAAATAACATTTCAGTCGTACAGAATCTCACAGGGCTGACAAGTAAGGAGAAATGCTTTGGACCAAGTAAGGGAAGTAAAGGGATGCCATGCACCTGTTTAAAAGAGCAAGCAGGGCAATGACAGTGCTACATTTATAGCCTTTTAACCTGGTTCAAAACACATAATGCCTGAGTAAATACAAGTGATTATTAATATGGAGGGAAAGTATCATAATTGCACCAGATTGTTTTATACTTTTTTCAAGAAGTCATGCTTAGAATATTGAACATTTGCAGTTACTAATTTCTTTTACAGAGGGAGCTAAAAATTACTATTGTCGCCAAAGCTTTCTAAAACCTGAATTGCAGGGGGAAACTATAAAATTGAGAACAGAGTTTCAGAAGAAGGCATTATAATAAACAGCATTTCACCGTAGTCAATTATACTGAACTAGGGGCCCCGTGCACAAATTCGTGCACCTTGAAAGGAACTGTGGGCCGCAAGGCTGCGGTGGGCACAGTGTGGGTCTCAGCCCATCATCCACTCCCCGGCTCGGCCCCTCCCGCCACGGCCCCTGGTACCCTCTCTGCTGGCAGCCCCACTCCCGCTGCCACTGCCCCCACACACTGATGGCGCCAGCCCCACTCACCCCTCAGGAGCAGAGGGAGGTGGAGAAGCCCTCAGGGGCGATTGGGACCGGCAGCCGCTGCTTGCACCCACTGACACAGCCCAACGCTGGGTGCGAGCAGTGGGTGCAAGTGGCAGCTCCAGTGTTAGCAGCATGTGCAAGTGCCTGGCAGGACCATGGCGTGCAGGAGCAAAAAATTTTCAATAATCACTAGAGGTTCGCTCCGATGACAGTGACTGGTGCCCCACCTTGGTCTGGTGCCCCCACTCTCCTGCTCCACCATCCCACCATGCCTGAAGCCTGCCATATTCCGCACATGCCCCCTGGTGGTCAGCGCACGTCACAGCAACCCGTTGTTCATTTGTTCCACCATTCCGTCTATTTACATATTAGCCTTTTATTATATAGGATTACTTCACGAGACATTTCTGAGAACCCCATTGACCTGGAGCCTTCGACAAAACTTAATGGGAAAACTTACCCTTTCCACTCATTCTTTTCAAGAACTCTATATCTAAAATAAATACCATTTGGCCTCTGAATAGAAAAAAATCCATTGTAACACCTTAGTATTAAAAGGTAAATTATAACAGTACACCAAATATGCCTTATGCCCAGATATTGTACGTGTTTTTTTAAATACTATCCCTTCATTAAAAAGAATCATGTCTCCTTGAAGCAATGGCTGATTCCATGGCTGTGAGGCAAGGGAAATAAGATTAAACTGGAATATATAGTTGTTTCAGAAACTGATTTTAAAATGATGGAAGCTTCTTAAAAATTTAGAAATAGAACTACAATATGATCCAGCAATCCCCATCTCTGGGTATATATCCACAAGAAGTGAAAACAGGATCTCAAGAGATATTTGCAGACCTGTGTTGACTGTAGCCGCAATAGTATTCCATTGTATGCATACACCACATATTTTAAAACCATTCAGTTTGCAAGAGAAAAAATTTCTACAGATCTCGTTACACAACAATGTGTATATAACTAATACTACTGTATTGTACACTTAAAAATGATTAAGAGGGTATCTTTTATGTTACCTATTTTTTACCACAATTTAAAAAGATAAAGATAAAAGCATGTGAAAAGGACACAGGAATCAACTAGAAGGTGCTTCTAAGGATAATTCTGGTACAAGTTTACAACAATATAATGATAATGGATTTAACCTATAGAATAAAATAAACATTGATAAATCCACACTGATATATTCAAATAATTGAGTAAATAGTGGTGAGGGGGCAGCACTTTCTTATAGAATTCCAATCGATAAATGTAATGGAATGGTATCAATGTTAACTTCCTGATGTTGATAATTGTTCCATGAGTCTATAAAATAAAGGTGGGTGGGAAGATTTTATTCTTGCCAGTTTTTTATAAGTCTGCAATTATTTCAAAATGAATAATATAAAGAAGACTAAGTAGAGCACAACACAAAAAGTACTGTATTAGGAATCAGGAAACTTGAATTCCATTCCTTTTTTCCTAGACAGAAAGCTGTATGACTTTGGGCAAACAAAAGATGCTAACTAAGGAAGAAGCACCAAGCACTGCTGAATTTTAGGAAGAGAAATCTGGCTTGGGGGCAGTGAGAACAGGGCTGTCAGCAGACAGGGCACGGGGGGCTGTGGCAGGAGGGACTGGGCAGGGGCACAGAGGTTAGGCCGAGACCCACCCCTGTGCCTACCGCAGCCTTTCGGGCCACAGGTCCTTTCAAGGTGCATGAATTTGTGCACTGGGCCACTAGTAGTATCAAAAATTCTTAAGGAGGAATAATCTTAGAATCAAACAATAGAAAAATCATCATAAATGGGACCTTGTGTGTTTTAACAGACTCACAATGCACAGGCTAAAGAAGCCAGACAAAGAAATTACTTTAAAAAGAAATAGGAATACTTGGGAAACAAATTTCCTTTTTAGGATATTGATAAAATAGAGGAAATTGTCATGAGAGGGAAATGAAGCCCTGCAATTTCAGCCTTAGAATCTGAAATAAAAATTCCTCAAATGCCAAGTTTTCAGCACAGATCCTACACAATAATACCCTCTTTATTCAAAATTTCTTGGTACTCAAGGTTCTAATAATCTCCATTTCTGTTTCCCAACAAAGTTGTGCCATATATAATTAGATTTGGATAAAATTACTTATGGACACTGTATTCTCTAAAGTAGGGAAATTTACAATGAGAGAGATTCAAAACAAATCTGCATGCCCTTAAGGTAGACAAGAAAGAGTCTCTGTTTACCTATAACTACTAGGTGTTACTTCATTTGTCAGCCAAAGCTCAGAAACAAAAGTGGGAGAGGGGAGGGAAATGAAATAAAAAGCATATAATGAGAAATTGTAAGACAAATTTAGCTATTACTTAGTATTATTTTCAATTAAACCAGTAATACAAAACACCATTAATTTTGTCAATCAGTTAAACTGGAAGGTATTGAGAAAAGCATCTCAAAGAAAATACAAGGTAAATGATACAGTCTTAACTTTATAGAATAGCAAAGAAAATGCTTTAAACTTATAAATTATCAATGGTATGTCTTTGCTATTGGTAAGCAGTATTCCAGGCCCTCAGTGCAACAGATGTTTTTGGCAGTGAAACCTGACCAAGAAAAATGAGAATGTTGTTAAGACACATGTTTCTGCCTACTGCAGGATCTCATAAAGTAGAAATAGAGGCTTATTTCAAGTTCCCTCTATCAAAAAAATAGGAATGATCCGTTCTGCACATGCTTTAATATTTATCATCAGGAAGCCCCAAAACATTATATTAACACTTGGGTGGAGTAGAGGTGGGGAAATCCAGTGCAGACAAGAAAACCAGAAGATTGTTCATAAAAGGCATTTAAAAATTAGCCTAATGAAGCAGCATAAACAAGTACCAGCATGTACCTTTTAACTGACACCTACAGATAAGTGTTCACTCTCAGGTGACAAGTAAGGAAATCAGACATATCCTCACAGATGCATTCTTACATTAAAGCACAGGCCAATATTACGACTGTCTTTCAAAAAGTTTGACATCAATAGCAATTCTTTGTATCCCCCATTCCTCTCTGCAGAAGTGGTTATAAACCTCAGATAAATCTATTTATTCTTTCTGCAACTCTGGATAATAAAAATCGAATCTGAAACCCAGAGCTGCCCATTACTTTTCTCTGGTTTCCCTAATCCTTAGACCCAACCCCCCAATATACCTAACATTTGGTTATATTCCCCCTTACAAAAAAGGGAGTGAGAATCCAACCTAAGGAATATCCACTGAGGGAGCAAATAGCAAATGTACATTCTGAGCTTTTCCCGTAAGGTCCACTTGAAACACAAGATTTACTATGCCTTACAATGCTACATAATAATTTACCAAACAACTATCTTCTCTTCCCAAATGTACTATAAACACATAAAGGGCAGTTTGATCCTAAGAAAACTCTGTCTTCCAGTGGGGGGCGGGGGGAGACAACAAGGCTATTAAATCCATAATTTGATATTTTCTTATTGATCCAACAAAAAAAGCAGCTTTCATTCTTGGGCATGACAAAAGCTAGGAAGCTTTCTTAAAACAATGGGTCTAGAGGAGAGCATATGACCTAGACTAGGGTCAGGTCAGTACTTAGGATCAGCTGCTACATAGCAAAGGCTAACAAATAACCTTCTAGAAAAAGAAGCATTTTTAAATTATACATCTTTCAAGTTCACTATCATCCACCTACTATTCAGTAAAGCAAGATGAAAAGCCATTGGTGGCAGTTGCTCCTATAATCACTACTAGTCTCAGGGAAACTAACATTTTTCTCCTCCAATTATGTAAGATTAATTTAGGTAAAGAGTTTGCCATATATCAGCAATTTTACACATCAACCTAAATTAAGAAGAGAATAAATAACAACACCAGTTCTTTATTTCCCAAATGTGTCTGTGAAAAGAAAATGACCAAAGCACTGGCACTCAATTAGAGAAACTTCATCAGAATCTCCAGGGAAAAAGAATTAGGAGAGATATGTGTGTGTATATAATTTGGTGGAAGTTAGATGTACAATTAACCCCAAATAACCTGTCAAAAAGAGGACAAAGACAAATAGCAGATGTGTTCTAGCAAATCTGGAAGAAGAGAAACAGATCTGAAAGTCAGGTTTAAAAAGTTGGTACCACTCAAGGAAGAATTAAGTGAGGGAGCAAACACCACCACCATATACACCTGTATACAATGGATAGCACAGGACAACAGATCAAAGAGATCAGAATAAATACTAATTTTAAGATATACTGGAGTCACAGCAAACTAAGAAGATAATTCTCATTTAATCTCTATTACATAGTGTTATGTAATGTGTATTCATTTTTATTCTTTTTATTAAATTTTTTTTTAATTAATTTCAGAGAGGAAGGGAAAGGAGGAGAGATAGAAACATCAATGATGAGGGAACTGGTTGGCTGCCTCCTGCATGCCCCACACAAGGGACCAAACCTGCAACACAGGATGTGCCCTGACTGGGAATTGAACCGTGGTCTCCAGGTTCATGGTCAAGGCTCAATCACTGAGCTACACCAGCTCCTGGACTTCACTTTTATTCTTAAACACTATCACTTAAAACCTCCATAAATTCTCATTTCTTTATATGAATCCCTCCTGAACTATTTGTGATTTTGAATAAATTTCTATATCTGAAGTGCTAAAACTGACCTGAAATGGGAAAACTAAAAAATAATAATAATAAATAAGACCAAATATGGAATTTTAAAAATTCCTACAAAATAAGAAATCCATACTTTAATTATGTTCTCTTCCCTTATGTACAGACATTCTCCTTGGACACATAAGCTTTAAACTTTTTCTAAGCGTAGTAATACCTATACAATCATGGATAGTCCACAGCTGATCAACAATACACTCTTGTGAACTGGTTGGGAATAGGTGTGCAATTTGTATTCAGGCCAACCAAGTGAAGCTAATAGCCTGTCTGAAAAGTGAACCCATAACCTTTGTCTCATTAGCACTGTACTCCAGCTGCTAAAGATTGAAACACTAACTTGGATTTAAAGGGGAAGGGGGCAATAAAACACTAACAACAGGGAGAAAATTTATATAGTCAAATCTACGAAAAATTTTCTATTAATGGAAACCAGCTGCAAGGATAAGAGATGCAGTTTTCAGTATTTGAGCCTGGTGGGAATACTGATGGGGTTTTTCTATTCCAAGTTTCCATTCATTATTCTCTCAGAGTCCCTGGAACTCCTAAGAATACCTTTCTGAAATAACAATTCTAGATCCCAAATTATCTATGTACTAGTAAATACTTGCTGTGGCTTTGAAGAGATATTCAAAGTCATTCTTTATATGAAAAGTCATGCATCCCACAAAGGAATAGAATGATCAAAACCCTGTTTTAAATATGCAATCCATAAGACTTCTAGCACAGCTTAATTCAAAGCTGTGAAATTTAGATTTCATGCTCAATATTAAAGATATAAGCCATTTACAAAACACTGTGAACAAAATATTCATCAATAGTTGTTTCCATCATAATTCTATTCTGATGCTTCAATTTAATTCTACTATATATATATATATATATATATATAGAGAGAGAGAGAGAGAGAGAGAGAGAGAGAGAGAAGCCTAAGCAACCCTTATGACCAGTTAACCAAATGACGGGTCAACCAGTCACTATGAGAACGCACTGACCACCAGGGGGCATACATTCAATGCAGAAGCTGCCCCCTGGTGGTCAGTGCACTCCCATCGCCAACCTCCCATGGCCAGCCAACCTCTTGCGATTCCTCCCTCCCATACCCCTCACACCGCCACCAATCCCAATCAGGACTGGGAGAGACAGCCCTGATGGGCCCCGATTGCTGGCCAGGCCAAGGAACCCCACCCATACATGAATTTGTGCACTGGGCCTCTAGTTTGGTAAATATTTTCCCCAAGCTTTGGTAAATTAATCTTTCTCCTACATAGCTCATAATCAATTTAACAACAAAAAGGGTATACACACACACAGAGAGACTCTGTTTTCCTGACATGACTACCAGCTTTTCCAGTATAGACCTTATATAATATTTATTTTGTGCAGAAATTTCCCCTAGGAAATTTAGGCAGTAGCTTTTACCCATAATGAAGAAAATCATTCACATAAGTGATATGCAAGAGATGAGTACCCATGTCTCATGCCAGTATAACTCAGTTACCCTAGGGTTAGGTGCATGAAAATACATTAATTCATAGAATCCTAAAGGTTGAGTGAAATTTCTGTAAAAGCTATCTCTAGAACCCAAGACAAAAAGGCAAGAACATATACATCAAATTACCATAACCCAAAACCATTATAAAACTGGTTCCAAAATGAAAAGCAAGAAACAAACCTCAATTTTGTCTGTTTTGGCATCTCCCCAGTATATTTTGCCTTCATCATAATCCAAGGCTAACCCGTTTGGCCAACCCAGAGAAGTGTTAACCAGCACCACTCGGTCAGATCCATCCAGAGCTGCTCGTTCAATTTTTGGGATTTCTCCCCAGTCAGTCCAGTACATGTACCTATAGAAGTACACACACACAAAAAATGAGCTAGAAACAGGTAATAATCTATAGTTTTCAGATATCCTAAAATGAGATAGACCAGTCATATCACACTAATGTCATCAATCAATACCATAGAAGGGGGAGAAATAGCCCTTAACGATACCAAAAGTATGTGTAAGACATTTAAATAGCAGTGTATAAGCTTGAAGAGAATTTTCCTATCAAAAGTGTTTTCTAGAATGGATAATAAAGATGCCTTCCAATCTATAATTATAAAAGTGTAATATGCTAATTAGACTGGATAGCCTTCTGGACGAAGCTGGGGCTGCGAGGGAAGCCTGGGTGCCTGTCTGCGGCCAGAGGGAAGCCAGTGCCAGCAGCCAGGGGAAGGAAGGCCTACTCTTGCACAAATTTTATGCATCGGGCCTCTAGTAAATAATGAGATTCCATATTTAGTTGTTTTTTTCAAAATATTTTATGTTCCTTCCCAGGAACAACCCAAATGACAGGTTTTCTTGCTGGCTTGTCATTTCTGACACAAGCAGGTTACCCCAGTAGTAATAATCAGAGTTCTTAAAACTCTCACTGTAGTGCCAAGTGATTTTTCTGGCCCTTGAGCATTTCATTGACTCTATACAGAAGTGTAAGGATTTGCCACTATGTTTGCCCTCAGAATGAATCTCATAGATAACAAATAACATTGGTGAGTATGTAGATAACAAATAACATTGGTGAGTATGCAGAAAGCTTTGTTTCCCTGGACTATGATCAGGATGTTACGGCACAAAAATAAAAATAAGCCCTACTGGTGTGGCTAAATGATTGAGCATCAATCCATGAACCCAACTGTCCAAGATCAGGATACACATGCCCGTGGTTTCAGGCTCAATCCCTAGTAGGGGGTGTGCAGGAGGCAGCCAATCGGTGTGTCTCTCTAATCCATGTTTCCATTTCTTCATCCATTTCCCTTCCTCTCTAAAATTGATAAAAATATACTTTTTTTAAAAAGAGGGGGCATGCTCTTTTAACTTCTTCCTTCCTATAAAAAAATAAAAATAAAAAAGACTGGGAGTCAAGTTACATGGCCTGACAAAGTTTTAAAAACAGGCATTTATATATTTGAAAACACATGACATATGTTTTTACCATATCATTCTACAAGTACTGAAAATGAAATGAAATTAAATCTTCTAATGGAAGAAAAAGAGTTCTGAAAACTATTTCTTTTCACATTTTTCAAGGTCATGATGCAATCTCAACAAAATCTACAGCCAACACCCAAAGTCAGCAAGCATGGACTTAATTTAGAAAGAAAAAGTATTCAAAACATTCAAGGGAAAAAACTAGCAATCCTTTAACTTGATATTTTATTACAATCACTATATTCTAAAAATGGAAAGCCATTTATTAGAAACCATACATCAAATTTTTTTGTCAATATATTTAGGGACCTATAGAAAACAAAAATGTTCTATTAGCAGAGCTTCTTACCCAACCATGGGATCTAACACAATAGCCCGGGGTTCCTCTAAGTCCTCCGAAATCAGTATCTTCCTCATGGTCCCATTGAGCCTTGTTACTTCTATCCGATCAGTGCCAGTGTCTGTCCAATAAAGATTTCGGGCAACCCAGTCAACGGCAATACCATCAGGATGTGCAATCTGAGCAGTGACCACAAACTGACTTCCAGATCCATCTATGAATGAGCGGCGTATGGCCCTCACTTCATCATCAGTCCAGTAGATATAGCCTTCTACCGGATCATAATCTATAGCAATGGCATGACGGATATCTTCTAACTGTAGAACAATGTCTGTGAAGTCTGGTGTGTCCAAAGAAATGCGTCTCAAGTCTGTCCTTCGAGCTAAAAGCAATAATTCAGTGGCACCTGGAACAAAGTAGAATAAATGAGAAGGAAAAAATAAAATTAAAACCCACAAGCAAAATTTAGCAACTTTAAATAAAGAGTGCAGAATTCCTTTAGGAATTGACACATAGTATGAAAGGATACTGGCATCTATTTAAGGTGAAAATGAAAAGTAATGCAGTGAAATAAAAATAGTTTGACTATGAGGTGAAGCTCTTTAATGACTGAACTTTGGTTTCATTCATTATATGCAGCCCCTGGTGAGGGGTGGGGGAGACTACTTAATGGTATAATGAATACTAAGTAAGCCGTGTCTAAAAAGCTAAGTAGCTGAATATTAAAGGAGGAAGGAGATAGGATATAGATCCTTTGTTCAAAAAGTATGCTTTTGCCATGCTGGTATGGCTCAGTGGTGAAGGCTGACCTATGAACCAGGAGGTCATAATTTCATTCGTGGTCAGGACATATGCCTAGGTTGTTGGCTTGATCCCCATTGTGGGGTATGCAGGAGGCAGCCAATCAATGATTCTCTCTCGTCATTGATGTTTCTATCTCTCCCTCTCCCTTCTACTCTGAAAGCAATAAATAAATGGATATATATATATGCATGCTTTTAAAAAGGTAAGGAAATCTAGAACAAAGTCTTTTTGTGATTGATAAGAATGTTCTAAAATTGGATTGTGATGGTTGCACAATTCTGTAAATTTACTAAAAACCATTAACTTGTACACCTGAAATGGCTAATTGTTATGGTATGTAAATTATATCTCAGTAAAGCTGTGGACAAAGATAACTATTCGATAATGCCTGGCTGAAAGAAATAGCAACAGTAGACAGAGAGAATCGATAAATGTAACAGTGGTTAAAAGTTAAGAGTTGTGGGTCTGCTAGAACTGAATTCAAGTAGCTATACAAACTTAGTCAAAACATCCAATCTCTCTAAGCCTAATCACTTTGTCTGTATCTCAAAGGGTTGATGCGAGCACTCAGGAATGTACTGGACATAAAAGTACTCAATAAATATTAACTATTATTATCATCATCATCATCATCATCATTAGAAATACTTAAAAAATTTATTTCACTGAGTTTTAAATCCAATTTATTTATGAAATTTTTAAAACTCAAATTAGCATTAAATAAAAACACAGCAGAGACTGAGAATATCTGTAATTGTTCAAGTAAATCACTAGCAAAAAGTCAACTATAAAGATAAGTAAGGAAATTGACAAACAAAAGAGTGAAAAAAGATTCCTAACCAAAACAGTAAGTGCAAAGGAAAATACTGGCATTAAAGTGACAAGAGGAAAGCTCTCGGCATCAGCTTTTTTAATGTAGAATTAATTGTAAATAAACTCTGTCTTAAATACCATAGCAGGCATTAAGTAAGAATAACTGCAAAATTTACTGCCTTCGCTCTATCAAAAGGAGTCAGCCCAAAATTTTGTAAACGAAGAAGTCAAAGAAAGTGAAGCTGTTAATTTAAGCAAGGAGATCAAAACAGAATAGTTAACTTAAGCCTACTACAGGTCAAATATATATCTGAATTTCAAAATACTTGTTAGACATGTACACTTTGGGGGAGTAGACAGACCACTATTGCTAAAATAAATCCTGTTTTAAAGTCAGGCTACATATTTTTAAACAAAAAAGCAACATTACAAAAACCTTTTGTTTTAAATTGAAACCAAATTACTGTTTGCCATGGAAACCGTCTGACAAGAGTCAGCCAGTTTCACCTTTGACTAGGAGGATAATTTATCAATGCCAAGTCGTGACAAATATCCTATACACTGGCTCAATTCCATCTCTCTGACTCCCTGACCCCCTGCCAGGAACTCTCTAACTCACTCTGAAAATAAAGGCTTCTGCTTTTCAGAGTTAGATAAAGAAGCCACTGCTAAATATAACAATTTTCTTACCAGGTCTTGCTGGTGGCTAGAGAACCAGATGGTGATCCATAGGGGTAAGATTGAAGAATAAGAAGAAAAAGAGAAGAACTAGTATTCTTCCAAACCAAAAGTCCCCTGAAATATCCTAAATGGTCGGCAAACTCAATAGTCAACAGAGCCAAATATCAACAGTACAACGATTGAAATTTCTTTTGAGAGCCAAATTTTTTAACCTTAAACTTCTTCTAATGCCATTTCTTCAAAATAAACTTGCCCAGGCCGTGGTATTTTGTGGAAGAGCCACACTCAAGGGGCCAAAGAGCCGCATGTGGCTTGCGAGCCACAGTTTGCCAACCACGGTTCTGATCAGTATACCTCTCCAACATGCCCTCTCTCTATGGAGCAGCAATTTTTAACTTTTTTCATCTCATGGCACATATAAATTAATTACTAAAATTCTGCAGCACACCAAAAAAATGTTTGTTTGTTTGTTTGCCAATCTGACCAAAAAATATAACTTGGACTCATTCACACTGAAAGGCTACTGTTGTGTTGACTTGTCATTTTTTAATTTGACAATCTAAAGGAAAAGAGGTCACTGCCCTGACTAAATAGTTACGTACTGCATGTTTAAAAAATTCTTGCAGCACACCAGTTGAAAATCTCTGCTACAGAGAATAAAGAAAGTAAGATGTATAAAGATGTTGCTTTAAACAATAGAATATGCAACGTTTTCTTCTTCTGAAAGCATTTGTTATTAAAAGGTAATTAAAAAATATCATTCAATTCTTTTTCAGAAAATATCTACCCCATGACAGTTTTACAGTTAAAAGTTTAATAAACATATCTTTCTTGCACAGAATGTACAAGTGTTACCTACTATTAAAAATGTACTTTTTATGAGTACTCATTTCCATCGGAATCAATTGTGACATAAATGACCATAAGAGCTGATAGAGAAAAGAAATAACACCTAATTGTTTTCAAAAACAGCATGTTAAAAATGCTAAAATAATTTTTAAAATAGTTTGCAAGAGACCGAAAAACACAAAACATCCCTGTTATTTAACCAATTATGAAGCTAAGATTAAGTAACGAGTTTCATGAAGCACTCTACTATATAGAGCTTATTATAGAGAAATAAAACAAATCATAAAGAATTCCAAATTGCTATTAAAAATGTTTCCTTCTTGGAGACCATATTCTTACCATCTTTGCAAGTTTTTCCATTCTCCAGGAGTTTGACCCCAGTTGGGCAAGCACACTGATAAAAAGGCTTGACTGGAGACATCAAACACAAATGGGAACAACCACCATTATCAATTCCACATGGATTTGTAGCTGTCAAATATAAATCACACTGATTAATACCATGATTATAGATGACCTCTCTCACTCTAGGTACACAAAGGTTAACAACCATAACATGAACAACTCTGATAAACCAAATTATTACCAAATGCCATCCAGGTGCTTGACTACTAGAATATCTGCAAGGAAGGGAGTTAATCAGCAACAAGTTGTTTAGCATTCAGTATCCAAGAGGAATACACAGAAATAAAGCAGGAGGTCCCTACCCTAAATGAGCTTACGAGCTGGTCGGTAAGCCAAAATTAACAAACTAGAAAACAATATGAAACTAAAGCCTATCTTGCACATTATAGACTGTGTAAATAAGTATACAGTCAAATGGGAAATAAATCATTAGAGATTAAAAAAAACAAAAAAAGCTTCATGGAGGATGTAGGACATGACAGGAGCCTTGAAGTACAGGAAAGAAGACATTTCAAGCGCGGTGAAACCATAAAAATAAAAGCTTGGAGGCTGTAATTGGGAGAGAAAATATAAGGTGAATAATCTAAATGGAGAGTAAGGTTTCTGTTGATTAATAAAACTAAAGTTGAATGAGCAAAGAGAATGAGAACAGATTGGCAGAGGGGACTGAAAACCAAGAAAAGTAATTCCAATGTAAAAAAACAAAACAAAACACACAAAAAAACCTTTGGAGATATTAACATAGAAAAGATATACATATGGATTTAAAGAGGGAATTTTGTAGAATCTATGAAAAAAATAGATTTAAATAATATTCATAGAAAAAATCAGTAAGATAGAATCCAACAAAATATGAAAGATTAAGGAAAGTAATATCATAGATAAACACAAATGCTAAAATTAGTAAAACATACAAAACCAACAGTGCCATTAAAAAACAAAAAACAAACAAAACAAAAAACAAACAAATTCTTTCCTGAGGGCTAATCATGAGAATAAGAAATTCATACAAGTGACTAAATATATTCCTATTTACAAAAGAACAACACATACATTTAAAAACATTTCTAACGAATTCAACATTTCACTATGTCCCCCTAAATGGAAGAAGCTAATACAAAGCAATGTATAATCTAAAAACTCTTCATTTTTTGTCTATGGAATACAATCAGACACATGCCAAATATTTATTTACACACAACTGCCAAACATTTAACATTCTCAAATTCCTTTTAAATCTAATTCTATTCCCCTTTGTAAGTAATTGTTGTAATGTAGGCAGTCACAGCCCAAACCATTGTAAAGGTTGACCAAAAAAACAAAAGCAAAATTAAGACAAAAGGGGATGGGAGTGTGCACTGAAAAGTTTCTTTAGGTATTTTATTCAGCAACCTGAGGTACTTAAATTTACCAGTTAGAATAACAGAAGATTCCATTCAAGAAGAGTTTGTTTTTAAACACACTCATAGGAAACATCAAACACATATTAGATAGAAATAATACGAACAAGAAATACATTTGAGCATGAGCTATCTCAATTTCTTATTTCCCTCTTCTTCACCTCTATAACTCTAAACCCAAACAAGTGGCTAAGGCCATCTGTAGTGATAGATATCAACCTACAAATGGTTTAGGCTATTGTTTAACCAGAATTATATTTTGATGTTTTCCCTATTGTTTCCCTGCTACCATGTCCTCCTGCTTCTCAAGAATGCCAGATATCACAGTGCTTCAAAGCTATTCCAACTTGCAATTTAAAAATCAAAACCACTTACCATTTGGCTGCCTCTGTTGGCTGAAAGCATGTATATCCATGGGAGAGAAGATGTTAGAATGGATTTCACGCAGACCCTCGCCAGTGTACTTGTTGCAAGCCAAAATGGAGTGTGTATTCCAGTCAGTCCAGTACAATGTGTCCTCAAATAACGTCAAGGCAAAAGGATGAGGAAGGGAACCTTTAACCACTGCCTGCCTATTAACAAAAACAGAAAAACTCATATACTTGTAAATTTTATTTTATCAGAATTTTATCTCTCACATTAAATGGTTTTATAATCCACATCAACACATACAAATCCTAAGTAACACATACTAGGTGTACCGGTTAATAATGCGGGTTTTGTAATCAAAGAAAACAGGATAATTTCAAGAGAAACATCAAAAGGTCTTTATTCACAGTAATGTCCATTGCTAGCCACACATTTCCCCATCTTTCAGGTAATTTATGGATACCATCCCAAGAGAACTTTTCTTGTTTTGAGGCAAACTATTCAGAGACCCAATTTTCCACTTTTTCGTACGTTTCGAAGTGCTGCTCAGAAAGTGCTTGTGCCATCAATCGGAACAAGTGGTAATCTGAGGGAGCAAGGTCTGGTGAATATGGCAGTGGGTTAACACTTCCCAGGCAAGATCTTTTAACGTGTCTGTATCTGGTTTTGAAGTGTGTGATGGCGTGTTATCATGAAGCAATATTACTTTGCCATGTCTTCTGGCACATTCTGGTCATTTCGCAATCAAAGCTGGTTGGTTGATTATTTGTTGTCAGTAGCAATCAGTATTAATGGTTTCACCTGGTTTTAGAAGCTCATACTACACCACACCTTCCTAATACCACCAAACAGAGCGTTCTCCTTTTTCTGAAGCGATTTGGCTTTGCAGTGGATGTTGATGGTTGACCTGGATCAACCCATGATTCTGTGTATTTGGGATTCTCAAAATAAATCCACTTTCATCGCCAGTCACAATTCGATGCAAAAAAAAAAAAAAAAAAAGAAAAGACTTTCTTTTGTGCCATTGAAGCAACATTGTACTGATGACTTTTCGGATTTACGTTTGTCTTTCATTCAGTTGATGTGGCACCCATTTTATTGCTTGTAAACGATTGGAAATTGTTTGCTGAGCAACTTTTAATCTTTCTGTAAATTTTTTAAAGTTTGACATGCATCTTCATCCAATAATGCTTGTAATTGTTGGTCTTCAAACTTTTTCAGTTGACCTGGATGTTCTTTGTCTTTCACATAGAAATCATCACTTTTAAAGCGTTTAAGCCAGTTTCACAAGTATCTTGAGATGTAGCATGTTCACCATAAGCTTCATGAAGTATACGTTAACTTTTTCTTCAAAATAATGAATTAAAACTTCCCGCAAATGCTCTTTTTTGTCACGAAATTTGACATTTTGAAGCATAAAAATATCTATGATGTTAACACCTTTAGCAAATTTGACATATGAAGTTTTGAAGTTTGCTGTCTATACAACAAAATAGCATAGATATCAAATCGCATATATATCAACATGTGTAACTCTATCTACTGA
Source organism: Vespertilio murinus (assembly GCA_963924515.1). Classification (NCBI taxonomy): domain Eukaryota; kingdom Metazoa; phylum Chordata; class Mammalia; order Chiroptera; family Vespertilionidae; genus Vespertilio; species Vespertilio murinus. The sequence continues at coordinate 174,299,987 of OZ004707.1, read as the reverse complement.
AAAAAAATCCACATTAGTAACTGGTATATCTAGTATCTTAAGGTCAAATACACCTGTAAAAAATAAATCACATAATAAATTTAAATATAATTTCATGGTGTCCAAAAGCCCCAAACCAAATACCTCAGAATGACCCCTAATTTGGTAGCAGGCCCTAGGTTCACTAGAAGCTACCAGACAGAAAAGGCCCAAATATTAGCACTGCTGTCTATTCCCATCTCTGGACTCACATCTTCCATCCTTCCACATAATTCATCTCATTAGAGGAGAAAGGTTGGCAAAAAGAAAAACCCTAAGATTTACAGTTGGCACTGGGAAGTAGTTTTAAATAAGCAATAGGTTTTTCCTCTTCTTGATGTGGAAGAACAAAGCCTGTTTTTTACCATCACTTCTTACGATTTCAATCACTGAAAGTAAAAACATATACATGAATGAGGCTAAAAAGGCGTCTGGTAGAGCTTTCTCTGAAAACCCATCTAGTTCTAGCACTAGATAGCCTCAGCTGGCTTTTGGCTATATGGTTTCTTAACCTCCACAAGTCACGTAGCAAAAAGGAAGTCCTGCCACTGGCAGAATGTGTTCATGAGATAAAGCAGACCTAAAACCTTCACAAGCAATCTATATTATATGAAAGAAAAGGTAGACTGCCTGATTAGTACTAAAGGCACAGAACTTTGCAGAGTGTCATGGAGAGTGATATAATTAGTAAATACTCTTGAATAATAAACAAAAATTGTTCTGAACCAAAATAATATTAAAGAAAATAAATGTTCTGACATTTTTATAGTATCAAATATAATAGTTTCATAAATAGCCCAGGGAGAGTTAAAAAAAAGGGGGAGGGGGCAGAGGGAGCAAGAATACGAGAATATAAGCAACTGAAGAGAAATAAAGAATATCACATATTTTAGGGAAGAAAATCCAAGTTTTGGTCCTTGAGGTTATTTGATGATCTATAATATCTAAAAGAGTACCAGTAAAATAAATTAAATTGAGAGAAATAAAATAATTTGTATCTAAGCAAAAATTAGCATCTGTTACTGCACATGAAATGGCTCTAGCCTAAGGTGTTTTACAGTTAGGGTAAATTTTTACAAAATTGAATACACAATTAGCATTACTAGTTTAGCACACAAACTTTCTATATTAGAACCTTGTATCTACTCTGCCAGCCCAGTCACTGCAATTTTCTCCTCTTATTTTTCTTAATTCTCTCTTCCCTAGCAAATTACTTTCCCATCTCATTACCCTAAAAGAAATGTCACAATGTCTTCCACTTTTTAAATGAACAGCTTTTAGTTCACTAAAGTGATTATGGCATTCACAGGAATGATATCATAGTTTATGTCCAAATTTAAACAGACATACATATTTCATACTAAAGTCTTTAGAGAGTTCTAAGAAGTTGCCAAGAAAGGCAAGTAACACAATTGAAAAATAATAGTAAAAACTAAATTACTCAGCACTTCATTAACAATCTTTAAAAATTGCAAATTACATAATGATTTTTCTTTTATTTATACTTCCCTGAATTTTGTCATCTAATTTCTGAGCTTTCTAATTTTAACTTATATTGGTTTTTGACAGGTAACATTGGTGTTTCTCTGTTGATAGTGCATTTTAAAATGGAGGTTTTGATTTGTTTTGTTATCTTTCTAGAAAGTTTCCTATGAAAGGCATTACTCTGTTCACCATTGTTATAAAAAAATGTATAACATTTTTTCTTCAGGTCTACTACTGAGGTATAATTCACAAATAAAATTGAAAGATACTGAGGTATATGTAGTGATAAGATATATATATAAATTGTGAAAGGATTCCCCCACCTAAAACATCGTATCTCACAATTTTGTTTTGTTTTGTTTGGTGTTTAAGTTCAACTCTCTTAACAAACTTCAATTAGTAATACATATAATCCAATTAATCAATTATAATCACAATATTATACAGGGGTGGGCAAAAGTAGGTTACAATAATACAATAATTCATAAACAATATTACAAGAATAAACTCAATTTCGTGTACTCACAACTATAAACTTACTTTTGTCCTCTCCTGTACATATGTATTTTTTAGAATGTTACTATGTCTTTATTGATTTTAGAGAAAGAAGAGGGAAGGAGGGGGAGAGAGAGAAACATCAATTGGCTGTGTCTATATGTACCCTGATTGGGGATTAAATCCACAACCCTGGTATGTGCCCTGTCCTGGAATCGAACTAGTGCAAGAGATGATGCTCAACCAAGTCACACCAGCCAGGGATGACCACGCCTGTAATAAAATTTTAATTCCATTAAATCCTCAGACCATTTTCATCTTATAGCTAAAAGTTTAAACCATCTTACCAATCTCTATTTCCCCTACATCCTAGCCCTTAACAACCAGTTTACTTCTCTTTCTTTCTATGAGTTTGACCTTACTTTTCTGTTGGGATTCTTGATGCCATATTGTGTCTGCCTTTCTCTATCTAACTCATTTTTACTGAACATAATTTCCTCAAGTCCCATGTCCTTCCTTCTGATGGCTGAATAATATTCCATTGATGTATATATACACCACAATTTATCCACTCATGTGCTGACAGATAGACACTTAAGTTGTTTCTATGTAGTAATGGCTATTGTGAATAATGTTGTTATGAACATGGGAGAGCAGTTATTTCCTCAAATTTCTGTTCTCACTTCCTTTGAATATATAACTAGAAGAGGGATTACAGGATTATACAGTAGTAATATTTTTATTTTTTTGAGGAGCCTCCAAACTGTTTTATATACTGTATGTACCAATATAAAATCCCACCAACAGGACAAAAGGTTTTCCTTTCACCACATCCTCACCAATGTTTATCTCTTGTTGATGGAAATTATGACCGATGTGAGCTAATTCACTGTAGTTTTGATTTGCATTTCCCTGATGATTAGTGATGTTAGGCACCTTTTCACTTACCTGTTGGCTGAATATAGATCTTCTTTGGGAAAAAAATCTTAGTTCCTCTGCCCATTTTTTAATAACAGTTTGTATTTCTTACTATTGAGTTGTATGAATTCTTTATATGTTTTGGATGTTAGCACCTTATCAAATATACAATTTACAAATATTTTCTCCCATTCTACAGATCGCCTTTTCATTTTGTGGGTTACCTTTGCTGTGCTAAAGCTTTTTAATCTGATGTCGTCCCAGTTGTTTATTTTTATTTTCATTGCCTTGCTTTTGATATCAAATCCAAAAATATTATTGCCAATACCAATTCAAGAAGCTTTTCCCCTGTTTTCTTCTAAAAGTTTTAGGATTTCAGGCCTTAAATTTAAGTATTTAACCCATTTGAGTTTGGGGTCCAGTTTCATTCTTTTGCATGTGGCTGCCCAATTTTCCAAACAGGTATTGAAGAAACTATTCTTTCTCTGTTGTATATCCTTGGCTTATTTTTTTTTTTAAATAAATCTTTATTGTTCATATTATTACAAATGTTCCTCATTCCCCCCCCCCTCCATTGCTCCCCTCCACCAAGTTTCCATTCAACTCTCTGCCCTTTTCCCATCCCCCATTGTCCTCATCCATAGGTGCAGTTTATATTCAGTCTCTTCCCGCCCCGCCCCACTCCCCATTTCCCCGAGAATCATCAGTCCACTCCCCTTCCATACCTCTGATTCTATTATATTCACCAGTTAATATTGTTCATCAGGATTTTTAATTCCCTTGGTTTTTAGACTCACTTGTTGATAGTTACGTGTTTGTTCATAATTTTTATCTTTATTTTCTTCCTCTTCCTAGAGAACCCCTTTTAGCAATTCATATAGTTCTGGCTTGGCAGTGATGAACTCCTTTAGCTTAAATTTATTTGTGAAGCTCTTTATCTGGCCTTCGATTCTGAGTGATAGCTTTGCTGGGTAGAGTATTTTTGGCTGTAGGTTCTTGTTATTCATCACCTTGAATATTTCTTGCCATTCCCGTCTGGCCTGCATGGTTTCTGTTGAGAAATCAGCTGACAGTCTTATGGGTGCCCCTTTATAGGTAACTACCTGCTTTTGTCTTGCTGCTTTTAATATTCTCTCTTTGTCTTTAGCTCTTGGAATTTTAATTATGATGTGTCTTGGTGTGGTCCTTTTTGGATTCCTTTTGTTTGGGGTTCTGTGTGCTTCCTGGACGTGTAAGTCTATTTCTTTCATCAGGTGGGGGAAGTTTTCTGTCACTATTTCTTTTAATATGTTTTCGGTATCTTGCTCTCTGTCATCTTCTGGGATGCCCATAATTCTGATGTTGGTTCGCTTGAAGTTGTCCCAGAGGTTTCTTACATTATCTTCAACTTTCTGGATTCTCTTGTCTTCTTGCTTCTGTGGAGGAGTGTCCTCTGGCTCTTTGTGTTCCAAATCTTGGACTTGATTCTTGCAATCTTCCAATCTGTTTTTAGGACTCTGCATAATATTTTTTATTTCAGAGAATGTATTCTTCATTTCTTGTTGATCCTTTATCATTTCTTGTTGAACCTTAATTATTTCTTGTTGATCTCTTTTCATATCCTCATAGGTCTCATTTATTTTATCGGCCTTTTCTAAGAGATTGTTGAACATCCTTATAAGCGTGGTTTTGAACTCTATATCCAGTCGCTTTTTGTCCTCCATTTCTTTCGTTTGTGATCTGTTTCCTCGTTTCGACATTTTCGCTGCTTCCCTGGGTTGGTAGGTTGGGAGGATCAGCTGTGTCTATGCCAGGAGACAACCTTATTCCACTAGACTTGGAAACCTGCAAAAGCCTCTCTGAGTTCAGCTTGGATGGGGCGGAGTTTCAGGGTGGAGCCTACAGCCTTGGCTTCCGGTTAGCCCCGCCCTCGGAGGTTCCTGAGTCTCAGTGTACCTCAGTGTCCTTTGGTACTCGCTGCAAGCACCTCTGAGAGAAAGGCGTCCTAGAGCTTCGCCCGCTACCAGACAGTCTAGTCTCTCCCCCAACAAGCCCACAACTGGGGTTCAGAGCAGTTGGAAGTGGGGTTAAGAACAGTCCGGAGCTTATGTCTCCTTCCCGCTAGGGCGATCTCGCGGCCCAAACAACAGTCTGTCCTCTGTGCGCGCAATGTGCGCGACTCAGGGGCTCTGCTTTTCGCCGTTCCCCTGAGCTTCTGCCTTACAGCCCAGATTCCCCCTGTATGAGGCTGGGGCCCGAGGGTCTTGCCCAGGACGGGTTCAGTGCAGTAAGAACTGGGGCTCAGCACAGTCCTGAGCTTTTGAGTCCTTCCCGCTGGGGCAATCCAGCAGCTCAGCGAACAGTCCGTCCTCTGCGCGCAATGTGCGCGACTCCGCTGAGCTTCCGCCTTACAGCCCAGATTCCCTCTGTATGAGCCTGGACCCCAGGGTCTCGCCCAGAACTGGGGTTCAGTGCAGTCGGAGTTGGGGTTCAGCACAGTCCGGAGCTTTTATCTCCTTCCCGCTGGGGAACGCCAGCCAGGCACTCCGCCGCCCCTCCTCTCCGGCTCCGTCCTCTCCCCTCGCGCACCGCGCCTCCGTACCTTAGGCTTTTAAAGCTCCTCTGATTGTCTTTCAGGTTTTCTCTTTCCTTCTGGTTGTAGAATTTCCAGTCAGTCAACTTTCCTGTAGTTCTGGATAGTGTCCACTTTATATTTTAGTTGTATTTTTTGAAATTGTTGAGTGCGGCTGCAGCTAGGCATTTACCTCTGCCGCCATCTTGTTGCAATCTCCCTTGGCTTATTTTTTTATAAATTAAAATTGAGCATATATGCATATGTTTATTTCTGGACTCTCTATTTTGTTTCATTGATCTATCTATCTGTTTTTATATCAAGAGCAAAATGTTTGACAATAATAGCTTTAATACTTTGGAATTATGAAGTATGGTGCCCCCAACTTTGTTCTTCTTTATCAAGATTGCTTTAACTATTCAGGGTATTTTGTGGTTCCATACAAAATTTAGGGTTGTTTGTTCTATTTCTGTAAAGAATATCATTAGAATTTTAATAGGTTTCTGTTTACTATCTTATCATGTGGCTTACAAAAGAAATCTATCCCAGCAGAGATGAGTACAGACAGAGCAGTCAGAATCATCCATCTCTCAAGTTATTCCTGAAAGCAGTCTATTTGCCCACTTTAAAAGCTGCTGTCTAATGCTCAGGCTTCTTATTTTAGCAGATAGCTAAAGGATGACTTGTAATCCTTCTGGTAAACCAAAGAAGCTGGCAGACACAAGCTCCATCCTACCTTACTCCAAACCTCTAGTATTTCCACAGATTCAGCTTGTACACATATCTAATGCCCCAGCTTTGTCCATGCTGCTCAAGCGATGAGGCCCAGGACAGCCTGCCTCTGGGAGCCAGCAAGACTTACCTCCACACGTCCCTCCGGACCATAGCAAGTAATGAAGCAGTTCTAGCTGCCTTCACACCACAGCAGCAGAGGTAAATAGTTGCAACAGAAGTCATACATTAACCCACAAAGCCTAAAATATTTACTAACTAGCCCTTTACAGGAAAAGTTTATTGACCACTGTCCAATGTGGAGATTTACTAAATGAGCTTCTATATGCAGTTCCTAGGGGGCCTATGGGTAATTCTGTGTAGGATGACTCTTAGTTGTACTGAGTGTCCAGCACATTGCAAAATGTTTAGCATGCCTCCTGGGAGCTACAGTGCTAGTAGCACTCCCAGGCCTCCTGTTAATCAAAATTCCCTGTCCATTTCCAAACACTCTTGGAGAGAGAAGTGCTATCTCTGGTTGAAAACTACTGGAGAAGTAAATTAACTCAGAGTAAAGAAGGAGAAAATATAGTTCATAAATTCTAAATGCTACCAACATTGAGAAATACAGTTACCTTTGGAGAACAAACTGAAAGCACGTTATTCTTCCTCTTTGACACTTAGCAAAAAATACACTAATTTTTTCTTAATAAAGTTAGGCTTTACAATTTAATGACTATATCAAGACATGGTGTTTAATTAAAGGTTAAAAGTAAATTTATAAGGCAATCTTACCGATTTGTTCCATCCAGATTTGATTTGTGAATGAAATTAAGTTTTGCATCTGCCCAATAAAGCTTTCGTTCCTCATAATCCAAAGTCAATCCATTTGGCCAGTAAATTTCAGTGTTTATTATAACAAAGCGACTTGAACCATCCATTCCAGCACGCTCTATCTTTGGTACTTCTCCCCAGTCTGTCCAGTATATGAATCTAAAAAATCACATAAACAATAAACCCATGACATAAGCAGGTTGACAGCAAAGTGTTTCATAATTATAACTATTAGATTTTAAAAAAAACCACACACACACCTCAGGAACATTCAAATTAAAACACCAGAAATTACCAAAATTTTAATAATCTACTTGGTAGCAACTGATTGAGGCAAGCATAATAAAGGATGCAAAAAACATCTGATCAAAGTTTACTGGGGAAAAAAACATTTACACTATCTTAAAATATCTCTCCACATTACTTATTAATGACAAAGGGGGAAAGGATAACTTTAGAGAAAATAAGCTTGGTGGGCACCACCTTAACCACATTACTTAAGTAAACATTAATAGAACAAACTGGAATTATATAAGTGATGCACTGGAAAGGTCATACCATCTTTTATATATATCTCTTACATACTATTCCTGCCCCAAAATGTACACCCTGAACAAATTTATGAAAATAACAGAGGAATAAATTGAGGAGCATTCTGGAAAAAAAAAAAAAAATCAAGTCATAAAAGGCTGAGGAATCATTCAAGGATATTAAAGGAAAATAAAGAAAAATTGTATGCAAGATTCTAAATCGGTTGAGGAAATGCTATAAAGACACTATTGGGAAACCTAAAAAAGCTGATGGATTATTAAATTATATCATAGAAATTCACTAAAGTTAATTTCATATATATGATTATTACTATGGTTAGAGTACAAAATTTCATTGTACTATTTTTGCTTCTATAAATGTGAATATTTAAAAAAACAAACAAACATGGAGTCTGGCCCATGTGGCTTAGTGGTAGAGTGTCTCACCAAAAGGTCACACATTTGATTCCTGGTCATGGGCATGTACTTGGGTTGCAGATTCGTTTCTCGGCTCCAGCTGGGGTGCCTGCAGAAGGCAACCAGCCAACCTCTCTCACACTGATGTTTCACTTTCTCTCTCTCTCTCCCTCCTTCTCTCTACTCTTTCAAAATTCAACGGAAAAAATATCATCAGGTGAGAATTCACAAAGAAAAAAAAAAGGAAATCTTAATAGTCTCATTCCAGAGGGGAAAAACATTTGCCCTTGATTTAAAGGCAAAACTCGTAATATGTTATATTTCAATCAAAAGCATTTTTTATTACAAGTTCAATGAGGTACTATGAGCTGGACATGAAGTACTCAATAAATGTGTTTAAATGCAACTGAAATTCAGGTATAACTTTTACTCAAAAAAATAGGTGAGTCCGACTGGCGTGACTCAGTGGTAAGCATCAACCTATGAACCAGGAGATCATGGTTCGATTTCCAGTCAGGGCACATGCGCAGGTTGCAGGCTTGATCCCCAATGCAGCAGATCAATGATTCTCTCTCATCATTGATGTTTCTATCTCTCTCTCCCTCTCTGAAATCAATAAAAATATTTATTTTTAAAAGGTGGAGCCCTAGCCAGGCTCAGTTGACAGAGCATCATCCTGCAGACTGAAGGGTCCCAGGTTCAATTCCGGCCAAGGGCACATGCCTTAGTTGTGGACTCGATCCCCAGTAGGGGGTGTGTAAGAGGCAGCCAATCAATGATTCTCTCTCATCATTGATATTTCTATCTCTCTATCTCTTTCCCTTCCTCTCTAAAATCAATAAAAATATTTTATTTTAAAAAATAGGTGAAATGGTAATACTGGAATGATTCTACTTATGCATACTGGTATTCCACATGAAGTGCTTACTCAAATGATAGGAAGAGTATATCAGGTGGGGAATAAACATACTTTCTAACTACAAGGTATTATTATGCTAACAGCTTTCCACATTATCTCACTTAAGCCTTATAGCAGCATTATGAAATCAATAGAGGCCCAGTGCATGAAATACGTGCACTTGCGAGGGGGGGGGGGGGGCTCAGCCCAGCCTGTGCCCTATCACAGGTCAGGACCTCTCGGGGATGTCCACCTGCTGGCTTAAGCCCGATCCCATAGCGGGCCTAAACTCGCAGTCAGACATCCCTCTAAGTTAGCAGTTGGACATCCTTCTCGCAGTCCAGGACCCCTTGCTCCTTACCACACATCTGCTCGCTGCTCCTTACCACTCAGCTTGCTGCTCCTTAGCACTGCTGCAGAGGCAGGAGAGCTCGACAGCCATGAACCTGGCTTCTGACTGAGTAGTGCACCTCGCCCTCCCTCCCCCCTCCCCCCATGGGAGCACACTGACCACCAGGGGGCAGCTCCTGCATTCAGCTTCTGTTCTCTGGCAGTCAGTGCACATTATAGCCACCAGTTGTTATGCTGTAACCATTGTTTAGGCTTTTATTATATAGACTAGAACCCGGTGCACGAAGTTGGTACATGAAATTGGTGCACGGGAGGGGGGGGGGGTGTTCCCCTCAGCCCAGCCAGCACCCTCTCCAATCCAGGACCCCTTGGGGGATGTCCAATTGCTGGTCTAGACTGGCAGTCAGATATCCCTCTCACAATCCTGGACCGCTGGCTCCTAATCACTCACTTGTCTGCCTGCCTAGTCACCCCTAACTGCCCCCCACTGCCAGACAGGTCACCCGCAACTGGCCTTTCCCTGCCAACCTGGGCGTGCCTAACTGCCCCCACCACCACCAGCCTGGTCATCCCTAACTGCCTCCCTTGCCAACCTGGTTGGCCCAACTGCCCCCTCCCCCGCCGGCCTATTCACCCCTCACTGCCCTCCTGCCAGCCTAATCGCTCCCAATTGCCCCTCCTGCCAGCCTGACTGCCCCCAACTGCACACCCCCCCCCACCAGCTTGGCCACCCCACGCAGCCTGCTTGTTCAGTCATTTGGTAGTCCCTCGGGCAGGCCCTGAGTGGCTGGGCAGCCACCACCTGAGGCTTGCCTGTGCCTCAGGCGGGCTCTGGGCAGCAGGGGGGCTGAGTGCCGCCATCTTGTGGCTGTGGGCGCCGCCATCTTTGATGGCATGGCAGTCAATAAGCAATTCCCTCTTTATTAGATAGGACTAGAGGCCCAGTGCACTGATGGGGTCCCTCAGCTTGGCCTGAAGACATACCCCAAGGGGTCCCAGCTTGCGAGAGGGTGCAAGGCTAGGCCAAAGGACCCCACCAGAACATGATCAGAGCCGGGGAGGGAGTGTGGGAGGGCTCCAGGACGTGTCCAGTCTGTGTCACCCAGTCCAGATCTAGGCCAGCCAGCCAGGGAGGGACCACGGGTCTGGGCAGAGAGGGACTGAGGAAGGGTTCCAGAGCATCTTGCCCCAGTATCTATTGGCTGGACCCCAGCAGCAAACCAACCTATGCATTGGAGCATCTGCTCCCTGCTGGTCAGTGCACGTCATAGCTACCACTCGAACAATCAAATGGTCACTTAGGCTTTTATATATATATATATATATATATATATATATATATATATATATATATATATATATATGAACTAGAGGCCCGATGCCCAAATTCATGCATGGGTGGGGTCTGGTGAACCTTCCCTGATCGGAGCCGATAGGGCAGGGCTGGCTGAGGGGAAGGGCCATGGCAGTTGGCTGGCCAGCCCCACCCCCTGGCCTAACTCCCAGTTGAACTCCCGGTCAAACTCCTGGTCGAGGGGACAATTTGCATATTAGCCTTTTATTATATAGTATATAGATTATCGCCATCACCATTATTTCAGATTTTTAAAAACTCAGAAAAGTTAGAACACTGCTCAAAGTCACACAGCTAATAAATACAGAACAGAAATTCAAATCTGTATGCCTCGGATTCCAACACTTATGCCACAGATCAGAGCCTTGATTTGTAAAGGCAAAGTGCTCCATAAATTAATAATAATGATTAATGTCCAGAATGAGGGGAGGGGGAATTAGATTCATGTAAGATAAAACTATGTAAAAGGCATAGACTATGTTAGAATTTCTGTTTTTTGTTCTTAGAGCAATATGAAGACTTATAAAATTGGAGGTGAAATTACTAGCTTGCAGGGAGAGGGAGGCGGCTGGCTGCAGTATGAAGACTACAGACCACTAAAAAGAATAGAAACGCCAGAGCTCCCAAAATGACTCTGCAAGGAGGTCAGCAAATCCTCTCCCCTAAAACTAATGAAAAAATAGGAAAATATTATCAAAAAGAACTAAAGTCTCTGAGAATTGATCAAAGGACATAAATCAAAGCAAGAAGTATTTATTCAAGAAAATCTACCAAATCACAATGAGAAATGTTGTATTTCAGCTAGAGGTTACTAACATCAGGATCCGTAGTACTGCTGATTTTGTGGCACATAAGTTTTATTCTGAGCAGACACGACAGGCCAAAAAGATTGGCAGTTAGCTGGCCCTGAAAGAGGGTACTGGCTTTATTGGAGAACTTAATGGAATAGTGTCAAAAACAAGAGTGCGCTCTCTCAAGCAATCCCGGCAATAGTGGTCAGGAAAGACAACAAAATGACACACCAGACAGAAACTTAATAGGGAGATCCTTGGTGGTCAGGAAGGCTATTGCATGCACAAGGCTGCTTCTGCTCAAGAGACATTAGAGAGATCGACCGCTGAATGTAGGACAAATTTTAAAATTCCTAAAATTTTAAAACATTTCCCCAAACCACAAACAGATTCAAAGAAAAATGATGAAACAATTTTTGGCCCAAGGCATTTAGGAACAACCTCTAATCAATCATTAGCAGACCACTAAAATATAGTGCCCAGAGATAATCCCTAGAAAGACATGCATAAAAAAAAAAATTTTTTTTTAAGAAAAAAGCTGTAGCCCTTCAGTAAGAGAAAAATTTCCTTCAAATCTTTTCTTTGAAATTCCAAATTGTAGCCTTCCTTCTCTTCTACAGCTTTGCTGGAGAAACAGTCTCTAAAGTGATTTTCTTGCTTTGGTTTGGGTGGGTTCTTTTTGTGTGTGTTGTGTGGGGTTTTGGTTTTTTTTTTTTCCTGGCCTTTACTAAGTCTAATAAAATTTTTTTTTTTGGGGGGGTCACGTTGAGGTTGAGCAGTGATTTCAAAAGCAGACATTGAGAAGAAAACACATTCAAAAGAATTAGTTAAAGCAAGTCATTAAATAAATAAAAACAATAGCAAAGCAACAAGCCAGGGAGGGCTCAGAATCCATATAGCTATAAGGACATCAATTACCTGTCTGAAGATACTTAGCTCAAAATCTCCACTGCAACTGAAACAAGGACATTAGGGGCTGGGTTTTGCCACACTGACAAACCTAGAAAAGGACGAGGTGGAGATGGAAGAGACGGAAGCAAAGGTGGCAACAGCAGCAGCAAGGACCACAAGTAATCCATTCCCTGGAGGTTGAGGGCAATAATAATGCCTAATACAGTTTTAATTAGTTCATCCTTCTTTAATCCACTGTTTTACAAAAAAGCCTGGGCAGCAGTTTTAGGGCTATTCTGTTGCCTCAAGTCATTGAGAGAGTACAAACAGTGGTGAATACACCACCTTACATGGGTGCCCTCACAGTCCCAGTTCAGTGAGGGAACCACCACCAACAACAATCACCAACAGATTTAGAGTGTTGTTCTGGACTACAGATTCCAAGTCTGGTTCTTCTACCATTTAAGAAATTCTATGAGTAACCCAATATAAGCTTTCAAAATATTTTTTCTGTTTAGAGGAATTTTTATTGCTTAAAACTATGAATACTAACACACATTTTAGACAGAAACAGCATGCCAAAGCATTACTTTAAAAGTTTCAAAATACCCTGTTTCCCCGAAAATAAGACAGTGTCTTATATTAATGTTTGCTCCCAAAGATGCGTAATGTCTAATTTTCAGGGGATGTATTATGTTTCCATGAAGTAGGTCTTATTTACAGGGGAACATAGTAAGTCACTTCAACTCAGCCACCCCCACCATCTTACAAATGGCATGTTTCAAACGTCTCACAGCTCCTCCCTCAATCTACAATGACTCCTTCTCATTAAGGGCCAATGTCAACATTCATGAGAACGACTGGTAGAAAACTGTCTGGCATATCACATCCTGAATAGACACTTAAAGAGTTTCTTGATAAAAACTGATAATAAAGGAAACAATTTGTGAGAGATTTTATATTTACGTCACCATAAACATGAAACAAAGATGTGTAAAAGAACGAAAAAACGCTAAAACTGTCTGCTTCATCCACATTATAATTTAAAAGTTCAATAATCATCAATGCATAATGACCATGAGATAATCTATTCTTAAATACTCAGAAACTAGAATTGTACATGTAATTAACAGTTATGCTATGGTGTGAATGCTTATCCCTCCAAAACTTATATGTTAAAATCATAACTCCCAAGGTGATGGCATAAGCAGGTGTGATCTCTTAGGTGATTAGGTCATGAGGGGGAAGGAGCCCTTATAAATGGGATTAGTGTCCTTATAAAAAAGGACCCAAGAAAGCTTCCTGGCCCTTTCTACTGTGTGAGGTCACAGTAAAAAACAAACAACAAACAACAGCTATCTAGGAAGCAGGCCCTCACCAAACAACAAATCTGCCAACGCCTTGATCTTTGCAATCTCCATAATTGTGAGAAATAAATGTCTTGTTGCTTATAAGCAACCAGTTATATTTTTTATAGAAATCCAAACAGACAAATACAAGTTATCTTTAGCACAATGTTTCTAGATTGTGCACATCCTTCCTTATACAAATACACTACTACTAGTGCTACAACTACTACAACAACTACTACTAATAATAATAATAATAGTGGTAATAATACCACCACCACCAGCAGCAGTAGCAGCGGCATGAAATGTCTAAAGCATAAACTTTCAACCATGGCAGCATTTGAGAATGACCTAAGAAACTCATTAAAATATCAATAACTTGGTTTCTTCTATCAGAGATTCTCACTAAATTGGTCAGGCATCAATATTGTCTAAGTTTCTCTAAAAAATATTCTAATGCACTCAGACAGGGTTTAGAACCAGTAAAAAGAAATCTGCAAGCACCTATTTATCCTTAGCACTCAGTTTCTGTACAATTGGTGTTAATGTGTTTAACTCATTAACCAGTTGATGATAAATATTAACAAATAATTAGCCCCAGGTGGCACATTCAGTACGTAAATTGTGAAAAACTATATAAAGGAGTGACGCACCAAATACATTTTATCCACATAACAGCCTTTCATATATTCTTCAAACATTTTAAGTTTGACAAATGGGATTTTAAAAGTTCACAATTACTGCTTAAATTTTTCTAAGTAGAAATATACTGAGATCTGTGAGAATAAAAATGGATTTTCAAATTTCTTCTACAACTTTTCAAGCTCTTTATATCTAATTCTTTATAGAAGGGCATCCCTCAATTATGATTTTAATTTGTTAATCCATTCAATATGTTACATACAACAGTCTCATTTTACTTACAAGACATGAATATATAGCATATTACAATATCCTTTAAAATCTTTTATCTGCCGAAACCGGTTTGGCTCAGTGGATAGAGCGTTGGCCTGCGGACCGAAAGGTCCCAGGTTCGATTCCGGTCAAGGGCATGTACGTTGGTTGCAGGCACATCCCCAGTGGGAAATGTGTAGGAGGCAGCTGGTCAATGTATCTCTCTCATCGATGTTTCTAGCTCTCTATCTCTCTCTCTTCCTCTCTGTGAAAAATCAATAAAATATATTTAATAAATAAATAAATAAATAAATAAAAATCTTTTATCTGTAGTTTAGAAAATGTTACCAAAATGATAAAAGAGGGATTATATTAGATGACCTAGGAATTTTCATCAAAATAGATACAACACAAGGAGTATATATATACAATTGACCATTAAACACATGGATTTATACTGAGCAGGTTCACTTGTATTTTTTTTTTTCAAAAAAAAATAGGAACATTTTTTAGAGATTTGCAACAATTTGAAAAATACATACACACAAATCACATAGCCTAGAAATATTAAAAACCTTAAGGAAATGTTAGCTAGCTATGTCATCACTACAAAAAATTTATGTAGACACTAGTCTATATTATCACTTACTGCCATAAAACATGCACAAATATATTCTAAAAAGTTAATTTCTCAAAACTTAGACACAGCACAGTACCATTGACAGTCAAGAAAAATGTAAAATGTAAAAGATGCAATTTTAAATCATAAATACATAAAATTAACTGTAGTTCTTGTACTATTATAATAACTTCATAGTCATCTCCTATTGTTATTGTGGTAAACTCACATGCTGTGTTACGTATCATCTCTGTGTGAGCAGTTCATCTCTCCAGTAAACTGTGTATCATAGTAAAAAGTGATCTCTTGCGGTTCTCGAATACTTTTTCATCATGTTTAGTGCAGTACTATAAAACCTTGGCAGCACCATGGGACCCATACAAAATGCCACTAGCGGTGCTGGAAATGTTCCCTAAAAGCAAAGAAGTCTTGGCATCACAAGAAAAGTTTGAATTGCTTGATGAGTACTGCAGATTGTGGTTGCTTCTCGGTCATTTCAAGATAAATGAGTCCAGCGTTAAGAATCATTGTTTAAAAAAAAAAAAAAAATACCATTTGTAAAGCCATTCCTGCAGGTATGCCATCAAGGGCAAAATCTTTTTACTTCATATTGAAAATGCAGCTTTTATTTGGGTGCAGGATTGCTATTAAAAAAGCAAATCTATAACTCTAAGATGATTGGAGAAAAAGTGAAGTCATTTTATGGCAATTTAAAGTAAAATAAAGATGAAGGATCTAAAGCTGGAGAATTCAATACCTGCAAAGGATTGTTGTGTGTGTGTGTGTGTGTGTGTGTGTGTGTACGCATATATGTATATGTGTGTATATATGCACACATATGTGTATATGTGCACACATCTGTGTATATACATACATGTAGTGTATGCGCACGCACACACACATATAAATATATGTTGGTTTAATAATTTTAGAAAGAGGTTTGGCTTAAAAAATGTCAACGTAACAGAAGCAGCTTCTGCCAATCAAGAGACAGCAGACAAGTTGCCATTAAAAAATCATTGAGGAGAAAGTTTACCTGCCTGCACAGATTTTTACTGCAGACAAAAGTACCCTATTATGGGGGAGAGGGAGGAGAATTCCACAAAGAACATTTATTAGTAAGAAAGAGAAGCAAGCACCAGGATTTAAGACCGGAATGGATAGACTATGTATATGTTTTGTGCAAATGTAATCAGGTTTATGATCTATCAAGCTCCTAAACCCTGAGCTTTGAAAGAAAAAGATAAATACCAGCTGCAAGTCTTTGTTTTTTCAGTACAAGAAATTATTATTATTATTATTATTATTTAGTATAAGACTTTAATAGGCATTTCACAGAAGAGGAATGACCAATAAACACTTTTTTAAAAAGCTGCCCGGCCGGCATGGCTCAGTGGTTGAGCATCAACCTATGAACCAGGAAATCACGGTTCCATTCCCCATCAGGATACATGCCTGGGTGGTGGGCTTAATCCCGTGTGGGCGTGCAAAAGGTAGCTGAACGATGACTATCATTATGGATGTTTCTCTCTCTCACTCCCTCTCCCTTCCTCTCTGAAATCAAGTGTACGAAGAAGGCCTAGATAATAAAAACTCTTTCCCTGAAATGGTTCTATCGATGCTTGTCCCTGAAGTACCTTACCAGTAAAAAGACTGCTTTTTAAAGTTCTTTTGATACTGGACAACCCCCCTGACCACCTAGAACCCAGTGAGCTCAACATCAAAGTGCTCTACTTGCCCCCAAACACAGTATCTTTAATTCAACCTCTAGTCTAGATGGTAAGGATTTTTAGGACTCATTACACACAGCACTCTATGGAAAGGACTGTCAACATTATGGAAAAGAACCCGGATAGAAAGAACATCATGAAAGTCTGGAAGGATTATACCTTTTCTATAATAAAGATGCCATCTTTATTATAAAAAAAGGTGTGAAAAACAGCAAACCTGAAACAATAAATTCCTGCTGGAGAAAACTGTGTCCAGATGTTGTACATGACTTCACAGGATTCCCAACAGAGCCAATCAAGGAAATCATGAAAAAGATTAAGGATCAGACAAAGAAAAAAGGGGGGGGGGGGAAAGGGATGTGAAGTGTTTCAAGATATGGATCTTGGAAAAATTCAAGAGCTAACAGACACCACAGTAGCGGGACTAACAGAAGACGACTTGAAGATGAGTCCTTCCAAACCAGTTCAGACTAAGAAGAAGATGCAGTGCCAGAAAGCAAATTCACATTAGATAACCTGGCAGAAAGACTTTGATTATTCAAGACTGCTTTTTTTTACCTGCTTTTCAGAAATGGATTCTTCTATAATATGGGCGTTGAAACTAAAGCAAATGGCGGAGGATTGGTACCATACAGGAACATTTTAAAGAAATTAAAAAGCAAAACTGTATGACAGAAATTATGATGTATGATGTACTTCCATAGGGTTACATCAAATGTTCATGCTTCTCCTATCTTCCCTTCTACCTCTGAACAGTAATACCATCCCTCTTCCTTCTCCTCCTCCTCAGCCTACTCAATGTGAAGATAATGAGGGTGAAGAACTTTATGACGATCCACTTCCATGTGAATAGTAGTAAATAAACATCATGCTGTAAAGTTAATATACTTACTTGTTGTGTATGTGTCTTCATGTAAAAATCCAATAACTGTAGACAAGAACTGTTTGAGATGTTTTGTATCATCATCATCATCATCATCATCATCATTGCCTAAGTATTCACTGTTTAGAACATCAGTGAATACACTGCAAGACGTGTATTGCAGTGCATAGCCAATCCTTACATAGGCATAAGGAGAGTGATACTTCATATCAAATTAATAATGTGTTAGTTTTCCTACTGTTTTAGAACTTTGCTTTCAAATAATTATATTACAGTATAATATGCCTCTCTCATAATTGGTACATGACAGATATATGATTTTATAAAGATGTAACGATGCTTGCAATGCTGAATGTGACTGTGAAAGTGTCATGAAAATTTTATTACAATTTACTCTGTAGTGTATATGCTAAGCTACCATGAAGCAATGATACTACCATAATGCAATCATTTTGCTGCTTCTTCATTATCAATGCATGAATTGTTATACCTGTAAATAAATATGAATCTTTTTCACATTACCTTTGTATTTTTGATGTCTAATGTTAGTAATACATAAAATATATATAATGTTTTGTACAATATAAGATGTAGGTACTGACAGATGGATGATTTATCTTATGAACAGACAACATAAACCTATAGTATCGATAAATACAGTATTGTACATGTATTTTCCTCACGATTTTATTAAAATTTTCTTTTCTCTAGCTTATTTTATTGTGAGAATACAGTATATAACATGTAGAACATACATAATATGTGTTAATCAACTGTTTATATTATCAGTAAGGCTTCCAGACAATAGTAGGCTATTAGTACTTATGTCTGAAGGGGGGGAGGAGGTTAGGTTTCAGAAGTTATATGTGGATTTTCAACTGCATGGGTATTAATAATCCTAACCCCTGCAGTGTCCAAAGGTCAACTGTAGTCACTTTGACAATATGTTACTTTTACACTGATCAATTTGCATCTATTCTTGGCTATGCTAAACTAAATGTGAAATAATCACAAAACTAATGTTTTTAAGAAATAATTATGAACTTTTTCTTTTCTTTAACTAGGTCCAGTCAAGTAAAAGATTAATATTTTTAAAGCTTCCATGCCTTACACAAAACTACTCCAAAAGCAATAGATAATTCTGAGTTTTCACCAAGGAGAAATAGTGTTTCAACACTCCTAAAAATAAAAGCCATCACTTATCCTCTTTTTCAACTCCATATAAATCAGCAACAGAAAAAAGTGTGCAATCTTACTCAGGCACCCAGCCAGAGTAGACAGACACGCCCCAAAACCAACTCTCTTTGCATGTGTGTGTCAGGAGAAGGGGTCATTAAGATTGTTTGTCATAATTACTGACTTAGTTTCTGCCTGAGACTCCAAGAATCAGAATAAAATATATCTCCATTCTTCTAATAATGGTGCTAATTTTACAGCTACCTGTATACTATCTAGGGTCAAAAGGCAATAATAAGTTACCTTTAATTTCATATTGGGATCATACACATCAGAAGAATAAACTTCAAGATAACCACAGGAAAAAACAAACAGAATAGTGATTTAGAACTAAAAATAAATAAATAAACCTAGCAGAATAACAACTTTACTCCCCAAAATTTAACAAACGAAACTATGAAAATTCTCACATGAATAGATAATTTGAGTAGTTCTGTACCTATTAAAGAAATTAAACTCATAATTTAAAAGCCTTACAATAAAGAAAACTCAAGGTTTAGATGGCTAAATCGGTAAATTCCACTAAATATTTCAAGACTAAATAATACCAATTCTACAAATATTCTCAAAACACACACACACACACACACACACACACACACACACACACACACAAAACAGAATACGAAAGAGTAATAAATGCCCAATGCATTTAATGAAGCATTGCCTTGATTCCAAAATCTGAAAATGACATTTCAAGAGGAAAATCAAAAAACACACAATCCTATAAACCAATATCTTTCATGAACACAAATGCAAAAGCCTTAATGTTATTAGCAAATCAAATATATATAAAGGTGAATACCGCATGATTAAGTGGGGCTAATTCCAGAAATGCAAGGCAGGGTCAATATAAAAAAATCAATGTAATTCAACATAGCAACAGACTAAAGAAGAAAAACTATCATTCTCAATAGATACAGGAAGGCACTGGAAAAAACCACCACCATCCTAATAGATATAAAAGCCCAGTGTCGTAATGACTGTTCACAACCGAAGGCTGACCAACACAGAGGTCCTTTAGTCAACCCTGGGTTGCTGTGGCAACCCAGCACTGACTCCCCAGGGGGCTGAGACTCAGAGACAGAAGCAAAGTCTGATCTGCAACCTCAGTGGCAGCTGTTGATCAGTACTTGCTTCTCTCTTTCTCTCCCTCTTTCTTTCTCGGCCTCACCAGCAGCTGGGCTTTTCTTTCTCTCCTGGCCTCTGTGGAGGCTGCTGTTCAGCCCCACCTCTCTGATCCACCCAGAGATAGTCCCAGAGATGCTAAATTGGCATAGGAACTGACCAATCAAAACCAAATCTGGGTGCTGTGAAGAACCAATGGTTTTCAAAGAGGTAAAGCTTTTGACACTGACTGGCATAGAAACTGACCAATCAGAACCAAATGTGGGTGTTGTTTAAAAAAAATGGCTGCCTAGGAGGTGAAGCTTTTGATGTTGATTGGCATAGAAACCAACCAATCAGAACCAAATGTGGGTGCTGTGAAGAACCAATGGCTGCCTAGAAGGCGGAGCTTCTCATGCTGACTGGCATAGACACTAGTAGAACCAAATGTGGGTGCTGTGGGAAGGCAATGGATGCCTAGGAGGCAGAGCTTCTGATGCTATCATAGAAAATGTCCAATCAGAACCTAATCTGGGTACTGTGGGGAGCCAATGGCTGCCTAGAAAGCAGAGCTTTTGACGCTGACTGGCATAGAAACCGACCAATCAGAACCAAATTGGCTAGCAGAGGAGGGCACTTGGGAGTGAGATCAGGCCAGCAGGGTAGGGCAGTTGGGGGCAACCAGGCCGGCAGGGGAGGGCAATTAGAGGAGATCAGGCAGGCAGGTAGAGGCAGTTAAAGGCAATCAGGCAGGTGGGTGAGCAGTTAGGAGCCAGCAGTCCCAGACTGAGAGAGAGATGTCCCCAATTGGAGAGAGTGCAGGCTGGGCTGAGGGTACCCACCCCCTCCATGCATAAATTTTGTGCACTGGGCCTCTAATTAATTCGTAATAAAAACTCTCAGCAAACTAGAATAGAACTTCCTTACCTTAATAATGTACATCTACAAAAGCACTTGCAGCTAACACCATAAATAATACTGAATGCTATTTGGAGTATAAGGCAAAGATGTCTGCTCTCACCATTGCAATTTAACATCCTACTAGAAGCCTTAGCTAGTGGAATCAGTGGAATCAGAGGTTGGAGGAGAGAAGGCAAGGTAAAATAAATAAATAAATAACACAGACTAAAAAAGTTAATAAAACTTCTCTATTTACAGACATAGTTATTTATATATATAATCCAAAAAAATCTACAAAAAGTTACTAGAACCAATATGTGAGTTGAGCTAGATCTCAGATATTTGGTTGATATAAAAATCAATTATATTCTATACAAAAGCAATGAAAATTAAAATTTGTAAATAATATCACAATAGAATTATAAAACATAGAATATTTAGGTATGAATGTAACAACACATGTGCAGGATCTGTTTGCTGAAACCTACAAAACAGTAATGAAAGAAATCAAAGACTTAAAATAAATGAAGAATTAACATCATGTACATATATGGAAAAGACTTAACATGGTTAATATACCAACTTTCCCAAAGCTAATAATTAGAATTTATAATCCTAATAAAAATCCCAGCAAAATTTAACTGGAAATTGATAAACTGATACTAATATTCATTTGAAAAGTCAAAGACTAGAGTTGTCAAAACAATTATGAAAATGAAAAACCACCTTGGAGAACTCATACTAACTGTTTTCAAGACTTAACTACCTTTACTACAGTAATCGGGACAGCATGTTATTAACAAAACAATAGACACAAAAAAACAAAAGCATATACCAAAGAGTCTAGGAATAGATTCACATACTTCCAACTGTTTTCAATAAAGGTTAAAAGACAATTTAACAGAGGACAGTTGGTGCTGGAACAATTGTACATCCATATGCCAAAAGATGAACTTCAATTATATCACATACCACATACAAAACTTCTCAAAAT
Source organism: Vespertilio murinus (assembly GCA_963924515.1). Classification (NCBI taxonomy): domain Eukaryota; kingdom Metazoa; phylum Chordata; class Mammalia; order Chiroptera; family Vespertilionidae; genus Vespertilio; species Vespertilio murinus. The sequence goes on along the minus strand of OZ004707.1, from coordinate 174,278,031 downwards.
AGGTCACAGAAGTAAATGTGAAATCTAAAACTTCTAAATAAGAATGGGAGGGGAAAAAAAGACCTCAGTGTAGGCATAGATTTCTAAGATTTGACACTGAAAGCCAAAAGCACAACCCTAAAAGAAAAATTGGCAACCAAAATATAAAATGCCTGCTCTTTGTATAAGATGTTAGGAAAATGAAATGAGGCCTGGCCAGACAGCCTAGATCACGTTTGAATCCTGGTCGGTGGCCGGGCTGCGGGCTCAATCCCAAATATGGGGCATGCAGGAAGGTAGCTGATCACTGATTCCCTCTCATCATTAATGTTTCTTTCCCCTTTCCTTTCTGAAATCAATAATATATATGTTATACGTATAGTGTTGTTGTTTTTTAAAGGGAGAGTGTAATGACAAGCCACAGACTAGGAGAAAAGATTACCAAACACCTATCTAATAAAGGACTGGCAACCAGAATAAATCAATAACTTTTAAAACTCAACAATAATAAAGAAAAGCAATATAAAATTTGGCAAAAAGTGTGATAGATATTTCAACAAAGAAATACACGAATAACATTAAAACATACAAAGATGCTCACCATCATTAGTCATTGGAGAAACCCAATTAAAACCACAATGTAATATCATTACATAGACACAAGAATGGCTTAAAGGAAGATGACAATATCAGCTACCAGTGAGGAACCAAAGCAACTGGAACTCACATTACTAGTGGTTATGAAAAATGGTATAAACACTTTGGGAAATTTTCAGTTTCTTATAAAGTTAATTAGTAATCACAAAAACCAACAATCTGACTTCTGGATACTTACCCAAGAGTAATGAAAATTTATGTTCACACAAAAATCTGTACAGGAGTTTACAGCAACTTTATTTGTAACCAAAACTGGAAACAACTGAAGTGTCCTTGAACTGATTAATGGATAAACAAACTATAATACATCCACACAATGGAATACAACTCAGTCAGAACAACAATAAAAAATAAAAACTACTGATATAACATAGATGAATCTCAAATGTATTATGCATCAAAGAAGCCAATCTCAAAAGGCTACACACTAATTCCATTTATACACATTCTGGGAAATGAAAAACTATAGGAACAGAAAAGAAATCAGGCAGGACCTGGAGGTGGAGAAAGAAGGTAAATACAAAGGAGCACAAGGAAATCTGCAGGGAGGATAATGAACAATTCTTTATCTGGATTGTGGTGGTAATACTGACAAAGACATTTTCTTTGACTAAACTCTAGCCAGGTTCTTCTTGAATCCTTTCTCAACTGCCTCAACCTTGGCCTATAAAGACATAAAAACACTAACATAGTTTCTAACAATTCATGGCTTCATCCAAAGGAGGAACTAGCCTCTCTTAAAGTGCATACCTAAGAAAACCTCAAAACTGCCAAAAGAATCCACTGTTTGTTCCAACCAACACCTGAACATAGGGCCCCTGTCTACCAGTTTCCCCGGGAGGGTAGGAGCCTTCAACAAACGCCAATTAACCAACCCAGATGGTTTTACATGGACCAATCTCTCTTTCCAGCTTTCTGTAATTTATCAATTCCCTGACTCTTCTGAACCCCTACTCACCCCCCATTCATCCTCATTCTCCTTTTAAAACATTTGAGTCGTCCCTGCACAAATCAAAGTTGAGTTCCATCCATGCTGGACTCTTTTCCATGTCGCAATAATATATTACTGATTAAATCTGTCCTTACCATTTAAACTGGGATCCAGCATTTATCAAAATTCATACATTAAAGAGGTGAATTTTACAATGTAGAATTACGCCTCAAAATAAGAAAAGCAAACATTTATAAGCAATTAACAAAAAAACTTCTGAATCATTAACAATAATTCACCTCATTAACAGCTAAAATAAAATAAAAAGATGATCCTTAAATGCTGAAAAAGTCATGACAAAAACCAATTATAGACTGTGTTTCTATCAACCAACAAATGTGTACACCTTTCTCTAACAGGCATACACAAACCATGGCCAGGAGGTCATGTCTGATCTATTCCTTGTTTTAGTATGGGTCCATGAACTAAGAATAATTTTTACATTTTTAAAGGGTTGTAAAAAAAAGAAAAAGAAAAAAGTAACATGCAACAGAGACTGGATGTGGCCCACAGAGACTACAATATTTACTGTCTGGGCCTTTATAGAAAACATTTGCCCACCCCTTGTTCTAAAGCCTGACTACAAAATATGGTCCACGGACCAATGCCTCAGCAAAACCTCAGGCTCCATCCTAGAACTTACTAAATAAGAATCTGCATTGTAACAGAGAATTTTTAAAAAGTATATTGTTCCTTGTAGACATGTCTTTGCAACATCAGAAAATACATAGTAAATATATAGTAATACAAGTAGTATACTCAACTCTAGAAAACACTACAGTATTTCTAGGATAAATTTATAATGCACTTGGCAAATTGCTCCCAGATCAATTCAGAAAAACCATCAATTAAATCTAAATTATACTGTGCCTATTTGCTGAACCCAAAATTATAGCTGACACAGTCCAACACCAAAATAAAATACTTTAAATCATTCTGCCAGAGAATATGATAAGTACCATACCATTCATTAAGTATAATAAAAATTATAAAGGTGCTCCAAGGTTTTTAAGAACATTTTCCTAATTATTTCATATAAAGAAATAACCTTTTATGTATGTTATAGTCATTCATCTCAGCCTCCCAGAATGACTTGGAAATGGCCATTCTACAAGTCCTGCCACAAAAATAAGTATTTAACGGAAAATTAGATAGTGTCAGTCAGCTATGCTGAAATTCTGCTGCTATGACTGCCCTTGGGAATGAGAGAGGACAGAGCATATATTTAACAGTAATTTAGATAAAATTATAAATACTGCAAAATACAATCATTACTCTAGGATCAAGGGATTTGCATTGGTTTAAAACAATGCAAATCTCCCTCACAGCAAAAGTCATTAAAAAATAGTATTGGTAATACACAGGGATTTGGATTTGGGATTCTCCCCCATTCTTTAAGATCTGACAGTTTCCACAATACTTTTTAAAGCAAATGTTGAAAATATTAACTGTAATATACTTTTCTACTACTCCTACCTTAATTACAAAAAAAAACTGTGTATTAATTCCAGGCTGAAGTGTTTATTTTTTATTGTTTTGAAGTTAATTGATTAAACTCATTTAAAATATATACTGTATCTATATTAGATTAAACATAAGCTCACACTGATGTCTCTAATTCTAAATCACTATCACATGGATCATTTTAGCCTCAAACAAGTTGCTTATCTACAACTTCCTACTCCATCAGTGAGAAACCTGGTCCCCACCACCTACCATCTATTTTATCTAACTGTTTAATTCTAGTATAGAGTCAGAATTGGGAACTGTACTTATGGGAAGCAACACTATCAACTAGAGTACACTGCTTATGTGCAGTTCCTTTTCCTCTAGTCTCACAGGTTTCATGCATTTCCAAAGTTACTTAGGTCAGCACTTCTTGTTCCCATTTCTCTTCAGTGAGATTTTTCATACATTTCTAATAGAATTAGATTATTCTGTCTGTCTCATTCTACATTCCACTTGGGGTCCTCCAACCTCCTAATTTTTATTTTGTTATTATTATTATTTTTTTTTTTTAGAAAGAGAGAAAGATAGCTCGAGAGAGAAACATGTTGCCTCCCATATGCTCTGACGGGGGATCTAAACCACAGCCTGGGTACATGCCCTGACTGGGAATTAAACCTGAGACCCTTGGATGCCCGGGACTCCCAACAAACTGAGCCACACTAGCCAGGACCCAATTTTTTTAAAAAAAATTCATACATTAGCCGAGACCTGTTTGGCTCAGTGGATGGAGCATCGGCCTGCGGACTGAAAAGTCCCAGGTTTGATTCTGGTCAAGGACATGTACCTTGGTTGTGGGCACATCCCCAGTGGGGGGAGGCGGGGGTTTGCAGAGGGCAGCTGATCGATGTTTCTCTCTCATCGATGTTTCTAACTCTCTATCCCACTTTCTTTCTCTCTGTAAAAAAAAAAATCAATAAAATATGTGTTTTTTTTTAATTTCATACATCAAGTTTCACTTTCTGCTGTAGTTATATTGATTGGTTCTGACAAATGTACATTGATTTCTTTAATGATGCTTCTCATCTTCTACATATAAAACATCTTAAACAATTTTACCACTCATTCTGCAGGTAAATACTATGCATTTTCAAACTCTTCTTTAGTGTACATCTTTGTAGGCTTATTTCCATGTAGAGATCACTTTTTTCACAATCTCATTTCAGAAAACTTTTGTTTTCCAATTGCTAACAGTTCTATTTTCATGATTGGGCGTCAAAGAAAAAATAGTTATGTAAAAAAAAAAAAAAAAACCAAAACAGATTTCATATCTTATTTTACAACCAAGTTCTAAGAATTTCACTTATACTTCTATCATTAGTAAACTAATAGAAGCTTTAAAAGACAATTATGAATTTACTAGCCTGGCCTGCAGGATCAGGCTAAATCCCACTCTCCGCATTCAGCGGAGAGATCCCAGATTGTGAGAGGGTACAGGCCAGTGCGCCAGGCAAGGTACCCAACTGGTGCACGATTTGGCCAGAGGAAGGGATGCGGGAGGTTGGCCAGCCAGAAAGGGACCATGGGAGGGCTCCAGAGCATGTCTGGCCCTTCTCATTCAGTCCTAATCGGCTGGACCTCAGCAGCAAGCTAACCTACTGGTCAGAGCATCTGCTCCCTGGTGGTCAGTGCACATCATAGCAACTGGTCAACTGTCAACCCCTGGTGGTCAGTGCACATCACAGTGTGCAGTTTAAGCGGCCTTAGCAAATCATTAGCATACTAGGCTTTTATTATATAGAATTATATAAGATAGAATTTTACTGCTTCCACTTCTATTTTGCTCTTCCCTTATATAAACTAAAATGATACAGATTCACTTAGCTCAGCCTCACTGTAAAGATTTTTAAACAAAATCTGTCTTGTCTAAACGGTATCTGTTTGTTATAAACAGTTTATTGTAATAAATACCAGTACTGTTACATCCAATACCAACAGTTCAGGGAACCAGACTAAGACCAGGGACATAAATGAGATATAGGAGCATACTATTCCCTGGATGCCTGCCCCAATCCAAGTTAAAAACTATGAATATGCCTGGAATTCATCCTTCAATATTAAGATTCTTGACTATATATATATACATATAATTACATGAAATCCTTTTAGTTAATAAATATATTATTCTTTACCCATGCTTCATGTATTCAGATTTCAATGCAAAAAAAATCTTTTTTAACTTTACAATTTTCACATCAATTTATTACACATAATTTTTTAAATTGGATGGATCCTTTAGAAGTTTGTTTTTCATTTTCAAAATTTATATGTGTCTTCAAAATTGCCACAACTAGAGTAGAGCTGACAACAGAAAGCATCATGCTATCAATGTCAAATAAATCATCAAGAGTTATATCTACAGCCCGACCAATGTGGCTCTGTGGTTGAGCATCGACCCATGCGTGAAGAGGTCACTGATTCAATTCCTAGTCAGGGCACATGCCCGGTTTATGGGCTCAATCCACAAAAGGGGATGTGCAGGAGGCAGGCAATCAATATTTCTCTGTCACTGATGTCTCTCTCTCTCTCTCACCCTCTCCCTCTCTCAGAAGTCAATAAAAACGTTTTTGTTTTTTAAAAGAAGCTTTAAAAAGAGTTATATCTACAATGAAGAAGTGAGGAAAGGCCATTTCCATCACTAAAATACAGAGTATCCTCTAAAAAATGTATACATACAACTTTGAATAATTATAAAGGCAGTGTTTATTAAAATATATTTCATTTTCATTTAACACGTCTCAACTGTTGGGATATCCTGTATACATTTATCAGATATTGAGACTCTGCCTGTAACTGTTAGGCTCTCTAAGAAAATTTGAAGAAATCAAGTTGATACAATAAAGGGCACCTAATAAAAAAACAAAGAGCTTAAATAACATAAAGGTGTCAGATTTACTTAATAAGGTGTAATATTTAGGGGATGCTACTTTTAAAATACTTAATCCTTAAAGGAGGTATGGGCATTAGCCAATAACAGAAAGATACAAACTTTAAAACATATATATATATCAACTAACAGAAGACATTAGACTGCTTCTAGCAGAATAGAGACTTCAGGATGCAGGAAAAAAGAAAATTCCTAAGAAAAACACATCCTCTGCATTCTCTGCTAGAAAATGGCATAAACATTATTAAAAAGCTTGAAAACTTCCCCTATAACCTAGATTCCTAAAAATTAGACTAAGTTTTATAAACTCTTTGACTACACTTTTATTTTGGAGTCTTTCAAAATAATAACTGGAGCACACATATTAAGGAGTAGGTTTGGTTTGGCTTAGTTGTTTTGTTTCGGCAGTTAACCTAACTTAGAAATTTTGGTTACTGAAAAGTACTTAATAAAGTTACTAAATTCAACTATCTGTATAATATATTCTCCAAAGGTTGTCCTTTTATTTTTTACCAGCATCCTATTTAAAAGCCAATTCTAATATTCTTTAAGGAAAGCAAGTGTCTGATCAATAATTTCCATGGCTTCTCAACAGCCAGGCTACAGACTCATATAGAAAATAAAAATCTCTCTTCAGCTATAATTACTACTAACTTTCCAATTATGTAGTCTATTTGGAGTCCAATTTACTTTGGCTTGAATGGGTTCTATTTTGACTTTGAATTAAGAAAAGATAAACATATTTACTTGATACTGAAAAATTAAATATATGTGCCTACAACTCCACTTTGAAATAATATGCACATCTGCTCTTCATCTAAAATCATGAAAACCAGTACCAGATTGTTGTATGCTGTTCACTAATTTTCATACATGTAATTTTATTGATGTATCTGGCCTAATATCTATTTGCAATGATTTCTGGAAAATAATTTTTAAATAAAGTGAAGAGTAGAAGATAGACTTCATTTTAACTAGGAACTAAAGTAAGTAAAGGAAACATTAAGTTTTCAAGATGTCCAAATTTCTTATGCCAGAAAAATAAAAACATTTCAATTGACAATTAGATTAGATAATAGTCATTTTATGCAAATTTATTATAATCCAAAGCATTTCTACTATTAGGTAATTAAAAAATAATAAAATTCCAAAATATTCACAAACCCCTAATCTAATATGTACACTTAATTTGAATCCAATTTCCCTAATAAAAACATTCAGAAATATTCAGTTTCAATAAATCTAAACTGAAGGAATAAATTTTCACCCTTTACAAGATGTAATTTAGATACAAAGGTGGCTAGTTAAGACAACATTTAGAAGTGAGTCATAAAAGCATATACTAGATCAAAAATCACTTCATAGTCCCTGAAGCTATTTAAGTAATCCTTAAATTTAAAGAAATTATTAATATACAAATTCATAAGCATGAATAATATCCAACTATCATATATATATATATATATATATATATATATATATATATATATATATATATCCCCAAACAGAAAAGGTAATATTTAAAAACATAGAAGTTACATTTTGTATTTCCGGCAATTTGGTAACAAGATAACCAGAAAACCCTCCTTTTACAAAACACCTAGAACCACTGGTTAGTTTTTTTGATTTATATATTGTTATAACCTGAATGTGTCTCCACAAATTCATATTGAAATCCTAAACCTTAAAAATGATACTATTATGGTGTGGGGCCTTTGGGAGGTATTCAGTTGAGAGCAGGGGCCTCATGAATGGGATCAGAGTTTCTAAAAAGAGGCTCCAGAGAGACCTGTAGACCCTTTTCATCAGGTGAGAACACAGCAAAAAGACACCAGCTATGAACCAGTGAGGTGCCTCCCTAGAAGGGACCAGGCTGGTACCTTGATCTTAGACTTCCTAGCTATAGAACTGTGAGCAATAAGTTTCTCTTATTAAAAGGCTGTGGTATTTTGTTAAAGCAGCCCAAATGAACAAAGACATACATATACACAAAAAATAAATACTCCTTTAAATGTAGAACTAAGGTATCAAGAAAGTGGAGGGATTCTCAAGTAAAAAGCAGTACATGCTTATGCTACAGTAACCCTGTAGGATTTTCCCATCTCAGAAATTGAGGGGCTTCTATTTCAGTAGCAAAGCAGAGAAGAAGACCTTGACACAACAAGCACTATAAGTAACAAGCATTACAAGTAACATTCTTGCACAAAGCAGGAACCTTCACAGAACAAGAAAGTAGAAAAATCTGCCATTGACAGATACAAAGAAGCTTTTCTGCCTTGATCTAGGTTCTGAAAAGGTGACAAAAATCACCCAAGACTTTGTAACCACGTTAAGTTTAGTGTTTAAATTTATCCCACCTACAAAGTACAGGAATTCCTAACTCCGAAACAAATATAAAAATTAACCTCTGCTTGAAGAGGGTGATAAGGTGTACACATTTGTCAAAACTGCACACTAAAGATCTGTACATTGTACTATATACAAATTACACTTCAATTAAAATAGTAACAATAATAATGATGATGATGTGGATGGCAAAAGCAAACCCAAAATCTCTCTGGAGAAATATGCTCCCCATCAAGCCACTCAGGATTCTCACAGACAACCCCTCAGAAGATCAGCTCATAATCCAAAACTAGAAAACATCTAAGGAAATTGTTTGCATTAAGCAAGAATCAGCAAACATAAGAAAGAACAGGTGGATTTCTAAGAACTTCAGAAAAATGAACAATCTCATAGAGAGTATAAATATTTCAATTAAAACACAGAAAAGATGAAATACAAGCTTGCCCATGTGACTCAGTTGGTTGAGCATCATCCGGTGCACCAGAAGATAGCCAGTTCTATTCCCAAGCAAGGCACATGCCCAGGTTGAGGGTTCAGTCAGTCCCCAGTTGGGGAGCATACGGGAGGCAACCAATGTTTCTCTCTCTCTCTCCCTCTTTTTCTCCGTTCTTCTCGCTATAACAAAATAAAAAATAAAAAAAATCAAGCCTAGCCAAAACAGGTTTGGCTCAGTGGATAGAGCGCCGGTCTGCGGACTGAAAGATCCCAGGTTCGATTCTGGTCAAGGGCATGTACATTGGTTGCGGCACATCCTCAGCAGGAGGTGTCCAGGAGGCAGCTGGTCGATGTTTCTCTCTCATCAACATTTCTAGCTCTCTATCCCTCTCCCTTCCTCTCTGTGGAAAATCAATAAAATGTATTTTTTTAAATCAAGCCTAGCCAGCATGGCTCAGTAGTTGAGTGATTCCTAGCTTGATCCCTAGTGTGGGCTTAAAGACAATACTTTGGCTCTAATTGGCAATATTTTCATACTATTGAATTCTAAACAGTAAAAGTATTTCTCACAAGAATATAGGTTAGCAATTCTGAAATCCCCAGGATTGAGTAAATAAGAAAATATACTGTGGCCCTGCTCAGTTAGTTGGGAGTATAATCCCATAAAACAAAAGACTGTGGGTTCAATTTTCAGTCAGGGCACATACCTAGGTTGTGGATTCAATCCCCAGTCAGGGCACTTATAGAAGGCAGCTAATTGATGTTTCTCTCTCACATCTCCCCCATCACCAGCATGCCCTTTCTCTTCCTGCTGCCTCCCTCTCTCTCTCAGGTTAATAAATATATCCTCGAGTGAGGACTGAAAAAAGAAAGAAAATATATTGTGGATAATATATTTTTTCACTATCATAGAATGGAATAACAAAAGAGAAAAGAGGAAAGACTATAATAATGTAAATTGGTGGTGGTGGGTTAGAGTTAGAGATATTAACATAAACTCATTTTGTTATATGTTGATGTTGACAAAACATAACTATATGTGTATATCTGGGCACTTCCTAACTCTGCCCACTGAGAGGGTTTAAAGGCAAAGAAAAGTCAGCAATGAACACATCTAGCTTCCAGATCTTAGTTTTTAAATACCCTTTGATTCCAAGGGTGAGGCAATAAAAGGACAAGATAAGTTTGGAACATCTTGTGCTACCAGACAGTTAAAAAAAAGTGCTTAAAATATGATGAGGGACACAGGAACACATTTGAAGGCACTCCTCATGGCCAATATCTGGGACACTATGAGCAAGAAACAGTAATGGATTATAACCTACAAAGGCCCAGTACACAAAACTTGTGCATGGAAGGGGGGTGTCCCTCAGCCCAGCCTGCACTCTCTCACAATCTGGGATCCCTTGGGGGAAGTCGGACTGCCAGTTTAGGCCCTATCCCACAGTCGGACATCCAATCTGAGACCATAGGCTCCTAACCGCTCACCTGCCTGCCTGATCATCCCTAACCACTCACCTGCCTGCCTGTCTGATCGCCCCTAACTGCCTCTGCCTCAGCCCCCACCACCACAACTTCATTGGGAAGGACATCCAGAATGACGTGGTCATTCAGCTACCTGGTCTAATTAGCATATTATGTTTTTATTATTATAAATAGAATAAATGTCCAAGAGTCCATACTAATGTAAGTAACAGTAATAAATTATAACCTATAGAATAAAGTAAATGTCCATGAGTACATACTGATATTAATTAACTGTGGGAGAGACAAGACAGTTGTTCCATAAGGCAGAATTCTAATTAATAATGCATACAAGAGTAAAGAATGGAACTAGAAAAAATAACCATTTGGCCAACACTACTGTAACAACACTGGAAGCAAAAAAAACATCAAAGAATGCTAATACTAGTGGATAAAGCATGAGAAACAAGGTTAATTGCATAGCTTTGAATACTTATTACAAGGGAAAAAATTAGTAAATGCAGTTAAAAAAATGCACACACAAAATCCTGACAAACAACACCATAAGCAAGTGATCAAATGTAATATCACCAGCATCCACATCATGTACCTGCTAATATGACCTAAGAAGAGTAAAGCATCCTTTCTGTGTTATTCTTGTAAAAATAGAAAACCTTAATCTAAACATGAGAAAACATCAGACAAATCCAATTCTACAAAATGACTGGCCAGTAATCTTCCAAAGATCAAGGTTATGAAGACAAAGACTGCAAAAATATCCCAGATTAGAAAAGACTAAGGCAATAACAACAAAATTCAACCTGGGATTCTGGACCAGAAAAAGAACACTAGAGAGGAACTTGAAAAATTCAAATATGGTCTACGGATTAATTAACAGTATTGCATCAGCATTAATTTCCTGGTCTAGGTAACTGTTCTAAAGTTATATAAAATGACAGTATTATGAGAAGCTGGGTTAAGGTTATAAACTCTATTATTTTTGAAACTTTTTATAAGTTTAAAATTATTGATACACTATTCTCTACTTTTATGTAGGTTGACATTTTCTCATTAAGTCTTTTAAATAGGAGCATAAAGAACTTCTAGAAAAGCAAAATACAGTCAATAATATTAAAAACTCAATGGATTCATTATTAGGCCCAGCTAAAGAAAGAATTCGTTATATGGAAGGCAGATACAAAAATGAATCAGAAAGTAATTCAGATAAAGATATAGATAATATAAAAGCAAAATCAAGAGGTATGGAGCAGAAAATCATACATCAAACAAGTATTTCAGAGGAGAACCAAAAAATGAAGGAAAAGTGGATAATAACTTTCTAGAATTAAATAAAAATAATTATTAGACTTCTAGAAACATGGGTTATACGCAAGATAAAAAACTATATAGCCACATCCAGACACAGGTAGGCAAAGCTGAAAAATATAAAAAAATTAAGGGCTGCTTTTAAATAAGCGGGGGTTCCTTACAAAGCAACAATTAGAAAATAGTAGGCTTATTAAAACAATAATTAAAGTCATAATACCTTCAAAGAACTTAGAAAAATGTCACTTATAATTCTATAACCAATCATCATTTCAAGAATAAAGGCAAATTATAAACATTTTTTTTTTAGTTTTTAAAAAGTTTATTGTGGGTGTATGCTTGACAAGCATTTTCAAACTATAAACATTTTTAGATGAAGACCATGGATTTACCATTATTTGCTGCAAAAAATATTAAAAAATATACCTCAAGCAGAAAGAAGCTGAACCCAAATGTATTAAGCGTAAAAAGAAATGGCAAAGTAAGAAATTAGTATAGTGAATAAATCTAAAAATACAGAATTTATAAAATCATCCTTTAAATAAAGCTACAATGCTGCATCTTTAAATTCATTTGCAAAAACAATGACAACCAAAAAAAAACTTAGCTTCAGCAAGATACTTTTTTCATGAAGAAGAAAGCACCACCCAAGGAATCAGAAAATCTCAACTAAGAATCTGGCTTTTTCTTATCTAATCTTGGCCAAAGGCCTTGGTTTCTTCAGCCAAAAAGTGAAGGCATTTAGCTACATCTGTAATATTCCAAACCAGTTCTAGATTTTATGGATAGAAAATAGGGTTCTCCAATTAACAGCACATCTTTCAAAACAGAACTATATGTGACATAAAACGAAGTATGTTTTTACAAAATGCGATCTTAACTTCTGTTGAAAAAAGTAAAACTTTTCATTGTTTTTAAATAAACAATTGCAATCAAAGTCATACTGATTCAAAAATCATAAGTGTTCATGCTAACATTTACATTTGCTTAGAAAATGTTTTCTCCCCTAACTAAATGAAAACTAATAGGATTATAAAAGAAAACGTAAAGTCCAAGCCCTCAAAAAAATATTTATTGAATACCTACCTACTATGTGGCAGGAACTATTTTAGTGATCTAGGATACACTAGAGTAGAAAATAATCAAGATATGACAATTATATGTATATAATTGATGGGAATTATAAACTATTCATTTTCCTTTGAGTCTACAAGGATTTTTAAAGTAGAACTTCTAGAGTTCTTAATATTAGTCTTAGCAACGATAAATGTATTTTTAAAATATACAGTTGACCCTTGAATAATATGAGTCTGAACTGTATGGGTCCACTTATGAAAGGATTTGTCTCAATAAACACATTTTCTCTTCCTTATGATTTTCTTAATAACATTTTCTTTTCTCTAGTTTTATTGTAATATAGAACATATAAAATGTGTTAATTGACTGTTAATATTATCAGTAAGGCTTCCTTCCCATCAACAGAGGCCTACTAATAGTTAAGTTTTTGGAGAGTCCAAAATTATATCTGCATATTTGACTGCATGGGGGTGGGGAGTTGGGCCTCTAACCCCTACATTGTTCAAGGGTCAGCTGTAAATTAGTCAAAGCTGTTCAGTAGGAATTCACTTCTGACTGAATTACTAAAATTTAACTCTTTAAAAAATATCCAAATGATCAGGAATATGAACAGATCCTTACAAAACAAAAAACCCTTGGGACTGCTTTATTTGTAAATGAAACAGCACTTCTTCAATATCACAAAGTCATTGTGAAACAGATTAACGAACTCGATCATTAGGAGCAGCCATAATGTCAGGAATAAAGAATACAGTTTTCTGTAACTATGGTTGTTCATTTCTGTACCAATTTCTATACACATTTTCCTGTTCCTTATTCTGAATTGTACACTGCCAGTCAAAAGAAAAATAAATCTCAGGCTAATAGAGCCCAAATTTAGGGAGGGAAATAAAAATCATCCTTCACTCTAGGCTAAATGGACTGATTATACAAAGAACTCCATACATCCGAAAGCACACAGATGTCTGCACTAGTTCCCAGGGCTCAAACAATACTAGTCATTCAACAGCCTTCCTTTTACATAAGCTGATCTGAGAGAGCTCAGTCAGCTCTCTGAACCTCATAACCCAGGGTCCTGGAACTCTAATAAAGCCTACATTTTCCTCAGCACTGTTTTCATGTACTTTCTCTGGAAAGAAAACTTTATTTTTCCAAAAAAATAAATCTGGAAATCTCATTTCTTCTGTTTAATAAGTGATATACTCAATCTAAAATTACTTTTCCATTAAAACCATAATCCTTAACACAAATCTAAATCAACATGAAAGACTGCTTGATAAAATATATTTTTAAATGCATGAGTTTAAAATATAATTTTTAACATTTTTTGATTTCACAGAGGAAGGGAGAGGAGAAAGATAAAAATATCAATGAGAGAGAATCATTGATCAGCTGCCTACTGAGACATCAGCTAAGACATTTATCAGACCTGCCATCCAGAAGTAAAGCTCATTAGGGAATAAAATGATAATAATTAATTTACTAATTAATTAGAACATGAACAGTAAAAAGTTGTCTATAAATTCAGCTCCCTTGAATATGTATTATCACATAATCATTATCACATATAGAAATTATCAGGAGACACAACAAGATGGCGGCAGAGGTAAAAGCCTAACTGCAGCCGCCCTCAACAATTTAAAAAAATACAACTAAAATATAGAGTGGACACTATCCAGAACTACAGGAAAGTTGACTGACTGGAAATTCTACAACTAGAAGGAAAGAGAAAACCAGAAGGAAAACCAGAGGAGCCGTAAAAGCCTGAGGTACGGAGGCGCGGTGCGCGCGGGGAGAGGACTAAGCCGGAGAGGAGGGGCGGCTGAGTGCCTGGCTGGCGTTCCCCAGCGGGAAGGAGACAAAAGCTCCGGACCGTGCTGAACCCCAACTCCGACTGCACTGAACCCCAGTTCTGGGCGAGAACCCGGGGGTCCCAGGCTCATACAGAGGGAATCTGGGCTGTAAGGCGGACGCTCAGCGGAACAGCGGCGAAAGGCAGAGTCCCGGAATCGCGCACATTGCGCGCAGAGGAGGGACTGTTCCCTGAGCTGCTGAATTGCCCCAGCGGGAAGGACTCAAAAGCTCAGGAAGGTGCTGAGCCCCAGTTCTGACTGCACTGAACCCCAGTCCTGGGCAAGACCCTCGGGCCCCAGCCTCATACAGGGGGAATCTGGGCTGTAAGGCAGAAGCTCAGGGGAGCGAAAAGCAGATCCCCTGAGTCGCGCACTTTACGCGCACAGAGGACAGACTGTTGTTTGGGCCGCGAGACCGCCCTAGCGGGAAGGAGACATAAGCTCCGGACTGTTCTTAACCCCACTTCCAACTGCTCTGAACCCCAGTTGTGGGCTTGTTGGGGGAGAGACTACACTGTCTGGAAGCGGGCGAAGTTCCAGGGCGCCTTTCTCTCAGAGGTGCTTGCAGCAAGTGCCAAAGGACACTGAGGTACACTGAGACTCAGGAACCTCCGAGGGCGGGGCTAACCGGAAGACAAGGCTGTAGGTTCCACCCTGAAACTCTGCCCCATCCAAGCTGAACTCAGAGAGGCTTTTGCAGGTTTCCAAGTCTAGTGGAATAAGGTTATCTCCTGGCATAGACACAGCTGATCCTCCCAACCTACCAACTCAGGGAAGCAGCGAAAATGTTGAAACGAGGAAACAGATCACAAACGAAAGAAATGGAGGACAAAAAGCGACGGGATATAGAGTTCAAAACCACGCTTATAAGGTTGTTCAACAATCTCCTAGAAAAGGCCGATAAAATAAATGAGACCTATGAGGATATGAAAAAAGATCAACAAGAAATAATAAAGGGTCAACAAGAAATAATAAAAGGTCAACTAGAAATAAAGAATACAATCTCTGAAATAAATAATATTATACAGAGTCCTAAAAACAGAATGGAATATTGTAAGGATCAAGTCCAAGATTTGCAACACAAAGAGCCAGAGGACACTTTTCCACAGAAGCAAGAAGACAAGAGAATCCAGAAAGTTGAAGATAATGTAAGAAACCTCTGGGACAACTTCAAGCGAACCAACATCAGAATTATGGGCATCCCAGAAGATGACAGAGAGCAAAATACCGAAAACATATTGAAAGAAATAGTGACAGAAAACTTCCCCCACCTGGTGAAAGAAATAGATTTACATGTCCAGGAAGCACACAGAACCCCAAACAAAAGGAATCCAAAAAGAACCACACCAAGACACATCATAATTAAAATTCCAAGAGCTAAAGACAAAGAGAGAATATTAAAAGCAGCAAGACAAAAGCAGGTAGTTACCTATAAAGGGACACCCATACGACTGTCAGCTGATTTCTCAACAGAAACCATGCAGGCCAGACGGGAATGGCAAGAAATATTCAAGGTGATGAACAACAAGAACCTACAGCCAAAAATACTCTACCCAGCAAAGCTATCACTCAGAATCGAAGGCCAGATAAAGAGCTTCACAAATAAATTTAAGCTAAAGGAATTCATCACTGCCAAGCCAGAATTATATGAATTGTTAAAAGGGGTTCTTTAGGAAGAGGAAGAAAATAAAGATAAAAATTATGAACAAACACGTAACTATCAACAAGTGAGTCTAAAAACCAAGGGAAGTAAAAATGATGAACAATATTAACTGGTGAATATAATAGAATCAGAGGTATGGGAGGGGAGTGGACGGATGATTCTTGGGGAAATGGGGAGTGGAGCGGAGCGGGAAGAGACTGAACATAAACTGCACCTATGGATGAGGACAATGGGGGATGGGGAAAGGGCAGAGAATTGAATGGAAACTTGGTGTAGGGGAGCAATGGGGGGGGGGAATGAGGAACATTTGTAATAATATGAACAATAAAGATTTATTTAAAAAAAAAATAAAATAAAATAAAATAAAAAAAAAAAAAAAAAAAAAAAAAAAAAAAAAAAAAAAAAAAAAGAAATTATCAAATGCTGCTCCAGAGTTGTGGTAAGGAGATATTTTATCCAAAGAGTTCTATGGCCCCTCTAATTCCTTTAACACTCTTCCCATCTACATATACATACTATATAATGCAGACAAACAAATTTTGAAGAAGGGAAAGTTCTTTCCCAAGTTTTCTGTCCTTAAATAGATAGTAAACCCGTAAAGGTATTATCCCTCTCTCTCCAACAAGAGTACAAAAAGCAGAGCTCTGAACATACTAAACATTCAATAGGTATTTGGGTGAATTTCCAACATCACTCTCACAGTTTTAAGATTGAGTTTGTCAAAAAGAAAAATGTTTATCTTTTTATCAAAATATTACCCCCCAATGATCACCAAAAAACAAAGCAGTAACCTCAAAAACATTTCAATACTACCCGACACAAACCTTATTGGCAAAACAGATTTCATTTCTCAAAAATATCTCACAAATTCTCAACAACAAAATTTGTCAAATCAGTACAATATACTGCACATCCAACAGCTGCAACCTTCTCCTTGAGATACTCAACTCTTTTCCTACCACAAGAGTCACAAAAATATTTTCTGATGCCTTATTAAGTGACCATCTGACTTTCGCATGTAATTTAACAGCCCTTTAAAATATATGTAAATTTTGTTATATAAAGCATATATAAATACATATGTTTTCCAGAATCCTTTAACATAAATGTCACTACACTATTGTCCATGTTTTCTTTTATAGTCAAACAAATCTTTTCCTTTTCCTACAACATGAAGGTAGTTGATGTTCCAAGGCACCTTCTTTAACCTTTGTCATCAAATAAGACCAGATATCAAGACAAAGGAGCATATATAAACCTTTCTTTCATTTTCCCTAAATTTCGTTTTATTACATAATAATAGCCTCCTTTTTATAAATGAATTTTAAAACATTTTAACATACTTGAAAGTAAAAGAAATCAAAATATTAGTTATTTACAGGTTATCTTTAGATTTTAATCAATTATTAGTAACTCACTTCAGGTTCATGTTGAGATAGTTATATATACTTAGCCACGACAGACCCTGGTATGACAATGTATTCAACAGAGACATATCAAGGAATAGTATATGGCAGGACTGAAGCACAGTAACAAAGAAGCATATGGAGACACAGTTCCCATTTTCTAATGGGATTTACCCATTTAAGTTTCCCTTCTCATTTAAAAATAAATCTTTATAGCAAACTAGTGGCCCGGTGCACAAAATTTGTGCATTAGGGGGGGCCCCTCAGCACAGCCTGCACCCTCTCCAATCGGGGACTCCTTGGCGGATGTCCAACTGCCTGAAGGATAGGGCCTAAACAGGCTGTTGGACATCCCTCTCGTAATCCAGGACCACTGGCTCCTAATCACTCTCCTGCCTGCCTGATTGCCCCTAACCACTCTGCCTACCAGCCTGCTTGTCCCCAATTGCCCCCCTGCCAGCTTGATCACTCCCAACTGCCCCCCCCTGCTGCCAGCCTGCTTGCCCTCAAATGACCCCCATTGCTGGCCTAATCACCTCCAACTGCCCCCCACTGCCAGCCTGCTAGCCCCCAACTGCCCCCGCTGCTGACCTTCTCGTCCCCAACTATCCTTCCCTCCTGGCCTGATCACCCCTAACCACCTCTGCCTCAGCCCTGCCACCACAGCTTTGTAGGAAGGACATCTGGAAAGTCTCTGGGAAGGTCTCCAGGTCTAATTAGCATATTAACCCTTTTATTAGTATAGATACATATTTAGTTAACTGGAAATGTATTATTTAACAACTTAATTTTTATTTTTCATTCAATACTGAC
This sequence comes from Vespertilio murinus, assembly GCA_963924515.1. NCBI lineage: Eukaryota > Metazoa > Chordata > Mammalia > Chiroptera > Vespertilionidae > Vespertilio > Vespertilio murinus. The sequence continues at coordinate 174,259,628 of OZ004707.1, read as the reverse complement.
ATTAAATAATACTTTAGAATTTAATATAAAAGATACTAGTATTACAAAATAACTATGTATATAAAAAAACTTATAAGATGCAGATGTTTCTATCATCTTGAGCTATCAAATACTACTTTTAAGTCTTCATTCCTTCTTCTCTGCCTTCTAATTATCCTCTCATAATTACAAAAATGAATGGAGAAGAAAAACCAAGAACTATAATTTTGCAATATGAGAAACACAAAACTACTTACAGAAACACCTTACTATATAAAAACACAACATAAATTCCCACATTCAAGTGTACTTGACAAAGAAGCCCAAAGAATTAAACATTTAGTTTTTGCTCTATTTTCTCGTGGGGGTGAGAGGGGTCTATGCTAGCGGAGAGAAATCAGGAGATGCAATATCCTTTGTACATCACACAAAACTTACCCATTTGAAGGATCTAAGGCAATAGCTCTAGGTTGATCCAACTCTTGCCAAAATAAAACTTTTCGTAAAGATCCATCTAGATTAGAAACTTCAATCCGATTAGTTTCAGAATCTGTCCAGTATAATTTTTCTCCAAGCCAATCGCATGCCAGCCCATCAGGAGATAATAATCCAGAAACGACAACATTCTGTACACTCTCAGTTTTATTAAACTCTGTTCTTTTAATGGCTTCTTCGCTGACGTCACTCCAGTATATCAAGCCATGACCAAACACAAAGTCCACGGCAGCTGCATCTTCCAAGCCTCCAACCACAATTGTAGCATTCTCCTTGCCATTTGTAGCATCCACCAATCGCAAGTCCCGTCTGTTTGCATAAAGTAACAAAGGGGCCGCTAGGACAAAAAAAGAAAAAGATGTAAGTAAATGGGAGGAAATATATTTGTTCTTACAAACTAAATTTCAAATCAGCATCAGTGAATAAATAGAAGCAGTCTTAAAATATTTTTGCAGCATCTTATTTATATTTTTTAATATATTTTTATTGGTTTCAGAGAGAGAGAGAGAGAGAGAGAATCATTGATCAGCTATCTCCTACACACCCCACACTGGAATCGAGCCCACAACCTGGGCATGTGCCCTGACTGGGAATCAAACCATGACCTCCTGGTTCAAAGGTTGACACTCAACCAATGAGCCACACCAGCAGGCATTTTGTAGCATTTTAGATATAAAAAGTTGTAAGAGGTAACCAATTCCATTAGGACAATCTTTTCTTATTAAAATAGTCTGTCAAATAAAATTAAACGGCTTAACCCTACCAAGAATTGGCAAAGATATGGAGCCAGCAGAATGCTCATACTCTACCGGGGGGATGGGGGTATAAAATGTACAGCTATCTTGGAAACAGTTTGGCAGTTTCTTAAAAGATTAAAGATAAAGCCATGGCTGGTGTGGCTCAGTTGGTTGGGCGTCATCCTGTGCATGGAAAGGTTGTTGGTTCGCCCAGCTGGCATGGCTCAGTGGTTGAGCGTTGGCCTATAAATAAGGAAGTCACAGTTTTATTCCCGGTCAGGGAACAAGCCCAGGTAGTGGGCTCGATCCCCAATATGGGGTATGCAGGAAGCAGCCAATCAATGATTCTCTTTCACTATTGATATTTCTATCTCTCTCCCTCTCCCTTCTTCTCAGAAATCAATAAAAATATTTATTTAAAGATTAAACATGCAACCTATAGTGTGATCCAGCCATATCATACTTTGGTATTTACTCAATAGAAATAAAAGCATATGTCAATACCAAGACCTGTACATATATGTTCACAGCAGTTTAATTGTAATAACCCAAACTGGAATCAACCCAAATATCAACAAATGGATTAATAAATTGTGATATATTCATACAATAAAAAAGTAATGAACTATTTGTATAAAATGGGCGAATCTCAAAATAATGTACAGTGAAAGAAGACAGACAAAAAGAAGTGAGAGCACTAGTTAAGTATACAATTTTATCTATATGTTCCCAAAAATTCTAGTTTAGCACTTCTTAGTTGGGATTCAGGAATCTGTATTTTAACAACTTCACCAGGTGATTCTCATCATGAGAGAAATTTGGAAAACACTGCTCTACACTATGCAACGCAGTCGCCACCAGCCACATGTGACTATGGAGCACTTAAAATGTGGCTAGTGTGACAAAGAAATTAATTTTTAAATTTTATTTAATCCCCAACCAAGATGGCTGTGGCCACAGAGAGCAGGAGGGAGGTTTGGGTTTCCCAGGCAACGGCGGAAGCCAAGCTTTCCACCTGCACTAACCCGCTTAAGCCTCCACTCAAGGCTACAAAGTTTCAATTATAGAAGGTAAACAAATCCAAACAGAAATGGTGGCAGCCATGGAGCAAGCAAAAGGCTTGGCTCCACTCCAGGCTACAAAGTTTCAATTGTAGAAGGTAAATAAATTCCAGATACCAGGGCCTATGCTTGGATTTCCAGGGGACATGGCTGGCCTGCAAACCACCACAGGCCCCTTGCTCAGGCCACCCATGCCCCAAGGGAACCCCCACCCTGATCTGGGACACCATTCAGGGCAAATCAACTAGCCCCCACCCATGCACCAGGCCTCTAGCCTACTTAATAAAAGAGTAATATGCAAATTGACCATCACTCCAACACACAAGATGGCTGCCCCCATGTGGTCAAAGATCCTGCCCCCATGTGGACACAAGATGGCCACCACAAGATAGCCAGCACGGGAGGGCAGTTGGGAGGGACCAGGCCTGAAAGGGAGGGCAGTTGAGAGGGACCAGGCCTGCAAGAGAGAACAGTTGGGGGGGGGGGGGGAACCAGGCCTGCAGTGGAGAGCAGTTGGAAGCGATCAACTCTGCAGGGGAGGGAGGGCAGATAGGGGTGACCAGGCCGGCAGAGGAGGGGAGCTGGGGACAAACAGGCTAGCAGGGCAGCAGTTGGACATCAATCAGTCTGGCATGGGAGTGGTTAGGGAGTGATCAGGCTGGCAGGCAGAAGCGGTTAGGGGCAATCAGGAAGGGAGGCAGGCGAGCAGTTGCGAGCCAGCAGTCCTGCATTATGAGAGGGATATCCAACTGCCCCTTTAGGCCCGATCCCACTGGGATGGGGCCTAAACGGGCAGCTGGACATCCCTCGAGGGGTCCCGGATTAGAGAGGGTGCAGGCTGGGCTGAGGGACACCCTCCCCCATCCCCACCTCATGCACGAATTTCATGTACGGGGCCTCTAGTAACATATATGCCCTCAATATCTTCCACTACAAAGAAGTTACCTTCTGATTTCCTAAAATCCATATAACCCAAATAGCCACCATCATTTCTTTAGTGGGACCTACATAGGTATGTAGGAATCCTTATTTTCTTTTAGTAACTTCCTACCAAACTTTCACTAGTAGCCTTTCTAAATGTTTTCTGCATTCCTAAAGACAACTTGAATGCTTTGAATTATTCATTTTCAGATCATGGCATAATAATCTTAGTGAAGCAGGAAACAAAGTAAAATGTCTTACATCCTCAACACTTTTCCTTCCCTTTCCTACTTCTAATACTTCAATTTTATTCAACTCAAAAAGCTTTTTTAATTTCTTTTTCCTAAAATAAAAAGTCTCACCTTGGCCAGCATAGCTTAGGGAGGGGGTTAGAGCACTGGCCCGAGCACCAAAGGATCGCAGGTTCAACTCCTGGTCAAGGGCATGTACCTGGATTGTAGGTTTGATTTTTAGATCAGATTGTGAAAATTTTATTTTAAATATTAGTTAATATGTTTACCATATTACTATTTTGCAGCCAACTGTGTTAAGAATTGGGGATAAAATTAGTTATAAGATATGGCTCCTATTCCCAAGGAACAGAGATCCTAGTTGACATTGGAAATACACTTTTAAAAAATGCCAGTATCACTCTGGCTGGTGTGGCTCAGTTGGTTGGGAGCATCATCCTATACACCAGAAGGTGATGGGTTTGATTCCCCATCAAGACACATTACCGCCGAAACTGGTTTGGCTCAGTGGTAGAGCGTCGGTCTGCGGACTGAAAGGTCCCAGGTTCGATTCCGGTCAGGGGCATGTACCTTGGTTGCGGGCACATCCCCAGTAGGGGGTGTGCAAGAGGCAGCTGGTCGATGTTTCTCTCTCATCGATATTTCTAGCTCTCTATCTCTCTCCCTTCCTCTCTGTAAAATATCAATAAAAATATTTTTAAAAAAAAGACACATTACCCAAAAAAAATTTATACTGAGTACTGGCCAAATGCTCACAAATGCCCCATTGAATTGGCTTGACCAAAGTTAGTCAGGCTTTTCTCTTCCTCACAGATCCCTAAATTTAATCTAGCTCTAAACAAGCCAATAAAAAGTTCTTTAATATTTAAAAAATAATGTTTTTATTGATTTTAGAGATCAGCTACCTCCCACATGCACCACAGCCAATCTGGGCAATTTGGTATGTGCCCAAACTGGGAATCAACTGGCCATCTTTCGGTGCATGGGACAACACTCAACCAATGAACTCTTAGTCCTCTCTTAAGGATTCATTCTGAGCATCAGCTGCCCACAGAAAAAGATATACCTGCTGTTAAACTGCCCCTTGTCAGGCCATCTGCTAACCCTCACTTGCTTAACCCACTCTCCCACAAAGATCCTGCTGGAACTATTCACTTCTACTATAAGAGAAAAGCCTTTTTTTGTTTGATTTTGAAATACCTGCATATCTTGTGGTCAGAGCATTCTCCCTATTGAAACAGTATCCTATCTAATAAAGAGGGAATATGCTAATTGACCCTCACGCTGTCGCAAAGATGGCAGCACCCGCAGCCAATAAGGAGAGGATATGCTAATTGTTGCCCCACCGGCAAAGATGGCGGCACCCACAGCCAATGAGGAGGGATTATGATAATTGACTATCACGCCCTCAAAGATGGCGACACCCAGTCCCCTCAGCCAGGCCAGGCCCACCCCCAGGTAGACCCAGCCACACTGCACACCTGCCTCCGGAGTCCCCCAGTCCCCTCAGCCCCCCAGCTACCCAGGGCCGGCCTGAGGTACTGGCAAGACTCTGATGGTGGCTGCCCAGCCACCTAGGGCCACCAGAGACTCAGGTAACTGAGGCTTGTTCTGCTGGCAGTGGCAGCAGCAGAGGAGTGATGGGGTGTCACCTTCCCCGGATCGCCGGGTCACCTCCTGCCTGTGAGGGCTCCGGGACTATAAGAGGCCGGGCTGAGAAACCCCCTGCTCCAGTGCATGAATTTTCATGCACCAGGCCTCCAGTTTTAAAATAAAGTCTCGCCCTAAATAAGGATTTATTTTTAATTGATATCTGCATGGTGATGGGACTTGGATGAGGACTAGACGTCACCTATGAACCCTTGCTATCCTCATCTCAATAATGTCACTTTGTGAGTCATTTAAACTCCTCTCCTGTTCAGAGGAGGGATCTTTCTTTGAGTTCAACTCTTAAAATGGTGCTCCATCTTGTCTATAGCAAAATAGTAAAGAATTACTTTAATATTTTCAAGCAAAGAAAATTTCTCTTTGGCTCTTTTGAGTAGAGAATTACACCCTGACTCAAGTCAGAATATTCTCAGCTCTTCTATGAGCCCTCTTCTATTTTCCCTGGAGTCCTCACAGGAGAATATTCTTTCCCAGTCTCTTTAAATCCCTATGTCTGATTTAAATTTCTAATCCCATAGGTAACTCTCATTCTATTGGGAACCTTCCCTCTTCTTCCACGGACTGCAGACTTCACCATAACAAAACTACTTTAAGTCCAATAACTTCAAAAAATGGCAAGATTTTCCTAAAGATAATTTAGAACATCAATATCCTCCTTGGGGAAATTAAGGAGCTCCCCGAAATGGCTCATCTAAAACCTCTCCTTTCCCATCACACTCTGCTCTTCTTTCCTCCTTTTTACCACCCTCTGCCTTGCCTTTAGCTCTCTGGAATTCTTAATCTATCCTCCGTTAATACTCCAGTCTCCTCCACCTCTCTATCCACCCGTCAGACCGTTCCCTTCCCACTCCAGCCCCTGATCTCCCTCTAGTCATTTGAGCTTTAAGGTTCCTCTTTCCCCACTAGGGACTCATGAGGGGATCAGGGACCTGAAGTTTAAAAACCTAATTAGAAACAGGCTGAATCTGTTAATTATTCAGATGAGCTTTAGAAAGACCCAGACAGCCCTTGGTCTCTCTTCTTTTCCTCACCCAACATTTAGTCCACAACCTCCATAAGACTACACATCTGAGCAAAAAAAACAAACAAAAAAACTTAAAGGCCATCTCCACAAATATTGTTGAGGACACTTCAGTCCTCATATTGACTGAACAGGAAACACAATTATGGTTTTAAAAAATGTAAAGGTAAAGAAAAAACAAGAACTAGCTCTTTTATATTACCAATGAATTGTAAATTTCAAACTGAAGTTATAAGGTATCTACCTGTGTTTATTATGTTTTCATGTTATGTGTACGTATGTTACGTACATAAAGTATTTTTCTACCTCCAGACAGTATTACCAATTATAATTTTAGATTACAAAATCTCTTAAATGAGTTCTATTCTGATATATTTCAAGAAAAATGGGACCTCATATAAATTAAATATTCCTAGGTTTTTCAGAAATTAAGGAAATTACTTTCAAAAGTATTTTTATAGAAACTAACCCAAATGTTTTAAGAATCTGTTAACATCTAAATAAATCTTTGGCAATAAGACTAATTCAATATTGCTGGCTTAAAAAAAACAGCTGTTTTTTGAGTTATCAGCATTAAGTATGACACAAGCATATATTTTTATCCTACTTGAGTATGTTCTTCCTAAACTTTTACAAATTTCTGATTGATAGAATAAAGTAGCATTTTATCTGCATTGGTAGCTAGCCAAGTTAATTATTATTCTGACAAACTTTATTTCAATAGTTATGATGTTTTGTAACAAGCAAACACGAAGACAGTTTCCAAAATATTTTAATAACACTACATAATAATAAATAATAAATGGCTGGTGAATTAACCATACTATACTTCTTACCTTTTTTGTGTAAACTGAAACCTAGGATTGAAGCACTTTTCATCATTATTTTAGACTGTATTCCATCTACTTATTAAAAAGTTTGCTACAAAACAGTATGCTGTTACACCAGCAGCAGCCTCATATATATTTACCACATGTCTTGATTGCACCATTTCCTCTTGCACTTGATTTAATCTCATGTTGTTTTATACAGTAGCATGCTGTATAAATAGGCTTATAGGCTAGAAGCAAAAGACTATACCAGTTGCATTCAACCTTTTTCATCTAATGGTACACATAAATTCATGACTAAAATTCTGCAGCACATCAAAATTATAATTTTTGCCAATCTAATTTTAAAAAGGTATAATTTTGATTCATTCGTACTTGACGGCTATTGTAGTTGTATTGGCTGTTATCATTTTTTTTTATGTGACAATCTAAGAGAAAAGAGGTCAGTGCCTCTGACTAAAATAGTCAGGTATTAAATGTTTTTAAAATTCTTGCAGGCCCTGGCCATTGTGGCGCAGTTGACTGAGTGCTGTCCAATAAACCCCGAGGTCATGGGTTCAATTTCCTATCAGGGCACATACCCAGATTTCCAGCTCCATTCCAGATAATTGGGGTACATATAGGAGGCAATCAATATTTATTTCTCTCTTTCCCTCCCTCCCTCCCTCCCTCTCTTTTTCCCTCTCTCCCTTCCTCCCTCAGTGGGGAGTGTGCAGGAGGTGGCGAATCAATGATCTCTCTCATCATTGATGTTTCTGTCTCTCCCTCTCCTAAAATCAATAAAAATATATTTTAAAAAATAACTTAATACTTTCAACCTCTAATAAGAAGCATGTATTGTAATATATAAAAAATATAAAAATAAAAAACTGCTTTGGATTGACGTGATTTTGGTTTGTATGTTACAAAAAACAAACTTTCTTGTCAATTGCATTTTTTTTTTTTCCGGAGAGGGAGAGGGAGAGAAACATAAATGATGAAAGAGGATCATTGATCTGCTGCCTCCTGTACACCCCACATTGGGGATCAAGCCCACAAACAGGGTATGTGCCCTTACCAGAAATTGAACTGTAACCTGCTTCATAGGTCAACGCTCAACCACTGAGCCATGCTGGCCGGGCAATTGCATTATTATTTTTATTAAAAATTCTCATCAGATCTCTCACTTTTAAATTATCAGTAATAAGTTAATTTTTTAAGTCTTTTGTAATCTATAGATAGTTTTTTGGTTTATTCCAATGATTCCCTAAAATTGCTTACACATGAGCTATAGGCCAGAGTGTTTGTCTTCAACAAAAAAAGGACTACTGAAAAATGACTATACCAGGTACTCTTGGGCACAAGCTTCTGATGGCATCACTTAAATAACGTGGAGGCTCTATCAGTGGACTAAGTCAGGATTTCCCAAAAGCTAGTGGATAAACAGATGGAGTCAGGAGACTGCTCACCCCAGATCTAGCAGAACAAGAATTAATTACATAGGACTGAATAAACTGATGAAGGATGATTATGGGCTTTGTTTAAAATACTGCTGATGCTTTAATGTCCTGTTTTTTGGATATAAGGAATTCCTGTCTCTTTAAGCTACCTATAACTTATTAGCAATTTAAGCAAACCATGCCTTTGTAAACAAAAATAAAACATTTACCCTTTTCTCCCTGCCTGACAACTCCATAATTCAAAGATTTTTATTGAGTATTCATATTTTCAGGCCAATATAATTATTTGCATAGGTTCAGGAAGAGTCTGTCCTCCTCATTGGAAACACTGGTTATGCAACCAAGGCTTTGACTGGAACGCCATATTTGAAAGTGGTGCTCATTTAATCGAACATGATTAGACACTTTTAGGGAGCTATGGTTGACTTTACCAAGTCAATGCTTACATGCAGTCCTCATGGGAAAACCGGACTGATACCTGGCTTTCAGAGTTCCCAGCCTTATAGGTGAAGTAAGCAAGGTCACTTCTAGGCAGGCTCAGGAATCCTAAGATACTAAGATACTTTGAGAACTTAAGAGATTCACCCAAATCTATAGATACTGCATATGAAATATGATGGTGACTTTTTAGCTTGGCTTCCTGGTCTCAATAGGCTCTTATCCAAGTCCAATCCAAGATTCCTTATAAAAACTTCCAGCAAAGCAAATGTAAAAGGCCTAACCTACACAAATAACCAGGCCAAATCTAATGAGACCATCTTCACAATGACTCTTTAGTTTATCCTATTGTGGACTAAATATTTGTGACCCCCACCCCCAATATATATGTTGAAATCCTACCTCCACTCATGTGATAGGAGTAGGAGGTGGGAGAGCTTTCGGAGGTAATTAGGATTAGATCAAGTCATGAGGGTGGAGTCTTGTGAATGGAATTAGTATAAGATTCAAGAAAGAGCTTACTTCCTCTCTCTGCTCTCCACCATGTGAGGACATAAAGAGGTCAGCAGTCTGCAACACAGAAGTAGATCCTCACTAACATGACATTCTGGCACTCTGACCTTGGAGTTCCTACCTCTACATGTAAGAAGTTTCTCTTCTTTGTAAGCCACCCAGTCTATACTATTTTTGTTTATATCAGCTTAAACTGACTAAAATATATCCCTAATAATGGCAAATTTTGTTTTAAACAACAGGAAGACTGACCAAGTGCTCACAATTGCCCATTACTTATCCACTGACCTGGCTTGACCAAACTTTAGTCAAGCTTTTCTCCTTTCCCAGAATCCCCTAAACTTTGGCTTGCTCTAAATTTAAGCTAGTACACATAGAACTTTTCCCCTTAACAGTTCATTCCAAGCATCAGCTGACCCAAGGAAATAAAAAATTCCATTTATCATGCAATCTGCTCACCCCCACCCACTTGGCCCACATGCCTACAAAATTCCTTCTAGCCATTCTCTATAAAAATCTTTCTGTATTTGATTTTGAAATGCCTGCAGATCTGGCTATTAGAAATTTTCCCTATTGTAATAATAATTTTCCCTAATCTCTCCTTACCTAAATCCAGAATTGTTTTTATTTAACCGTAATGACAAACCACCTATTTGCAAACTACAAAATTATGCTAACAATTATTTTCCTCTTTCAAAAGTGATTAGTATCGTTTTCAAAATCATAAGGCCCAGATAAAATTAGACACAAAAAGCACAGCATATAAAATTACTGTCCAGACCAGCAACCTGGCCTTAGGTTAGTCATTCATCTTTCTAATTTATAAAATGAAAAGGTTGGGCCAAGTAATTTCTAATATCCTTTCTGTCCTAGATATGAATTTTGGTAAAAAGATTTAACTGGGACAAGGCTATTCATAAGTCAATACACAGAAATAATATGCTGGTGACCTACTCTGTTTCTCCAGCAAACAAATAAAAAAGAACATAAGATTTTTTTTGAAAGTCTATTTCTGTAACTTCAAAAACTTCAGAAATAATTTCTCAAGATAAAAATTCCAATGATCAAACCCACACTCACTCAAAAGTACTCCATATGTCCATATAATGTAATATTATTCAACCATAAAAGTGAATGAAATATTAATAATGCTACCACATGGATGAACCTCGAAAACATTATGCTAAGAGAAAGAAGCCACATATAAAAGGCCACATATGGTATGATTCCATTTATTTGAAATGTTCAGAACATTTCACCCAAATCTATAGATACTGCATATGAAATATGATGGTGACTTTTTAGCTTGGCTCTTATCCAAGTCCAATCCAAGATTCTCCCTGCCTGACACCTCCATAGTGATAGAAAGTAGATTAGTGGTTACCAGAGATTGGGGGGAGGGGAAATGGGAAATGACTGCTAAGGGGCATGGGGTTTCTTTTTGCGGTGATGACAATGTTCTAGAATTAGATAGTGGTGATGGTTGTACAACCCTGTAAATATACTAAAAACCACTTAACTGGATACTTTTAAAATGAACTTTATGGTATATGAACTATATGGTATATGAACTATTTAATTATAAGAAACATAATTAAAAGAAATATCTTTTTGAAAATAGTGGGTTAAAAAAGTACTTGGGTACATTAATTATATTATCGATGTAATAGTGAAATCCTAAAACCAGAAAATGTTACATAATCCACATTTCAAATTCAACCTCAGTTATATGATTTATGTCCAATTATGATTAGTTTTTCCTAATTTGTGCCAAAAAAAACTTCATAGTAATTACAAATTTATAATTTAATCATGTCTAATAAATGATGTGAGACAAAACACAAAATGAAACTCCAAATAAGACTGTATAAAGATCATGAAAAATCACATCTTTTTATATTGCTTTAAATATAAAATTTAGAATACCTAATATGTGCAAAGCTCTGGTACATTGTGATATATGAAAGAAAAAACTCTACTCTTGAAACCTTTTTATCTCACAAAGGGCTATTGTCCTCACTGGCATGAGTCAAGAAATTATTACAAATAAATACCATATATTGTAAAGATAAGAATTCATGCCAATGAAGGTCAGCTGTTAGCTTTCTCAGACTTGCAAAATATACTATCTTTAAATTGATATATGAACATAAGCAAATTACACCCCCATAAAACTGGTCAATAATGAGAGAGACTTCTATCCCTAAATCTTTACTTCAGTGATTCCCAAAGTGTGGTACGCGTACTCCCAGGGGTATGGGAAGAGTTTGGTGGGGGTACACGTTGCACCGGAGTTTGGTGGAGATATGCACTGCACCGTGCTTAGCTGCGCCTAATTCTACGTTCTCATGAGTCAAGTCCAAACAGACTTGTGAGGCATGAGATGGTCCAGTATGCAAATAAATGTTATTTATAATATAATTTTTATTTATATTATGAATAATTTTATTTTTCATTTATTATTATTTTGTGTATGTACCAAACAAAGAGAAAATAAATATATTTTGATTAAAATACATCCTTTTTTTTTGACAAGGGATACTCAGCGTTATGAAAATTATAGAAGGGGTACACATATGTCAAAAGTTTGGGAAACACTGCTTTACTTGATGTGGCTTTGGTCCATAAGTGATCAAGTGATGACTAACCAAGGCCATTAGAGAAAATGCCTTCCTGGTCAAACATACATTATTTGACAAAGGTACAGTTTTCCAGTATATGAGTGACTATTTTCTTGAAAAAATATGACCATTGCTAACCATATTCACCTCTGCATTTTTATTTTTACCAAGAATCTAATCAATATCTTTAGGCCTAGTGTCAACTAATAACTTTAAAATGAACTTAATTTTTTATCTCTTATCTCTGCCTGAAAATGTGGTTGAACTTCTCATCCACAATTTCCTGGCCCTTCCAACCAAGGTTATCAGAGAAACAAAAATTAGCAACTCATATTACAGCTAACAGAATCACAGCACTTAAGTATCAGTAATTTTCATCAAATTGAACCTAGGCACATTTCAGTATTTTCCAGCCCCACACCTGAATTTCTTGAATCTTTTGTGAGGATAACACAAGCTTGAGAAACAAAATAATATCAAAAGTAACACTGTTTTTATTATTTATGATGAATTATATTTAAAATGAGTAATTTCAAGGACAAATATCCTATTCTTAGATTCCCCAGTCCATATAGTTGATTAAGTTTTAAAGTTACACACATGGAGCAGTGTTCTATTCATTATGGAGGGCTCGTTTTACAGAAGATACAAAGAATGGTGCAACGTGCAATGCAGGTAAATGCAGTGTAGCATTTACCCATCCTACAGGGAGAAGTACATCGACTGAACTCATAAACAAGAAATAAAATAAGATTTCTCAATTAGAAAATGTCTTGATAAAATTATTTTGCCTATAGTTAACTCAAGTAAATAAATATCTCAATCAAATGAACTATTTCTCCTCTAGCATATTTATAATAATCACCTAAAATAGTGTTCAAGTTTTAAAAGTTTTAGAAGCTAAGTCCTTTAGAGGGTAAAATAAATTTAGTAGATAGTGGCCATCTTGTTTATATAAAACAAATTAGAAAATATCAGAAGAGTCAAAAAAGTTAAAAACCACTGACCTAAAACTACTGAGTACCTAAAACAGTGTCTGGCACTTAAATGTTTCTTGAACATTAATATTTCTTTCAATGTGGCCATGTTAATAATAATTACCAATTATTCAAAGTCTCCTATGGACTGTGCACTGTTTCTTGAACATTAATATTTCTTTTAATGTAGCCATGTTAATAATAGTTACCAATTATTCAAAGTCTCCTATGGACTGTGCCCTGTACTACCCATTTATAAACATTATCTCATCAGTTCCCAGTCACCTTGTAAGGTATTCCCATCTAACAGAAGAAACGAAAGCTAAGTAACTTGCCCAAGGATACATAAAGTGGCAGAAGATTTGGTTAGACAACAAAACCCATACCTTTCTATTATAGTGCTTTTCTTTATAATCTTCTCTGAGTATAAATTTGCAATAAAATTTCCATAATGAAAATAAATTTTCTCATTAGTTGCCCATGGCCTAAATAGAATCATAACCTGTGTTGTCTATCCAATATGTTCAAATTGTAAGTTCACATAAAATATTTTCCATTTATATACTCCTCCACAGAATCTCTTTTTATATTTAAAAAAAAAAAGTCATTTTTGATAGCCGAAGCATGTGTAACTATATGAAAACAGTATTTCAGTTCAACAAATAGAAAAACCTCCAATTAAAGCAAAAAAAAAGAAAGAAAAGAAAAACTAAACCATGCGAAATCATTTTTAGGCTAGTTGTAACACTGAGCTGAAACCTTAAATTTCAAAACCAAATTATTCCCTGAGCAAACCTTAAGGTAAGTAAGTAGTGATGAAAATATCAAATTCAGTCTAAACCGGTTTGGCTCAATGGTAGAGCATTGGTCTGCGGACTGAAAGGTCCCGGGTTCAATTCCGGTCAAGGGCATGTACATCGGTTGCAGGCACATCGCGGGTGGGGGGTGTGCAAGAGGCAGCTGGTCGATGTTTCTCTCTCACCGACGTTTCTAGCTCTCTATCTCTCTCCCTTCCTCTCTGTAAAATATCAATAAAATATATTTTAAAAGAAAATATCAAATTCATCTACTGTATATGAAACTGTCAGCAAATATCAATTCACATGAATCATCCAATGCTTAAAGGTTTCCTTCAAGTGAGTTGCTTGGAACAAAGGTTCAGCAGAATGTTGAAGATTCATGTTAAAATGTATTGTCAAGTTTGAGAATAATGGGTTAAACTAAGTTAGAACTGGTCTTTCTACCTGGGGATGCCTGAGTCCTTCATATGTGCATATGAATAATGAATCTCCAAAAGAAGGATTCATTATGCTAATGAAGATAAAGTGTACAGGGATTAAGTGACTTATCCAAGGTCACACGACTAGCTAATGGCAAATTTATAACCTAATTCTCCGGATTCCCACTCCAAAATTCATTCTACCTCCCCAAGGCTTTATCAGACCTGATATTTATTTTTTTTAATTAAATTTAAAAAAAACTTTTCCAAAGGTCATTTAAAAAAAATGTTTTTAATGATTTTTAGAGAGGAAGAAGGAAAGGCAGAAACACTGACAAGAGAGGAACATCATCAATTGGCTGCCTCCTGCACACCCCCCATTTGGGGATAAGCCCCCAACCCTGACCAGGAATTGAACTGGTGACCTCTTGGTTCATGAGTCAATGCTCAACCACTGAGCCACACCAGGAGGACCCAGGGTCACTTTTATAAAAATATTAGAGGCCCGGTGCACAAAATTCGTACCAAAGGGTGTGTGGGGGGGGGGGGTCCTTAAGCCCTGTGCTCTCTCACAGTCCGAGCCCTGCAACTGATCACCCCAACAGAGGGAGGCCCCCCAACTGCTGCCAGCAGGGTAGCCTGGGCTTCCCTCTTTGGGTCAATCACGGAGCCCCATGGCCGGTGACCTGGGCCTCCCTCTGCAGGGCAATCGTGGGGTGATGGCAAAGTCCCCTGACCAAATGCATCGCACCTGCCTTGACAGCGGCAGTCAGAGCTGGGTGGCAGCACTGCCCATGACCCAGGAGGGACCGAGAGGTCAGCAGTTCAGCCTGCCCGCCAGTCCCCGCCCACCCGGGCCTGCTGCAAGTGCAGCTTGGCGTTCGGTGGTCCATTCGGTCCTTCTGGACATCACGGACCATGGTCTCTAAATACTAGGAATTATGATAAGATGGCAAACAACAGTGGCTTGTCCTGAAAGTATTTACCCCAGCTCCATCAAAATAAGTAACGACAACAACAACAAAAATAAGTAGCAAAGAATTTTTATAAAACAACAAAAACCTCTCCTCCTCAAAGTAAGCTGGGGCATGGTATTTACAGATTTTTACATACTAATGGTATCTAAAATACATATTCTTATAAAAATACTTCCTCTAGAAAATCAGAGATATAATATTTTCTAACCAATACCTAAATGGAACTAAGAGAATGGCAAAAATGACAACCTCGTTTGTGAGGTACATCAGAGCAGCAACCCTGTCTATTTTGCTCACCAATATACTAGGGCTGGATATAAAGTAGGTACCCTATACATATGTATTTGCTGAAAGAATGAATAAAATCCCTGCTCTACCATTAATTAGCTGTAGGATATTGATCAAGGTATAATCTCTCTGAATCTGAGTTTCCCCACTTGCAAATAAAGTAAAATGATCAATATCTCTTCTACCTTTAAGAATTCATGAGTCTTACACAAATAAAATCTCAAATCCCCAGCATTTGAGGACATGTCCACAATCAAAAATTTTAACAAAAAATAACATTTGCAGGTCACTTCATATTCATTACTTCATTCTTTACATCCAATAAACCTGCAAATTAGAGCAATATTACCACCTACATTTTACAGGTAAAGAAACTGAGGTCCAGAGAAACTGACTGACTAGACCAGAAATACAAAGTGAAATATGGAGTTTAAATCCAGGATTTTAGGATTGAAATCTCCAATCCTTTCCATTACATCCCTAGTGACAGGGACAGAAACGCAGCCTAGAGGACAACTGCCATTATTCCCTGCCTTTCAGCTACTGATATAACAGGTTGCAGGACAAAAGGTCTCCCAATTCTCTCATCATCCCATCTTCCCAATGTTAAAGCTTCAACTCTTCTGTGAAGAAAAGAACCTTAATGCAACAAACTAATCACATTTTCCTCCTTGGAGCCTAAAGTTGACTGATATCACTATTGTAACAGAGAATGACATGATTAAAGAATGAAAAGAATCAAAATCTTTCACATCAAAAGATAGTTTTAGTCCAAATAATATGCATTTACAGTCAAGTACTGTTAAATTCAAAGACCACCTTATACCATTATTATGCTACATTTAAAATGAAAGCTCCACTTCTGGAAACTTTGTTTGCTAGTGGAAATGAGGCTATGTAAACCACTAACTAATTCTTAGGTCTTGTTACAATACTACCATACCTCAAAATAACACTTAAAGTGGAACATCTCTTAATTCCAATAATGACAGGCTCAAACTTGGTGTTAAAATAAACAAATGGCATTAACATCACACCCTTCCCCTCCAAGAAATACAACTGGGCAACCAGAAGCGTACTGGCTTATGGATTTAAATGTCCTCTTTGACTTATCAGCAGACCCCCATATTTGTTAACATTATTGACTTTCTGTCTTACAATACAGGCACATGCGATGTCTAATATAATTGTTTCTCACAGCTATGGCAAAGACCCCTTTCAGCAGAGCGTATACTATACTAAAATAAGCACACTTATTAAAACAAAACCCCCTTCCAACGGGGAGTATACTATATTAAAATAAGCACATTCATTAAACCTCTCTGGTACCTAACACCACATTAAACCCTCTGCCAAGAAAATTAAATGAGCATTATCTTCCTGGGGTTTGCATATGGCAGCTGTGTGGAATATGCTTAGCGGGTCTTAATTATTAAATATTAAGTCGCTGTAACATTTAAGTACAATAATCCTGCAGAAGAGTAAAGAAAAGAATTCTTTCTCAAAAAACAAAAAAGAAAGAGGAGAACACGGTCACTCACACTCCCCCAAAACATATACACCCACAGAAATGGCACACCCGGCTCACTGACATCCCAAGATCCTTAGGTGCTGTATCTATCGTGTTTTGGAGGTTTAACAAAAGCTTGGTTGGTTCAATCAATAGCTAAAGATCGCCACGGACTCGAGAGGACGCATGCCTGAGAAGAAGAAAAGGACCGTGGATACAAGTGAGAATTCTGACAACGCCAAAGCTCCACAGGCCCCAAGGGGCACGAATTCATTCCCCCGCTGGTAAATGCTCCACCGCATCCGACCCACCACCACCACCTTCAACGCTGCTAAGTTCCAGAAAAGCTGCCCAAATCTTTCCCACCAACCAACCCAGGGAACTGTCACCCAGCACAGGCGGCGGCGCATGTGACAGGGCCGCGGCAGGCCGGCGATCCCCAAGAGCAAGCTGCCCAGAATAGACGGAGCGAGCGGACCCAGCCGCCCGGCCGGTCCCCCGGGAGCGCGCGCAGCAAATGATCCCTTAGATCCCAGACCCGGGCCGC
The DNA here is from genome assembly GCA_963924515.1 of Vespertilio murinus. Lineage (NCBI taxonomy): Eukaryota > Metazoa > Chordata > Mammalia > Chiroptera > Vespertilionidae > Vespertilio > Vespertilio murinus. The sequence continues at coordinate 174,242,136 of OZ004707.1, read as the reverse complement.
TCCTCTCCGCGCCGGGACGGCCCTGCTCTCCTCCCCGCCGGTGCCAACTGGACACTGGCATATGCTCCCAAAATAGGGGCACGCCGCGAACACCAGGGATCACCACGGGGGCACCGTTCCCACCCACCTTCCTGCTCAGGAGGTTCCGACCTGTAACCCCGGGAGCCCCCTCTCCAGCGGCGCGCCCTCGCCCGGGACCGCTCGGTGCCCCAAGGGACGCCAATTAATTACTCGGTTGTCACGGGGCCTGGACACATGGGAAAGGGGCTCCAAAAGTTCACGGAGGAGACACGGGAAACGTGGGGGCCATGGGGGGTGGAGAAGGGAGAGAGAACCACCTTAAAAGCATCTCAGGCTCCAAGACCCTAAAAAGCCAAAAGAGACGCCAAGACCCTTGTAACCCTGAGGACTCCGGGCAGAGCGACCCTCAGCCATCCCCCCATCAGCGTGGGGGCTGCAGGCAGGGGGTCCCCTCAGCCCAGCAGCCCGCGCTGGGGCCCCGAGGTGCCCGGGGGGGGGGGGGGAAGGTCGGGGGCTGCGGCGTGGCCAGGCCGAGCGCGCAGCCCCTGCAGCCGGCCGGCCCCCTCCTCCCTCCCTCCCTCCCCACGGCCCAGGCCTCGGCTCGCTCCCGGTCCCCCTTCCCTTCCTTCCTCCCTCTCTCCCTCCCTCCCTCCCTCCCCTCCCCCAGACACACACAAAACAAGGCCACCTCCCCCCCCCCCCGGACCCCAGAACCCCACCAACTTTCCCGATCCCCCGTCTCCCACCCCCCGACGCTGCCCACCTCTCAGGAGCACACAGAAGCTGCAGGCCAGGAGGCTCCTCAGCACGGCCCCCATCTTCCCTGCTCGCGCTCGCTCCTCTCACCGGCGAGGGGCGGCCAGCGGAGGCGGGGGCGAGGAGCCGGGGCGGCCGCCGCGGCGGCGGGTCTGCGCGCTCATGCTGCCCAGCTTTCCGGGGAGAAGGAGGACGAGGAGGAGAAGGAGAAGAAAAGAAAAAGGGGGGCACGTCAGGGCTCCGCACGCGCCGCCGCCGCCGCCGCCGCCGCCCTCTCTACCGCGCCGCTCCGGCCGGGGATCGCGCGACGCCAGCGTCTGCTCCCATCCCGCCGCCGCCGCCTCCCCCGGCGCCCCGCTTCCCCCGCGCAGTTCCTCATTCAGCCTCTTCCTCTCACGCAGCGGCGCAGGGATACGGGACGCCGACGCCGACGCCGCCGCCGCGGGCTGCGCGCACGTCTCCCTGCGCCGACCCCGGCCCCGGCGCCGCCTCCAGGGCGGTGGGGAGAGGACACGGGGGCGCCCCCTCGGCCTCTGCCGGGGGACCCCCGGGAGATGTGCCCGGCGAGCCAAGGAGACCTGGAGGGAAAAGGCCCCGTGTGGCAACGCATTCCAATGGGATTCTTTCCCCTTCCCAGCCGGCCCCCCTGACGCCCCCGCCCGCGGAGGGTGTGAAGCGACGTCGGACAACATTGGAGCCGGCGTGGCCGGGACTACTTTCTGCGGCTCGGCCGGGCCGCCGCCTGCCCGGCTCTTTGTGCGGCCGCCGCCGGCCGGGCCAGGTGCGGCTCCGGGCCCGGCTTCTGCGGTCCGGGAGGGCGGCGGGCCCGGCCGGGGGCGGACGAGCTGCAGGTCCGCGCTCCGGGAGCCACGCGGATCCCGACACGGGGGGATGACGGGCTCAATCTTCCAGGGTTGGACATGCATTTAAAAAAAAGAAAAAGAAAAAAATAGGAGCCGGTGCTGCTTACACCAGCTGTAAACGTGGATCTGGTGAAGGATGTTCAAACGACAGCGCGACCTGAGATTTTTATTTTCTCCTGGTTTCCCCAGAACGACAGACAGACCTCCCCCGGGATTAAGCCAGACCAGAGCCGAGTTCTGAACCGGCAGCTAAAAATTCCTAGGTAGATGCGTCAGCACCTAAGACAGAGCAAAGGGACAGTCGGGCCGGGAGTGCGTTGGGGATTTCACAAGTTGTGTTTACAATGAACGTTGTGGCGTGTTTGGAGGATCGGGCTCTGCAGCTTGGGGAGGAAGGGATTCCCCTGCATCTCAGGCTTCTCCAGAGCAGCGACCCGGGCACCCCCGGGGGCTGCGTGGCTGCTGCATCCGGGAGGGCGCGCCAAGAGGTCGGTCACCTGTGATGGAGCCCGCAGGTCCCGCGGCCCAGCTGGCACACGCCCTTACCCGGGGCACCTGGGCGAGGAAGGGGCGCTACTCCAGCAACGTTACTAGTAACTCGGGGACATTGCATTTCACCAAGTGCTGCCTTAGACACTTAAAACTACCCCGCGGTGAGGCAGGTTGTGTTACTTACTATCCTTATTGCAAAAATAAGGAAAAGAAGAACATAGGGAGTTCAATGACTTATCCAAGGCCACTCAAATACCGAATAGCAGGACCCAAACTAGGCATTCTGACTTCGCTCCCCTCCTTCCAAGAAATGCATGCTGAACCAGAGCGATCCGTGTCTGTAAGACGGAACGACAGAAGCACCCAAATCACTCTATCCTAATTTTACCTAGGAAAGTCCAGCCACCATGGCTATCGTCTTCCAAAAACTATGTCCATCCGTTGCAAGTTTTATATTCTGACCTCAAAACACATAACTGAGAAACATGCTTGTCAGCAATAGACTAGGGCCATGGTCGGCAAACTGCGGCTCTTTGGCCCCTTGAGTGTGGCTCTTCCACAAAATACCACAGCCTGGGTGAGTCTCTTTTGAAAAAGTGGCGATAGAAGAAGCTTGCGTTTAAAAAGTTGGGCTTTCAAAAGAAATTTCAATCGTCGCACCATTGATATTTGGCTCGGTTGAATAATGAGTTTGCCGACCCCTGGCTAGGGGATGTGTTACTGTAAAGCTAGTCTGGCTGTGGAGAGTCCATGATGTCGGTGATGAAGGCATGAGATTCGGAAGGAGGCAAGGATGAGGATCCAACCCTACGAGTTGCTAGATATGTGTGACTTTGGGCAAATACATAAATGCACTGCACTTCAGTTTTCTCCTCTGTAAAATGAGGATCATGCCTTCTTCAGGTTTGTAAGAGGGATTAAATTAAATGTATATATAAATTGTTCACCATGTAACCATTTCTTTTCTTTCTCAACTCCCTTAAGATGAATCGTGTCAGAGTAACTTGGATTCTTGGGAAATAATGGAAGAAAGGCAAAAATTACATGCTCAACATGTTTACTGTAGAATTATTTATCATTGAAAATGGTCAATAGTGAAGCCAATGAAGCAATCTTGAGAACCTCTCACTTTCCCAATCTCCTTCCAGAATCCATGGAGGGACCCTGACAATGTGGTCACATAGTCCTATTTGCAAAAGTATGATCATTTGTATTCTTTCTTTTTACATCCCTCAAAATTGTATCAATTTCATGTTTCACAAAACCTGAATCTCTTGCTGAAACCGGTTTTGCTGGCTCAGTGGTAGAGCATCTGTCTGCAGACTGAAAGGTCCCGGGTTCGATTCCAGTCAAGGGCATGTACATTGGTTTCGGACACATCCCCGGTAGGGGGTGTGCAAGAGGCAGCTGGACGATTCTAGCTCTCTATCTCTCTCCTTCTCTGTAAAATATCAATAAAATATATTTTTTTAAAAACCTGAATCTCTTCCTATTTATAATAGAAAACTGCTTAAAACCTGTTTTTTTTATTTTTTTAAATATGGTTTTTATTGATTTTAGAGGAAGGGGAAGGGGAGAGAGAGAGAGAGAGGGAGGAGAGAGAGAGAGAGAGAGAGAGAGAGAGAGAGAGAGAGAGAGAGAGAGGAGAGAGAGAGAGAGAGAGAGAGAGAGAGAAGCATTGATGTGAGCCGAAACCGGTTTGGCTCAGTGGATAGAGTGTCGGCCTGCAGACTGAAAAGTCCCGGGTTCGATTCCGGTCAAGGACATGTACCTTAGTTGCGGGCACATCCCCAGTGGGGGATGTGTAAGAGGCAGCTGGTCGACGTTTCTCTCATCGATGTTTCTAACTCTCTATCCCTCTCAATTCCTCTCTATGTAAAATCAATAAAATATATATTTAAAAAAAAAAGCATTGATGTGAAAGAGAAGCATTGATGGGTTGCCTCCTGTACACACCCCCACTAAGGATCGAATTCACAACCTGGGTCCGGGCCCTTACTGGAACTCAAACCCAAGACCTTTTGGTGCACAGGACAACACTCAACCAACTGGCCAGGGCAGCCTAAGGTTTTGTAGGCTATCTACCTATGTAAGGAAATGAGATGTACAAATGCTGAAAAATAATACTTTGTAAAATGTTTATAGTTAGCTAAACTTAAAAGCATGTAAAAGTACATCTACATTTTAATTACAGATATGTAAAATATAGACATATACATTTATAAACATAAACACGTTATATATCTCATATATAGATATGTAAATGTATATCTCACATATATGTAAATATATATCTATATCTCACATTTTTTAGCAAAGACTAAAAGTAAATGCACTAAAACAGGCGTTAGGATGGTGAAATAATATATCTACTATCCTGTTCTTAAATTTCCTTTAATGTATTACGTATTCTTTTACAATTTTTTAAAGGTACTTAAGTGCAAATCTATAGCTTAGGCTTAAACCCTCGCCTAGGTACTGTTCTTCTCACCACTTAACTAATTTGTTTTTTGCGTTCATTCAAGTACCTATTAAGTAATCAATGCCAGTCACGGTGTCAAGTCAGGGGATGAAACATGAGATTAATCATAGTCCCTACCCTCAAGGGCTTACAACCTAGTTTGGAAACATTAATACAACAAATAATTAAAATTTCCTTAGCGCAGGAGTGTGCCATATTAACAAGGAACTCAAATGCAGAAGTGTTTAAGTCTGCCTGAAGAAATTACAGAAGGAAAATAACCCTAAAACTGAGGTTTGTAGGGGCTGCAAGACTGGAATTCCAAGCAGGAGAGCGTGGCAAAAGCATGGCATTGTTAGAGAGCTCGCAGCTTGTTGGGGATTTAAAAGTAGACCCATATAGCTGGAGCATAGGTTGTTTTTAAAGAGTGTCGGGAATGAGTCAAGGTCATTAAGTAGGTATTAGATAATAAAGTTGTGCTAAGAAGTTTAGACTTTAGCCCCTTAACAATGTGGACATTAAAGTTTTTCTCCTTGGTTTGCATATTCAATAAATTCTCTGGCAGCAGTGTGGATAATAGAATGGAGGCAAAGAAAAACGTAGGAAGACCAGTGAGAAGTCATCTTTAGTCTCTGAAAAGGATGGTCAGGACGGCAGCACTGGGGACTGAAAAGAAATAATGGATTTCAGAATATGAAATCAAAACAGCAGGATTTGGTGACCTACTAGAAATGAATTGAGAGAGAGAGAGAAGTCTAGAATGAGGTTTCTGAATTATGGACCCCAATGCCTGGGAGTCTCATTTACTAAGAAACGCATAAGGAGTATTTCAGGAGGGGGGTGATGATGATAGTTAAACAATGTTTCTTTTATTTTGGCAGGGCCTATAAAAACACCCAGCTGGAAATTCGTTCTACAAAAGTTTGAACCCAGGGGGGAAACGGAAAACACAGCTATCAATGAGGATCCATTGTGGAGCGTGGCCACCACACAACCCAAGGGACGGACTGTAGAATATTGAATAGTGTGCCTGGATAGTAATTACCGCAGTCTTCTAGACAATGACAGGAAAATGTCTTCAGGAAGGGAAACCCTGTTCTAATTCAGGGGAAGTCACCTTTGAGCCACCTCATTGGGGGGCTGAGGGTAGATAGAGATTATAGTTGAACCCATAAACTTACCTAACTGGAGACCAGAGCATGTAGTGTGACTAGAAGGAAAAAAAAAATGAGCTAGGGAAGAACCATGTGGTATACAAGTATCAAGGAACAAAACAGAAGAGAAGCTAGGGAAGAGACCAAAAAGAGGCAGGTGGAAAACTGGATTAAAGTGGTGGCACAGGAGAAGGTGTGATCAGGAATGACACATACAGTGGACTGTGGAGAAGTCTGCTAAGAGAAGCGCTGAAAGAAGGACATGTGGCATAACTTCCCAAAAGGTCATTGATGCAGCCACATATCATACCAGTATTTAAGGAAAGCAATCTACTTTCAATGAGTAGAATATACACCTCTTTTATTTATTTATTTTTTAATAAATCTTTATTACTCAGATTATTACAATTGTTTCTCCTTTTTCTTATACACCCCTTTTAAATAAGACTCCCACATCTTCCTATCCACAAATAAAAACAACCCACAAAAGTTTACAGAGATATGTTTTTATGGATATTTATTATAATACTAAAGGCCCAGTGCATGAAATTCTACACTGGGGAGTGAGGGGGGAGTCCCTTCAGCCCAGCCTGCAACCTCTCCAATCTGGGACCCCTCAGGGGATGTCCAACTGCCGGTTTAGGCCTGATTCCTCTCATAATCAGGAACTGCTGGCTCCTAACCGCGCACCTGCCTCCTGCCTGATCATCCCTAACAGCCTCTGCCTGCTGGCTTGATATCCTGTAACTGCCCCCCACCCTGCCAGCCTGGTCGCCCCTCACTACCCCCCTTCCAGCCTGGTCACCCCTAATTGTCCCCCCTGCCAGCCTAGTCCACCCCTCACTACCCCCCATTCCAGCCTGGTCACCCCTAACTGCCCCCCCTGCCAGCCTGGTCACCCCCAACTGCCCTCCCCCACCAGCCTGGTTGCCACTACTGCCCCCCATCAGCCTAGTCGCCCCTCACTGCCACCCCTGCTGGCCTGGTGGACCCCAAATGCCCCCACCCATGCCAGCCTGGTCACCCCTCACTGCCCTCTCCCCACCCCACCCCCCGCTGACCTAATCGCCCCACGCAGCCTGCTGTTTGGTCATTGCATGAGGGCATCTCAACCAATTTACATATTACCCTTTTATTACTATAGATCAGGGGTGGGCAAACTTTTTGACTCGAGGGCCACAATGGGTTCTTAAACTGGACCGGAGGGCCAGAACAAAACAACCTGACCATGCTGGCACTCTCATCTTGGGCTGCTGGTGAAGGAGGGGAGGGGAGAGCAAGAGAACTCTCCGCTCTTTCGACTCCGCAGGCCGGATAGAACAGCCGAATGGGCCGGATCCAGCCTGTGGGCCGTAGTTTGCCCAAGGCTGGTATAGATTGTTTGTAATAGAAAATAAATACAAAAGCCTTGGCTGGGTAGTTCAGTTGGCTAGAATGTTTTCCCAATATGCCAAGGTTGTGGGTTCAATCCCTGATCAGGGCACATACAAGAATCAACCAATGACTACATAAATAAGTGGAGCAACAAATCTCTCTCTCTCTCTCTCTCTCTCTCTCTCTCTCTCTCTCTCTCTCTCTCTCTCTTAAAAAAAGTAGAAATAAATACAACAAAGAAAGCCTGCAAATATGACAATTTTATATGGTTCAACCTAATCAAAAGAACCTGAATGGTCTTCAATGGGGAATAGTTGAATGAACAATGGAATATTTTTATTGTGGAATTCTATACTGCTGCTAAAAATACAGTCAAGCCCTAGCTGGTTTGAATCAATGGATAGAGCATCAGCCTGCAGACTGAAGGGTACCAGGTTTGATTCTGGTCAAGGGTACATGCTTAGGTTGCATGCAGGAGGCAGCTAATCAATGATTCTCTCTCATCATTGATGTTTCTATCTCTTTCTCCCTCTCTCTTACTTTCAGAAATAAATAAAAATATATTTTAAAAATACAGTCAAACCTCCATTCTGAAACATGTTCCATCTTGAGCAATTTGCTTCTCAACCTGACATCTCTTCCATACTGATACCTGTGTGATCAGTCACACACCTCTCAGATGACAAAGGAGAGAATGCATGAGTCAGTTTGCCTCTAAACCTCACATTGTTAACATCTCAGGAAACTGTGCTATGAATTTTTTTTTTGCTTTTGTTGCTTCTCATTATTAAATTTTCACTTTTTAACTGTACATTTCCTTTTTGTCAAATTTTCATTTACTGTCATGTACTTTTTGTTTTTAAAGTGTTTATTTATAGATTAAACAATACATTAGACATGTACTATATATAAGAAAGATTAAAACAAAATCATTTGGGGGTTTGGAATGGATTAATTCAATTGACATTATTTATAATGGGAAAAAGTAATTTGTTTTTCAACCAGCCTTCCAGATCGAATTAAGTTTGAGAACTGAAATTTCTTTGTAATTATATAGATTTATATCTATTGATTTGGAAGTATAGACTTTTATGTTGTTACTAAAGAGCAAGTTAGAGATTAATATGTATGGTGTGATGGAATTTTTATTTAGAGAAAAGAAGCAATGAAGGGAAAGAAGATAGAAGGAAACTTAATTCTACTTTAGACACCTTATTATTTAAAATACTATGAGGACCATTATTTTGTAAGTAGAGGCCCAGTGCATGAAATTCATGCACTTGGGAGGGCGGGGCTCAGCCCAGTCTGCACCTTTTCACAGTGTGGGAGCCCTTGGGGGATGTCCAACTGATGGCTTAGGCCCGCTCACCACAGCAAATGTCCTAAGCCAGCAGTCAGCTATTCTTAGCGCTGCTGCAGAGGCAGGAGAGGCTCCTGACCCTGTTGCTGTACTAGTCAGCTATGAGCCTGGCTCTGGCTGAGTGGCACTCCCCTGTGGGAGTGCACTGACCACCAGGGGGCAGCTCCTGCAAATGAGTGTCTATCCCCTGGTGGTCAGTGTGCATTATAGCAACTGATCATTCTGTCCTTAGGTTGATTTACATATTAGCCTTTTATTATATAGGAGTCAAATGACAGGGTCTTTAAAAATAGCTAACAAAATTAACGTGAACAAAATGGTCATTGGTAACTTTAGACAAAGCGATTTCAGAAGAGATATGAGAATCCAAGCAAGAATGGAGTGAGCTGAGAGATTAATGGGAAATAGGGAGGTTTCCCTGTTGTTTTTCCAGAATTTTGTTGTTAAAGGCAAGAACACAATTGGGTGGCTGGAAAGAAATTTGGAGGTGGAGGAATTGGGAGTTAACTTGGTTAGGGTTAATTGGTTGCTTTTTATTTTTTATTTTTTTTAAATATATTTTTTATTGATATTTTACAGAGAGGAAGGGAGAGCTAGAAACGTCAATGAGAGAGAAACATCGACCAGCTGCCTCTTGCACACCCCCACTGGGGATGTGCCCACAACCAATGTACATGCCCTTGACCGGAATCAAACCCGGGACCTTTCAGACCACAGACCGACGCTCTACCACTGAGCCAAACTGGTTTTGGCGATTGGTTACTTTTTAAATTTAAAAGGAACATGGTCATATTTATAACAGTGGGTGATCTAATAATGAATGAGGAAAGAAAAGAGATTTCCCAGAGGACCTGGAGCTCAGCGGGACGGACTGGCCTTGGGTGGGAGGAGGAGACCGGCCACTTCTGGATGAGAGGAGAATGAGCTTGCCATCAAGGCTGCTGAAGTTCCAGCTCCCTTATCCCCACACCCACTTTCACAGGCTTCTTCCAGAGGCCTTAAGAGGGCCCTTGGCAGTGATTTAATAAGGCCATATTAGATGTGCATGAGATTTATTGGGAGAGTGTGATAGCCTCCAAGGTGATAGCCCTCAATAATTCTTACCTCATAATAGTCGCATTCCTGTGAAATCCTCTCTCCTCCTGAAAAGAGTTGACCTGTGGCTGCAGTGACAGAGTGTGACTTTAAGGTTAGACAATAAAAGACACGATGGCTTCTGACTCCCTCTCTCAGTGTACTTTCTGTAGGGGGAATTGTCTGCCATGCTCTCACGGACACTCTGACTCTATGGAGTGGTCTACGTGATGAAGACTAAACAGCCCTGCCAACAGACAAGTGAACCAGTTTGGAGGCAGATCCTCCAAGATCAAGTCAAGCCATCAGATGACTGTGCTGGGGCTAACGTCTTTTTTGGGGGGGGGAGTGTACGAGGGGGGCTAGCCTCTTGACAGCAACATCACCACAGATTCTAGAGACATCTCATCTGCTGCCAAATTCCTGACCCACAGAAACTGTGAGAAAACAAATATCTATTTTGTTTTAAGCCACTACATAATGGGGATAATTGCTCCACAATGATGGGTAACAAGAGAAGGGAGAGGGCTCCTTCAGATTGAGACAGAGTCGGCCCTTTGTGGAAGGAGATAAGGAAGGACTGGAGTAGGAAAGGTCTTGGACAGCACAGTTCCAAGAATGGATTTACCAGGTAGATGTGGGGTTCCCAAGCCAGAGTTACCCACTGAAGAATCCCTATGTCTTGCCAGAATGGGCCTTCTTTAGTACTCCTGCTGTGATCTGGCACCGACTGGAAAATACAGCCCCAGTGCCAGCAGGGCAGCAGATCCAGGGGTAGTTGTTAGCACTGTCAGCCAGCTATGCTCCCTGAAGCAAGAGATCTGAGTGACATGTTTTTACAGCGACCACAGCAGGTCTGAGAGTGTGACAGTCTAATAAGCAATGAGCACAGCTAATGTTGAGATCTTGGCTTCTAAATATATTTCCCCTTTGAAAGAAACAAGGGTCCCTTGTAGAAATGGCTGCTACCACATCTGGGAAAAGTAAAGTGTAAGATGAGTCTAGAACACCTTTGTTATGGCAGAGAGCAAGGAAAGGGGCTCAAGGAATGATGGGAACAGGTCACAAGGACGTAGAAGTCAGTTTTAAGGGACTTCCACTGGCCCTTCAAAATTAAAAATTACTATAACCCATTGAGTAAAATAGGAAGTATGGGCACAAACAGACATAAATAAATAAATGAGTACATCAAAAGTTTAATGAGGAATAGGCCCTGGATGCTATGGTTCAGTTGGTTAGAGCATCGTCCCATACTCAAAAAGGTGGCAGGTTCAATTCTCAGTTACGTCACATATCTGGGTTTCAGTTAAATCCCTGGTTGGGGCCTGTATGGAGGGAACTGATCGATGTTTCTCCCTCATATCTCTCTCTTTCTCTCTTTCTCTCTTTCTCTCTCTCTCTCTCTCTCTCTCTCTCTCAAAGTAAAATGAAGAAATGGAAAAAAATTTTTTTATGAGGAATGTGATGTTAGCATGGTTTGAGGGGGAAAAAGACTTGACAGATACTACCTTAACCAGGGAATCAAAGGGGACATCATCAGTAATGGGACGAATTGAAATCATGAGCCACTGACAGGATACAACGAGAAGAAAGCAGCATCACTTCTATGATATTCTTGCTGCCGAAAATATAGCCTGAGTCTCATCACACGAAAATGCCAGCAAACCCCAAATTAAGAGACAATTACCAAATAACCTGTCTCCTTCCAAAGTGTCAAGGTCCTGAAAGTCAAGGAAAAAAACCAAGGACTTGTCTCAGGCTAAGGGAGACCAGAGAGACAGAACGGAGCACACTGTCTGATGCTAAGTGGGCCTTGTTGCTACAAAACACGTTATTGAAACAGACAGAACTTGAGTAGAGCCTGAGGATTATGCAGCAGCCACATATCAATGTTAATTTTCTAATTTCCATTGTGATTGTAGGAGAGAGTCCTTGTTTTTAGGCAATAACACAAACAAGCATCTGGGAATGATGGAGCATCGGCTCTGCACTTCCTCGCAAATGGCTCAGAACAAAAAGTTCTTGACAGGCTCCTCAACTTTCCTTGGACGTTTTGAATATTTCAAAAAAATAAATAAAAGCACTTATGCTATTTAAGTATAAATGTGTTATAAATAGAAGATTTTATTATTTGAATCCAGAGAGCCTTTTGACATTTTTTTTTTTTACCTTAATGAGTAACTAACTATCCCTGCTTCTTCTCTCCCCATCTAAGATTACTGCCATTCATTCACGAGACTGAAAAGGATCTCAACATTTAAATACCTAATCGCTTTATTTCATCGTTGGCACAAACGAACTGGATTTCCCCACATGCATGAGTCACCTGATAACAAATTTCCCGGCTTAAATAGGTTTAAAATTGCACTATTAGTACAAGCCGCGTTGTGAACTGTGTCTCAGATTCGGGATTTATAGTAACAATGTGTTTTTTAGCCTTCGTGTTCCTTCTCAACATATGCATTTTTCTTTCATGCTGTAAAGTTTTTTTCTGATGTTGAAAAGTTAGTATGCAGCTATGCCATCATAAAGCCCCTCCCCCTTCGCACTCCCAGAAAAATCAGACAGCTTGCTGTGTTTGTAGCTTTAATCTGAATTGTAAAACACTGCATTCTTTCAGTTTCCCCACCAAAAAAAAAAAAAAAAAAAAAGCAAAACTGAAATGAAATGACATATGCAATTGCTATTTTGGAGGCATAGGTCCAGATAAATAAAACATGGCCTGAACCTCCTCCTCACCACACCCTGGCCATTTCTGAGAGGAATACTGCCATCAAGGGAGGAGAAATTCTTTTTGTTTCCTTCACCCTTGTCAGGATCTCTTCAATTCAGAGGCATATGCGCCATATCTTTGCCGGGGAGATACAAGAGGGGAAAAAATCAGTCCTACCAAAACTTACTCCGTCTGAAAACGTGTAGGCAGGTTCCCTAGATTAGTAGATCGGGTCCCCTCTCCCAGACCTTGAGCAAGGTTGTTAAAGCGAGGGGTGGTACCTGCTGCCCGCATCTCCTGGGGAGAGGCCAGGAATGCTGCTACACATCCTGCAATCCCCGCACAGTCCCCACAGCAAGGATGGTTAGGACCACCCTGCCTGGGATGAAAACAGAGAGGAGAGAGAAATCGTGAGACAAATAGACACCAAGAAGCACAAACACAAAATAACGACAACAAATCATCAAACCACGACTTGCACATGGATTTATAAAGATACAAATGTCTAGGGATTGCATTCCTACGTTGTGGCCTGTTAGGATCCTATTGAGAGGCAGTCAAGGCCATTTTGAGTTTTCCCATGACCTCCTGAGGACAAAGATGGCGCAATCCCTCTCTTCCCTAGGGGAGCTAAGAGTTTTTAATGGTGGAGAAACCTTTAAATAGAGGATTGTGATAGAAAGGACAAGAGCTAAAAGGGCAGGTAAAATATTTATCACGGATCTTCTCTAAGCCCAGCACTTCTGCTCATCTTGAGTAATTCTCATACCAGCTCTCTCCAGTGAATATTATTCACATTTCACACACAAAAAAGAAACAGTGTGATTAATTACAAGCGCTAACAAACACGTGTCAGGTACTGCTCGAAGTGTTTCTGTACAGGGATGGGCAAAAGCAGGGTCACAGTGGTTATTCTTGTATATTAATTTTACATGATTAATTATTATATGATTAATTTGCTGTTATTTGTCTTCTTTGTCCATCCGAATAGTTGTAACCCTGTATATGAAGTCATGTTATCCTCACGATCATCCTGTGGGGTGAGTACTAACGTCATCCTCCCCATTTTACATATGTAGATGCTGAGGACCCCCAACGTTCAGTCCAAAGTCTCACAGCCAGGCTGTCTGGCCCTAGCATCTGTGCTCTTCACAATCCACGCCAGTGCCTTTTAAGGAAATGCTTTAAAAAGAAGGAAATCTTACCATTTGCACACACACCACGATAGACCTAGACCCAGCATGTCCAACAGAGAGGCTGAACACGGGCCAAATAAACGAGGCACGCGGCCCACGGGCCGAGGGTTTGACAGGCTTGTCCTAGAGGGTGTTATGCTAAATGAAGTAAGTCGGACAAAGACAAAATACCATATGATTTCACTTATACGTGGAATCTACAGAACAAAATTAATGCACAAACAAAATAGAAACAACCTCATAGATACCGAGAACACGCTGATGGTTGCCAGACGGGGAGGGGGGCTGGGAAGCCAAGTGAAAAAGGTGAAGAGGTTAAGAAATATTCATCGACCATTACCTAATAGCCACAGGGACGTGGGGGTAGCATCGGACATGTGGTCAGTAATACAGGTTTTCCGCTTCAACTTCACTCTTGTGCAAAGCAAATTTGCTTTGCAAAGGGGTGAATTTGACTTGTAAAAGGGTGGTGGTGTAATAACTATGTATGTTTCCAGGCGGGTACGAGTAATATTGGGGGGAATCGCCATGTAAAGCACATGATGATCTAACCACTACACTGTACATCTGAAACTGATGCGAAACAATGTCCAATGTAAACCGTGTTTGAAAAACAAATTTTAAAATGTTAAGTAAATGGTTGATCCATGTAGGTATGGAAGCCAGAGCATGTCTGAAAACAAATGCTCTCATTTCCTACGCTACACACATATTCTCCCCTGGACCAGGAAGCCATGGTGCTTCTGGCTCACTGATGCCTGACTTTGGGGAAGAAAAAAACACACAACAGAATTCACTCTGAAGGTGGCATCTGAGCCTGTATTGGAAGTCTAAGGAGAAAAGTCACGGAGAGGGACGGCACAGGCAAGAAGAGAGCAGGACAAATTGGCTAGCAGTGTCCTGTGGCTGGAAGGTAGCATTTGGCAGAGCCGGGAGTGGTGAGCAGGGGCCAGATCAGGAAGTGTGAGCTTGGTCCCACAGGCTAAAGGGAATTGTTAAAAGGCCACAGCAGGGCGTGATCTGACTGGACATCGTCATTTAGAATGGTTATTTGGGGAGCTAGCACAAATTTCCCCCATTCCTTTTTGTCCCCTGTCCTCCCTCTTCTTCATTTCAATCCCTCTTGAACTGGTTTAGGATATGGGGGAAGAACAAGACTCCAAGACTGCCTCTCCCCTTAGCAATTCTCCCCAGCAACTCTCAACCGCACTCAAGACAGCTGACATACAGGAGTTGTTAATGACGGCAGGGCTGGTGAAAAGCAGGAAGCAGTGTGATGCAAGCGCAGCCAAAATTACTCTCTAGATTGATGTGGTTGCATACGTTTTGTGTGACAGTGGTCCTATTAGCAGTGCTCACCCAGGGCTTTATAGGTTACCAAGCTTTTTTCACAGCACTCTGGTGTTTGATCATCAAAACACACCAAGGAGGTAGGTATTATCCCATTTCACAGATGTGGAAGCTGGAGCTTACGGAGGAGTGTGTGAGTAAGTGGAAGCAGCAATGAACGCAGAACTCCAGACTGCCAGTCTTAGCCTCTCTCCTTGGCCTCTTGCCTTTCCCACCTCCCACCTTAACAAGGCTTCTTTATATGTGTGTTAATTTTCCCTCTTGTGTGGGACAGCAAAAGACAGGAGGCCTGAGTCAGTTTTCTTGCTAATGCAGTCCTGTAAGGTTTTTCCAAATGCAGTAGCCCACCCCCCCCCACCTCCCTTATATGTGGCTCCAGTTATCTGTGGTCAACAGCAGTCTAAAAATATTTAATGAAAAATTACAGAAATAAACAATTCATAAGTTTTAAATTTCACACAATTCTGCCTGCTGGTGTGGCTCAGTGGTTGAGCATGGATCAATTCCGGGTCAGGGCTCGATCCTTAGTGGAGGGCATACAAGAGGTGGCCAATCAATGGTTCTCTCTCATCATTGATGTTTCTCTCTCTCTCTCTCTCTCTCTCTCTCTCTCTCTCTCTCTCATCACTGATGTTTCTATCTCTCCCTCTCTTTTCTTCTCTAATATCAATAAAAATATATTAATAAAAAAAGAAACACCACACATGGGTGTTGGATCAGCCTGTTTGGCACCTCCACACCTCCCACCAGTCTCAATGTGCTTTTTAAAAAAAAATTCTAGTTGTAGGACTTTGGTTCAACCAGATTTCTGGTGGTTCTGAGTGATGGTTGTTCTGTGGTTTAGTTGTAATTTTGATGTGGTTGTGGGAGGAAGTGATTAATGTGTTTACCTACACCGCCATCTTGTTCAGAAGCTCTCTAAACTGTTCCTTCTGTCAGAAGCACATACTTCTACCTTTTTCTCTCAGCTACTTCCTTTTTTTTCCTTCAAGACTATGTCCTGCAGTGCAAGTTCTAATTTCTCCAGAAGGCTTTCCCTGACTTAAATATCCTTTCTTTGCTTCCACATCACCCCATAAAAACCTTTGTCACAGCATTTAACTTCACTGTACTTAGATCATTTGTTTATTTGACCATCTCTTCCAGAATATGTTAAACTCTTTTGCAAACCAACTTTTATCCTAGTTCATAGAATTCCTGGCAAATGATAGTTAGGTAATGAAGTTCTATGAGCTAGAATTCTGTAAAATGTTTTCTCTATTCCAATCCATAGACTTCTTGCCAAAAAGAAGAGGTTCCCCTCATGGTAGCATGGTAGAAGGCTCAAGTGGGCAGAGTCCCGAGGGTATGGTTCAGTGATTGAGTGTCGATCCATGAACCAGGAGGTTATGGTTGCAATCCTAGTCAGGGCACATGCAGGGTTTTGAGCTGGATCCCTAGTGAGGGGCATGTAGGAGGCAGCCAATTGATGATTCTCTTTCATCATTGATATTTCTCTCTCTATCTCTCTCCCTCTCCCTGCCTTTCTGGTGGAAAAGTTAAATTTTGTTTTAATTAAAACATTTTAAAAAGCTGCAGGGATGAGGTCATAAAAGGTTAGGCCTTTCACGCTAAAGGGTGCAGATTTTCACAGGTTAGCAATCGAGAGTCATTAATGAAACTTTTTTCCTATGAACTCATGAAGAGCCTAGGCAGGGGGAAAAAAAAAAAAGAAGTGTAGGTAACCAGTCTGGCCAGAACAGAAACAAAGATGATACACAAAAGACCTCCTAGTCTACCTAGAGTTCTAGACACCCTCCTCAGGGCCAGAAATGCCTCAGAGTGAGAAGGCAGGTACCTGTGCCCACAGGTGTACCTAGCCGGAGTGAGCAATGAAGAACAAAGTAGGAAACACTTTCTGACAGGAAAAACTCAAATAGTTTAATTGCAGAGGCATGCACACAGGTAGGTACTGTATAAACAATTCCCTGGCATGGTGTGTCTCAGACATGAGCATGCATCAAAATCACCTGCAGGGCTTGTCAACATGCCTATGGCCACGTCCCATGCCCAGGGATTCTGATTTGGTGGTTGTGTGAGGTGTGGCCTGAAAATTGGTTTATCTTAACAAGTTCCCAACAGGTCTTCTAGTCTTGGGGACAACACTTTGACAACCACGCCCCCCCCCCAACAGCCAGTCCACATTTTTCTCCTCAATAGGTGAGCTTGCCAGTCTCTTACTGAGACAAGCAATGTTCTCCATGATACAAAATGTAGCTCTTTCCTTGTTGACATCATTCTTTCTTCCACTGACTTCTCTTGACATTCTCAGATAGGTGCTGACGGGAAGGCGAGGAGAGGACAAAAACACCTTCCCTTGATGAAAGTATTCCTTAACCATCACTATATCTCTCTTTCACTTGCAAACTTGTAAAATTGTTTATATTGACTACTTTCATTTCCTCACCATTCATCCTCTTTAACATCCTGTAATCTTTCTTCTACCCTAGGTACCACTCTACTGTCCATAAAGATTATTTTTTTAATATTTTATTGATTTTTCAGAGAGTAATGGAGAAGGATAGAGAGCTAGAAACATCGATGAGAGAGATACATCGACCAGCTGCCTCCTGTACTCACCCCACCGGAGATGTGCCCGCAACCAAGGTACATGCCCTTGACCGGAATCGAACCTGGGACCCTTGAGTCCGCAGACCGACGCTCTATCCATTGAGCTAAACCGGTTTCGGCTATAAAGATTATTTGAACTTTATGATCACTAGATCCAGTCGTTGTTTGTCAAACTTATGTGACACAGATTTGACAGTGTTGACCCAATTGTTCTCAATAATTATAAGAAAAAGCTGTATGTTTAGGACACTTTTCACATGTCCCCATCCCTTCATTAACTCATTTTGCTTCTCCTTACTAATGCTATTTTCCCCTTATCATATTCTTGAGGAGTACTTACATAGCAGAGATGAATACCTCCTGTTAATAGAACCCCATTTTGGTTCAGGCATCCAGGTTAGGTAGGCCCCTTCCTATCTCCAGATGAATCATGATTGATTTAAGCCAACATATTATAGTAGTCCCCCCATTATCGCTTGTGGGGGGGCATTCCAAGACCTCCAGTGGATACCTGAAACCACAGATAGTACCAAACACTCTATATACTTCCCCGCCCCATACATGATAAAGTTTAATATATGTTAGGCACAATAAAAGATTAGCAACAACTAATAACAATAAAATAGGACAATTACAACAATATGCTGTGATAAGAGTTATGTGACTGTGGTCTTTCTCACATGCAAAATATCTTATTGTACTATACTCACTCTTCTTGTGATGATATGAGATGGCAAAATGCCTTATTAAGAGGAGAGCTTTCACCTTTTCCCTGAAAGAAAGCACTTTACAAATTCTCTTTGGCATATCTTAACTGCCAGCCTCACTACTCGAGAGCTGTGGGGCCATTATTGAGTAAAATAAGGGTGACTTGAACATCAACACCATGATACTGCACAGTTGACCTGATAATTGAGAAGGCTACTAGGTGATTTAGTGGACAAAAGGATGATTCACATCCAAGGCAGAACAGAGAGGGATGGAGTGAGATTTCATCATGTTACTCAGAATGGCACCTAATTTTAAACCTATGAATTGTTTCTTTCTGAGATTTTCCATTTAATGTTTTCAGACCGAGGTTGATCACAGGTAGCTAAATATGCCAATAAGGTGCGACCATCGAAATCCCTTGGCCCACTAAAAGTGATCAAAGACAAGTCTATGGTTCTGCTCTGGCCAATGAGACAAGAAGGAGAGGTTTGGTGTGAAGGGGGGAAGTTGCGGCAGGGAAGGGGGGGTCCTAGGAATTCTTTTTCTCCTTTAAATAAAAAGGAACACAGGGAGAGATTACTTTTCCTGCTTTGAATACAGTTTACATGAGGATGTGATGCTGGAAGCAAGCTGGGAGCTGTGGCAATGATTACATTACTAAGAAGGGCGACTTCTGAGGCCCACGCCAACCCATCGAAGGTGTCAAAGCAGAAAATTGGAAAGCACCTAGGTTATCAACAGCATCGTTTTGGAAGTGAATTAACCAAACTCGAAATCATCTATCTTCAGACTTGTTGCTATGTGAAATAATAAACCCCTATTTAGCCCAAGCTAGTGCTTATAAAACCTGAATGGGCATATGAGTCCCCCGAGGGTCTTGTTAAAGTGCACTGTTCCGACTCAGTAGGTCTGGGGTGGAGTCTAGACTCTGCATTTCTATCACACTGCCAAACCAAGCCCCTGCTGTGGATCCAAGGACCACATTTTGTTTTTGTTGTGTGTGCTTTTTCTTTATTGATTAAGGTATTACATATGTGTCCTTATGCCCCCCACCATTGTCCCCACACCCCACTCATGCCCTCACTCCCCTCTCCCCCCGGTGTTTGTGTCCATTGGTTAGGCTTATAGGCATGCATACAAGTCCTTTGGTTGATCTCTCCCCCTTATCCCCACCCTCTCCTACCTTCCCTCTGAGGTTTGACGGTCTGATCAATGCTTCTCCGTCTCTGGATCTGTTTTTGTTCATCAGTTTATGTTGTTCATTAATATTCCACAAATGAGTGAGATCATGTGATATTTATCTTTCTCTGACTGGCTTGTTTCGCTTAGCATAATGCTCTCCAGGTCCATCCACGCTGTTGCGAATGATAAGAGTTCCTTCTTTTTTATAGCAGAGTAGTATTCCATTGTGTAGCTGTACCACAGTTTTCTAATCCACTCATCTGCTGATGGACACTTAGGCTGTTGCCAAATCTTAGCTATGGTGGATTGTGCTGCTATGAACATAGGGGTGCATATATCCTTTTTGATTGGTGTTTCTAGTTTCTTGGGATATATTCCTAGGAGTGGTATCACTGGGCAAGGAGCACACTTTGAGTACCAAGGACTTAAGCTCATTTAGTCAGGCATTCTGTTGCTTGCAGTCTAATGCATCCTGACTGAACACACACCTCTAGCGTCTACATACTACCCAGAGTAACTGCTTGCAGATGCAATTGAAGTGCTTCTCACAGATGCATTACAAACAAACAACCAAACAAACAAAGATCAAAGCCCAATGTTAAAGAAAAAATAATATTTTGAAGGCCTAGGATATTTTGGCCTGGGTATATATTAGCTAGAGGTAAGTCATTGTTGTTATTGTTGCATTTGGGGTGGCCATAAAGGAGTTTGGGGGACAATTTTTTTCTTTTTGTTTAGGGTGACTCCTAATAAAAAGACTCTTCCTGTTTTCATATAGTGAAACCTAATTTCTCCTTGATTCCCCCACCCACCCCCGCCACAAGTGGAGTTAAAAATAGCACAAAGCTATTTATTTCGTGCCAATTTCCCTTAGGATGTCTGCAGATGTTAACAGATACTTCAAAGTCGATAAAGGAACCTCAGGTTTTCACATTGGAGTGGGTGGAGAATGGAAGATCCTTGATCCCTATTAACTCACTTGGCTGGGTATTGTTTTCACTGCTAAGAAAAGTCTTCCTAATGAGAATATAAATATTTTCATTTTAACGCCGTTTTAATCTACATTAAATTCATAGGCATTAACTTCTTCACTGCCAAAATGCATACTTCTCAGAATTCAGGCACACTGGCCACATAGCAGGACACATTTGACATCGGAGTGAATTGAACTGGCATGGAAAAGAAAAATTAAACCTGTTTACAACTGCAGAGAGGATATCAGGTCATCAGAGTGCATGCCGTAGCCATCCTTGATGATTGATATGAAAGCAGGAAATTCATTTATTGATTCACAAATAATACTATCTGAGCACCTCTTAATAGGAGTAAATACTAAAAAATAAAGCTCAGAATCTGTTACATTTAAGAGAAGTGTCGTATTGTTGAAAACATTATAGACACATGCATAGGAAAAACTAGTTAATAGTGGACGATAACCCCACAAAAGATTTTTGAGACACACAGTGCCAACTGAGGGGTGGGGACAGTAAGTGCTAGGAGTTCATAGGCATTAGCTCTCTCGTCAGTTTGATTTCAAGAATCAAGGAAGAGTCTCTCATAGGAATAATCAGATGGTCACAATATGAAAAGGGGGAAATAGAGGGGCGAATGATACTCCACTCAAGGAAGAACTAAGAGCAAACCATGTCCAGGGACCCGTGAATAGGCTAATTCAGAGGTTTCAGAATGTGAAAAGTAAGTCTTATTTTAGTAATGTTACAAAATATCTAAGATTTCGTTGACAAGTCCCCTGGGAGAAATTGAGGTCAGAAGGTTAGTTTGATTGATGAGCATCTAGTAAAGTTGAAAATGCACACACACACACACACACACACACACACACACACACACACCCCACGAGCATTTTCCAAGAAACAGAATGTTAACTCTCACCCTGTGTCATTGAGGACAGTTTAATAAAAGGACTATTTTTAAAAAACATGGGTAAGGTTCATGGAAAATTGAAAAAGCCATGAGGGTAGTCATGGCAGGGGAACTTAGAGAACTTCATTGCTACCCCTAAAAGAATTCAAAAAGTGGTCACCAGATCCACAGACCCAAGGAGCAGCAGCCTTAGGGAGAGAGAGGAATGCAGCCAGCCCTCTGAGACCCAGCAGAACATGAGCCAAAGGCACACATGTCCTAATCTCACTCTCCACTCCCCACTCCTACTCCCAACCCTTTCCTACCATTGGCTTAATCCAACTAGAAGCCAGAGGGCAAGGAAATTCATTGATGCAGTCCATATAGTTTAGCTTTCCCACCAGAGCAGAATGGAAGAGAGAGTGGATCTTAGGGGCCAATGAAAAACATCCGGCAGATCACATGACCCACACGTCTACTTTCAGGTTTATGCCCCAAAGAAACTCTTCCACACGTGTACAAAGCACAAGTACAAATATTGTCTTGCTGTGTTGTTAGTAGTAACTGTAAATTGGGGGGAAACCTGGATGATCATCAATAAGGGGCTACTTCTAGGAATATATCCCAAGAAACTAGAAACACCAGTCAGAAAGGATATATGCACCCCTATGTTCATAGCAGCACAATCCACCATAGCTAAGATTTGGAAACAGCCTAAGTGCCCATTAATAGATGAGTGGATTAAAAACTATGGTACATATACACAATGGAATACTACACTGCTGTAAAAAAGATGGAGTTCTTACCATTTGCAACAGCGTGGATGGAACTGGAGAGCATTACACTAAGTGAAATAAGTCAGTCAGAGAAAGATAAATATTACATGATCTCACTCATTTGTGGAATATAATGAACAACATAAACTGATGAACAAAAAACAGATCCAGAGACAGAGAAACATCAGTCAGGCTGTCAAACCTCAGAGGGAAGGTGGGGAAGGGTGGGGGGAAAGGGGAGAGATCAACCAAAGGATTTGTATGCATGCATATAAGCTTCACCAATAGACACAGACACCAGGGAGGTGAGAGCTGAGTGGGGTGGTGGTGGGAGGGGCTAATGGGGGATACAGAAAATAAAATACTAAAAAAAGGGGGAAAGGCTAAACTGAAATACACTCATTTTTTGGAACACACCACAGTTATTAAAATGACTGAACTGGATATATATAAGCATATGTGTGTGTGTTTGCACGCATGTGCATTGCAGAGAGATACGTGCAGTGTAATAGTTAACTGTATAAAAAGACTTACACAGGAAAAGCGATTGTTGTTTGCACATACCTATATGAAGTAGATCTACAGAACCATGAGTAGAATACATGAAGTCAGAGAGATGAAAATGATGACAGTGGTTTCCTCTGGTAAAGGAGGAAAACGGAATGATATTGTGGAAGATGGGAAAGGGAGCCTTCAAGCTGTATTCCTTATTTTCAAAGATCTGAAGCAAATGTGAAAGGCTAGTGATAACTGGAACGAAGGAGAGAAAGGAAATGTCAAGTATTCACTGTGATCGGAAGAATGTGGTAGTGATTTCCACTGGAGGAACCAGGGCGTTGTGGAAACTGAAAAAATAAAAACGCGGTTTGGAGAAAGAAATCTAATAAGGTTAAGGGAAAATATCAGGGCACTGTCCGTTATTTTTAGGTTTATGTGAATTTTACAACTTCTTTCCCAGAAGTTCCCAGAAAATGGCTTTTTCATGTATTTTTACTATCTCATGCGCCTGTATTAATTCATGGTCCTGGGTCAAACACTGAACCGATCTAAGTGTGGCAGAGATGGGAATTATTCCTCAGTTTCCACACTTTCATTTTCCTTTTAGCTCAAGAAGGACCTCCCTTTCCCCCAGTTTGAGCTGAGAACACGGCCACTCACTAGTCCTGAGCGGGTCAGTGGGAGGGGAGGGGACAGGGGTGTGTGAAACTTCTCCATCAGCTTCTCAAAGACAAATGGAATCTCTTTCGCAGTTCCTGCATCCTGGAATGTGGACATGGAGCTGAGCCAGACTCAACAGTGTGAGGACCACGCCTCAGGAGATGGCAGTGCAGTGACGCGAAAGTGATCCGTGTTTGCTAATGCAACTAGAACCAAGTTCCCAGCGGGCCTGGATCCCTGAGCACTGACTCTCATGAGAATTAAAGGTGAATTTCCATCTTATTTAAAGCACTATTTGGGGTCTCTTTGTTACCATTGCTTGGCCTCTACTCAAATTAATACTCTAGAACAGTGTTTCCCAAACAATTGACAAATGTGTATGTACCCCTTCTATAATTTTCGTAAGGCTGAGTACCCCAAATCAAAAAAAAAGGATGTATTTTTAATAACAATCAAAATACATTTATTTTTTATTTTTTTGTACATACACAAAATAATAATAAACGAAAAATAAAATTATTCATAATAAAATATAAATAAAAGTTATATTATAAATAACATTTATTTTCCCACCGGACCATCTCACGGCTCACAAGACTGTCTTGACTTGACTCATGAGAACGTAGAATTAGGCGCAGCTAAGCACAGTGCAGTGCATATCCCCACCAGACTCCGGTGCAACGCGTACCCCCACCAAACTCTTCCCCTACCCCGGGGGGTATGCATACCACACTTGGGGAAACACTGCTCTAGAAGAATGGGATGAACTGATTGGTTTAATCCAATCAGGGCCCACCTCCAGAGAATGGGCTCGGGGTCAGCAGTCCCTGAAGAACATGGGGTTTAGAGGGAAGGTGAACGTCTGAATAAAAATCAAGGTGCCCTAACTGACTTGGCTCAGTGGATAGAGTGTGAGCCTGTGGACTGAAGGGTCCTGGGTTCAATTCTAGGGCATGTACCTTGATTGTGGGCTCGGTCCCCAGGAGGAGGCATGCAGGAGGCAGCTGATCGATGTTTCTCTCTCATCAATGTTTCTAACTCTCTATCCCTCTCCCTTCCTCTCTGTAAAAATCAATAAAATATATATGTTAAAAAAATTAAAGGTGCTTTTCCTTGAAAAAAGCAGAGACTGTCCACTAAACTCTAGCACAGGATCCCTTGTTCTTTCTTCCTCCAAACTCCAGGACATGGAGTTGAATAGTCTGAGCACTGTGCTTGGTAGCCCGTGCGTCAGTGAGCATGATGGGTGCAGGCAGTAATTTCCAGCTGCCCCTGCTGCCAGGGAGATGTTGAATGACATTCCATAGAAAGTACCATGTTCTAGTTTGTTACACACGAACCTCTGTGAGGGTCAAGTGCCCTTTGGATTCCAGTATGAGGGCTCAGTCTTTCCAGACAGACCCATTTGACTGTTACCTGTCAAGTCTTGATTTAAATAATTTTAAAAACGTGTCTTAGAGCAATGCTTCATTTCTCACTCTTCCCAAATTGCCATGCTCTTTTTTTTTTTTTTTTTTACTCAGATGCTGTTGAACACACCATTCTTTCCGCCTGGAGTATCATTCTCCGCTTTTCTTTTAGGGAAACACTCATATACCTTTTAAGACCCAACTCAAATGTAGACTTCATACATTGGTACACCTAACACCTGGACCCTAGGAGTCCTACATGAGTAATAAAAATTCTGGCATCCAGATAGCACAAAAATTAGAAGCGGATGTCCTTTCACAGAATTACAAGGATCGTTTCCTTCATCTCATTGGGCCACACGTCTTTCTCCTCTTAGAGTAGTCCGACCAGAATAACCTTTCTATTAACGCAAATATGTCATCCTCGGCAACCATAGAGTCTTTTTAAGTTTAATAAAAAAAAATGTCACAAATGATCCACCAACTCTGGTGGATTTTTTTTTTTCAATCTAAAAATCTTAATTCTGTATTCACTTTACAGCACACATAACCACATTATAACATGGATCTACCAGATGGAAGTTCAAGAGCTAGAAAGCTGGAGGATGTGCAGGGGAGAGTCCCTCCAGTTGGTGAGGGATAGCCGCCCTCCGCCTGCCGCCCTGCTGCATCGGATCTCAACAACGTCTGCACTCCGGGACCACCTGGGGAACTTATGAAAGTACAAAGTAGTACACCTGAAACTTGTATAACGGTATTAACCAATGTTACCTCGATACACTTAACTTTTTATTTATTTTTTTAATTATTATTTTTATATATTTTATTGATTTTTTACAGAGAGGGATAGAGAGTCAGAAACATCGATGAGAGAGAATCATCGATCAGCTGCCTCTTGCTCACCCCCTACTGAGGATGTGCCTGCAACCAAGGTACATGCCCTTGACCAGAATCCAACCTGGGACCTTTCAGTTGCAGGCTGACACTCTATCCACTGAGCCAAACTGGTTTTGGCATATACACTTAACTTCTTAAGAGAAAATAGCTTTAGCTCAGTGGTGGATAAACTATGGCTCGCGAACCACATGCAGCTCTTTGGCCCTTTGAGTGTGGCTCTTCCACAAAATACCACGGCCTGGGTGAGTCTATTTTGAAGAAGTGGTGTTAGAAGAAGTTTAAGTTTTAAAAAATTGGCTCTCAAAAGAAATTTCAATTGTTGTAACTGTTGATATTTGGCTCTGGGGACTAATGAGTTTGCCGACCACTGCTCTAGCTGGTTTGGCTCAGTGAATAGAGTGTCAGCCTGCAGACTGAAGGGTCCCTGGTTTGATTCCAGTCCAGGGCACATGCCTGGGTTGCTGGCTTGATCCCCAGTGTGGAACGTGCAGGAGGTAGCCAATTAATGATTCTCATCATTGATGTTTCTATCTCTCTCCCTCTCCTTTCCTCTCTGAAATCAATAAAAATATATTTTTTAAGAGAAAAGAATAGAAAAAAAGAGGATGAATAAATACTTTGAAAAAAAATACTGATACCCTGGCTCCAACTAAATCAGAATCTTAAGGGATGGTCCGTACAGCCACTGCTTAAATATCCAATAATACATCTGGAGTCTGACAAGACTTCTGATTCAGAAACAGTGCCCACCCCACGTGAGGGAAGCACAGCTCTATGAGAGTTCTATCCTGAGTATATTGTTCACCCCTCCTTACCCCTGCCAATCCCTGATGCCCACTAAAAAAATAGGGCTACTGTCGGAACCAGTTTGGCTCAGTGGATGGAGCGTCGGCCTTCAGACTGAAAGGTCCCAGGTTCAATTCCGGTCAGGGGCATGTACCTTGGTTGCAGGTACATCCCCAGTAGGGGTTGTGCAAGAGGCAGCTGATCCATGTTTCTAAGTCTCTATCCCTCTCTCTTCCTCTCTGTAAAAAATCAATAAAATATATATATTTTTAAAATAGGGCTACTGTTGTGAGAAGAGGCAGGAGGAATTCTGGGCAGGGGAAAAGTGAAAAATTATTACTACAGTTGGTATAACTGTGCCTCTGGCTTGAAGTTCACACACTGGGTCTACACAGCAGTTCCTAGCTGCCTAAGCCTTATTTTAGTTCAGGACCTGGGTGGAGGTGAGCTTAAACCTACAAGTAAACAAGTCTGGGACGCAGGATCCAATACAGATAGCAGCAAAAGGGGTGGGCCTGTTTTCCTAGATTTGAGTAAAGGGCATAAAAGTCAGGAGGGAAATCCCCTTCTTTTTTTTTTTTCGCAAAGGGTAATACCTTACAACGTTGGAAATTTGAAGGTAAACGTTTAAAATCTCCCTGTAAGTTTCAAATGTGTTCTGGAATGTATAGCCAATTGGATTAAGATATGATTCATAACCTATATGTGTAGTTGTTTCTTAATAATAAAGCGTATGATGTTTGTCAGTGTTATGATTTAAGCGTAAGAGAAGAAAGGGACCCTGGCTTTGGCTCCCTCCTCCAGCAGAGATAAAGCAATAAGAGCAGTAAAGCCTCATTTTAGCCGAAACCGGTTTGGCTCAGTGGTAGGGCGTCGGTCTGCAGACTGAAAGGTCCCAGGTTCGATTCTGGTCAAGGGCATGTACCTTGGTTGCGGGCACATCCCCAGTAGGGGGTGTGTAAGAGGCAGCTGGTCGATGTTTCTCTCTCATTGACGTTTCTAGCTCTCTCTCTCTCTCTCCCTTCCTCTCTGTAAAATATCAATAATAGCCTCATTTTACAGGCAGGCTGTATGTGCAGGTGCTGCTCCAGATGAGAACGCCTTGCCCGAAGGTCAAATAACCAGAGGTCACTCTGAGTTCCCCTTGCCCTACGCTTCTGCAGGTCTGGAGGGAATGTATGCCCAGGTCTATCCTGAAGAATGACTAGACATGGTCCATTACCATTAGACACCATGTCCCTGAGGAACATACACATTCTTTCCTCTCTACCCCCTGCTCCCTATTTTATGGGTGGAGAAAGCAATAACAACAACAATACTAAATAATGACGAGTTATTTCTAGTAGGGGCTCTGTGCTGAGCATCTCATCCGCCATGCTTCATTCAATTCCCATCATAACCCTGTGAGGGAGGAACGAGCATCAGGTCTTTTGGCTGAACTGTGTACGTCTGAGCTAGGCGACCAGGCATGTCTCTGCAACCTGGTTTCCCCACTTTGCCACGACTCCCTTGAGTTGAAGGATTGTCGTAGGCTCTGGTTCCTAACTGCTTCAGATCACCCACAATTCCAGAACTCGGGCTTGGTGCCGGAGGCCCTTCTCCTGAGTCTCCCTGTTGCCAACAGTCTCTTTGGGCCCTTCTCGTCACCTGCCAATGGCTTGCCCCTCTCCAGCTTGAGCTGACCCTCAGGATCTACTGTGACTTGGCTTATAGGAGTGAGTGTCCACCTGCCTTTTTCCCCTGTAGGCTTACCTTTTGGTCTTGGCACATTCACCAAGTCTTATGTCCTTAGTAGCCATGCACCTGTGTCCAGGCCCGTGGGTTCTGCCTATTCTCACAGGTATGCCTGATTTCTGGCCTATCTTGGTTGTAGTCTGGGCTCTGTGTTTATGAAGGAGAGGACTTTTCAGACTCCAGACTCATTACTGGGTGTTTAGGCAGTGGTTATACACATTTTCACACTTGCAAATGCCCCTTCAAAAAAAAAAAAAGTAAGTTGTGGGTTCTGGCCTTTGGGGGAGCTGGAAGCTTCTGTGTAAACAGTAACAATGTAGTATTATGTGTTTTAAAAAATAACTTGATTTTCTAATGATAAAAATGATATTTGAGTTTTTAATAACATATAAATACAGATAAATATAAAGAAACAAAATCACCCAAAGTCTAATAACACACAAATGGATTATCATTGTGAACAGTTTGATGTATTTGGTAAATTTTCTTTAAGCCTTTACACACACATACACACACATATATACAAAATTGGGAGTATAAATAATATGGCCTCATATTTTACTTAATATTATCCTGCTAGTTACTCCTCATATCATTACAATTCTTTTTTTCAGCTTTATTAAGGTATAACTGAAAAATACAATTGCAGTATATTTAAAGTATACAAGCTGATAGTTTGATGTACATATACATTGTGAAATAATTGCCACAATCAAGTTCATTAACACATCCATCACCTCATAGTTAACCTTTGTGTGTGAGAGAGAATGCTAAAATGTACTCTCTTAGCAAACTTCAAGTATACAGTTTATCTATAATAATAAAATCATAATATGCTAATTAGACAGGACAACCTCCTGGACCAAGCCAGGGCTGCGAGGGAAGCCCAGGTCCCAGGTGCCAGAGGGAAGCTGGTGTTGGCAGCCAGGGGAAGGAAGGCCTACTCTTGCACAAATTTCATGCATCGTGCCTCTAGTTAACTAGAATCGCTATGCTGTGTATTAGATGCTCAGAACTGGTGCATCTTACACCTGAAAGCTTATACCCTTTGGCCAACGTCACCCACTTCCTTTACCTTCCCTCCCCAGGTCCTGGCAAACAGCATTCTACTCTGTTTCTATGAGTTTGACCTTTTTTCCAGTTTCCACATATAAGTGATACCATACATTATTTGTTTTTCTCTATCTGCCTTATTTTACTTAGCACAATATCCCCCAGTTTCATCCATGTGCTCACAAATAGCAGGGTGTTTTTTTTTATGGCTATGCAATATTTCATTAGAGAGAGACCATCTTTTTTTTTCTTTTTTTTTTTTTTTTTTAGCCATTCATCTATGGACACTTAGGTTTGTTTCCAAATCTTGGTTATTGTAAATAATACTGCAATGAACATGAGAGTACATATATCTCTTTAAGATAGTGATTTCAGCCAAAACCGGTTTGGCTCAGTGGATAGAGCGTCAGTCTGTGGACCGGAGGGTCCTGGGTTTGATTCCCGTCAAGGGTATGTACATTGGTTGCGGGCACATCCTCGGTGGGGGGTGTGCAGGAGGCAGCTGATCAATGTTTCCCTCTCATGGACGTTTCTAGCTCTCTATCTCTCTCCCTCTCTGTGGAAAATCAATAATATATATATATATATTTTAAAAAAGATAGTGATTTCATTTATCTTTGGATAAATACACAGAAGTGATATTGATTGGTCATATGATAGTTCTATTTTTAATTTTTGAGGAACTTCCATACTTATTTCCATGGTGGCTGTATCAGTTTACATTCCCAACAACTGTGTACAAGCATTCTCTTCAGCATTTGTTAGCTTTTGCCTTGTAAATTTTTTCAGTTTTTTATTTTAGACAGAGAGGATGGAAGAGAGGAGAGAAATATCGATTTATTGTTCCACTTATTTATGCATTCATTGATTAATTATTGTATATGCCCTGACCAGGGATTTAACCCACCACCTTGGTATATTGGGATGATGCTCTAACCAACTGAGCTACCTGGCCAGGGCCTCATGCCTTTTTGATAATAGCCATCCTAACAGATGTGAGATAATATATCACTCTGGTTTTGATTTTCACCTCCCTGATGATGAGTAATGTTGAGTATCTTTTAATGCAAGTATTGGCCATTTATATGCCTTCTTTGAAAAAATGTCTATTTAGGTCCTTTGCCCATTTTTTTTTATTGGGTTATTTGCTGTTGAGTTGTAAAAGTTCCTTATATTTTTTTGGATAATAAGCCCTTATCAGATTGAAAATATATTTGCAATCATAACATACAAGTATTTCTTTCCAATCCATATGTTGCCTTTTCATTTTGATAATTTCTTCTGCTGTGCAGAGCTTTTAGTTTGATGTAGTCCTACTTGTTTATATTTGCCTTGTTTCCTGTGCTTTTGATGTCATATCCAAAAAATCATTGTGAAAATCAATGCCAAGGGACTTTTCCCTATGTTTTTTTTTCTTTTAGGAGTTTTATGATTTCAGGTCTTAAATTCAAGTTTTTAATCCATTTTGAGTTGATTTTTGTGTATGATGTAAGATGAAGACCCAATTTTGTTTTTGTTTTTTCTGCATGTGATATCCAGTTTTTCAAACCATCTACTGAAGAGACCATTCTTTCCCCATTGTGTATTCATGGCACCTTTGTTGAAAATTAGTTTTCTCTGCTGAAACCGGTTTGGCTCAGTGGATAGAGAGTCGGCCTGCGGACTGAAAGGTCCCGGGTTCGATTCCGGTCAAGGGCATGTACCTTGGTTGTGGGCACATCCCCAGTAGGGGGTGTGCAAGAGGCAGCTGATCGATGATTCTCTCTCATTGATGTTTCTAACTCTCTATCCCTCTCTCTTCCTCTCTATGAAAAATCAATAAAAATATATTTTTTTAAAAAAAGAAAATTAGTTTTCTCTTTTCATTAAAATTCTTTGAAAATATGCTCACTAACTGTATAGTAGTCTGCCGTACGAGTGTACTACAAATACTCCTACTCTAAGACTTAGGTTGGTTCTATTGTTAAGTGTGCTGATAGACATATTCTGCTTTAACTTTTAAGTGTAACTCTGTGTTTTGATCATGGAATTGTAGACCTAGAATTACTGGGACAAAAAGTAAGATTATCTAAAGGACGTTTTAGTCTCAGGACCCCTTTACACTCTTAACTATTGTTGAAGATTTAAAGAGATTTTGTTTATAGGGTTATAGCGATCAATATTTCCTCCATTAGAACTTAAAAATGGGAAATGTAAAAATATTTATCTCTTCATTTAAAAATAACAATAAGAAGCCCATTCTTTAAATAAATGGGTGAATTAGTGAGAGGTAGAAGTCAAGTAGGCAACATTCCTTCCTGCAGGGCCTAAAGGACTGTCAAGCTTCTCATGGTCCCTTTCGCTGACATGGGAAACGGAGGAGCTGAGGTGTGGATGGACACAAGGCAGCCTTCATGGAAGTACCGGTGGGACAAGATGGAGAGTCTGAGAGGGACAGTCAGCCAGTCTCCCCACAGGACACTCAGTGCATTTTCAAAACTCCAGTTCACTAGGTGGGAATTCAAAGGCTTCTGCCACTGTCTTCCCTTTCACGCTGCTAAAATGCCTTCCCAAATACCTGCCTGACAGGGTTCTCTTACAAACATTAAGCTACTTATCCTCGAAAACAAAGGATGAGCCAGGCTAGACAGATAGGAATTCTCAGCCTATTCATGAGGAAGCTGAAATGGGGGTGGGGGGTGGGGGCTGAAGGAGTGATGGTGGGGGAGGGGGGGGAGTGTCCTGATGGCTAGGCCAGTGGGGTAGGTCCATAGATTTTGCAGAGTAAAAATGGTGGGTTCAGTAATCTGTCTTCAAAATTTGCTACTCCTAAAAGTGAGTCAAAGATATACAGTGTACAATCTACTCCCGAAGCTACTTAGGCAACTCTCCCAACTTTTATTTTTCAATCCTATTTAATAAAAGGCTAACATGCAAATTGTTCCCTAAAGAGTTCAACCAACCGGGCGTTTGACCACTCGCTATGATGTGCGCTGACCCCCAGGGGGCAGCATGGAACAAAGGAAGACCCCAATCAGCCCTGAGCACCGGCCAAGCCTAGGAACACTACCCAGGCACGAATTTCATGCACCGGGCCTCTAGTGTGAATAAAAACCCAAGCAGACAATGGCCAGCCCACTTATGACAGCAGAACTCTGGCTCACAGCCTCTGCTGCTGCCATCAGTTGAAGACGTCTAACCCCTTGGCTCCCAACTCACGATCTCTGTCCCCTTTCTGGCCAGGGCTAACCCGAGAAAACCAAATATGCTTCTCAAATCAACCGCATCAGATCTCCACCTTCCCCAGGCCAGCGACCTCCAGAATCAGGCATCCCTCCAACACCTCCCCTCCACCCCTATAAAGCTTCCTCACTCCCCTGCTTGTCTTGAGTCTCTGCCCAATGCAATGCGATGGTGGCTGACTCCCTTACTAAATCGAGCCCTGAATGAATGGCCTCTGTGCGCCTTTGGCTGGTCCTCGTGTATTTCCACACCACTGAATGAGTAATGGAGGGCCCAACAGAGCCAAGTTATGGAGAAGGAAAAAAAAAAAAGCACCCCCGTTACTGAGCATTTGTCAAGTGCTTCACAATCGCTTTAGTATGCCTTGTAAACACCTTGTGAAATGCCCACGTCCCCATTTCAGAGCCGAAAAAAAAAACTGAGAAGGAGATTATAAGTGATTTGCCCAGAGCTGGGATCTGCACAATAAGCCCCCCCTTGTGTGTGAGGTCTGTTGTTGATCCACCCAAAGCTCGACTACACTCTGGAGCCATTACCATTTTTTTTTAAAGCGTTTCGCTCTGGGTTGAGCGGCTCTTAGGGAGTCGGTCCCATTTCTTCGGGCTGGCAGGCGCTGAAGCATTGTCTCTGGGTTTGTTTTGCTAAGTTCTGGTAGGCGACATGTGGGCTCCATTAGCTCCGCCGCGCTGAGCGCCGGTTCAGAGGACGGTTTCTCTTCCAAAATATTTTCCCCGTCATTTAGCATTTTAAAGTTCAGCACACACCATCCACTCCCGATGCTTGTTTTTTCTCGGGACTGGGTGCCCTTTTTTCCCCTCTTCGCGGTGGAGGGGAGGAGGGAGGTCAGAAGGCCAGCCCTGAGGTATGTTCTGTTTCTGTGGCTGAAGGTGGGAGGGGGGGGGGGGCAGATGTCACCGGTGCTCACGCAGGATGAAGTCCTCCCGATGCTGGAGATTTCCTCCTTCTAAAAGATAAGAAGCCTGAGCCGGACGATGGGGACTGAAGGGGGTGGGAAGGAAAAGGAGAGGGGCGGCACCTGACTTGAGTGTGAGAAAGGCTGCCCGGGAGGCCGGGTCAGGTGGGAAAGAAGGATGCTTCGTAGCTCCTTGCTGTCTGCAAAACGGCACCTGGTTCCTCTCTGCCTCGGGGCATCCGAAAAGAAGGCTGTGTGACAGCAGCCTCCGGCCTGTGTGCCACTGTCCCTGGTCACCCCGGTGTGGAACACCCTGGTGCTTTGTGAGGGGACCCTGGCTGCGGCTGAGACATTTAGCTCCGTTGTACAGGTTCGTTAAATATGAAGCAATAACACCCATTGGCTGGCTAAGGGTTCATCTGCCCAGTCCCCTCTCATTTACTTACTCCCAAACTTAAGAGTTTATGCATCAGCTCCAAATTCTATTTCTTCTATATTATCTTTTCAGATTTTGTTGTTTTGGATTTATTTGCTTATCATGAGCCCAGCCAGCATGGCTCAGTGGTTGAGCATCGACCTATTGATCAGGAGGTTACAGTTCAGTTCCCAGACGGACCACATGCCTGGATTGGGAGTTTCATCCCCAATGTGGGGCCTGCAGAGGCAGCCAATCAGTGGTTCTCTCTCATCATTAACATCTCTCTCTCTCTCTCTTTTTCTTCCTCTCTGAAATCAATGAAAAATATAATTTTTTTAAAAAGCTTATGCATATGCCTGTAAAAAGGCCTGCAAATGTGTGTAATTGGGTATGTGTTGTCACAGCTGCTAAGGATTTCCTTTTTTCCCCTGAGGGTGTGAGTGAGTGGCTTTCAGCGACTGTGAGAAGAAGCCACATCTCTGAGGAGACAGTACCTCAAAAGCAGAGTGTGCCCACTCTTGTGTCTCCCCTTTTCCCGTTGAAGCCAGGCCTCTGAAGGCAGAGGGGATGCTGGAGGGAAGCACAGGCCTCAGGGACTGAGGAGTTGAGGGCGGTGTTGGGAGGAGAGAGGGGAAGAAGAACATGAGGAATGAGGGGTCCCATGTGTAGGCCAGACCTACGAAGGGCCCACCACTCCTGCCTTTTATAATTCTTCTCTGGCTGCATGATGTCCATCCATTTCATGAAAGAAAGGCCAGCAACCTTAGAGTCTAGGCACCTATAAGATGTTAAAACCAACCGATGTTTACTGCTCACCTATTGAGTGCCAAGGTCAGCGGGAGCTGTCACGGCAGTAAAAGCAAAGATGGAGCGGCAGGGATGAGGCGGGCGAGTCCTTTACTTCTTACCCTTTCCTGCACGGTAGCCACAGGTGGCCAACAATGACTGACACCCGCAAACCAAAGGAAATACAAGATGAAGTTCTACTCTTCTAGGCACTTCCAATATTGCTGAGGAGACAAATTAGCCACATGAAAAGGTGAAAAATGAGAGTAAAGTTGTGTAGGTAATTCTGTTGGTCCTTGATAAAGACGGTATTTGCCTGTAATCATTAACACAGAATTTAGTAAGTCTCATGTCCTCATGTCCTATTATTTAAATGTAAATGAATGTTTCTCATTAAAAGGTGAAAAAACAAATGTTTACTAAAGACATTATAAATGATGTTATATACAATGAGACTGAAAATCGAAATTGGACACACATACCTACACCCACACAATGGGTGTGTTTTTGCTAGGTGCATTCTTTTCCACATCTCTGCTCATGGTAGTACAGTGTGGTGGAAAGAATATCCCATTCAAAAGGCTGGAGCTCTAGGTTTTAGTTTTGATTCCTTTGCTAACATCATAATTTAGGGACAGACAACTTTAGAATCTGAGCCTTACTTCGGCTATAAGAGTGCTCTAAACGTTGCCTTAAAATTAACCAAAAATAGGGGGTCATCTGTAATATTCTCAACCATAAAAAATAGATTTTAAAATTCACAAAAAAAATATGAGAACACAAGCAAAAACATTCTGTTGGCTAGCCCTCTCTATAGGCTAAGTAAATTGTTCTCTAAGGGAAGAAATAAACAAAATCGAATACTTATCTACTGGTTCCTCGGCACATGGTCTTAGTTAAGTGTATATACTTTATCACTGTGCACTTGGATTGTATCCTATTCTCTTTAAAAAATGCATATAAGTGGTTTTAACTGGATTTTCTCTGCATGATATAGAAGCTGTTGCATGTACAGCCGATCACATTACGGCTCGTTGCTGAAAGGAATGAACTTCGCCAAACAGGTTTTAAAGTTCGCTTGTGATCATTTATGGAGTGTCTACTATGTGCCAGGCACGCTATTAAGTATGGGAGAATCGGAGAAATATTGCTCCCTAATATGTCACAGTCTGGCGATGTGACATATAAGCTGGCATGTTAGAAGATACCATGGAAGCGTCTTGCTAATGGTGCAAACCAAGAGCCACGCCAGAAACCCGGGAGGATTATGCATCTCCAGGGAGACTCTGGGAAGGCGGTGGTGGAGGCGATGTTTGAGCTGAGTCTTGAAAGGCGAGTGGAAACTGGCCAGGTGAGCAAGGGGAAGGGCATGTATAAGCAGAGGGAATAGCAAGGCTCCTAAAGGCGCCTGGAGCATTTGAAAAACGGAGAATAGGGCCTGGATCGGTTTGGCTCAGTGGCTAGAGCGTCGGCCTGCGGACTGGAAGGTCCCGGTTCGATTTTGGTCAAGGGCATGTACCTGGGTTGCAGGCACATCCCCAGTAGGGGGTGTCGCAGGAGGCAACTGATCGATGATTCTCTCTATCCATGTTTCTAACGCTCTATCCTTCTCTCTTCCTCTCTGTGAAAAATCAATAAAATATATTTTAAAAAAGAAAAAAAGAAAAACGGACAATAGGGGTGTAGAACTATAGCCCTGGAACCTAAATTGAGCTTGCAGCCAAGGTAAGTGCCCTTGGCCGGGAATCAAACCCAAGACCCTTCCGTCCACAGGCCGGCGCTGGCTGATGGTTCATCTGCCGCAGTTTGCCAACCACGGGGCTACGCTAATCACTGTTCCGTGATTAGAAAAAGAAAACAAACGCAGGCTTCTGTCCCCTGTGGTGTCCCCGTGCAGCAGTCTCATCCACTGTGGCCAGGGTCATAAGCAGAGAGGGAGGGCAGGGTGAGAGGAGCCAGTCCAACTCCTAGAAGCAGGTCCCACACCCAAACGGTTCCCCTACAACCTGCATCCGCCCCCGGTCACTGCCAGAGCTCGGCCCCCTAGCATTTCTCCTCTGGACTGCAGCGAGGGCCTCCGGCTGGGCTCCCCACCAAGTTTCCGTCTCGAAGGAGACTGTTCGCAGCAAGGAGGTGGAGAGGTCCAAGAGAAGCAGGAGAAAGCTCTTAAAAACACCCACAGAAAAGTTCTTGTTTCCACGATTCAGTTCCATCAAAAAGGAGGCGGGGGGGGGGGGGGGGGGGGAGATTTAAAAAATTCTGAGGCTCTTAGTTACTAATCTGATTCTGGCCTACAGGTGGCTGTTCAATAAATGCTTGTTAAATTAAATTGATTCAAGGTGTTATTTATTCAACCTACTTAGAGCTTATGTAAACCCCTTGGAGATTTGTGTCCAACTGTGAAGTTGGAAAATATGTGAGAAATACTATTTTCAGGAGACTAGCTTTCCTCTTAATGAGCTTTATGAGCTTAGTATAAGCCAGAGGGGCAGGGGGAGGGGGTGGGGAGGAGAGGACTCCAGGAGAGGGGACTGGAAGAGATGAGGAAAGAGAAGAAAAGCTCGTTTCTGTCATTTCCTGCATTTGCCTTCCTCGCTATACTTATTAGCCACCTACTGCCCTCTAGTGTTCACTGTATGAAGTTCTCACCTGAATTCCATTTTATCACCAGAAAGGAACCAAACAAACCTCTGCTTTTGCACATGTCAAACTGACCTAGGTGGCCTCCTGGCTTCTTAGTTACCCACTGTAACTTGTCTGGCAAACTCTGCATAGTAAAAGCATTTCCCAGACATTTCAATAATTAACCAATGAAAGTTACAACACACTGATCATTGAATAATAATTTTAAGTGCTCTCTATTATTTCCAATGTCACTACAAATAAAGCCCAAAAATGAGTGTTGGTCAAGTTTAGATAAGGATTTATAAACAATATGGTTAAGTTTTTAAACTTATGAAAATGCCTATATTATTATTATTATTAACAGTATTGGAACTAAAATAGATCCACAGTAGATTTGGGTATCAGAACTGACTTATCATTGTCTCCATGTAGGCTAATGTTTTGCTAGAATTCTCCTAAAGCAGTGTTTCCCAAACGTCTCCCATGATGAGAATCACCAGGTGGAGTTGTTAAAATATACCCTGTTTCCCCGAAAATAAGACAGTGTCTTATATTAATTTTTGCTCCCAACCAAAGATGTGCTAGGTCTTATTTTCAGGGGATGTCTTATTTTTCCATGAAGAAGAATACGGTACACGTTTATTGTTAAATGAAAATAAAGGAAATTTATTACCTGTATACGGTACGGTAGTACGGTAGTTGTCAACACAAACCAGACAAGCTGTGAATCTTGGGGGCTTTATTTTAGGGGGATGCCTTATATTTCACTCAGAAGGAAACCTGTAAGTAGGTCTTATTTTTGGAGGATGTCTTATTTTCGGGGGGAAACGGTAGATTCCTGAATCCCAACTAAGAAGTGCTAAACTAGAATTTTTGGGAACATATAGAGCTTAGAGCACAGTTAAGTATACAATTTTACCTGTATGTTCCCAAAAATTCTAGTTTAGCACTTCTTAGCTGGGATTCAGGAATCTGTGTTTTAACAACTCCACCAGGGGATTCTCATCATGAGAGACGTTTGGGAAACACTGTCCTAAAGGAACCTCTTTGCTCATTGATGAGAAAGGGGGGAGGGGAGTGTTCATTTTTATTCAGAACACATATTTTCATCACTTAATCATTTACTGGTGGGAATAGATGGAAAGTTATCCAGCTGAGCATGTGACTTACAAGAACATTACTGAGTAACAAAAGGTTTATTCAAATATTTAATTGGAAGGAAATACATCTGGAATAAGTTTCATTGGTATACAGACAAAGGGAAAGAAAACCCATCAGAATTAAGATCGTATAAGTAGTTGACTTTATCCGGAACGAGAAATATTAACAAATTGGAGCCTAGAAGTCCCAACCATACCCCCCCCCCAAAAAAAAAAACAGTCAAGTTTTCAAATTTATATGGCAATTATACATTATCACTCTAGGGAAAGCTTTGTGTTCAGCTAAAATTTTAGAGACAGATCACACAAATTACTTAATTTGTTTTCTTTCTCCCCCCCCCTTTAAATAAAGAAAAAAGGAAAGTGGATGGGGGAGAAGGGGGGGCTCTTGACCTTATTTAAAATCCCTTTAAACACCCTCAGACCAGCGAGCTGGCAGAAACTCGCTGCGTGTGGGCCGCGAGGACCCACAGGAACCACGACGCGTGCAGCTTTGTCCTCAGATGTCCACGTAGATGCCATTGATCAGATAATCCAGCCTCGAGTAGCGTTTCCTGCGCAGGGATTCCAAGAGCATCCTGCCCAGGAGGACCAGGCCCACCGCGAGGAAGAGCACCCCGAAGAGCAGGGTCCCCACGAGCAGCCACGTTTCGTAGGGAAGGCCGGGTTGGCTTTCGGGGACGCCGCGCTGGGAGGAACCTCCTGAATGGGTCTCCCCGTGGTCCGGGGGAGCTGTTCCGTTAGCAGCAGAAGAACCCGCCACGTGGGGCAGAAGGCCCGTCGCAGGGTTATGGACCTTCTCTGGGGTCCCCGTTGGGCTGGAGATGTCTCCGAAGGGCATGGTTTCTGGGGGGCCTGTCCGGCCTGCAGGTGCCTGGAAGGTGGTGGTGGGCACGGCCGTGGCTTGAGGTGTATCCCCGGCGCGGGTCCGAGCTGTGGAGATGACGGTGGGGGGCTGAGAGGCGACTGTCGCTGCAGGTGGAGCTGTGGAGGCCACCCGTGGTGGAGAGGACACAGCCGGTGCCGGTGGAGCCCTGGTGGGGAAGAGAGACCTGGAGGCCGCTGGGGAGGCAGAGGAGGTGGAGGAGGTGGTGTGTGGAGCAGCAGCAGCTACCGTGGTGGGAGACGCCGTCACATTTTCAGGCAGCAGATGACCTATTCTTTGTCCCGAGGAAGACTGGGAACGCTGGGAAGGCCCTTCCTCTGGATGAACAGGGGACGGTGCGCTCCCTGGGTCGATCCTGAGTAGTTTCTCCAAGTGCTCTGAGGCCCCGAACTTCTGAGAAAATGAATCTCTCCGAAGGAGGCCAGTGGGCTTCGGGGCACCTGTTGGGTGAGAGGGCGTGGGGGTGACTCTCCGGCTCGGCAAGTCAGGTTGGCCCGATGATGGAACATCTGGAAATGCACAGAAGATAAAAGGGAGACTTAAATTCATGAGGTAGGGTTAAAAAAGACAGGCGTCGTCACTTGCTCGGTGAGTCCCACACTGTTGATACTTGACATTCCTTTGAGACTTGTGCAAAATGGGGGGGAAAAAACAAAAAATGGCTAAATCAGAACCTCTCCGCCAGATGCTGTGGGTTATTTCTAGGGTGATGGGACCGAGGGGAAGAGGAATGTGGGGAGGCGGGGTTTGGTTTCCTCAGGAGGCAGGGAGAAGGCAGGGAGGCCAAAACAGCTGGTGACACTTTTCAATTAAAAAAAATAATACTAAATTTCAGCACTACTCTCAGGGGAGAGAGGCAACCTGGGGGATTTAATTTTGGCTCCCAACTATTACAATTTTAGAGCCAGTATCTCAGGTTCTGAGGACGATGAGCCAATATTTGAAACCACGATGGCCACATAAAGAGCAGAAAAATCACACAGTCCCGATTCCTGCGGAAGAGGAACCAGCCTCAGGTCCCCCTCGGGCACCAGAAGGCTTAGAATGCTGCTCTTAGTCACACAGCTCCAACGGCAAAGGCCTGTTAAAGCAATCAGGGCAGGAAATGAGCATTTGAACTACTCTGCTGGTTAACTAATCATTTCACTTTGGTGAGAACTGCAGAAAACGCAAGGAAGGAAGCAAAGGAATTTCCCAGCCTTTGCTGATTAACTCTTCCCTGTTCTGTTTCCCCTTTCCTTCCTCAACTCCCCGCAAAGCCGGTTTCTAAACGAGACCTCACTCTCCCCCCGTCCTAACAACCAGATCCAGAAGCAGCTTCAGATCCGTAACATCTGTGACACTCTCTAAGCCTGTGTACACCTTTAAGGGGTCCTTTGGAACCGTCACATATTATTCCTTCTAGGACAGGGGTTTGCAACCTGTGGTCTGTGGCCCGAATCTGGGCTGTCACCTGTCTTTGTATGGTGTGTGCACTAAGAATGGCTTCTACAAAGTGGTTAAAAAATAATATTTCGTGGCAAATGAAAATGATGTGAAATTCAAATTTCAGTGTGCATAAAGTTTTGTTGGCACACAGCCATGTTCCTTTGTTTACATACTGCCCATCACTGCTTTCCAACTACAAAGACGGGGGTGACGAAGTAGGACAGACTGTGTATGACCCACAGAAACTAAAATACTGGCCTGACTGAAAAAAGTTTGGGGACACCTGCTCAAGGACCCTGTACATTCCTCTAAAATAGAACTATTGAGATGCCTGGAATTCCTCTTTCCTCCAACAATGCTGAAGAAGAGTGTCTGCTGCAGGTGATATTATATTCACAGACATAGCATCCCCATGAAATAAACAGCATCTTTATGCTTAGTTAGGATCAGATATTAAAAAAACAAAAAGAAAAGAAAAACAGCAGGACTCAACATATTTCATTTTAAAATTTCAAAAAAAAAAGACTAAGGAAGTGCTCTGTGATTATGTGTGAAGTCGGAACTTAAATAAGACCATTGACAGAAATGACGAAAACAGCTGTTTCTTTCCCAAGAAAGCAAATATCCTATTTCATAAAAGGCTAATATGCAAATCGACTAAATGGCAGAATGTCCAGTCGCTATGACGTGCACTGGCCACCAGGGGGCATATGTTCAAGGCGGGAGCTGTTCCCTGGTGGTCAGTGCGCTCCCACGGGGGAGCACTGTTCAATCAGAAGCCGGGCCCACAGCTGGCGAGGAGTGGGCATAAGCTGTCAGTCAGACATCCCCCGATGGCTCCCAGACTGCGAGAGGGCGCAGGCCTGGCTGAGCGACCTCCCCACCCCGCGTGCACGAATTTTGTGCACCGGGCCTCTACTCGTAAATAAAGCAGAGAAAGGGCAGGGCCAGTCTCCTTTCCTGATAAGATCCATCTATTGGCAAAGATCCTAAAACCACACAGGGATCCTGCACACCTGGTCCTCTGACCTCACCCACTTAAGTTTCTCTCAGTCACAGGAGAGACAGGCCACAGAGGGAGTTGGGAAACAGTTCTGCGCCCTCTTTTGAGTTTCACTTTTAAATGACGTCATTGGGTAAAAAGACTTATGTACTGATTATTGCTTGAAAACCAGCTGAGCAAACAGACTCCCAACTTATTCCAGTACTTGGTAGAAATAATATCCCACAAGCTGGAAAAAGAAATTTAACGGTGCCAAGCTGCAATCGTTTTATAGGATGAACAGAGTACACTGCCATCTTTCAAACTTTCAGTCTGTAAATACTAGTCAATCATTTATAGGAAATAGAGCTCATCCAGAGACACACCACCAACCAGGTATCTAATTTCACTCCAAACAGGAGGTAGATAATTTATGTCTATGGGGAATCTCAATCCATCAACATGGGCAGATTCATAAACTGAATGACACACATCACTTGTAAACATCCTGTGAAATAGAAACAGTCCATTGCACACACTGTCTGGGATTGGAGCCACTTTGCACCTAGCTATTAATCAACCTGCTCTGGGCTGATGTCACCCCCTGGTGGCTACCAGAGGAACTGTTTGATTCTCCAGTGCCTTTTCACTAGCCCTTAAAAGGTTTATACGCACATGCCAAGTTGCCTTTTCTCCCGTTTCCATTGGAGAGAATCTTTGCTGCACATGTTTGTAATACATGCATCATAAAAGCAACAACACTACTGAAGTATTAGAACCATGAAAATAAATCCAACTGTAGTTTCTGTTATGTTTCAGCCACTATTAACGCCTCGGCAAACATTTACATTAAAATTTTTTCATATAATTGAAAAACAACTGGATGTTTTCCACCAGACATGTAAGTGAATTTGCTTATTTCTACGCCTCAAGCTTATATTGTAGTGTCTGCATCATATTCCCTCAAGTGAAACCGTCATATTTCCCACCCAACCGTACTCCGGCAACGGAACATTTATGCTGCGTCTGGTTTTTCATTTTTTAGACTTAATTATATGGTAAACAGCTCCCCATCAATAGTTTTTTTCTTGCCTTGATATAGTTTCTTTAGTGTAGATTTTATGGAAGTAAAATGACTGGATTAAAGTTACCTATAAAATTTAAATATTCTGCTTTTTTTAAAAT
The DNA here is from genome assembly GCA_963924515.1 of Vespertilio murinus. Classification (NCBI taxonomy): domain Eukaryota; kingdom Metazoa; phylum Chordata; class Mammalia; order Chiroptera; family Vespertilionidae; genus Vespertilio; species Vespertilio murinus. Next base: position 174,199,538 of record OZ004707.1, on the reverse strand, counting down.
CAGAAACTTTTTTTTCATATATTTTATTGATTTTTCACAGAGAGGAAGGGAGAGGGATAGAGAGCTAGAAACATCGATGAGAGAGAAACATCGACCAGCTGCCTCCTGCACACCCCCTACCGGGGATGTGCCCGCAACCAATGTACATGCCCTTGACCGGAATCGAACCTGGGACCCTTCAGTCCACAGGCCGACGCTCTATCCACTGAGCCAAACCGGTTTCAGCCTAAATATTCTGCTTTAATTGTGAAACAGATGACAGACAAAGGGAACACGCGTTGATAGTGGGAGAAGGGACAGCCTGACGAAGAGGTAGTGGGAAGGGATTATAGAGGAGGAATGGGATGGTCCAACTTCTCCATGACGGGAGCTCCTGAAGGAGAAGAGCAAGCATTCCAACCCGTGTCTTGAGCCCTGACCGCTTTGGAAACCCAGACTGGCATATCCAGTTCCCGTGGACTCCACCCCTGGTGACTAACAGGCTCTGCAGTGTCCCAGGTGATCCAGCAGGAATGGTGAGAAGCCACGTCCACACCACCCGGCAGGGCCCCTGTGTGTTTAGCCAAGACCATGCACAAGCAGCCAGGGGAAGTGAAGGGGCCACGCTGGCCACTCCCTGGCCCCTGAGGCCCCCAAAGGGGAGGAGGACGTGCACTGTCCATGCAAGGTACAGTCTTGAGTGTTTTGAGAAACCGAATCTGTTCTATACCATCTATCGTCATTTAAAAATTATTGTTTTACCAAAACCGGTTTGGCTCAGTGGATAGAGCGTCGGCCTGCGGACTGAAGGGTCCCGGTTCGATTCCGGCCAAGGGCATGTGCATTGGTTGTGGACACATCCCCGGTAGGGGGTATGCAAGAGGCAGCTGGTCGATGTTTCTCTCTCATCCACATTTCGGGCTCTCTATCTCTCTCCCTTCCTCTCTGTAAAATATCAATAAAATATATTTAAAAAATAAAATAAAAATTACGGTTTTGCCGAAACCGGTTTGGCTCAGTGGATAGAGCGTCGGCCTGCGGACTGAAGGGTCCTGGGTTCGATTCTGGGCTAAGGGCATGTACCTTGGTTGCGGGCACATCCCCAGTAGGGGGCGTGCAGGGGGCAGCTGATCGATGATTCTCATGGATGTTTCTACCTCTCTCTCTCTCCCTTCCTCTCTGTAAAAAAATCAATAAAATATATATATTTTTTAAAAATAAATAAGTAAAAATTACCATTTTTATAAACTGAGGTAAAATATACATACAACTAACCAATTTAATCCTTTTCAACTGTATAGTTAGGTGGCTCTGAGTATATTCACAATGCTGTGCAAACATCATCAGCAGCCATCCCCAGAGATTGTTTTTCATCTTGCAAAATGGAAACTTTGTATCTTAAGGTGCCAGTCTTTTTAGAATTGGGCTCACACAGCTACGTATGAGGAATTTACACAAATAAGCTGTTTCAGGGAATGTTTGACGTATCAGGGTTTCCTGGTTCATGAGCAAATCTCAGACACAGCCCCACGCAGGGGACGAAGCGGAGTCAGCGCCCAGGTGCCCTGAGCAGTATCATTCCCCAAAGTGCTTCACGGGCAACGTGATAGTCAGGAGAGACCCCTTGACTGCGCTTTCCCTCCCAATCCTGAAGCCACTTCTCAGATCTTCCTCAGCTCAGGAGATGGTGCCACCATCCACCCAGACACTCAAGACAAAAACTAGGACTCAGCTTCAATGCCTTTCTTTTCTTTTATAAAATATATTTTTTATTGATTTTAGAGAGGAAGGGAGAAGGAGAGGGAGATAGAAACATCAATGATGAGATTGCATGCCCCCCAGTGGGGGATTGAACCCGCAACCAGACAGGTGCCCTTGACCTGAATCAAGTCCAGGACCCTTCAGTCCACAGAACCCCTCTACCTACTGAGCCAAACCGGCTGGGGCAGCTTGTCTTTTTCTTGTTCTCCACACCCATGCCAGCAGCAAGTCCTGTTAACTCTTCCTCTGAAACAGCCTCTATGTCTCCTTCTCTCCATCTCCTCTAACACCTCCCTGGTCCACCACATACATCTCACCTCCATCCACTTCCTACCCAGTCTTCCCACTCCCCCTCTTGCTGCCGGGTCATGGTCCATTCCCAATACAGCCGTCACAGTGAGCTCTGAGAAATCTCCTTTAAAACACCACATTCCCCCCTCCCCCCGGCTGGTGTGGTTCAGTGGTTGACTGGGAGCTCAGGGTTTGCTTTCTGGTCAGGATACATGCCCGGGTTGTGGACTTGATCCCCAGTAGGGAGCGTGCAGGAAGATATATTCAAATAATTATGTTACTGATTATTTAGTTTATTTTCTGTATTCTGAACAAATATTTGCGTTCCATGTGCAAGGAGATTTTATTTGCATTGCACAGAATTTATTACATGGTAGATGCTCAATTAGTATTTTTGAATACACTTCTCTCTGGGTCTATACAACAAAATCCACTGAGTTTGATTTTAGATAGCGTGGTTATAAAATACTTCTAACCTAATGACGAACATACCAGAATTCTGTATGTTCACATAGGTCTTCATCCCTTTCAAAACACTTATTCCAGTGCTGTTGACATTGATCTAAAGAGGTGTTTCAAAATGTTTCCTGAAAGGTCTGTGCACCTTTTATCTTGAGAAAGTAAAAACAGCCGAAACCGGTTTGGCTCAGTGAATAGAGCATCAGCCTGCGGACTGAAGGGGTCCCGGATTTGATTCCAGTCAAGGGCATGTACCTTGGTTGCGGGCACATCCCCAGGGGGGGTGTGCAAGAGGCAGCTGATCGATGTTTCTCTCATCAATGTGTCTAACTCTCTATCCCTCTCTCTTCCTCTCTGTAAAAATCAATAAAAAAATATTTTTTTTAAAAAAAGAAAGTAAAAATCAAACCAAAAAGTCGTATCGCTCAGAGGTCTTTCACTGGAGAAAAAGCTGAACTTTAAATCATGGGACTTCCTGGTGTGCCTCTGTATTTGTGACCTCTTTTGGCAGTTTTCACTGAGACTCTTTTGCAGAAAATCTTTCCCATGAACCAGGCCCTGAAATAATTCCAATCACAAAAGGAAAAGAACCATGTTCTCGTTACCTCTCAGCATCCTGTAAGTCTTAAGACCCTTGGCTGGTTTCAGTGGACAGGCTTCCTCGCTGGGGCAGAAGAACAGGTAGCAGTTGGGCTGTCTCGTCGTTTTTCGAGTGTCGAAGATCATCAGGTTACACGCTTTGTCCCCTGCAATGAAAGGGTTCATAGGCATGATTTTGAAATAGGATTTTCTAAAGAGTACGGCAAGCAGGAAGAACCTCATTTATCCTGGTGTCCAACACAAACACTTTTGTTCACTCGCTTGCTGACTGCTGAATCATTTCCTTTTCCTTAGCTTAGCCACTAGAAGCAATGTTTAAAGGCATTGGGTTAAAAACCTGAATGAAGGTAATTTTGGAAAAACCAATTTAAAATATTTTTCATTGATATCAGAGAGGAAGGGAGAGGGAGAAAGAGATAAACACCAATGATGAGAGAGAATCACTGAGCCAAACCAGCTAAGTCTGGCAAAAGTAATTTTTAACAGTACATTTAACTATTTAGAAATAAGCCTTCTAATTGCTAAAATACTATATATATATATATATATATATATATATATATATATATAGAGAGAGAGAGAGAGAGAGAGAGAGACTGATTTTGCAATCTTTACACAACTCACAGTTGAGTTGGGACTTAAGAAATGGATCTAACCTAATTATTTCATATATCTCTTGTATCCTGAAGGCATCTCACACACATGTGAAGGCATGAGCCAGGTGTCCTTGGATGGAATCAGTAAAAGCAGCATCATACATAATATGCCTCCTTCCACAAAGAATCTGAATAGTATATGGAATGCAAAGACTATTTTTTATTTTTATCAGTGCCATTCTTCTTTTGGTTCCTTTTTAGCATTTCTTTTCTTTCTTATTGTTTTTGCTTTTCTGTTTCTTTCCTCACTTTTCACTCTTAACTTTCATTTCTGGCTTCTCTTTCTCTTATGTCCAGTAGAAATCATTCTCTCTAATTATCATGGCCTACAGTTGGCATTGACCTTAACCTGGTACAGTCTCACATCTTGGCCTGTGACACCTGGGCCAAGTTGAAGGTTAAGAGGCATATAAGCTAATTATTAAAAATGCACGTTCATGAGGGAATTATGCTAAGTGAAATACACCGGGTGGAAAAGGACAAGAACTGGATGTTATCATTCACATGTGGGATATTAAAAAAAGCAACAAAAACACCCCCCCCCCCAAATCAACTCATAGATACAGAACACAGAATGGTAGTTACCAGAGGGGAACAGGAATGGGGAGGACAAAGAGGGTAAGGGGAATCAAATATATGGTGATGAAAGGATATTCCTCCCTCCCTCCCTCCCTCCCTTCCTCCCTCCCTCCCTCCCGCTCTCCTTCCCTCTCTCCTTCCCTTCCTTCCCTTCCTTCCTTCCTTCCTTCCTTCCTTCCTTCCTTCCTTCCTTCCTTCCTTCTAATACCACAACCATTATAGAAAGAAAAGGAAGTAAAGATCTCAGAGAAAACAGGACTTTGTTGGCTAGTAAATCAAGTAAGAATCACTTATCCAACATCCACTAGCTCTTCTAGGCTCTGAGGGCAAAGCCTTGTCCATCTTACTCATTTGTTTTATCTCCAGCAAAGCATTAGGTGCTCAATAAATGTAGGTGTTTGGTTTTTGGTTGTTTTTTGTTTTTGTTTTTGTTTTTTTAGGGAATTAGGGCAGGTTCATAAACAAGTGAACAACATTGTTTCACTTAGATATAGACTCCTCTTTTCAAGTAATAGGTTTGGAGGCTAAAATATGCAAAGGCATGGTTTTAAACCTGTGGCCTTAGTTTCCTTCGGTGTCATATGAATGGCAGCTAAGCATTTAAATAGCATTTTTGTTTCAATGCCCCAGATGCCTGCTAAAACCTAACACACACACACACACACACACACACACACACACTCATCAGTAACTCTGATTCAGCTTAGGGGAGGAGAGGGCATCCTTGTGAAACATTCCCGGGGTGATTTTGTCACCTACCTGTCTACCCCATTGAGAATCACTAATATAAACTATTGAGCCACGTCAACCAGCTACTTATGTCACAAAACACATGGAATAAAGGGTTGCCAAGGGCCTATTACTTACCTGATATGTTTTTTGTTGAGCAGCAAGAATTAATGCAGTCTTCCTGAGTTACTGTATGTATGGGTTCATTGCCTCGGATTCCCTTAGTAAGAGATGACTGGATGTCGATGACAACATCTTCTAGACTCTGGGTAGGACAATTCTGACTGGCAGACAGCCTGACTGTCAGGAAGCCAATGATTATACAAATGTAGGTCAAGCTCTGTTCTTCCCTGAAGAACATTTTTAAATTTCGGTATTAAAGTTCTCAAAGGTCAAGGATAACTCTTCCTTTGGTCTTCGTTTGCATCAAGAAGATTGCATGGACGATGGGATTTCTCTCTAGACCAAAAAGAAAATCATTAGTGAGTTTTGGTTCTTTTAGCAAATCTAGGAAAGATACATTTCATTTCCTTTAAGTTGATGTCAATGACTTACAATTCACAGGGCAAAAATAAACAAGTATTTTTGTTCATAACACTTCTAAAAGACTTGAGACAACCTTTCACTTAAAAACTTGGCAAAGAACTAATAAACACAAACACGCATACTATCCTATCACTGCTTAAAAGCCGACGAGTGTTTGTGAAGAAAGAGGTACAAACAGTAGGCCTGCCTCCGAGTGTTAGAATCCTTCCTCCTCTTGCCTCTCACGGTTTTATCTCCAACCAGTGGTACATCCATACAATGAAATATTATTCAAGAATAAAAATAAATGAACTATCAAGCCACAAAAAAACATAGAGGAACCTTAATTGCATATTGCTGAGTGGAAGAAGCCAGTCTGAAAGATATCATTCCAATTATATGACATTCTGGAGAAAGCAAAACTACATTGGCAGTAAAAATAAATAAATAATCAAAAAAATAAAAAAAAATCAGTGGAGCACAGGAGACGTTTAGGGCAGCAAAACGATTCTATATAATACTGTAATGATGGGTACATATCATTATATTTGCCAAGACCCATAGAACTGTATAATATATAGGGTGAACGCTAATGCAAACAGATACTTTAGTAAGTAAAAAATAAGGGAATAATTTAAAAATCAAGAAACCAAACAAACCAGTACAAGTCAATTAGCTACCTTGTTAACTGTTATGTCCAACTTTTGAAACAATAACATTATAAGGAATGAAAGGCTCAGTGCATGAAATTCATGCACATGAGCGGGGGTCCCCTCAGCGCCCTCTCTCAGTCCAGGACCTCAGTCTGCCTTCTGGGATCAGGCCTAAGCTGGCAGTCAGACATCCCTCTCACAGTCTGGAACTCTCGCAGTCCGGGACCCCCTCATTCCTTACAGCCCACCTGCAGCGAAGGTGGCAGGAGAGGCTTCTGGCTGAGTTGTGACCCCCCCACACACACACACACATACACACACACCCTCCCAACCCTTGGGAGCGCACTGACCACCATGGGGCAGCTATTGTGTTGATCATCTGCCCCCGGGTGATCAGTGCACATCATACAGACCAGTCATTCCCCTGTTCGGTCGATTTGCATATTGCAGTTTTATTATATAGGACATTTCTATTTCTCACATGCCAGTCTCTATGCTAAGCTGTGTTCTCACTATGCAACATCCGTGTAGCTCCTGGACCGCGAGAGAAGTACTGAAGAGTTGATCTCATTAAAAATACTCAACAACTATTAGTCAAACTAATCCTCTAAGCCATTATTATTTAGGCCTTCAAGGTCTAAAGTCAAGTTCAATCTTGTTGAAAGACGGAAGGGAAAAGGATACAGGTGGGCAGGAGAAGCAGCGCCTGCGCTTTAAAGCCTGATTACTAGGTAGTCTAGTCAAACATGCGTGCACATAACTACTTCAAATATTGGAAGTCGCTTCAATATTGGAAATCATTCCACTCACAGCATAACCTAATCTGTCAACACACACACACACACACACACACACACACACACACACCCCTACAGAGAATTAGACAATTAGTAGGTTTGATAATGAATCCCGGACACAAATCATACAAGAAAGGAAAATTTCCCTCCCATGGAGGAAATGCTTGTCGCTCCCTAAACTATTCTGCGGGGCCGGTGCCACCTGCGACAGGTGCAGCCGGCTGTCCGGGGAGCCCCGGGGCCCCCGCAGCCACGAGGATCCGGGTCAGCCTCCCTCGCCGGGGCGGGTGCGGGTGCGGGAGCCTCGCCCCGGGCCAGGAGGGGTGGCGGGCTGCCGGGAAGGGGTGGGGGGGGGGGAGAGGCAGGTCGGGGGAGGGGGCTGGGACGCCGGTACCTGGCGGCGAGGGGACCCCGGAGCCTCTGGGTCCACCGGTGCGTGCACAGCTCGCGCGCGCGAGGCTCTCGGTGCGGACGACAGGGGATGCTCCGCCGCCGCTCCCGCCCGGCCCGCCGCTGTGTGGTTCGCAAGTTCCTGCTTCCGTCGCCGCCGCCGGGGCCGAAAGTTGGCGGAGGTTGGGAGCGGGGGAGGCGGGGGAGGGAGGGCGCGTTCAGGCCCGGCAACCCGGACCTGCTTCCTGGCTCCTGCGGGCGGGCGCGGTCCTCCGGGGCCTCTCCCGGCGGCGGCGGCGCCAGCTCCCGGGGACCCGCCGCGGCAGCAGACGCGAACCTCTCCCGGCGGCGGCGGCTCCAGCTCCCGGGGACCCGCCGCGATGAGCGGGGGAAGGGGCTCTGGTCCCAGGCGAGCCTCGCGGTGGCCCGAGGGTCTGCAGCTGCACCTGCTCAGGCCTTCCCAGAGGACGCGCATAGGCACAGGATGCAAGTCAAACTACCACAATGTACTGTGTACAGTGAAAAAGTCTGCTCCTCAGCCCCCTAGTGCCCGTCCCCACAGGCAACCACGGAGCGCAGCTTCTCCACGTTCAAGAACTTGCAGTGCATCCTATCCGGGGCATAGCTAGGAGGACCTGTTTCGAAAACTGGAGGCACCGGAGGAGGGTCCTCAGCGTTAGAAGGGAAAAAGTTTTAAGAGATTCAAGATGGACATTGTGGTACATGAAGACATTAACACCCTTCTCTTGATAAGAGTTCCACTTGCATTTTCCCCCCCCTATTTAGGGTATCCTGAGAGTTGTCCATGTATGAATTAAATAGTATGTGCAAGGCAAGCCTCGGAGAAGACATTTGGGATCCTGCAGGATTTATTGTTTATAGGGATGGATGATGATTAAAAATAAAATGGTGTCTGTTATAGTTGTTAAAAGGATGTCCCCTAACATTTAGCATGGTGACGGGTACGTAATGGGTAATCAGTAAATAGTTAACTAAAGTATATTTGTAGATTGGATTAATGGAAAAGAACTCCGAGGGCATAGGTTGGACAAGTGTGTTTTCCACCATTGCTCACTCCACCCCACACACCCATATCCATGCAAACAAACGCAGCGTTATGAAACCACTGACAACTTGCCAAGCGGTCTGAGCTGTGACAATATCTCCACCGTGGCAGGCGTGAAAGAGCTTTCAAACCTAAAGCACTCTGCGACTACAGATTATTTTTCTAGCCCTGATAAAGCCAGCAGATATATCCTAGTTTCAACCAGTCGCTGCAGGAAGCATATGCTGACCAAGACTGCCCATGAATAATGGTCCACTGTGTGAAACGAACTCTTACTAGCTGTAGTCAGAGGATGGCCTACTCCTGAATTACAAAAATACTGCAGAAAACGTTAAAGAGATTATCAAAGACAAGGAAATTCCACAGCGATTTCCCATGGGAGTGACTCTCCTGATGCCACAATAGACTGATGTATATAGTACATTTTAGCCCTGCAGATGATACACTTGGGGGTCCAGGGTCTAGAGAGGTCACGTTCCTTGAATCTCCCTGTAAGGATTAGTCCATACCAGGCACTAGGTGACCTTTCCCTCACTTAGATACTTCAGATTCAATGTTTTGATATAGTGAACCTGTTATCACTGAAGTGGTGTACCATTTTTTAAAAAAATATGACAGTGAACATAATTAAAATAATAACTAATGATGAAAATAATGATTAAGGAACTTTTCTATTAAAATGAACCAGGTGTTTAAGTTCAAAATTATAGACATGGTCTCCTCATTGCCCAAGGAGATTACTGATCCTCTTCTCCTGAGAGTTTGGAGTCCCATTTCTGTGGAGGTGTATTTTTTGTAAGCGTTTTATCCGGAAAACATGTATTAAACACCTGCAGGGGAAATTAAAGACCAGTCAGACACAGAATCTACCTTCAAGATGCTTGTATTCAGTGGGGGAGACAGGTGAATCAATTGTTGTGTAAAGAATCAATGTCATGATGGGAGATCCTAACTAAGGAAGCCAGAAGAGGGGCATCTGATATGGACTTCTGATAGAAGGTGCGTAAGTTCAACAGCTGTTTTTCTTTATTTTTTTAAATTTAATAAATCTTTATTGTTCAGATTATTGCAATTGTTTCTTTTTTTCATAGCTCCCTTCCACCCAGTCCCCACCCTCTGCCCTTACCTCCCCACCACGCCCACTCCCCCTCCCCCCACCGCTGTCCTCATCCATAGGTGTATGAATTTTTTCCAGTCTCTTAACAGTTTTTTGGGTTTTTGTTTTTGTTTTTAAAGACAATGATTTTAGAACAGCTTTAGGTTCACAGCAAAATTGAAGGAAGATTTGCCATATAACATCTGCCCTCACACAAGCATATGCCTTCCCCATTATCAACAACAGAAAAGTACATTTGTTACACTTAGACAAATGTAAAGTCCATATTTTACCATATGTTTACTCAGTGTTGTGCATTCTATGGGTTTGGACAAATGTGCAATGACTTGTATCTACCATTACAGTACCATACAGATTTCACTGCTCTAACTCTTCTGTCTCAGCCTATTCATCCCTGGTGATCACTGATCATTTTATTGTCTCCATAGATTTGCCTTAATGTCATATGGTTGGAATCACACAGTATTTAGCCTTTTCAGATTGGCTTCTTTCACTTAATAATATGCAGTTAAGGTTCCTTCATATTTTTTCATGGTTTGATAGCTCACTTCTATTTATTACGGGATAATAGTCTATTTTATGGATGTATAATAGTCTGTTTATCCATTCACATACTGAAGTTAAGGTTCCTTCACATATGCAGTTAAGGTTCCTTCATATTTTTTCATGGTTTGATAGCTCACTTCTATTTATTACGGGATAATAGTCTATTTTATGGATGTATAATAGTCTGTTTATCCATTCACATACTGAAGGACATTTTGTTTCCTTCCAAGTTTGGGCAGTTATTAATAAAGCTGCTATAAACATCTGTGTGCTGGTTTGGTGAGGATATAAATTTTCAACAAGTTAAATCTTTAAGGATGACGGTAAGCTAGATAAAGAGTAAAATCTTCAAGGATGAGTAAGTTAAATCTTCAAGGATGATGATGCTGAGTAAGCTAGATAGAGAGATGAAGGCTAACTGTTCCAGACATGACTATTCAGGATTCAGGGAATTTCATCCCATATGCTAAATTTTAAACTTTATCCTAAAGACATGCTGAGTTATTGAAGGTTTTTAGTACAGCAATGACAGGTCAGAAACCGAATTAATCTAAAAAATCCTCTCTGCCAGCCACATGTACGATGGATTGAAGAAGATGATGCCAGAGTCATTCTGTTTTCCAAGAAATGAAGCGATATCAACAAATTAACAAAGACAAGTGCTGGAGAGGTTGCGGAGAAAAGGAACCCTTGTGCACTGCTGGTGGGAATGCAGACTGGTGCAGCCACTGTGGAGAACAGTATGGAGTTTCCCCAAAAAACTAAAAATGGAACTGCCATTTGACCCAGTAATCCCACTCCTAGGAATATATCCCAAGAAACTAGAAACACCAATCAGAAAGGATATAAGCACCCCTATGTTCATAGCAGCACAAATCACCATAGCTAAGATTTGGAAACAGCCTAGGTGCCCATCAGCAGATGAGTGGATTTCAAAACCATAGTACATCTATACAATGGAATACTGCGCTGCTATAAAAAAGTAGGAATTCTTACCATTTGCAGCAGCATGGATGGACCTGGAGAGCCTTATGTTAAGTGAAATAAGCCAGTCAATGAAAGAAAAATACCACATGATCTCACTCACTTATGGAAAATAAAGAACATTACAACCTGATGAATAAAAAGATAGATACAGAGGCAGTAAAGCACCGAACAGACTGTCAAATTACAGCGGGAAGGCTGGGGAGTGTTGGGGAGAGGGGAAAGAGATCAACCAAAGGACTTGTATGCATGCATATAAGCACACCAATGGACACAGGCCACTGGGGGTGGGGAGGGTGGGATGCGGGCATGTGACAGGGGTAGGTGAGGCTGGGGGAAGGTCAATGGGGGGGGATATATGTACTACTATATGTAATACTTTAAACAATAAAAAAAAGTTTAAAAAAAAGGAAAAGAAATGAGGAGACCCTGAACAGGGCATAGAGATAGAAAAAAAAAATTAAGACAAGAGGCTCTCTAGACTTGTGATTGATTGATGTTCGGGTGAGGGTAAGCAGATTTCTGGCTTGGAGACTGGATAGAACTTAAAGACATAGGAGAAGGAGCTAATCTGGAGTGGTTTAGAGATATGATGAGTTTTAGAATACTTGACTCCTGGTTATCACTTATTAGCTACCACAAGCCCCTGCATTTGTACCTTATACCACTGGGGACACAGCATGTTCCAACATCCCTCCACCTGGAGGCAAAAATTTTCCCCTACTGAAGTCAGTCCATAAAGTCTGTAGGTGCAGACACCTACACAAGGCTACAGATATCAGAAGAGCAAAGAGGAAAAATAAATGAGAAGGAGTAAAGCCTATGGGACATATGGAACACTATTAGAGAAGCAATGTGTGTACATTTGGGGTCCTAGACGGAAAAGAGGGGGAAGATGGAATAGGAAGCTTAAAAGAAATAAAAGTTGAGAACTTCCCAAAGATCTGGGGAGAGATTTGGATATCCAAGCTAATGTGTCATCCCAAAATCTCAATGCAAAATATCCATATCCAAGACAAATTATAATAAAAATGTCTAAATCAAAGACAGAGAATTTTAAAAGGAACAAGAAAAAATATTTTCTCGTACAAGGGAAACTTCATAAGCCGATGTCTCAGCCAGATCAGTAGAGACCAGAATGATATATAGGGTATTGCCAAAAAAAGCATACACACACTTTGAATAATTATAATAGCAGTCTTTAATAAAAATACATTTCATTTTCAAAATTGAGCTATCAGCTATTACAGTATATATACATTTTTTTGGGGGGGGACACCATTTGTCAGTTGATGGACAGAATATCCCTTTTATAATGAAATGTTCAGCTAAAAAGAAGCATGAAAAACACCATCACATTATCATGGAGTAGGTTATGGAACATAAGATAGATATACTTTGATCTGGAAGAGGGAGAACAAGAGCCAGCATATGAGTTATGCCCCCTCCATTACCTCTTCTCCCATCCACCCCAAATGCAGGCAGATATGGAGGGAATGGGAGGGCTGTCCAGGAGAGCAATGTCACTTTACCTAGTGGGCTCTTCCCAGTCCTATCAGCCTGGTGATTTGTGTAAACTTGAATTACGGCCAAACACCACGTCTAAGAAGGAGTTTATTTTGATCTCTCAGGCAGTTTTTAGTTTTATCCTCACAGTACATCGAACTTGTACTCATTTGCACTTATTCCCCCACCCCCACTCCAAACCCAGTGCTGTAATGCTGGGTAGAGGAAAGAGCCTGAGGTTTGAAATCAGACAATATTAAATACTAATTCTGCTTAGTGACCATAAGCAAGTTTCCTGTTTATGGGCCTCAGAGTTGTTGTGAAAAGTAAATAAGATAAAATAAGGAAAATGCCTGAGTTATAGAATAGAAGGAACTTAGTGAATTTGGCACTCTTTCTAAGATTATATTTAAACTAGAGGCTCGATGCACAAAATTCATGCAAGAGTAACCCTCCCTATCCTCCCCCCCCCCCCCCCCCCCCAGTTCTGGCTTCCCTCCTGCCCCCAGCAGGCACCTGGGATCTGGGCTTCCCGCGCAGCCATAGCTTCTTGCAAAAGGACAGGAGAACATCTGGAAGGACGTTTGGTCTAATCAGCATATTATGCTTTTATTATTGTAGATATATAAAATCTCAGGGCATTTGCTGGAAATTTCATGAAGCAAACAATAGAAGTCAATTGCAAAGTTCTGAGAATCCCAGAACGTCCCAACTCTGATGGTACTGCATTGCTAGGTCTAAGTCCTTGACCTGCCCAAACTGCAGTTTCCGTTCTGCATTACCTGTGCTCCTTCCTCGCCTTTGCTTGTTTCAGAATGGCAGTTTGCCGATAACTGTCAAGGTCCCATAGAAAATACCTAGACTGCAGCGGCATCTGCTTTCCTTTAAAGATGCTCACGTACCATTTTGCCTCATCTCCAGCTCCTTCTTTCACCATCCAGGTAGTGTTTTGGGGATGACGCCCCGCTTTCAGAGCTGAAACACACACACACACACACACACACACACACACACACACACACACACACACACACACACACACCTATTTTATAACGTTCTAACGATAGCGATGAAGTGTCTAAAGCGTGAATGACGCTTAAAGGTGACGGGCCAGTACAATACCCTTTTGGGGCCGGTTCGGTTTTCAGAGGGTCGGGCCCTTTAAGGGGGCGTCACCCTAGTTTCTGACGTCAATCGCCCCGCCCGTCCTGGGGCGGGAGGGGCGGGAGGCGGCGGCCCTCTAACCCGGAACTGACGGCCGCGCGCCGCCGGCGCAGCCAATCCGCGTCCCGGAAGGAGCGAGCCGGCGGCGGCGCGTGAGCGAGTGAGTGAGCGCGGCCCCGCCCGCCGGTGGCCGGCGCCCCAGAAGCCGGCCGTTCCCGCCTCCCGCTCCTTGGAGCTCCTCCAGGGGAGGCGGGCGAGCGGCGTGCGGCCGCGCTGCTCCTCTGGCCGCGTCCGTTCCCCAGACAGGGGCTCCCCGTTCTCCACCGCCCGGGCTCCCCGTTCTCCACCGCCCCGGCTCCCCGTTCTCCGTCCGCACCCGGCGCCCCGACTGGATGTAGCATCCCCGTCCCGCTCGCGTCCCTGCCCGTCGCCCCGCGGTTCGCGGCCGGCGGCCGCCTGCACCATGGGCAGCGAGCAGAGCTCGGAGGCCGAGAGCCGACCCAACGATCTGAACTCCTCAGGTCGGTGCCCTAACTTCCACCTTCCGCCACGCAGCCCCGGTGGCCTGCGGAGGGCGCTGCCTCCCCGCCCCGTGGGGTCTGGGACCCGCGGACACGAACACACCGAGAAGCCCTCACCGTGCTTTTTGTTTTATTTTTTTTGTGTATTTTTTTAAGTCACCATATGTTCTAGCCTTGAGTCCCCCGATGGAGTGAGTGCCCGTGACAGCAGCTGAGCCAGCGTGGGCGCCCATGCCCATTACTTATGTTGGAAACAGCTGTGTCCCCCAGCCACAGCCCATTCGAAAGAGGACCTGGTGAGCTGTTGGCTTTAGGACTCGGGACCGACACAGTGAGATGTGGTTCTCACCGTGGATGGATGGATCCTGGACAGGACTTCTAAGTTAGAACAGGTTCCTTCTTCAAAACGGGTCCCAGAGGTTTCCTTTTCGGAAGGCATGTGTGACAGGTGTATAAATCTTTTAACGCTTGGGTGCGTTAGGTAAATTACCAAGAGACTAAGAGATATTTCTTAAAGAGAAAAAAAAAAAAAGATTCTGGAAGAGTGAACGTCATGCCATGGGAGACTCCAGCCTCCAGGCGGCAGGGCAGCCCTGTGGCATCCTTGGATCGACCTTTGAGAACCTGACTGGGATGAGTTTGCCAGTCTGCCTTGTAGAGTGGAAAAGGTTTATTCTGGCCCTGGCTAGGAACATATTTGGGGAGAGGAAGATGTCCTTGATAGTTTGAATCGCTTCCCTCCGAGTAGATTGCACTGAGACCTGACATTGACCTGCCTCTAGCAGTCCTCCGAGTGTCTGAACTTTGCCTCAGCCTGGAAGGGACTTCCTGATTATTTTTTACCTTCTTGGACTAATCCCTGTAACTTTAAGGGTGAGGGTGCCTCAGGAATACAGAGTATCAGGGTTTGTCCCCATCCCCCCACAATTAGGATCTGTAGTTGGTTTGCTGTGGTGGGTGGCTTTGCCAGCTCTGCAACCGCAGTGCCGCAGGGATGGGTCACGTGTACCAACAACTTGTAGACCTCCAGTTCCTTTCCTAACTCGTTTTCTACCGCTGTTGACTTTGGGCAAGTGACAGCCAAATTTTGTACCCTTATTCCTCGTTGGTGAAATAGGGACAGACGTCAAGAAGATCAAAGAAATAACAAAAACATAATTTGCTCATTCTTTTGTGTGCCAAACAATAAAATATTTTAAATTACAAAAACAATTTCATATATATGTATATATATTCTGTAATGTTTGAGGTATTTAAAACTATGATAGAAAATGGAGTTCCTCCACGATTCCTTTCCCTTATGAGTCCCCGCCGCAAGAAAAATCCAGTTAGCATTTTTTTTTGGATTAAAATATTATTATTATTTTAAAAAATATATATTTTATTGATATTTTACAGAGAAGAAGGGAGAGAGATAGAGAGCTAGAAATGTCGATGAGAGAGAAACATCGACCAGCCGCCTCCTGCACACCCCCCACCGGGGATGTGCTGGCAACCAAGGCACATGCCCTTGACCGGAATCGAACCCGGGACCCTTTAGTCCGCAGACCAATGCTCTACCACTGAGCCAAACCGGTTTCGGCTAAAATATTATTTTTTAATAACTACAGTGAAACAGCTTTGGTGAGACAGAAGTGGCTAATGAACATGCAACTCCTGAGCGGTGTAACTTTATTTTCAGTGACTCCTTCTCCAGCTAAGCACAGAGCCAAGATGGATGACATTGTGGTTGTGGCTCAGGGCTCCCAGGCCTCGCGGAACGTCAGCAACGATCCTGATGTCATCAAGTTGCAAGAGATTCCAACCTTCCAACCTCTTTTGAAAGGTAAGGGCTTGCGTTTTGACTTATCTGGACTTGCTGGAAAGGTTTGCATAGCCCGACTACTCTCCTCATTCATCTCCTTTAGGTCTCTCCTTAAATGGCATCTTCTCTGCGAAGCCTTCCCTGACTGCCCTATTTAGAATTGCAGCCCTCTTCCCTGCCTGTTTTTCTCGGTAGCACTTAATCATCATTGTCCTATACGGCATTGTTTATTTGGTTACTGTCTCTATTTTTCCACTAGAATGTGTGATGGCATTGGTTCCAAGTGTTACATCCTCAGCCCTTGGAATAGGGCCTGATATAAAGTAGGGTCTGAATAAATGAATGAATGATGTTGGGGTTAGCCTTTACCTGTACCTGTACCTGGTACAATGTACAGTAATGGAAGTCATCTTACATTTATATATTTTAAAAGCCCCTGCCATACACATATCATTCCTTTAATTCTTTTTAAAAAAATATATTTTATTGATATTTTACAGAGAGGAAGGGAGAGAGATAGAGAGCTAGAAACATCGATGAGAGAGAAACATCGACCAGCTGCCTCCTGCACACCCCCCACCGGGGATGTGCCCGCAACCAAGGTACATGCCCTTGACTGGAATCGAACCTGGGACCTTTTAGTCCGTAAGCCAACGCTCTATCCACTGAGCCAAACTGGTTTTGGCTAATGTTTCTTTTCTTAAGTATTAAAATAATTCATATTTTATGGTAACAAATTAACCAGTAAGTGAAGCATCTAGGAAGAGGCTTGATACTAAGGGAAGCTGACTTCAGATTTAAAATAATCTCTGGGGGTCTGAAAGTGAATAGTTAATGAGGTGTAGTCAGTGCAGTGCAGCTGGGCTTGGTTGCACTGATTACCGAGATTTTAATTGGGACTCATCCACCGACTAGCTAGCTGTGTTGCTCTGGCTTTGGTTTTTTGTTTGTTTGTTTGAATATATATTTTATTGATATTTTACCGAGAGGAAGGGAGAGAGATAAAGAGCTAGAGATAGAAACGTCAATGAGAGAGAAACATCGACCAACTGCCTCTTGCATACCCCCCACCGGGGATGTGCCCGCAACCAATGTACATGCCCTTGGCCGGAATCGAACCCGGGACCTTTCAGTCCGCCGACCGACGCTCTACCACTGAGCCAAACCGGTTTCGGCATGGCTTTGTTTTTCGCCTCTGTGAACCTTGTTTGTTGAGAACATTGAGGACAGTTTCAGGAGAGAGGAAAGCTGGTGAGGAGCAGGTTGCAGTTGAGAGGTGATCTAGGATTTGGAAGGTAGGGAAGTCACTCGGTAAGAGTGGCAAGAAAGTAAGAAATGGCAACATGTGACAACGGCCAGACTGCAGGAAACACACACACACACACACACACAGCCAGTGAACATGGAAGTTGATGCTCATGTTTCACCTGTGAAGTAAGTAGGAACATCCTGGACAGTGGAAAAGATAGGCAAAGGGGACAATTGGGTGGAAATAATAAGTATAATTATAATAGTAGCTAATTCCCTCCCCCTCATGCCTCTGCATAATAGCTGTTATTCTTTTCATTTTGTAGATTAAAACATTAGTGCTCAGAGCTTAACTTCAGTGCCTAAAAGTCACATGGCTACAAGTGATAGCCCATCTTGCAATGGCTTCGGGACATCAAGTGTGTAAAAATTTTGCACAGAGGAAAAGACTCAAGTTCCCAATTCTAGCAAAGCCCGTTGTTCAGATGGCTGGGCTGTAATAGGACATAGAGGGGTGGGTGTGAGGTTGTTTGGACTTTTAGGTGCAGCATTTGCTGCGGTGCCTCCTGCGTTGACATTGTTCTGTCTGGTAATTTAGAGCCCTGCCAGCTGTCCGCGGGGCGGCTGCAGGGGCCACTCATCACCGCTGCCTTTATACTCCGATCTCTCTTCCCCGCTTTCCTGCTTTCAGGATGAGGCTATTTCTCAAAGCAGTAAAAGGGCCACACAGTGAGGGCTCTACCCCCCAGGTTTGATTTCAGAAAGCTTTTATTCAAGTTAATGACAGTTTATTCTTCCAAAACAATATATTCAAGTATTACACAGAGTTCACTATTGTTCCATAATGTCATATGATGTAATGCTGATGCTGGTGGGTGATCTGCAGAGGCAGTGGCCAGGCGAGTTTGGGGCTATTTGTATGACTGAGGTAATGTTTGCATTTTTAATAAGCAAGCAGATTCTTTCTTTGGTCTTTAACCCCTTTGGATAATTATACCAGAATATAATGTATGTTCCATACAGATGCCAAATATGTGTTCCTCTTTTCTTTTCTTTTTTAAAGTCAGAAGAATTTATGTTTGTCATAGCAGTGTCTGACTTTACCAATTTATTTTGAAATGTAAAACATTTAGTTGAAAATTAAAATTAAAAAAATTAGAAAGCAGCAATAAATGGTAATGACAGAACACAGTCAAAATGCAGACTTGATGTAAAGTAGTTAGATTCCTAAAGATTAAACAAGCTCTATAGATTTCTTAAGATTTAACCACTCATATTTTTTAATGATTCCCATTATTTTATGTCATTTCATAGAAATGAAATACTCACAAGCTAAATGCAATATTGATGTTTTTTATAACATATGTTAAACAATTATTCTATTTACTCATGTTGATGAATATATGCATGTATATACATATATGCATGCATAGGCACATTCTTTGCAACTGACCTATCATTTTTGTTGTTGACCCTGGATATAGCATATGATTGTCTTGTTGACTAAGGAAGAGACTGTCCTTGTTCCAACAAGGAAGATCAAACGTACAGTGCAGATGCTTCAGTGACACCAAACAGCTTTGTTGGGAATTTTGTGCTTGGTTGTGAAGATCATGATATATGTTAAGTAGATTTTGACAATTGAAAAGAGCTTGGGGCTTTTCTTGGGGAAGCAAAATCTCATGGAACAGCAGTGAAGATCTCAAATCACATGGAACATTGAGAATTAGTGCTTGAGGTTGAGGCTGGGTTAGAATGACTCGATGGAAAAGGACGATAAGGAGAGCACGAGGGAGTTAGATGTTCAGTGACCAATTTCTTCACATCTGTTTCACCTCCTTGCCTATTAGCCAGACAAATAGTATGAAGGTAGAACGTCTTTGCATTTATAAGAAACCTGTGTTTCCCAGCAGTCAGATTCTATCTCTACATTGGAACATGGGGTGTCAAGAGAATGGATCTTAATCAGAGCACAGACTTCTTTGAATGGCTAAGAGGTGACTCAGCCCAGGTTGATCCTAAGAGTATATTACTCCCACCCAAACACCATATTAGAAAAGTTGATCACTTATTCCTGATTACCTTGTAATCAGTCTTGTATGTGTAATAGCTCTTCAGTTAACCTTTTTAACAAGGCTGTTAACCAGTAAAGGGAGCCTTACTCAGATGACTGGGAAACCCTAAGCGACAGGTCCTTTAAACCGCTTGAGAAGGTGAAGCCATTTTTGCAAGAGTAGCCTCACTTTTCTTCACTCCAATAATCTCTGTGCCTGCATCCATTTTTGTTTCTTTGTATTAAATCTCAGAGAAGGTACCTATACCTATTCCTGAAACTTAATGCTTCTTTATTTAACCTTTTCCTTCACTTGCTGGGGCTTTGCTTCTGTACTTGTATCTAGCATCTAGCTTAGTGAACTTTAAGTATTTTTTGAAATATAAACCTCTAGATCAGCAATTTTCAACCGGTGTGCTGCAAAAAAAATTTAAAACATGCAATACTTGACTATTTAGTCAGGGGCACTGACCTCTCTTCCCTTAGGAAAAAAATGGACGACAACCAACATATCAATAACTGTCTGGTGTGAATGAACCAAAATTATACTTATTTTTTGTCAGATCAACAGTGTATTTTTTGGTGTGCTAAAGAATTTTAGTAATTAGTTTGTGTGCCATGAGATGAAAAAGGTTGAAAATCACTGGCCTAGATGATTCTAAATCTGTAACATTACCTTCAACTTCTTGTCCATTTCTTCAACTATGAATTAGTCAATACAGCCAACCATTGTTACTTTAAATTCAGCATGTCCTGCCCTGATTGGTGTGGCTCAGCTGGTCGGAGCACCTTACTTTACACCCAAAAATGGTGGGTTGGATTTCCTATCAGGGCACATACCCAATTTGTGCCCTGTGGAGCATGATTGATGTTTTTGTCTGTCTGTCTGTCTATCTGTCTCAAATCAATAATTTAAAAATTATATTTAAAAAGTCAGAATGCCCCATCTTCCATTTATGTATTCATTTATTTAACAAACATTTATAGAACCTTATTTTTATTAGGCGAATAAGACACATTCAGGTACACTTGAAAAGAATGTCTTCTGCAATTGTAGGGTGTAGTGTTGTAAATCAAAGTGTAGTTGTTGGCATTGTTTAAATCTTCTATTTTTTTTAATTCTCTCACTAAAAGAGAGGTATTAAAATTTTAAGCTATGATTGTGAATTTGTTTATTCCTTTATTCTTTCTGTGCACTGGAAGTTTGTTATTCAGCACAAAGCCATTAATGATTATTATTATTGACCCTTTGATCATTATGAAATGCCCTCCATCTATGGTCTTACCCCCTATCTTGAAGTGCATTTTGTCTTTTTTTTAAAATTTCTTTATTGATTAAGGTATCACATATTTGTCCTCAACCCCCCATTCCAGTCCCCCCCCCCCTCCCCACTCATGCTCCCACACCTCAGAATCTCCAGGAACCCCAGTTCTTTCAAGTAGAGAGCTGGGCCTTCTCACTGCATTTAGCAAGAATATAATATATATACATATACACACAGACACATACATGCACACACATTTGCACCTATATTTATTTCTATATTTACCTATCCATATTGAAAATAATGAGTTCCCACTAAATGTTCCATGTTCTTTGATCAACAAATTTATAGTTTTTATTAAATAGTTTGACCACTATTTCTTCGAATATTTTTCTGTCCTCATGCCTTTTTTTTATGGGACTTCAATTTCTGTTAGATCACTTGGTATTTCCTCACAGATGGCTCACCTTTCAATTAGAAAGAAAACTTTTTTTCTTTCTGTCCTTACTTTGGATAATTTCTACTGCTATGTTTCCAGGTACAATGGTCTTTATTTCTGTTAGTCTATACTGCTCTTAATCCCATTCAATGTATTTTTAATTTCAGACAATTGTATTTTTCAGTGTTAGGTGTCCCTTCCCCACCTTTAAAAAAGGTTATCATTTCTCTGCTTATTGTGCTTATGTTTTCCTCTTTGTAAGCAATAACATTTCCTGAAGGAGCTAGCTGGTTAACCTGGAATATGACAATAAAGATAGATGTATATATTTCCTTTTATGGCTCTGGCTTGTCAGTAGTTTCTGCTGAGTGACAACCTAGAAACATTTGAAGGCTGAGTAGTATAAAATTCTGTTAATCACCTTCAGTTTTTCTACTTTTCCAAAACCACATATAAACACACTAGGCATTTGAGATTGAAATATTTAGGAAATCTGAATTTTAAAGGTATTCCTAACATTTTTTTAAAATTCCATTCCCTTACCCCCAAATTTTAACTTTGCTATTGAACAGATTAATTTGATGCTAATTGTAGAGTATTTGGAACTGGGCACAAGTCAAAGTCACATGCTCTTTTTAGAACTATGATGTTTCATGTATTCATTTAACCAGATTCATTGAATGCTTGTTGTTTGTTAGATATTGTTAGGCTTAGAGATACAAACACAGAAAACATTATTCCTTCTCATGAGGAGCTCACAGTCTAGTGAGAGAAACTACGTATCTTGTTAACAGATAAGTTGTGGTTCAACATGATAATGCCTGTAAATAAAGTAACCCTTTGGAGAACTTAAAGGACGGAACAGCTTATTCTGAGAGAAATAGAACAACTTAGAAGAATTTGTATTTGTTGTCTTTTTCCCCTCATGGCCCCCACCAGGAACGGAGCCTGCAACTCCGGCTTGCGTACTGACTTGGGAGGGGTGGGGATAGGGGGAGATGTGGAATTCAATTGTGACTTCCTGGTTCATAGGTTGACAGACAACCACTGAGCCACACAAGCTAAACTATATTTGTGATCTTGATAGTAATTAATTTCAAAACTTCTTATCATGCATAAGAAACCATCTGAAGAAACTTTTTAAAAATTCTGGTTATAGATCCCAACTTGGAGAGAGTCTGATTCAGTAGGTTCGGGTTTAAGGCAACTATATATTAACCTAGCATTCTGAAGTTCATGGATCACACTGTGGGAAACATTGAGCTAGAACATGAATCTCTTCCTTGAGATCACAGACCTGTTAGATCATTTAACTAAATGACTTTAGATATTTTAAGAAGTGGTTATCAAAAGAGTATTTTCAATGTGTTATTGGGTTTTTATTATTTTTGGGTAAACTTCAGTATAATTAAAACTGATTCATATTGATACCTGTATGTTAAATTTTGGATTCATTGAGAATTCATTATTGAGGAAGAATTTTTCAGAAGTCACAGGTTTTCGTAATGAGCGGATAAAAAAAACTGTGTTACATTTATATAATGGAATGCTACTCTGCCATAAAAAGGAGGAAAATTTTACCCTTTGCAACAGCATGGATGGCCCTGGATAACATTATGCTAATGAAACAAGCCAGTCAGAGAAAGACAGGCATCATATGATTTCACTCATATGTGGAATTTAATGAACTGTCAAGCAGAATAGAGACAGACTCATAGATAGAGAGCAGGCAGACAGGTTTGAGAGGTGGGGAGGTTTTGGGGAGAGGTAGAGGGATTGAGCAAAAAAGAAAAAATAAGAAAGAACTCATATACATGGACAACAGTGTAGTGATTGCAGCGGTGAAGGGAGAGGGGTGAGGAGAGTTGATAAAGGGGATAAATGGTGATGGAAAAAATAAAATTGAAATTAAAAATGTTTCTATCAAAATTCAGTTTCACAGAAAGCTAATGAAATGCAAAGTGACATTGTAAAGAATGAGTTTTGATATATAATTACTTGTCTCATATGAGCTGATTAAAATCACTAACAAAAGTGTCTAAAGATTTATTATTATACTAGTGTATATTCAAAATTTCTTCATTTAATTTTTGAACGTGCTCATTTTTTTTGGACAAAGAATCACATGTTTAGATATATTTTTAATATTATTTATAGACCAAAGGTAGCTTCAATAATAGATCCGTTACAAATCATTTCACAGGGGATTTTAATAATATCCACTCCTAAATGAAAACTGCTATCAACTTTGCCATCTCCGAGTTTTACTAAACATTCACTATAAGCAGAATCCTCTGATCTGATATTTGTTTTAAGAGACAACTTTCTAAAACATCCCCAAGTACAGTACTTTAAACTCGTTTGTACTATGGCTGATGGCATAGCATGTGATGCAATACTGAGACACTGTCGAAAATCCCCTCCAAGAAGGAGAACTTTCCCACCAAATGCAACCTTCAGATTCATCATTTCTCTTAGTAATTTGTCTATGGCACTTATGGCATGACTGGATGCCGTGGTACATTCATCAATAATGAGAAGTTTGGCTTTTTTAATGGTTTTAGCAACTTCACTCTTTATATCGAGTCTAGAAATGTTCCATTTAATGGAATTGGTCATTTATATTGGGAATGAAAGTTTCTTCCACCGAGAAGTAAATGTGCAGCAATTCCTATAGATGCTGTGGGTAAAACAGTATCACCACAACCTCTAATATAATATACTAAAACTTTATAAAGGTATGTTTTTTCACTACTACCCGGACCATCCAAGAAAAAGCATTTGGGGTGCACAGTTTGATCTTCGATGGCTGAAGTTATTATTTCTACAACCAACCCCCACTAACCCTTGTTGGTCCCTCAGCCTGTGTCATTCTCACTCACCCTCTCACAATCTAGGCCTTAAACCAGACCCCACGGAGAGGTGTCCGCCACTGCCACGGCCCACCCTCACCCCGCTGCACTTGAACCAGGCCTCCCTGGCCTTGATTTCTTACCTGTAACGGGAATGGGGATTCAGTGGCTGTGAAGGTGCCTTCTCTTCTAGCTCCCATGCTCTCTGAGGAGCACATCAGGACCAGAACTCAGAACGCCACCACTGTTATTGGCAGAGCCTCCTCCCGCCTGGGCTTCCGCCTCTGGGCAAGTCCCAGCCACGCCGTCCTCCACCCTATTCTTTCTACAATGCCAAAGTCACCGGGACTAATCCCTCCTATGGCTGGCTTACCCGGACCACAGGCCACCTGGCCAGAGCTCTGCCCTCTGCTCGGCCTCACCTCACCGCCACCCCCTGAAGGTCCCTTAGCCTATGCCATTCTCACTCTCTGGGACTTGAACCAGACCCCCGGTGCAGGCGGTTGCCTTATCCAGACCTTACCCTGCTGGCCAGGGCTCTGGACAGGGGTTTGCCCTCTGCTCAAGTCCTCCACCCTATTCCCACCAAGTGCAGCTCACCATCTGGGACTAGAACCAGACCCCTGCCGCAGGCGTGCTGAGAGGCGTCCACCGGGGCCCTGCCCTCGCTGCTTACTCCCTGCTGGTCAGCCATCTGTCTGGTCATTTAGGTCATGACGGCCCCTAGCTTTTATATGTTAGGATGTAAGCAAATTATGTAAACAACAATGCAGTTTTGAATTGCAAGATTATTGGAGCAGGTATAATCACCGTTGGGAGTAGCTTTGTTCTTTATTCAATCTTTCTAACTGAGAGCTTTCTACTATAATTAAAATAGCAGTATCTTTTATTTCAGTAAATCTTGTTATATCAGGATTAATATGTACCAGATATAAGATAAGAAAACAAATGATAAAATGAAAGGAGTTAACAGTTATATAGGCCAGTGGTCGGCAAAAGTGCGGCTCGCGAGCCACATGCGGCTCTTTGGCCCCTTAAATGTGGCTTTTCCATGTGCCCTAATTAAGTTAATAACAATGCACCTACCTATATAGTTTAAGTTTTAAAAATGTGGCTCTCAAAAGAAATTTCAATCGTTGTACTGTTGATATTTGGCTCTGTTAACTAATGAGTTTGCCAACCGCTGATATAAGCCAAAGAGAGATTGAAACATTCTTTAATGCTAATAAATATCATAGTTTGTCCATATTTTGCCTTTTTTCCCCATAAGATGGCCTCCCTTTAATGTAATTTAATTTACAGTAGTGACATTTTTACCACTTTTGCCACTAGATGTCACTAGACTAAAACAATTTTTAACTGGTTACAATTGCTACAACTTGAGGCAATACTTGCAAAAGACTTTGGCTAATTCAGTTTACTCTGTAGCATCTGGATTTCTCATAAAACCAGGTCACAGCTTCAAGCACAATCTAGTTGAAAAATGTAAGTGTTCTGTAACACATTAGTAATCTATAATTAGTTATTTTAGTGTTTATCAGGATAGAAAAGGAAAAATTATTGCCACAGGAAACGTTCAGTGACCTTAATTTTTTTTTAAAGAGAAAACTATTTTCAGGCTATCTCTGCACTCTTGCCTGTGCCTTGGGCCCGCCCTGGGGGGCTGAGGGGCTGAGTGCAGCCATCTTTGAAGGGCATGGCAGTCAGCATACTCCCTCCTTATTGGCTGTGGGCACCACCATCTTTGTGAGGGCATGATAGGCAATTAGTATATATTCAAATTTTATTAGATAGAATATAAATATATAAACAATATCTTAAAATATAAGTGTATTTATACTTACTATAAATGTATATATTTTAAATGTTTATATCTTTCAAAGATGTTAAGAGAAGAAATTAGTAAACACATATATTTTATATTAACTCAAATAGTTACTATCTTTGGTGTTTATTGAGCTTTTTGAATGTGTGGATTAATGTTTTTCATGAAAATTGGTAAGCTTCTCTTTTCTCTCCTGGGATTTCCATTGTGTATGTGTTGTAATGCTTGGTGTTGCACAAATTTCTGAAGCTCTGTTTATTTTTCTTCAATCTTCTTTCTTGTTATTAAGATTGGGTAATTTCCATTTTTAGGATCACTGAATGTTTCCCTTGCCACCTCAAACTGCTGTTGAATTGCTCTGGTAAATTTTTCATTTCAGTATTGTATTTTTCAACTTCAGGATTTCTATCTTGTCATGGAATATCTCTGTGTATTCAGTGTAATACTACTTTTCTTCCCAAGATTTTTGTTATTTTATTTTCTTCAATTGGGGAATATTTGTCAATTAAAAATTGTATATACATGATAGATAAGGAGTACAATTTGATGATTTGGTATAAATATGCATTGTGAGATAATCACCAAAATCTAACGCATACAGTTGTTACTATTTTTGTTTGTTCATTGTTTCTTCGTGTGGTAGCATGCTCACTAAAACTGTGAAATCTCTTTTTGCTGTGTTTTGTGACCATTGATGGCTCTGCTCATTTTTTAAAACTGGTTTTTATTTTTAGTCTGCTTTCCCAGGGGGTACCCCTATATCTACATGACGTACTAGTCAGCCAGTGATTGAATAGAGGTTATATAGTAAACCACCTTGAGCAGTAAGGTTTCCGTCATCTGTCAATGGATCTGTTATGGGTAAGTCGCACATTCAGAGTTCAGGGTGTTTTCAAGCCTCTGTCTTTTACATTCCACTGGGCCCTTTCACCTTGTCTCTTGGCTTGCACACAGCTTCAGTGTCAGCCAGGAGAGTGTGACTGACGAGACCTTCTTGGATTTTGCTGTAAAAGCATGCAGCCTCCACCAGGAATAAAATTGCCCCAAACATGCCCACAACTTTGTGCTAACAGAGCATTTGGCGCTTCCCACTTGCCCACCTCTGAGATGATCAGTTTCACTGACACCACCCCAGGACGTGGGTGTTATGCCCTGCTCCAAATTAAGTGAACCTCTTCCTGCTACACCGAAGGAAGCTTCTCCTTCTCATAACCTGTCCCCTTCGGGCACAATGTCGGCTTCAACTGAGGCAGGAGGGCTAGGAGGGGCCCCAGGTGAGAATGCCATAGATTTACTGTTCCTATTCAAGTTCATGCATTTTTAGGCTTAAATGCTTCTCACAGTATTGTATGCCTTTAGTTGATTTTTCAAGCATCAGATTGGTTGTCTGTATGAATTTTGTTCATTTTTTAAAATTTTTGTTCAGTTTTATAGTTGCTTTTTGCAGCAAGGGTTTGTTTATTGTCTCACTTGGTTGTAGCAAGAAGTCATGCCTGTCCCATCCATTTGCTTTTAATCGAACTCTGTGTTTATATTTAAAGTGAGTTTCTTGTAGCCAGCATATACAGGGTGGTGAAAAGGTAGGTTTACATTTGTGATTATGTGAAACAGAGTTTATTCTTGTATTATTATTTATTACTAGAGGCCCGGTGCACGGTGGGGTCCCTCTGCCTGGCCTGTCAGTCCTTCTTCCCCAGAGGAAGGTAGGAGTGTGCGAAGGGAGGAGGCTGGGGAGGAGCCTAAGCCCAGGCCTCTCCACTGAGGTCTCTGCCCTCCAGTCCTAGGGAGAAACAGTAGTGGGCTCGCACCCATCCAGTTCCGATGCCCATCCGGATCCCGGTCTGCATGGGGGAGGGGTGTACAGGGGGAATGTTCGTGGGAGAGGCTCAAGCCGTGTCTTGCTGTGGGAACACACTGACCATCAGGGGGCAGCTCCTGCGTGTGCCCCTGGTGGTCAGTGCTCGTCATAGCTACCGGTCCACCAGTTGACCTGTGGCTTAGGCTTTTAATATATATATATATATATATATATATATATATATATATATATATATATAGTATTGTTTTCCATGCAAACAACTATAAACCTACTTTTACTATACCCTATAGTTATCTTGCTTTTTTAATTCATGTTGAATTCTCTGGATTTTAAACAATATCTTTAGCTTTCTTATATTCAGTGTAATTTCAATGTGGTTGGATTAAACTCTTCCAACTTGCTGCTTTCCATATGTTCCATGTGTTCTTTATTCCTTTCCCTCTCGTTTTTTTTTTTTGTGTGTGTGTGTGTGTCTACTTTAGCACTTATCAACTCTTTTTATGAGCCAATTTTTATCTCCACTGTTGTCTTATTATTTAAATCATAAAAAATTTTGTGTGGTTGCCCTAGAGTTTATAGTACACATCTTTGATTAATCACCATTTCACATATAGTGTAGAGTTTTTATCACAGGAAGGTATTTATACTCCAATTTCCTCATCATATTTTGTGCTATTGTTGTTATATATTTTTCTTTTACATATGCTATAAACCCACAATACATTGCTATTTTTTGCTGTAGACCAGGGGCAGCAAACTTTTTTTCTGTAAAGGGCCTGATAGTGTTCTGGGCATTGTGGGCCATCTGGTCTTTGTCTCAACCGCTCGGTTTTGTCATTGTAGCGAGAAAGCAGCCATAGACAATACATAAAAGAATGGGTGTTACTGTGTTCCAATATAACTTTACTTACAAAAACAGGAAGTGGGTGAAATTTGGCCCATGAGCCACACTTTGTTGACCCCTCTTTTAGACAATTATTTAGAGCTATTGAAAATAGAAAAGGTATTTCATATTTACCTTCATTTCAGCCATTTTCTGAGATCTTCATTTTTAAATATAGATCCAAGTTTCTATTTGATTTCATATTTCCTTTGCCTGAAGAACTTCCTTTGACATTTCTTATAGTATCGATCTGTTGGTAATGAATTCTTTCAGTTTTTGTTGCTCTGGAAAAGTCTTTATTTCTACCTTTTAGCCCTGGCTAGTGTGGTTCAGTTGGTTGGAATGTTGCCCCATACACCCATGGCCATCGATTCCTGGTCAGGGCACATGCCCAGTTGTGGGTTTGATCCCTGGTTGGGTGCATACAGGAAGCAACTGATCGATGTTTCTCACATTAATGTTTCTCTCTCCCTCTACCTTCCTCTCTGTCTCTGGAATCAATGGAAACATACCCTTGGGTGATCATTTAAAAAAAAATAATTCTTGACTCTGTTGCTCTGTGTATATCTTTTTTCTCTGGCTGCCTTAAAGATTTTCTTTTTTCCCCTCTTTCTTTCTTTTTTTTTAAATTAACATATAATTTAAATAAAGTAAAATATATTCTTTTCAATATACAGTTCTGTAATTGTTGATGTATCTGTACAGTTGCTTAACCATTCTAACAATCAAGATATGAAATAGTTCCATCATTCCCCAAAACTCTTCCCATGTCCCTCTGTAGTCACATCTTTGCCTCACCTGAACTCTGACTACCATTGATCTGTTTTCTGTCCTTAGAGTATTGCCTTTTCCAGAATGTTACTTACATGGAATCATGTGGTAATCTAGTTTTCTGAGTCTGGCTTCTTTCACTTAGAATAATGCATTTTTGAGGGTTACCCATGTGCTTATATTAGGTTTGTTCTTTTTTTATGGCCAGTCAATAGTCCATCTTATGAATCTACCATAGTTTGTCTATAAAGCCACTATAACAACTATTTTGTGGCTGTAGCAATGCATGGAAAGATTGTTTTCTAAAAGGTTTAATAAATCAGCAGTTCCAGGACATAATCAGATTCATAATAACCTCTTCAGCATTGGGCATTATTTAAATGTTTTTTTCCCCTCCAAATTGGAAATGTCTTTTATTCTGATCATAAAAAAGCATGTACTCATTAAAAATGGTAGAACTGTCTCCTCTCTAAGCTAACAGTTTCAGTCCCCTGTATAACATGAATTTGTGTCACTCAGCCTTCTGATCTAAAACCTAAACGTACTCCATTTTGGCCCTTTTAGAGCATGACCCCTAGCACTGAACAAAGCATTCCAGGTGTGAGCTGGGTCTACTGGCTTGCTCTGCATGCTGTATTTCCTCTAATACAGCCCAAGTTTGGAGTAGCGTTTTTGGCAGCCACATGCAATTGTGGCTGCCAAAATTGAATAATCTAAAACTCTAAGTCTTTTTCACGTGTGCTGCTGTTAAGCCACACCTCCTTCATTCTGTATGTCTCCAGAGGTTTTTGGACCTTCAGTGAAGACTTTGTAATCATCCGTAACTCAGTGTCAGATATAGCCTGTTAATTTTTTTGTGTGAAGCCCTGTGATTAATGTACTATGAGTGACTTCTGATGAGGTCATTGAAAAATGTTTAACAGCACAGAACCCAGATCAGAGAGCCAGAGGAGAGCTCATGCCACGTTACAGTCAGTAGATATAGAACTCTTGCCAGGTGTTAAGAATATTTTTTACTTTATAATTTCTATTTAGTATTTTTTGGGATAAGGAGATGGCCATCTTATACGTAATTAGTGAGAGGTAGGGTTCAATGTTGTAAAATTCATTGACACTCTTTTAGTTATATTTTTATTAGAACTAGGCTTTATTATATATATATATATATATATATATATATATATATATATATATATATATAATTAATGCAGTATTTATTATGGTATCCTATATATATTACCACTATGTGTATTTATCATTTCTACCATTGTTATTTAAAACATTGAGGCGTTTGTTTTTTTTCCTGAGATTGAAACCACATTGTGGACCACACTTCCCCAAACATATGGTAGCTGTGATAAAAATCACACCATTGCCCTGGCCAGTGGGCTAAGTGGTTAGAGCATTGGCCCATGGCACTGACGGGTTACAGGTTTGATTCCCAGTAAAGGGTACATACCTGGATTGCAGATTTAATCCCTGGCCCCAATCAGGGCACATGTAGGAGGCAACCAGTCAATGTATCTTTCTTATACCTATGTTTCTCTCTCTCTCCCTCCTTCACTCTCTTCCCCCCCCCCCCTCTCTTTCAAGCTCTCTAAAAATCAATGAAAAAACTATCCTCAGGTGAGGATTAACAACAAGAACAACCTTTGAAAGGAGATTAAAAGTTCTATTTTAAGACCTGCTCCAAACCTAAATAGGGTAGCAATGTCATGGCTGTGGCTAATTTAGACTGCATGAAATCAACAAAGAGGAACTGCTAGTCAGGGATAGTTAATATCCAAAAGCAAAATAAACACATCTGTAAATAAAGAAGTAAGTTACATTATGACATTCACTGTTTTCTTTGGACGTGGTCTTTGAGCAGTGGTAGATAAGCACATTATTAAAACCACCGTGTCAGGGAATGTTCCATAGTAATGCAATAAGAAAAATAGGACAATACGTGAATAATTATGGGAAGGAAACCAGACTCATAAGGAGCACATATAAGAAAAGGTAAGTAAGTCATTTGGAAATCTGGTCCAAGCTCCAGAAAAAAGCAAACATTAACACTGTGGCCAGATGGGCTTTATCTTTCTGCTGTTCTTTCCATTTCCTGCCAATATACTAGAAAAGATTGAAGCAATATCAAGGCAGCCCCACACATTACAAGTGCTAGATGGAAATGAAAAAAATGTTCCCAGATAGGAGCATAACTTTTTTTTGATTAGACAACTAAGCCATTCTCCTCTGACTTGCAAAAAATTCTGGCAAGAAGCTGTGGTTTCTGGGGCCTCTTTATTTTGGTTGTTTATCCCTCCTTTTGATTTGGTAATACTCGCTGGCTCTTACTCTTTCCAATATGGAGACAGGACATTGGTTATTGAGGCAAATGCTCTGAGTTCAAATAGAAAGTATGTCGAAAGATAGTAACTATCCCTAGCTAGAGTTTTTCCCCCCAGGTCAGTACAAATAAATACATGTTTAATGAACAATGATAAGGATGATTAGTATCATATATGTGTGTATATATATACATCAGAGAGGAAGAAAGAGGGAGAGATGGAAACATCACTGGTGAGAGATAATCATTGGTTGGCTGCCTCCTGCACACCCCCTACTGGGAATTGAGCCCACAACCCAAGCATGTGCCCTTGACCCTTCAGTCCACAGGCGGACGCTTTATCCACCAAGCCAAACTGGACAGGGCACCAGAATCTTTCTTAACCCGAGCTCATGTTATGTGATTCCTGCTCAGAATGTTTGGTCTCTCCCTTCTGCCTCACACTTGCAGGTCTGAGTTCCTCAGCTTGACGTGAAGATCTCAAGAAGTCTTTATATTCTCATCTCTCACTGCTTGTGTGTGTCTTGTGCTCCAGGCCAAATTAAACACTTCTCTTACCTCCTCCATGCCTTTGCTCTCGGCCTTCCATCTATAAGGTGTCTTTTCTGTTGTGGCCTGCTAAAATCTTACCCTCCTTTAAGACTTTGATTGTTCATTTGTTTAACAAATATTTGAGTGGCTACTGTGATCTCTAGGCACTGTTTCTAGTAGGTGAGCCTCTAGCAAATTATAAAATCTCTGCTCTCATGGAGCTTGCCTTTTAATAGTTCACCCACTAAAATGTAAGTTTGCCTTAAGCCACCTCCTTCATCATCTTTTTTACTTTCTCTATATTGATATGATACACCTTCACACAAATGATTATGATGAGAAAGAAAAGGGTAAGATATTTGAAGTGATTACTATGGCTGGGCTGAGAAACATTCCAAAAAGCTCTATTTTTCAAAGTGTGTGTCCTCAGTGTAGAAAGAAGCAAGTGTAACGTAACCAAAGGTATAAAAGTGATTACTTGAATAGGATCAGGATATATAAAAGCTAGGGTAAACAAAGTCTTCTGAGGTGAGTGACATAAAGAATACCTAGCCAAAACTGGTTTGGCTCAGTGGATAGAGCGTCATTCTGGGAACTGAAAGGTCCCAGGTTCGATTCCGGTCAAGGGCATATGCCTTGGTTGCGGGCACATCCCCAGTAGGGTTTGTGCAGGAGGCAGCTGGTTGAGGTTTCTCTTTCATCGATGTTTCTAACTCTCTATCCCTCTCCCCTCCTCTCTGTAAAAAAATTAATATATATATATATATATATATATATATATATATAATACCTAGAAATACAAAAAGTTATATTCCCAGCAAAGATAGCAGTAAGTAGATGTAATTAGCCTCTTGTGCCAACTGAGGTCATGCTGATGTATGGCAGAGAAGAACTATTTGACACCTCTTTTGCTTCCATATTTTCTGTCAAAAGGAAAGATAATTAACTGGAAATGATAGAACAAAGGAGTAGTTAAAATCCCAGATAGACTATATCTGAAGTGCAATTAATAGATCAAAATACATTGTTTTCTGGTGCTTGTCTCCTCACTCCCAATCTGTCCTTCCACCCCATCCTCACCTCTCCAGCGTACGGAACTGAAAGAGCTTGTGGTTACTGAACTGCTATCTTTAATGAATTGTAGAGAACAAAAGAGGTGCCAGAAGCTTAGACACAGAAAAAAGTATCCCCATTAAAAAGGGGGAATGATGGGTGAGAAGGGGGGCACTTGAAAGAGGAGAGATGATTCCAGAATGTGTATCACTCCAATATTCTATCCATTGGTTCCAACTCTGTAGAAGGCTTGCTCCATTTTAAAATACTTATAGACTGTCTTGTGTCTCCATCAGCCTTGTCTTTTACAAAAAACTAAAGTTTTTCATTATAAGCTCACAAGAAGATCAGAAGTAAGATGCTACAGGGTTCTGACCTTGACCTCTATCTTATTCAACATTATGTCTGGCTGAAACTGGTTTGGCTCAGTGGATAGAGCATCAGCCTGTGGACTGAAGGGTCCCGGGTTCGATTCCGGTCAAGGGCATGTATCTTGGTTGCGGGCACATCCCCAGTAGGGGGGGTGCAAGAGGCAGCTGATGGATGACTCATTGATGTTTCTAACTATCTCCCTTCCTCTCTGTAAAAAAATCAGTAAAATATATATTTTAAAAAATGAGACATTAAAAAAAAAACCCACATTATGTCAGTTGACTCAGTTCCTACCAAAGGACCCTAGACATACTTGATACTCATGAAAAAAATTTTTTTGATTGACCTTAAGTAAAGTGGTGGAGGCATATTAATCAAATTTGCAGATGATGAAATGTTAGAAGGATGACAGATGACAGATGCAGAGTTCAAAATGATCTTAGTAGATTTTAAATGGGCTGAAATCACAGTGACATTTTAAAGCAGTACATGTCAAGTCCTACATAAAAACCATCAGTTGCACCCTGGTCAGTGTGGCTCAGTTGGTTGGAGTATCCTCTGGTGCACCAGAAGGTTGTGAATTCAATTCCTAGTCAGGGCACATACCTAGGTTGCAGGTTTGGTCCCAGTTGGGATTCTCTGAGAGGCAACCAATCAATGTACTGTATCTCTCTCATATTGATCTTTCTCTCTCAAATCAATAACAAAATAACAATCAGTTGCATATGGACAAGATATGAGAAAATTGACCCAACAGCAATTCATTGGGGGCTTTTATTATTATCAAGATCAGAAAGTGGAAGAGCAGGGGTCTCAGGCACAGTACTTGGCACTGGTCACTCTATACCTGAGAGTGTTCTGGGTGTCATGCTTAAGGAGATATTTATAAACAAGCATATGCTGAGTTGCCTGACCATAGGTCATTGTCTGGAAACCTTGTTATATAAAGGAGTCTTGAAGTAGATAAGAATTTTGGAGTTGGAGAAGAGATGGCTTACAGCAGTGGTCAGCAAACTCATTTGTCAACAGAGCCAAATATCAACAGTACAATGATTGAAATTTCTTTTGAGAGCCAACTTTTTTAAACTTCTTCTAATGCCATTTCTTCAAAATAGATTCACCCAGCTCTTGGTATTTTGTGGAAGAGCCACCCTCAATGGGTCTAAGAGCCACATGTGGCTCATGAGTCAGTTTGCCGACCACTGGCTTAGGGGAACACATCTCTGTTTTAATATTTTGTTTTTAGCATCTTTATTTGTTTGACAGGATTAGTGTTAGATCCACTTTTGTGAAGTCACGGTGATCAGATCTGAGGCCAATGGACAGAAGTTATTGGGAGGTAGAGTTTAGTTTGATATAAATAACTTTCTATAATAAGCATTTTAATAGTAATATTTATTGATCAGTTACAGTTTGTCAGGCAATGAGCCAAGCACTTTTCATGCAGCATCTTACATTTAGTCCTCACAGCAGCCTTGTTGTATGGGTACCTTTTAGTCCCATTTTATAGATAAGGAAACTTGTTCGGAGACATTGATTTGTTCAATGTGTGCAGCTA
The DNA here is from genome assembly GCA_963924515.1 of Vespertilio murinus. Lineage (NCBI taxonomy): Eukaryota > Metazoa > Chordata > Mammalia > Chiroptera > Vespertilionidae > Vespertilio > Vespertilio murinus. Next base: position 174,164,413 of record OZ004707.1, on the reverse strand, counting down.
GCAAGTAGCTAAACAACTATTCTTACCAAATCTGACTGGTCTCACCACCTGTGCTCACAACCACTCTGCTGTCTTACAAAGTCATGAACTCTCCTTTGTATAGGTTTAAGAAGAACTGTAAGGATCCTCTTTCATGCTTAGAATCAATTCTTGCAATTCATAAGCATGTGGAAGGACAGTATAGCATATGGGGGGGGGAGCACAAACTTTGGAGTTAGTTCAGGGATGGAACATGTCATGCATTGGCATATGATCTTAGGCTAATTGCTTAACTTCTCTGAACCCCATTTTCCTCATCTGTAAAATAAGGGTACTGATGCCTACTCAAGGAGTTAATGAGAGACTTATTTTACATGAACAGCATGATTTATGTGTAGTATGTATTTAGTACATATTGGGAACTCAACAAATAATTGCTGTAATTGTGCAGAAATTCCTTCTAACTTTCACAGTTATGATCATTGGACTTAGTCCATCATCATTATAACTTTGTATGTTTCTGTCTGTATTATGTAATATTAGGGCTGCTTTATCTCTGAAATTATGCTTGCTAATACTCTAATTAGCACAGAACTTTTGGTTGCTGGACTTGATTTCATTTACAATTATATTTTTATGTTTGTATGTTTACTTTTTATAGTTATTCTGTTTTCTCCCTTGCTGATAGCAAGTTGTAGTCAACTTATAATTTGTTACTGTTGGCTTGGAAACCAAAGTAAAAATCTATAGACCTTTAGGGGCGGTCTGAAGGGTTCCCTGTTACTAAAATACATCAGCATTAACACACGGAATTTATAATAAACTATTTGGTGATCTGTAGGCCGTTTTATTTGTTTTTCCCTGTTTCTTGGCTATCCAGTGAGTTTAACTTATTAAACACGTGAAATGCAACTTGATGTAACACTACTTTTGCTCTTGAGTTTTACAACCTAGTAGAAAAAAAAAAACACACAAAACATCATACTGGATTTAAAGCCTAGGATTTTAGAAGCATAGTGCTCATGTAGTAATCATATGATGTTATAATACCATTTGTTGAGTGCCTGTTTACCATATACCAAGTGCTACACCAGTTTCTCTCCATGCAGAATCTTTTTTGTCTTCAAAACAATCCTATGAAGGAGGTATTAATGTCATCCTCATTATCTAAGGATACAGGGCTGAGAAAGAGAGATTAGACGTGTTCAGCCTCCACAGAGTCTGAAGCTCAGGTCTGTCCTATTCCAAAGACCCAGTTCTTTTCATTGGCCTGGAAGAGGGGTGCCACAGTTGTACAAAACAACCATGTAGAGGAATACTAATTGTGCAGAGTCTAGAACAGGCAGGATTTTGATGGGATGTATTGGCTTGGGGTTAGGAGGGGTGGAGGAAGGAATTCCTAGGCAGAGGAGAGCATGAGCAAAACGGGCCTGAATGTGCTGCTGTTGGGGAAGTGGGTGGAGACAGTGGGATAACTGCTTGGCCAAGAGACGGGTGCACCTTGGGGAGGAGTAGCAAGTTAAGATCAGAAAGCTAACCTGTGGTCAGATCATGGGTGGATGTTCTTGAAAGCCAGGGAAAGGAGTTCAGAGGTGCTGCCATAGCGATGACAGTTTTATGCATTAGGGAGTTGGATATTACACGTTGATAGTTGCGGGGTTTTGGCTGATTGGTAGGACAGTAGGAGACTAGTGATGAGCTGTTGTTTCCTAGTGATAAGCTGATGAAAGCCTGAACTGGGTTGAGGATGGTGGAAGGAAGAGCAAATTTGAGAGGCATTTTCAAGGAAGAGATGACAGGACTTGAAAGATTGGGTATAGGCCTAAAGGAAACGGAAACAGCTGTAGGATTGCTTGCTTGAACAGCAGAATTGGAAAGGGGAGATTAATTTTTGTTTAAGTGGCCCTGCAGACCCACAACTAGTACGTCTGAACATTGCACACTGAACATTCCCTGGGCTAGCACAATTATAGTGCCCCTCTGGTCGAAAACACGGAGGTGGTGCTGGGGAATGGGTGGGTGGGGAGAGGAGCAGGTATCTTTCCGTTTGCTCTGTTTTCCTGTCTTGAGTGCAGTATTACAGTCATGGCAAATACCCCCATGCTGACATGCTTAAATTCAGATGTGATGTTTTATAAAGGGCCAGCTAAAAATCTCCGGTGGGGATTGAAGGGAATGACGAATCTTTGAATTATTATTTCACTGTTCATTTCAAGGGCCAGTTCATCTTCCTGGGTCTGTATCTTTAAACAGAGTGAATGCTAATATGAATTTACGGTACTCATGTTGGAAACTGCTACCGTCATTTAGAAGCCATTAACCTTTATGTTGATAAAATAGTGTTCTTAACTGAGCATGTAAAATCTGTGCTGAACAGCTGCAGTCTTTCCGGAACACTGACTTAAAAAGCACTCATCATATTTTTTGAAAATCAAAAGCATGTGGGTGCGATGGAGGCACCTGAGCAATTTTCTATAATTACGACTTTCAGGGCCTTTTCCTTTGTCCTTTTCAGGATGATTTCTCTTTCTTTCTTTCTCTCTCTCTCTCTCTCTCTCTCTCTCTCTCTCTCTCTCTCTCGCGCGCGCGCTTTGTGTCTACACTGATCCCCCACCCCGGGCAGCTCTGATAACCTCAGAGTGCCTCCACACCAGATAATGAACTAGTGAAATGTTGGTCGTCACACATTTTCTGTGTGTATTAGCTTCCTCGGTGCCATCCTGGTCAGCACTACTGCAGTGCGACAAAACTGGCACTCATGCCCAGGACCAGCCCACACTGGAGACTAACTGATGCATTCTGTGTACAGGGACTGGGAAAAAATAGGTTTCTATTGTGAGTACGTGAAATACAGTTTATTTTTGTATTGTTATTTATTATTACTGTACTAGAGGCCCGGTACACAAAATTCATGTAAGAGATCTTGACCCTGGTCCCCACCCGCTGCCACCGTGGCCCCCACCCACCTCTGCAGTGGCCAAGGGGCCTCTGCAGTGCCCCTGCCCACTGCGCTTTGTCTAGAAGGAAGGACATCTGGAATGACATCTGTTCTAATTAGCATATTATGCTTTTATTATTATAGATTATTTATTTGTATTACAACTGTAAACCTACTTTTGTTCACCCCCGCATATATATATATATATATATATATATATATATATATATATATATTTTGTATGTACACACAGACACTCACACTTTACATACAACCAAATTTATTTGTTGCAATATTGTTTGGCATAATGAAAGGTTGGAAATAACTCTGTATTTTTAAATGGAGATACAGTCATATAATGGGATACTACTATGCATATATAAAAAATAAGAGGAAGTGAACTGATATGGAAAATTTCCCAAAATATATTAAGTTTAAAAAGCAGTAAGTTACCTTTAGATAACAAAGAGGTAAAAGTAAGAATATATGTTTGTCTTAATTGAATATGCATTTTAAAAACTTCTGAAAAGATACCCAACTAATAATAGTTGTTAACTCTGGGAATGGGGTGGGATCTGGGGCATGAGTAACAAGCTTTTCAGTGAGTTTTTATACTCTGTGTTTTTTAAAATCCTAGTAATTACTAGCTATTTAAATATAAAATAAAATTAAAAGTCACTATATGTGATATTTTATATTTTTATATACCATCAGTACTATTTTAAAATTTTATTTTAGAGGAAGAAGAAAATATATATAGAGAGAAACATCAGTTTGTTGCTTTACTTCCTTATGTACTCATTGGTTGATTCTCGTATGTGCCCTGACAGGGATCAAATCTACAACCTTGGTGTATCAGGATGGCACTTTAGCCGACTGAGCTACTTAGCCAGAGCCCATCTTTTCTTTTCACACTATTTCCATTTTATAGCTTTCTGATATTTAAGTGTGGTTTGCTGATAATACCTCTGGAGGAAGTAAAACTAAGGAATAATATTGTTTCCATTTGTGCCTTTTAATCAACAAAGTGATGAAATGGAAAGGGTTTTATAGAAGACTTCAGGAGGATTATTAGTACCTGACATAGTTCCATCATGCTTGGACATATCTAAGAACACTAGCACCAATTTTTCCAATAAGCTAACTGAAATAATTCTGAATTTTAGCTTATTTTTTTTATGTGTATAATAAAGACGTTGGCTTGCCAAAATTATTCATTAAGTAATGTTTTGCCAAATTGATGTTAAGCATGAAGTAGTGTGATGTGTCTGTCTTACTATTTTAAAGGTCACTCATATTTCTCCTTTCTTTCCATACCCTCCCCCTCCCAAACCCGGTAACAAAAGTTCTTCACCCAGAATAGAATTTTGGGCTTGCGTTTTCTGTAATATTGATAGGTTTTTTTCTTGTTACTGAGAGGTATCTCTCTCAGGAAGCTTTAAATGACAAATTAACTGTTACCGTGCTATCTTTTTCCTTTTAGTAAAAGAGGCAATCCTTTGTCTTCCTGAAGCTGTTTGAAAAGATCTTTTATACATACTTGTATAATGCCTTGGGTCATAGAAATGAGGTGTTACATCATTTGTTTTAGAAGATACACTAATGCGTCAAAGACAAGAGACAGGGAAAACAAAATGCAGTTCGTAATCTGTTGCTTCAGCACTAGCAAACGTTTTGGGAGAGCAAGTTCTTGCTGGACATCACTAAATAAGAATGAGTTGATGTCACACTTGGCAAGAAGCAGCTCAATTCCCCTCCCCCCCTACAAATAGTGCAACATGGTGGGGAGGAGGGATTGCGGGCAAAGGATAAAGAATCATGGGGGGAAATAAGCAGGAGAAGAAATGTGAGAATGAGATGTTTGCTGCAAAAGAATTAATTGCTGTGATACAAAAGCCATGTTTGTTTTGTCAGGAGGAATCTGAGTTGGAACATGAGCTGATGAAGGGGAGAGATGTTTACCAGGCTCCTCCCACACTCCCTCCCAGGCCCTGTGCACTGATCCCCGTGGAGGGTTACGTAACCGCCTTTTCAGGGAAGAATGGCCCCTGTAGCTGTTTTGGCTCAGTTGAGTGAGCTCTGCATCAAGTGTGAGTGAAGTCCCTAAAACAGCGGTACCATTCTCAGTCGTTTTAATTCAGGATTTTCAAACACCAAAAGGTAATACTGCATGGGTTGGGATGGGGAGGGAATGCCACCACTTGCCTTCCCCTAATTTTATGCAACATTGGGAATCTGGGCAACCTGATGGCCAATTTTGCATTTTCCTAGAAGCTAGGACATGTCAAGGTTAGCCAATTACTTATTGAAATTAGCTGGAGTTATCTGGCTCAGGGGATGTCTGTGGTCCAGTGTCACATAACAGCAGTGTGGGAGTGGATAGGGGCATTTTGGAGAGATCGTTTTCATTGCATGGGGACTGCCATGTTGGGGGATGAGTAACATCCCTTTCCACTGCATGTCACTAGTGTCCCCCCTTCCTGACAGCCAGAGAGGCCCCCATTCTTCTAAATCCCCTCAAAAAGGGGGCAGAACAATATTAATAGTGCTTTACAATATTATCAAGCAGCACTGTTTCTTTACTGTTTGTTTTGCATAATGGGTTTGGGAAGTCTTAGGAAGTTGTGCATTTATAGCTTTCATTTAGAATCTATATATATAAAAGCCTAAGCGACCATTCATCTGGTCAATCATTGGTCTGGTCAACCGGTCACTATGATGTGCACTGACAACCAGGGGGCAGATGCTCAATGCAGGAGCTGCCCCCTAGTGGTCAGTGCGCTCCCACAGCTGCTCAGCTGACCTACAGGCGCCAGACACAGGGCTCACAGCTGGCCACTGCAGCCTGGAGACCACAGCGGAGCTGCAGGGAGCCTACCCAGCGGCAGTGCAGGGCGCAGTGGGGCCAGGATGAGCAGGAGCAACAGGCAGCATTAGACTGCTGGTTTCGGCCTGATCCCTGCAGGCCAGGACAAGGGATCTCACGGTGCATGAATCCATGAACCAGGCCTCTAGTAGATTTGATTTAAAAAAAAAAAATACTGTTGGGGAAAAGGCAGTTTGGAAAGATGGATGGCACGGAAGGACCTTGCCAGGAAAGAAGATGGGGGTGGGGGAGTGGAAGTGGCTTCTTAACCAGCCCTTTACTGCTCCTCCAGATCTCCAGTTCTGTGGGGGTTCCTTTTGTTCTGAGAGGCAGCACAAATATAGCCCAGGAGTAGAGGCAGGGTAGGTGATAAGGTAAAGGGACTCACAGGACAGGGATAGGGGGAAGAGGCGTGTGTGAAGAAAATATTTGGATTGGTCTATAAAGATGGCGGCCTCAGAGGGAAGGAAAGGTGATGGCAAAGAAGCCGGAAATTTTACATGGCATTGTTAAGCTTACAATGTCAGTATTTCTGGGACAATCTAGTGAACTTCCAGGTGGAAACCTTGTCTGAGATAATTAAACCAGTTGAAGACCTTCACATGGGATGTTGAATTACAGTATTTACTGTCCTTTTGTATGTTTGATTTTTTAAGCATTGCATTCAAAAGGCCCTGTGTCCTTCTTAACAACTTAGGTGTAGAGTCAGTTTTTTGGGTTTTTTTGGATTTGTTTGTTTGTTTTTAAATAGAGTCAGCTTTGCTTTCATTCTGGCTTCTTGGTCGCTATTTTCCTCAGACTTCATTAACTGAGTCACTCACCAAAAGTATATTTTTCTGTTCACCTGGAGTTTCTGAAAAATAATACAGTTTTATTGGGAAAATGAAGTATAAATATTACCCAAATATTAGCATAAAATTAGCCAAATTTAGTGTTATTATATAAGATGTACAAGTAGAGGAAAATTTTAAGAAATAGGAACAAAAATTTCACTCATCTTCATTATCAGTCACAGTTTAGCAGACACCTCGGTTTTATACTGTCTTAAGTATAAGAACATTTCTTTCAGTTTCCCAAACCTTCTCAATTAGTTTTGAAGACATTCAGCTGCATGTGTATCACTGGCCTTTTGTCTTAACCTTCTCACTAGCTGTCAAACAGCCTGGCAGTCTCTCTGCGGTGAAAGTCTTGTCTTTGTCACAGGCTGCCTTTCTGAGCAGCCAGTGCATCGCTCCCTCACCGATTGTCTAGTTTTGCTAAATCTTAGCATCAATGGAAATCACCTTGGTCAACCACTAGCTAAAGAGAGAGGATAGTTTTCCTGAATGTCTCCTAAGGTGGCTGAGGGTGGAGTGGCAGCAGTGTAATAAAGTCTGTGGAAAGCGAAACCATAGTTTCCGCCAGGTTTGCAAAGAGGTCTCAGACCCAAAATAATTTAAGAATTATTGCTGTGGATAGAGCCTTGCCCTCAGTAGAGAGCAATGTAACATTTATTTTTTTCATTTGGAATATTTCAGCATATTATCAAAAATAACAAACACCCGAATCTTCATTTACCCATTCTGTCAGATTTTAATATTTAGCCATATTTGCTTCAGATCTTTTTTCTTTTCTTTTTTTTGACCCTAGGAGAAAAACATTTTAAATACCCTTAACACCCCTTTGCCACGCTTTTGTAACCAACCTTCCCTAATATTTTTTCTCCCTTCCTCTGCAGGTAATCATTGATCTGATCGTTGTTCATCATTCCCATGAATTTTTTTTCATGACTTTACTTTTTACCACATATTTTTGTATCTCTAAACAATATCTAACATTCTTTTATGTGTTGGATTTTATATAAACTGTATTCTACTGTATCTATCTTTTATATATTTCTGTAACTTTTTGGCTTTTATTTTTGAAATTATCAATTTTTACTATTGTATAGTATTCCATTGAATGAATATTTGACAGTTATTTAATCAGTGTTCTGTTAATGTTTGAGTTGTTTCAACTTTTTCACTATTAAGCAACTGGCAGTGGGTATCCTTATATATGTCTTTTTGTGCACATGTATGAGAGTTTTTCTCTAAGGGATGTAACTAGGGATAAATGGCTGTATAATAAGGCACACATATTTTCAGTTTTACTAGATGTAGTCAAATTACTCTTCAGAGTGCTCATGCTGATATATACATGATGTAGAACAGCATCTTGCTATTCTACATCCTCAATAAAACTGGATATTGTCCCAGCTGTTCTTTGTTTACTGATTAATTTAAGGACAGCACCATGCTTAGCAACTATCTCAAATGTAGGGTCATATGCAAACTTATTTTTATTATACCAGGCTTCCTCCTTTTAAATAAATTGTTTTAACGTTCAGAGTTACAAATTCAAGATGTCTATAACATAGCTTTTCTTGCTCATATATGTTTTTTAAAATAATGTGTGTGTTTTTATGACCACAGAGTGATGATGCAATTAAAATTTTCATCACCTAGACATAGCCATTGTTAACATTTTGCTATGTATTTTCTTCTAGGTTAAGCACATATATGAATACTTTACAATTAGAATCATGCTGGATTTATCTTTTATATCATATTTCACTTAAAATTATAGTGTTGCATTTCTTATATCATTGGATATTATTTGAAAACATGTTGAAAACTGCATAACTTTTTTTGAATAAATGTGTTATAGTTGCTTAGTTATATAATCATTTTCTTCTTGGAGAATGTTTTTGATACTAAAATAATACTGGAGTAAACAACCTTGGTATATAAATCTTTTGAGTTTCAGTTTGTTTCTTTTGGATAGATTTCTAGAAGAGTTCAGTAAATATTTATGGAATTAGAATGAATAGATTATAGTCAAGGCAACCAAAGAGGAAAAAAAAATGCAGTCAGGAGAGAAGAAAATTGGCTTTAAGGGTCATGATTTCCATTAACTCAGTTTCTCACATGTTTGAGTTGAGTGACAAGTCCGTCTCTTAACTGAATTTGATGCTCTTCTTTTATTAGGGACTGGAGGCCCAGTGCACAGATTCATGCTCTGGTGGGGCCCCTTGGCCTGGCCTGCACCCTCTCACAGTCTGGGACTCCTCGGTGGATGTGGGAGAGCTTGTTTCGGCCTGATCCCCACAGGCCAGGCCAAGGGACCCTACCGGTGCATGAATCCATGTACCGGGCCTCTATTATGCATATAACATCTTTGGTTAATCTCTTCCTGTCCTCCCCCCTCCTCTCTTCCCTCTGAGATTCATCTGTCTGATTCATGTTTTCATGCCTGTGGTTTCCACTGCTGTGCTGAGTGTCTGACCCCTGGTGATCAGTGCATGTCATAGCTACCGGCCAATTGGCTGGTCGGCCAGCTGCTTATATATTAGAGGCCTGGTGCATGAAAATTCATGCCCTGGTGCATGAAAATTCATGTCCCTCAGCCTGGCCTGCCCCCTCTTACAATCTGGGAACCTTCAGGGACAAGAGGCAACCCAGCAATCAGGGGAGGGCGACACCCCCATCAGACCTCTGCTGCCGTCACTGCCAGCAGCGCAAGCCTTGGCCAGCCCTGGTTATCTGAGCCTCAGGCATCCCTGGGCGACTGGGCAGCTGCCATCTGAGGCTTGCCCGCGGCTTGGGCAGGGCCCTGGGCGGCTTTGGGGCAAAGAGGACTGGGGGACTCTGGAGGCAGGTACGTGACATGGCTGGACCCACCTGGGGGCGGGCCTGGCTTTGCTGCTCACCTGCTGCCCCCATGGGGCTGAGGGGACTGGGTGTCACTATCTTGTGGCTGTGGGTGCCGCCATCTTTGAGGGCATGGCAGTCAATTAGAATATTCCCTCCTTATTGGCTGTGGGTGCCGCCATCTTTGTGAGGGCATGATGGTCAATTAGCATATTTCCTCTTTATTAAATAGGATAAGTTAGAGGTGAACTCTACCCTAATATTGATACCAGAGAGTTTGCTGTTCATTGTAGTGTTCAAATATTATAGAATTTTATAATTGGAAGGGACTTTTAAGTTTTGTCATACACTTTACTTCTTGTAGAGTTCTGGAATTGAATGTATTTAGTAGAGTATCTCATCAAATAGGTAGACTACTAGCCATGACTTGCTGAATATATAATCCCAAACAGCTCACTGTCATACAAGGAAATCTGCTCCTTTATTGGGTAGCTTTGATTAGTTGAATGTGGTGCCTTCACTTAAGCCCAAATTTGATTTGCTGTAACTTTCACTTATTGTTTAATTTGTTTTATAATGAATGGCTTCCTAAAAATAATTCTGAAATATTTCACCTTTATATATTTACCTACTAGTTTCAATTACAATTAACATGAAAACACATATTTGTTTGACCTACTTTGAGTTTTTCTTTCCTTCCAAGGTATAATTTAGCTTCATCTTGTCTTTATAGTGAAAATTATATATGTGAACATAGGTTGGATAGTAAAACTTTCCACATATTTTAATACTTGGTAGACAGAAAAGTTCCAGAGTGCTTTTATGTACTACTCATTCTATTATTTTTTTTCTTAGAAGTTGCATGTAGGCAGTGGTTGTGGTATACACAATCCCACTTTTCCACTGATAATATATAGTAATAACAACCACCTTTATCCTTCATTCTTTCTTTCAGTCTTTCCTCCTCCCCCTCCTCTTTCTTCCTTCTTCCTCCTTCCTTCTTTCTCTTTTCTCATTTTTTCTTAGCACAAAGGTATTATATTATCTCCTTTAACCTGTGTATAAATTTTCCTCATTTGGCAGAGTGCGATGCCAAAGTTCAGATAGGTTTAAAGACCTTTCCTGTCACATGGCTCTGAAGGTAGAGACAGCATTTATATCCGGGTCTAATTCTAAAACCTGCATATTTAACCAGTTTGTAAGTCTGTCTCCCTAATTTACTTATATTAGTGTCATAAAATCAGACATATTTCTGTTCTAAAAATGTTTGTGTCTTTGGGTTACCCCGGTGATTTTTCAACCTTTTTTATCTCATGGCACACATAAACTAATTAATAAAATTCTGCAGCACACCAAAAATATATATTTAACCAATCTGACAGAAAAATTGGTATAATTTTTTACTAATTTACAAAAAAAAATATTAAGTATCTACTCTTTTTGCTCCAAATTGACTTTTTTAAAAAAAAATCAGGTGCCGCCCTAGCTGGTCTGGCTCAGTTGATAAAAGTGTCAGCCTGAGGACGGAAGGTTCCAGGTTTGATTCCAGTCAAGGGCACATGCCTGGATTGCAGGCTCGATCCCCATGCAAGACGCAGCCGATCAAGGATTCTCTCTCATCATTGATGTTTCTATCTCTCTCTCCCTTTCTCTCTCCCTTTCTCTCGGGAGAGGTGGGGGTGTGGGTGGGGTCAGGTGCCTATAGTTGTATAAAGAATTTCTGGCCAAAACCGGTTTGGCTCAGTGGATAGAGCGTTGGCCTACGGACTGAAAGGTCCCAGGTTCGACTCCAGTCAAGGGCATGTACATTGGTTGTGGGCACATCCCCAATAGGGGGTGTACAGGAGGCAGCTGATCGATGTTTCTCTCTCATCGATGTTTCTAGTTCTCCATCCCTCTCCCTTCCTCTCTGTAAAAAAATCAATAAATATATATTTTTTAAAAAGAATTTCTGGTATGTAGAACTAACCAATTGGATGCAACCTTATTAAGTGATATGACCAATAAGATGTAACTCTATTATGTGTGACCTATATATTTATGGTTCAAGACAGGGCATTCACACCAGATGGCTATTGTTATGTTGGCTGTTGTCATGTTTTTATTTGACAATCTAAGGGAAAGAGGCCAGTGCTCCTGGTATTGCATGTTTTAAAAATTCTTGTGGCACACTGATTGAAAATCGTTGGTTTACTCAGTGTATCACATTGGTAGTGTGTGTGTGTGTCATGATTGGAAGTATATTGCTTCTGCTTGCTTCTAATCTTTAATAATCCCAGCTCCTCTCCCTTGGTTTTGGACACCAAGGATTTTCTTCCTACAATCGCCTATCTCTCCCTTGTTCCCTGATGTGCTCTTTCCTGTTTCTGGAAAGACTAAAGCACAGAATGAGAAAAGAGTAACAAATAATTACATAATTTTTTTTTCCTGAATATTATCAACTGATGTGTTTTATAAAGGAGGATGTTTTCACAGCTGTGTGCGTTAGGGATAGTGGGAAAAGTTTGAATTTTTATAACTAGAGTATCTTCTACAACCTAGGCAGTGACGCACATGCTTGATGGACTTGGAATGTGGAAACCAGCTCTGTTAGCCCTGTGATAGGATCTTTGTTTATGGTCACATTGGGATTCAGATATGTTATCTCAGTGAACTTGAGATCAGGGTTCAAGAAACCAAGGCGTGGACTTGCTGAATATATGATTTAATTACGCTAGATCAATCACTTTTTGACGAAGTGATGATGGGATGGATATATGGTGTGTACATTTTGACATAGTTGCTAGGGAAAGGAGCAAAGTTTAATCCTTGGTTTTGTTGACCTTTGGTATCACTTTTATCTTGTAGTTCCACATAACTGCCTTTGATGAATTTTCAAAAGGCTGCAGTCAAGTGATTTGCACCAGAAGAGCCCATATCTTCATGTATGGGTGACGTAAATTTACTTTAGATGCGGGAATGAGTTCATTTCTTTGGAGAGATATGAAGAGAATGTGTGTCTTGCTCTGGTGAGAAATGCATTTAAATCAGAACTTTGCTTTCAGGAAATGGAGTAACCAGGCACTTGAGCCTTCAGAATTTAGGGACCTTTAGCAAGGCCCAAGGGGGCACCAGTTGTGTGTTGCAGAACTCTATTCAAATACATGCATTCCTCAGTATATGAAATAGCATATATGTGGAGATCTACTTTGTAATCACTCATAAGGCACTATATGCCTTGTGTCTTTCAGAGATAAAAAGACATGATTTCTTTACTCAAGGACCTTACCAGGTAACTGGAGAGAGAGAAGGATGTAAAAAATAGCACACAAAATCAATGCTCTGATAAATCCCGTAAATGAACTTTTAACCAAGTGTGCTCCAGAGATACAGCCCATAAAGAGTAAGATTTAGTTGTAAATGAGCTATGTTGCTATTGAAAACATTTAGATTCCAAACCAAATCTCAAATAAGCAAAAATTATCTTAAGCATAAATTAAGAGGAAAGTTGTATTTTAAATTAATTCCTCAAGTAAGTTGCCAGAGTATGCACCATAGAATTGGCAATTCCAGAGGTCTCATGTATAGGCAGCTGTATTATCTCCTTCAATTACAGTAAGATTTGTTACCAAAAATCATTAATTCATAGTATTTTTTTAAGTTCTAGCACTTATTTCCATTACTGTGTTTTGTTATTATTATTATTATTATTATTATTACTGTATTACTTTACTTACTAAGGGGATAAGAAAATGTTTCCTAGGGTCATCCTAAGAAATAGGTAAAATATATAATATGCTTAGCACCATGCTTGGCTAAGAGAGTGCCATTGTTAATGTAGCTGTTGTTTTTCTTACTCATGAAGTGTAAAATAAATGCTTTATATAATGACTGACAGCAGTTAAATTCTAGTAAATTATAATAATTCTAGAGGCCCGGTGCACGAAATTCATGCATGGAGTGTGTGTCCCTCAGCCCAGCCTGCACCTTCTCCAATCTGGGACCCCCTCAAGGGATGTCTGACTGCCTGGTAGGATGCCAGATCCCAGTCAGACTTCCCTTTCACAATCCAGGACTGCTGGCTGCCAACTGCTCGCCTGCTTGCCTTCCTAATTGCCCCTAACCACTTCTGCCTGCCAGCCTGATACCCCCTAACTGCTCCCAAGCCAGCCCAATTGCCCCTAACTGCCCTCCCCTGCCAGCTTGGTTACCCCTAACTGCCCTCCCCTGCCAGCCTCATTGCCCCTAACTGCCCTCCCCTGTTGGTCTGGTTCTTCCTCCCTCCAACTGGCCCGGTCCCCCCAAACTGCCCTCCCCTGTAGGCCTGGGTCCCCCCCACCTACCCTTCCCTGCAGGCCTGGTTGCCCCTAACTTCCCTCCTCTGCTGGGAAACTGTTAGGAGGGAGATCCTGGGACCATTGTTTTTATCCACACAAAACATTTGGTGAGTTGGCATGTTATATTGAGCTTGTCTCTGCTTGCACTTTCTTCTCCCAAATAGTTTAACCAAAACAATAATGATAACCATTCTGAATGGCTCCTTCTCTCGGGTGAGATTATTACTCCTTTGATGTGACTGAATAGAGTTACAAGTCCCTAAGGGAACCTGTCATAGAGGGCACCCTTTCTAAATGCCCCAAAGGAATTGAGCACTAACACATGTCATAAGATCCTGCCCAAGTTGAGCAGAGGGTTTTAGACTTTCTTCTTTTTTTAATATAAGTGGAGGGAATGCCTTTGAGAACTAGATTTAAAGAATACATGGGTTCCTGTGCTTTTTTAAAAAAATATTTGAAATATACCATGAACAATTGAGTAAAAAAATCCCTTATTAGCCTGGCTGGTGTTGCCCAGTGGTTGCACATGAACCTAAGAACCAGGAGGTCACAATTCCATTCTTGGAATTGTGCCTGCGTTTTGGCTCGATCCCCAGTGGGGGGCATGCAGGAGGCAGCTGATTAGTAGTTTTCTCTCATTATTGATGTTTCCATCTCTCCCCCCCCTCTCTTCTCCTCTGAAATCAAAGATATATACACTGATTCAGATAATGTGGCCACTGAGCGCGCGCGCGTGTGTGTGTGTGTGTGTGTGTGTGTGTGTGTGTGTGTGTTTATGTGAGGCCTGGTGCATGAATTCGTGCATGAGTGGGGTCCGGCCAGCCTGGCCAGGGGTGGGGACATGGGCAGTCAGCTGGCCTGCCTGCTGGTCGAACTCCTGGTTGGGGAGACAATTTGCATATTAGCCTTTTATTATATAGTATATACACTGAGTGGCCAGATTATTATTCATTCAGAGATCATAATAATCTGGCCACTCAGTGTATGTTTTCTAAAAATCCCTTATTAGTTTGAGAGGGATTTTCTTTTCTCATAATCCGTTGCTTAATTATACTTTCACAAAGTTACATAGGTTCTGCTTTCTGTATTCTGTGGTAGGAAATGGAACTTGTACTACTGTTTCTCATATGGGCCCCACTACTCATAATACTCATTTCTAGTCCTGTAAGTGACTAAGCCACTAAAAGTCAAGGAATTCAGTTGGGTAAAAACCCAGGTTAATACCCATATGGCTTTTGACTATATTTCAGAAAAACATTTTTCCCCTACCCGACATTTCAGAAAGAAAAAGATTGCTCAGCAAAATATTTTCCAAATTTCTTACTCTGATGATTTTTCCCCCTCAACACTTTGAGGTGGGTGCACAGGACAGTTTGCTGATCTGTGTAACAGCAGGTCGTGGTCCTCGCCCTTCCGTGGAGCCCACTCTCTTCCTGTACAAACACAGTGGTTCCAACGGGGTCGTGGGAAATGCCTCCAGTTTTCACCATTTGCAAAACCAACTCTTAATATATGGAATCTATTAAATCAGGTTCTTATCTCAATAAACATCTACTTTGTGTACATCACTGTTTTAAGCTAAAGAAGAATTAGAAAATGGAGGGCAATGGCCCTGTTCCCTAGCATAGTGAGGAAGACATGATTTAGAAAAGTTTATTAACATGGAAGGCTAGCCATAAATATATGGAAGAATGGTGTGATAGGAGTGAAATTCATGATGTCTATAATTTTTAATGGGTTCAGGAAAAGAAAAAAATAGAAAAAGATGAAATAGACATGATAAATTCTTTAAAAAAATTTTAAATCCTCACCCAAAGAAATGTTTTTGTTGATTTCTTTCTTTTTTTTTTTTTTTTTAGAAAAAAAGAAAAGGAGAAAGAGAGGGGAAGGGAAAGGGAGAAGAGGGAGAAAGAAACATTGACATGAGAGAGAAGAAGCATCCATCACTGGGCAACTTAACTTCATCATCTTGGTATACCTTCTAGACGTGGCAGCTTTTTTATTTTTTTTAAATATATTTTATTGATTTTTTACAGAGAGGAAGAGAGAGAGACAGAGAGTTTAGAAACCTCAATGAGAGAGAATCATCGACCAGCTGCCTCTTGCACACCCCTTACTGGGGATGTGCCCGCAACCAAGGTACATGCCCTTGACTGGAATCGAACCCGGGACCCTTCAGTCCGCAGGCTGATGCTCTATCCACTGAGCCAAACCGGTTTCGGCAAGACTTGGCAGCTTTCTTAAAATCCACCATCCCCCCATATTTTTTTTAAAAAGAAGAGTAAGGGTTTTGTTCTGGCAGCTAACGCTGGGTTCTGGGTCCTCTGCTTCAGCCCCTTGGAAGCTTGGCTGTCCCTGTAGCTTTTCTTCTCCCATTCTGCAATACAGGCTCCAGGAGTAATCTCAAGCACGGGATATTGCCTCACTCACTTGGGAAGAGCAGATTCAGACTGAGACCAGGCCTCCCTCTTCCGTGTATGTGGAGAATACAGTGTAGGGACCATGAAAAGCCTTTTTTCCTCCTAAAGCCTTCCTCAACTCACCCTTTCCTGGAATTCCAGCATTAGAACTGCATCCTCTTAACCATTTGTACGCCATAGCGGTAGACCTTTTTTAATTCAAAATATTGTGGCAGTTAACTGGTTAACTGAATCTGAGAACCTTTTATGTACCGGATGCTGTATGTTAGACACAGGAGATAAAAAGTAAGTAAAACATGGTCGCTGTTCTACCAGCTCACAGTTTGTTATGAGACTTTTAATTGCCTTGGAGAAGATACCGTCTTAAGGTGTATTCATACATACAAACCTTGGAAGATAGGAACTGGTTTTGACTTACAGAGTTGGGGATAACTGAGTGAGAGAAGAAGGGAAAGTTGCCCAAGAAGACATTGTTAATAGATGGGAAAGACCTTGACTGTGTTTTGTTAAAATGAACGTTTAAAAGTATTTGAAAGGGAAATACATTCATATGAATGTCTCTCTCCAGATCCCTGTTTTCCAACTGCCTAATTCTTGTCATTTAAGTTTGTTTATATAAATATTTTTATTTTATTGTCCCTTCCCTTTTACACAGTGGTAGCATGCTCAATACATTATCCTATATACCTTTCTCTTATTATTTAATATCTTATGGAGATTTTTTTATATGAATACACACAGAGCTTCCTCATTCTTTTCTATGATCATATATTCTTACTCATAGCTGCATCATGATTTAATTAACAAACTCCCCATTGATGGACATTGATATGTTTGTTCATATTTTGCTATTATAATCACTGTTGCAATGAATAATCTTATATATTTTTACATCATTTAATACGCATGCTGATGTACATGTAAATTCCTAGTAGTGAAATTATTCTATCAAAGGCTTTATGCATTTGTAATTTTGATATCCATGCCAACTTCGCTCTATGGAGGTGTTAATGACTTACACATGAATCAGCCATGCCTATTTCCTCATAGTTCCACCTACGGAGTTTTTATCATACTTTTGGACTTTTACCAATTTGGTGTGTGAGAAATGGGCTAGCAATAAAGTTTTAATTTCTATTTTTCTTACGATCAATAAAGTTCTGCATCTTTTCTTATAGCTGAGGCATTGGTATATCCTTTTCTGTGAAATGCCTTTTCATGTTCTTTGTCTGTCTATCTTTGGCTGATTTTTTGCTTGCCAATTCTGGGAGCTCTACATATAAGAGGAAGCTTTACCATTTGTGATTGAGTTGTAAATATTCTTCTCAGGTATTTTGGTATACTTTTTAACCTGTTTTTGCCATGGGGAATCTTGATTTTTATACGGTTGAATTTATCATTGTTTCCCTTACGGCCTCTGCATTGTCCTGGCCTCCTATTGATGGCACAAAATCATTCCTCTTTCCGTGGTGTGTCCTCACTCTTTTCCTACTTCAGTCTTGGATTGACAGCAAAACGCTTTTGGTATCTTCCCTCCCAAGCCTGTTTCTGGGACTGTGTTCTTTGTCAGTTATAGGAGATAATTGATATTTATATTAGGAAATTTCAGTGTTCTGAAAAAAAAAATCCCATCTTCTTGATTAGAGGCACTTTAGAAAACTGTTTGGCAGTTTCTTGTAAAACTAAACATGCAGTTACCATACAACGCAGAAATTGCTCTCTTGGGCATTCATACCAGAGATATGAGAACGTATGTTTATACATAAACCCGTACACAGCTGTTTATAGCTGTTTTGTAACAGCCCTAACCTGGAAACAACTCAAATGTCCTTCAGTGAGTGAATGGTTAAACAAGCTCTGGCACATACATGCCATAGAGTGCTACTCAAAAATAGAAAGGAACAAGCTATCGACAATGTGTAACAACTTGGATCAATCTCTAATGTATTTTGTTAGGTGAAAAAAAGTCAGTCCCCAAAGGTTACATATTATATTATTCCATATATGAAACATATTTCAAATGACAAAGTTTTAGAAATAGTGAACAGATTAGTGTTTGCTGGGGTTAAGGATGCTTCCCTAGCAAGGATGAGAGAGGTGGATGTCATTATGGGTGAGAGAGAGGTAGATGTGGTTATAAGAAGCAACACAAGAAACCCTTGTGTGATAGAATGGCTCAGTATCTGATGATGGCAAACACATGAACCTACGTGTGAAAAAATTGTATAGAACTAAATACACCGGTGTTTCCGCACATGCACACACACATACACAAATGAATGTAAGTAAAATGGAGACATCTGAATAAGATCAGTAGATTGTATCATTGTCAATATCCTGGTTGTGATATTGTATTGTAGCTTTTCAAGATTTTACCTTTGGGGGAGACTGGGTAAATAGATTCACAAGATTCTGTACAATTGAAAAGTAAATTCCCATTTTTGCAACTACCAGCTTCACCAAAAACTGCTATGTAGAGGCAGGTCCACTGGAGTAACTGGGCTCTTGGTGTTAGGATCAGCAGTGGAACAGCTGAGGGACCCAGTGCTGGGGAGCGAGGCAGAGCCTCAGGTTCAACCCTGCGCTCTGCTCTGTCAGGCCAGGTGAAGATCTGAGAACAGTGACCGGCACTCCCAAGGATTCATTGGGACTACCGAACTGGGTAGCTCATTTTACAGCCTGTCTGGGGGGAAGGAGCACTGGCTTGGGCTCCCATATCTCAGAACCAGTGAGAACTTGACATTGGTGGTTGGAGGCAGGAATGGGGAAGGGTTCCCAAGATGCCTTTTGCTATGGGTGGACTCATCATGCCCAGCATGTACCCTGTAGTCATGTTTATTTTTGTGTACCTCTTGCTGTGTCATTGGCTCTCAGATGAGGTAGAGCATGATGTAGCATAGTGCTTCTCAGAGTGTGGTGGGGGAATTCCTGAGGTCCCTGTGACCCTCCTGGGGAGTTTTCACAGTAATATTTAGACATTTGTTAACTCTCATTCTCTTACAAGTGTGCAATAGAGTTTTCCAGAGGTGATGTGATGTGAAAGAGCAACAAATTGAACATAGAAGTGGATACAAAACTCCAGCTGTATTCTATTAAGCCAGACATTAAAAAGAAAAATATAAACAAGTGCCATTTTTCTCACTTTTTTGTTTTGGAAAATAGAATTCTTTTTTCTTAAAATATGGTTGTTGTTTTTTTGTTAACATTCAATGAAGTTATTGTTATTTTTTATTATTTTAAAAAATATATTTTATTGATTTTCCACAGAGAGGAATTGAGAGGGATAGAGAGCTAGAAACGTCGATGAGAGAGAAACATATCGACCAGCTGCCTCCTGCACACCCCCCACTGGGGATGTGCCCACAACCAATGTACATGCCCTTGACCAGAATCGAACCTGGGACCTTCCAGTCCTCAGGCCGACACTCTATCCACTGAGCCAAACCGGTTTCGGCTATTGTTATTTTAAATGATTTAATAAATATTTAAGAATGTTCTCAGCTTAATTTTTAATTGGTGAATATTGATATAAACTACATAAACCACAGCTCTTTGGGATCCTTAAATTATTTTTTAAAAGATAATGGAGTCCTAAAAACAAAAAATGTGTGATTACCAGAATGCATTTGGCCAAAAGTTGGTGGGCTTGCATTCTGGTCAGGATTTTGCTGTGTGACCATGGGCAGGTCAGTTAGCCTCTTTTATTGATTTCTTCTTCTATAGTTGCTAATAATTGCCCTGTTCTATATATACCTAAAGAAAAGTGAGACAATTCTATATGAAAAACTTTGAAAATAGAATGTCCTGTGCAAATGTAAGAGAATTTAGTAGTTAGACAACTAAACTTTTGTTGGAAGAAAATGTGAAGAATGAGGTTTATGGTTGTGTCAGCTGATACTCTGTTCACTTTTTAAATTTTTTCATTTTACATCTCCTCCTAACAACTTCCTTACCCATTTTATTTCTTTTTTTTCCCAGTTTCTCAGACAACAATTTGAATCATTAAAAGGACTTTAGTAAATACATTTTCCAAAGTTTTCAATCAAGAAGGGATTTATATTCCTGATACTTTGAAGTGGTGTCATAAGGGCAGGAGTTCTGTCTTGGAGAAACCACTCACTAGCTCTGTGACTTTATGGAGGTTACTTAACCTCTCTGTGTCTTGGACTTCTCATCTGTAAATTGGGGCTAACAATACTTTGTTTTCCATGGTGATTAAGAGTATATAATAATGCACAGGAAGCACTTGGCCCGTGCTTTGCACATAGTAGATGCTCCATAAATGATAGTTGCTGTGATTGTCATTGGCATATAACAAAAGATGCACCATTAAATTTAGGTCTCTTACCCAGTCTTTAGTAAACTTACAATTAAGCTACTTTATTCATCAGCTTATTAACGGTAATTTTCATTTCATTTTATTTCATTCTTTTTTTCTACTTTGAAGGGCTACTGAGTGGCCAGACATCCCCAACAAATGCCAAATTGGAGAAATTGGATTCTCAGCAGGTGTTGCAGCTCTGCCTCCGATATCAGGATCACCTCCATCAGTGCGCGGAGGCCGTTGCTTTTGATCAGAATGCTTTGGTTAAGCGAATCAAAGAGGTAAGTATTGTAGGAAAATAACATTGCTGACTTATGGTGATTACATGTGAATAGTGAGTCCTTTTCTACTGGGCAGTAGAACTAGTGAGCCCAGCTTTATGGGAAGTAGTCATTTTTCCTATCTGAGTTTTCACATTTGTCCTCATTGCTTTGTGGGATTGTCTTTTCAAACAGTAAAATGTGATGGTGAAAAAGAGAGGTCCATGGAGCTAGACCAGTATGGAGTTTGAGTCCCAGTTCACCACCAAGTTACTTAACTTCTCCTGGTCTCAGTTTTCCTCGTCTGATAATAAGTAGTAACCTACCCAAGGGTTGAAGAAAAATTAAATTGCTCAGTTAAGTGTTAACTCTTTTTTTATTATTTAAAATTTACTTTTCAATTAGAGTTTACATTCCATGTTATTTTGTATCAGTTTTAGGTGTACAGCTTAGTGGTTAGCCAATAATATACTCTATATATAGAGTTCCCCCTGATATTTCCAGGACCCACCTGGCACCATACATATAGTTATTACAATATTATTGAGTATATTCCCTATGCTGTACCTTACAACTTCCAATCTGTGCTTCTTTTATATATACATTATTGATTTTTTTACAGCGAGGAAGGGAGAGAGTTAGAAACATTGATCAGCTGCCTCCTGCACACCCCTTGCTGGAGATGTGCCCGCATCCAAGGTACATGCCTTTCACCAGAATCGAGCCTGGGACCCTGCAGTCCACAGGCAGACGCTCTATCCACTGAGCCAAACCGGTTAGGGCCAATCTGTGCTTCTTACCCTCTTCACCCTTTTCACCCAGTTCCCCAACTCCTCTCCCCTCTGGCAGCCATCAGTCTGTTCTCTGCAGCGATGAGTCTGTTTTTATTTTGTTTGTTCATTTATTTTTGTTATTTAGATTCTACTTAACATATAAGTGGAATCATATGTTATTTTTCTTCCTCTGACTGACTTATTTAAAGTAATTGTTGGCTTTTATTAGAATGTGTAAAGTCCTGCTGTACTAATTTGCTCTAGCTAACATTATATCTTCAAAATCACTGTTCCTTTATGTAATTTATATTTTATTTTCAAATAGGGTATCAGTTCTTTGAGAGCAGGAATCTTGACATCTCCCTAAAAATTATATTTTTCACTGTGTTAACACATGAAAAGCTCAGTAATTCTTATTGAATGGAAGCAATTGGCCCACAAGGTTTTGTAAGGAAAGAAACAAGGTAACTAAAGAGCATGGTAGGAAGCTGAGCAATTATTAATAACAATAAGTAGGTACTTCTTTTAAGCTCTGAAAAGTATCATTTCCCGGGCCATTGCATGGCACAGCTCTGGGTGCACGGAGGTATAAGTAAGTACATTTTTCAGAGTTTTCACTCAAGAAGGGGTTTATATTCCTGACACCTTAAAGTATGTCATATAAAGAAAAGGTCAAGAGCTCTATCTTGGAGAAACCACTTATGTGAATAATTGTTCTGTCATTTACTCAGGCCAGAGAAGAAGAATGACATGCGTTAACACATAAGTAGAAAAGGTTGTGAATCACAGCAAATTAATTATTTATTGGAAATGAACATAGTACATCCTTGAAATGACAAAGTAGTCATCAGTTATAAATTTAAATTTGCCACCACTTCCAGCATATTAGCACCTATCTTTCATAAAATGTATACATATATGGAAGTCTTTTACTTGGTAGATTTTCATATTGGCTAGTATTGATGTGGTCTTTCAAACGGTATCAGTTATTTTATTACATTATGATCTACATAGCTTCCAGTCCCAAATAGGATTGCATTAGAATCACATGGGTTTTTGTTTGTTTTAGTGAGTTATCTTGTCCCCCTAATAGTCTAATTTGTGGTTTGTGAATCATTATTTTTTTAAAATATATTTTATTGATTTTTTACAGAGAGGAAGAGAGAGGGATAGAGAGTTAGAAATATCAATGAGAGAGAAACATAGATTAGCTAGCTGCCTCTTGCATACCCGCTACTGGGGATGTGCCCGCAACCAAGGTACATGCCTTTGACCGGAATCGAACCTGGGACCTTTCAGTCCGCAGGATGATGCTCTATCCACTGAGCCAAACCGGTCTCGGCTGAATCATTATTTTAATAATTTTACCAAGTGATTATTCTGCAGCCATTCTCCATTACCTGGGATTTGGAATTCACTGATCTACAGGACTATTTTCCAAAATAAGTTCTATAGCACTAATTCATGTAAGGAAGATCAAACTTTTTGCATATTCCATCACTACCTTGGAAAGTCACAATGCATATTTTCTTGTTAAAAGTTCTTAGGAATCTTACAATAAACCAGCACTGTTCAAACTTTTTGATCTCAGAACCCTTATATTAGGTAACATCTATTAACATCTTATAGAAATAGCATTTTTAAAGAAACTTCTTTGGGAAATGCCCTTATAGACATAAGAAAGACTTTACCATTTTTTACTATTGTGTTAGAAATTAACTGTGACATTAACTTTCAGAGAGACAACTTTAGAAAAATACAACTTTTAATGCTTCTTGTTTTCCTTTTGAAAGATTCTCTAATCCATATCTGTCATTCTGTAGTTTAGGAAAGTATAGTAAGAAAGATTGACAACTCGTTTTTAAAGAGCTGGGTAAAGTAGTTTGTAGCTGGTAGTACAACACAGAGCTTCTCATTATACATTTTCAAGACTCGGAGCAGTGTTTCTTGGCCCTGAATATGTGTCAGAATCACCTGGGAATTTTCCCCTCCAGTATATATGACGGAAAGTTTTACACACACCCTGAAGTAGATAAATACTGTGAACCATCATGTACTCAGCGCCCACCTACTGCAGGCATGAACATGTCAACACTCCTGGTCCGTCCCTACCCTACCCACTCCCTGTCACCTCCTCAGCTGGTCTGTTTTGCAGTAAATCTCAAGCATATAATTTCATTCATAAATATGTAAGTATGTATCTTTAAAGAACTCTTGTTAAAAAACCTTTTAATCTGAATCAATTTTAGACTTAGAGAAAAGTCACAACGGTAGTTCAGAGAGTTCCTGTATACCCCTCACACAGCTTCCTCTAAAGTGAACATCTTACAGAATCCTAAATACAATTATCAAAACCAGGAAATTAACACTGTTATAATACTATTAACTAAACAAAGGTCTTATTTGAATTTCACCAGTTTTCCCACCAATGAAGAACTCCTTTTAAAAAACACAGCCACAATGCTATTATCATACCTAATATATTTAAGAATAATACCTTCATTCAGTATAGCTGAGCTGCTTTTAAAGAAAATACTGATGTATAAGTCTCACTGTCAAACCAATTAGATTGAAATACTTGAATAGTGGTGGGTGGGAAAGGAAGGAAGCTGAGCACACTGGTATTTATGAAAGTTCTATAGAGGCCCTAGCCTATTAGCTCAATTGGTTAGAGCATCATCCTGATACTCCAAAGTTGTGGGTTCAATCCCCGGTCAGGGCACATAAAAGATGTAACCAATGAATGCATAAATCAGTGGAATAACAAATCGATGTCTGTCTGTCTGTCTGTCTGTCTGTCTGTCTGTCTCTCTCTCAAAAAGAAATAAATCAATCAATAATCAGTTGTTTAAAAAAACGCCTGGCTAGTATCCCTCAATTGGTTGGGCATCATCTCATGCACCAGTAGGGGGCATGCAGGATGCAGCTCATCGATGTTTCTCTCTCATCAATGTTTTTATTTCCCTTTCCCATCCTGTCTCTCTAAAATAAATAGAAACATATTTTTAAAAAACTTAAATAAATAAATAGTAGAATCCATAACCAATGTTGAGAACCACTATTCTGGAGCATTCATTTAAAAAATTAAGCTGAGCTAACTCTGTTTGAGGAACTATGGGGTTTACTTTGAGTCATCAGTAGTTACCCAGGATTGTTGGAAAAGCCGGAACAGTACTCACAGTGCTGTGCAGTACCTCCATAGTTCTCCTAGAGCCGTGGTCGGCAAACTGCAGCTCGCGAGCCACATGTGGGCCTTTGGCCCCTTGAGTGTGGCTCTTCCACAAAATACCATGGCCTGGGCGAGTCTATTATGAAGAAATTGTGGCTTTGGTTTGTGAATTATTTTAATAAGTTTACCAAGTGATTCTGCAGCCATTCTCCATTACCTGGGATTTGGAAATCACTCATCTACAGGACTATTTTCCAAAATAAGAAGTTTAAGTTTAAAATATTTGGTCCTCAAAAGAAATTTCAATCGTTGTACTGTTGATATTTGGCTCTGTTGACTAATGAATTTGCTGGCCACTGTCCTAGAGCAGAGGAGGTGGGCACTGCTTCAGAGTTCTCATTGATGATTTGTTGCCTCTGTTAGAAAGTGCTAGCAAACTCCTGAAACACACATCAATCTGTGCTCAGTTCAGACCCAAGGGTTGAAATTAGTCATTTCCAAATGAATAAAGTTGAGGATGTAGTTTTGATCAAATACCAACTCTCTGATATTATTCCAGATGTTTCCTGGAAATTTGGTTGCCAGAGTGAGGAAGTAACTAATGCTATGTGTGTTGTAAAGTAAGGGAACTTCATAAGCATGGAGCATGTGTAATAGTGGAAGTGTGGAGCCCCCAGTACCCAGAGGCCTATAAAGTTACAGGGCTTGTGATCACTTAAGTTTGGGTCAAAGGGAAACATGACTATGCCCTAGTCTGATTCAGATAAGAGAAGATCAAGGAGTTAGCTAAGCTTTCCTGTTGCTAAATTTGGATGATGCTCTTGAATGACAAATGTTTTATAAATGTGCATATGTGAGAGAAGTGGAAGATAGAGATGGTCTTCCTTCCCAATCAAGGAATCTTGTAATATACACTGACCACTAGTGTTCTTAATGGCTGCAGGATGGCTCCTCAGTCAGCCAGCTTCTACCGCTGAGCAGTTATTGCAGACCTACTTAGTGTGAGGTCCTTTAGGGGTTATAGAGAAATGTGACTTAGTCCCTGCTCACTGAGAGCTATCTAGGTGAGGGAGCAGTAATATGAAAGATAAGGCACTGTCGATGGAGAGTACTCAGTTATGGTTTACGATTGAAGTTCTCTAAGAGTTCAAGATCAGGCGATCCATGAACAGGTGAGGTTCAAGCTGGGTCTTAGAGGAAAACAAGGATTTGGGAAATGAGTGGAGAGAAAGAGCAGAGCGTTG
This sequence comes from Vespertilio murinus, assembly GCA_963924515.1. Classification (NCBI taxonomy): domain Eukaryota; kingdom Metazoa; phylum Chordata; class Mammalia; order Chiroptera; family Vespertilionidae; genus Vespertilio; species Vespertilio murinus. The sequence continues at coordinate 174,138,453 of OZ004707.1, read as the reverse complement.
CGGGCTGGGAAACAGCTTGACAGTCTCAGAAGAAAATTACCTTTGGGGCTTCGTGGGGCAGTAAAGAAACTAAACTTGGTCCAAGAAAGCTTCTCTACATTAAGAACCACAGAACGTTGGAGTCGGAGGAACTTGGAGACCTTCTGGTCCAGTGCCATCATTACTTAGAAGCAGAAATTCAAGCCTGCTAGAGAAAGTAAGCCGTTTAACCAGGGTCACAGAGTGAGACAGTGGCCAAAATTATGGAATTAAAAGTGGATGAAGATGAAAGGATTTTTTGTGTTATTTTTACTTCATTTTTGTAGTAACATTTTGACCATGTTTACAGATTAAGGGGGAAGAGACAGAAGAGATAAAAGATGAAAGATAAAAAGGGGAGTCATACAGCAAGATCCCCGAGGGAACAGGAGAGGAGAGGATTTAGAGCCAAGGGGTCCTTTATTTTGAGAGAAGAGGAAGGAAATAAGGAGGCTTATAAAAAGAGGATGCCTGGTACAGAGCAGTCACACCTGAGGCGCCTGTGAATTCTCTCTGAAGAAGACGGGAGGTCATTCGTTGGGAGTGACCACTGGGGAGTAGTACAGCTGTGAGCACTGGCAGTCACCGAGGGCTCAGCTGAGGGGAAAACCTCTACCTTGTATCCTTTTTTTCTTAGGATTATTTTCTTGTTTTGGCCACATAAATATTTTTTAAGTATATTTTATTGATTTTTTAAAGAGAGGAAGGGAGAGGGGGAGTTAGAAACACTGAAGAGAGAGAAACATCGATGAGCTGCCACAACCAAGGTACATGCCCTTGACCAGAATTGAACCTGGGACCCTTGAATGGGTATGTGTGAACAGCTGAGCCCCATCCCCCCCCCCCCCAGGTCACCCGCCCTCGATGTAGGTGGATGCTCTATTGGCTGAGCCAAACCGGTTAGGCTACCTTGAATCGTTGGGTGATTTAGCATAGTGGTTCTGAGTGCAAACTCCAGAGCCTCATTGCCCAGGTTCAAGTCCTGGCACTGCCTCTAACTAGCTTTGTGACCTTAGCCAAGTTACTGAATCCTTCTGAGCCTCAGTTCCCTTACCTGTTATATGGGGATAAGAATAGTATCCACGTCAGTAAGGTTTCTGTGAGAATTAAACAAGTTTTATCTATGTTAAGTACCTACGACCATGTCTGCCGTATAGTAAACACTGGAGTGTTAGCTCTTATTATTTGTTTTAAATATGAATAAATGACTTGAAGAGAAGAAGCCTGACCTTATGGCCATGAATTGTGGCCTACATAGTGGCTCATTTTAAAGAATATCCCCAATAATCAAGTGTGATAAAGAACTAAATAGTTAGCTCATTCTGGTTTACTTGAAACCCTGCATGATTCCTTTCATGCCATGTATATGTAATTTTTGGAATTTTTGTAGTAAATTTAACTGTTTCTTCTGCTTTGTAGCAAACTGGAGCCTAGGGAACATGGGTCACGAGAAATGTGAGCCTGGATGACCACACATGATTATCCTTGGCCTCTAGGCTGTGGGTATATCACTTATCACTTAGGTGATTTTTTTGTGAGAGCCCATCATTTCTACTTAAAGATTCGAGTTGACAGGCAGACACTTGCAGTTCTAGGTCACATCTGTCACTGAAATGTGGGTTCAGTGGAAGGTAAAGAAGCGTGTGTCCTCCTAATGTGGGTGCTTTCCCCCAGGGCCAGGGAAGGTGGAGGGGAGGCTGGTGGCAAGTCCGCAGCCCCAGGAAGACACGGCTGAGAGAGTTGGAGCGGAGCGGTTCTTGTCCCTGACCTAGATCGAGGTCTCACTCTGGTAGCTATCAATGTGTAAATAAATTAGAATGCCTTTCAAGGAAGATAAAGCCTCTAAGGCTATTTGGTTACAGTTATTATGTGCTGGCCTAGGGGCCTTGAAACTAAATTCATGATATGATTCTGATAGTCTCTGTGTTTGTCATTCTTATGTGTGTTGATAAGCAGGCTATTTTAGCATAAACTAATAGGAAGCATTGAAGGGGAGGTTCAGATGAACAGGTGAGAGTTGCATTCCTTAGAAAGTCATATGGTCACATGCGGCTATAAAGAGACCCTAAAGTTTCTCTAATTTAGTTCTCTCATTACACAAATAAAGACAACCAAGGCCCGTGGAGTTTATTTGGGACTTGCCCAAGGTTGTTCTCTTAGGTAATGATTAAGACGATACTAGTTGAGTCTCTGATTCCAGTGCTCTTTTCTGCTTTACCATGCTACCATGTTTGATCTTTGGGGTCTTTCACTTCATTTTCAGTTATTGCTTTTCATGTAATAGGTATTCAACCTGTGTTTGAAGGGGTGGGCTACCCTTTCAGGAGTCAGTACACAGCGCTAGGCAGGGATTCTTCCTGTTGACAATACAGTCATATTTACCGTATTTGCCGGCGTATAAAACGATTTTTTTGGCCCTGAAAAAACCGTATTTGCCGGTGTATAAGAGACTGGGCGCATAAGACGACCCCCTAACATTTCCACTCAAAATACAGAGTTTGTTATATACTCGCCGTATAAGACTACCCCCCACTTGGAGGCATATTTTTCAGGGCCAAAAAATCGTCTTATACGCAGAACTAGCTGGAGCCACCTTCCAAGTATCTGACCTGACTTTCTGTACCACGCCTCCTCCCATGGGACCGGGGAGAGATTGACCAAGGTTAATCCACTGCCCACGGTGTTGCAGAGAATCGGTGCCTGAACTGAACCGTTGGTTAGGTGAGGCTGTTTCTATTTATTTATTTATTCTCACACAAGGGTGTGTTTTTCTTAATTTATAGAGGGGAGGAGGAGAGAGAAACATTGATGTGAGAGAGATACATTGATTGCCTCCTGTCCGCACCTGGACGGGCGATCGAACCTGAGACCTTTCCTTCTACAGGACAGCGGTCCAAACAACTGAGCCACACCAGCCAGGGTGAAACTCTGACTGTCACCTGAAACTGTGAATCTCCTTTAAATGACAACATTCTTAGATTTCTGTTGTTGCTTTTAAGCATATTCTGGCATTGGTTGCTGTATGTTTGACCTCAGATTATAAAAGTGGATTGGAAGTATTTAACTAAAACTATAAATTTTGATAAGAGCATTGAGATGTTGGGCTTCTTTTTTGCTAAAAGACTGAGGACCAGGCATTTCAAGACAGTTTTGGGTTCCCTTTCTGTCTTACAAGTGACTTTGGTGTGAAAATCGGGTTGAGACCTTACAATGTAATTATAGTGCCTCCCCCCCCCAACACCCCCCCCCCCCGCCCCCTTTGTCCTTTGGGCAGCCTTTCTTCTCGGTCAGAAACACAACTGGTGCCCTGGGTGGCAGGAAGCAGAGGTGGGGATTGGGCTGCTGCTGGCTGTAAGTCTGCCGCGCACTCCTTCCTTCCGCCCGGCCCCACACTTCCCTCAGCGGCACTGCCTCTCCGAAGGCAGAGATCCTGGAAGAGGGCCCGGCCAGGCTTATTACTCGAGTTTTGGAAATGGAGTCTTGTGTTTTTTGGTGAGGCATAGGCAAAGCCTAGTTGTCTGACTGCTCTGAGATTTAGCTCCATTCAGACTCTGGATACTGACACATGGCTATGTGTGAACAGCAGCCCCATTCCCCCCAGGTCACCTGCCCTAGACGTGCCCCTAGACCAGGGATGGGCAAACTTTTTGACTCAAGGGCCACAATGGGTTCTTAAACTGGACCGGAGGGCCGGAACAAAAGCAACCTGACCATGCTGGCACTCTCATCTCGGGCTGCTGGTGAAGGAGCGGAGGGGAGAGCAAGAGAACCCTCCGCTCTTTCGACTCCGAGGGCCGTAGTTTGCCCACGGCTGGGTTAGGCTCATATGTGTGCACATAAGTCCTTTGGTTGATCTCTCCCTTTTATCCCCACCCTCCCTTTGTGCTTGAAGGTTTTGAGATTTCTTTCCCACCTCCTGGCCTAGACATAACTGCCAAGGGCAAGAAGGCATAAGGGGAAGTTGGGCAAGCCATAAAATAATAATTGGAACAAAGTGATGCAATTCAAATTCCTGAGGTCCTGGTATCTCTCGGTTCTCTTAAAGACCCAAATAAAATGTGTTCCTTTGCTGAGACAGATACATTGTTTGAACAAAGGAAACAGGGTCACTTCAAAATGTCCACTCTGTGGAAACCCATACCATTCAGCCGCGTCGTAATTAATGAAAACACTGGCGACAGTCTGCCCATTGTCTGCCGTTGAGCAACAGGAAATGGCAAGCTCACAAGGAGCTGGAGAAGCTTATGTCATTCCCAGGGAAGCAGAACCGCACGGTTTTGACCGATAGCTTCCTGGTTGCAGATCTAGGTCCACCTGAGCAGGTTCTGTTCCTAATGCACATGGAGATGTTTTGCTTTGACCTTATCATTTGATTTTGACATGAATCTGTAATAGATATTTTGTTTTCCTTATGGCCAGAAATAGTGTATTGAAAAACATTGTTTTAGATCACAGTTTTCACACACAGTTATAATTCACCCAACAGGCTAGAACTACCCTGTTTCCCTAAAAATAAGACAGTGTCTTATATTAAGTTTTGCTCCCAAAGATGCGCTAGGTCTTATTTCCAGGGGATGGCCATGAAGTAGGTCTTATTTTCGGAGGATGTCTTATTTTCGGGGAAACACAGTAGCTATAAGAAAGGAAATGTCGTTGGCCAGCTTAGTGCCCGGGACAGTTGACAGGAATGCCACGTGGTGGCCCCGGGACTCGGGAGATGTGGAGTCCCGCCCTGGCGCTGGTGCTGGCATGTCTGTACCGCTTTGGAGCTAGTCTGGTAAAGCGAGAGGGGTGGGATCACATGCTCTCTCAGGAGCCTTGCCGCTCTAAAGTTCTATGTTCAAAGCCCCCTCCATGAAGCCAAGAATCATGAAATGCTCGGACACGTGAAATGTCCAAGTACAGAGTATGCAAACAGACTTTGCCAGTGAAAATGTCCTTCAAGTTGATCTGCTAATCGATAGTTTAATCCCTTTAATCCTCTCTCAGGTTTTGGTTTTGTAATTTGTCTGGAAATTTGTTGTTTTTGTTATTAAGAAGTTAAATATTGGTGGTTAAATTAGAAACAAAAGTCTTCTTTCACTGCACTTGAAAACTAAGAGTGGTCAAATCCATCTATTTAGGATTTCAAAAATGTATTGAACACATTGCTCAACATGGTATGTATTATTTTCAGTGAAATTAACTGACATTTGAATTAATGAGCTCTGTAGAAAAGATAGGCAAAGATTTGGTGGAGAGGCCTGGGTTTAAATATTTATTAGAGGCCCAGTGTATGAATTCGTGCATGAATGGGGTCCGGCCAGCTTGGCCAGGGAGAGGGGACATGGGCGGTTGGCCAGCCTGTCTGCTGGTCGAACTCCTAGTTGAGGGGACAATTTGCATATTAGCCTTTTATTATATAGGATATACACCCAGTAGCCAGATTATTATGCATTCAGAGATCATAATAATCTGGCCACTCAGTGTAGTACATATTACAATGCCTAACATTTAATAGATAATTAATAGTAGTTGTAACTGCTATACATTATTTTATTAAGTATTAAAATAACTAGGGAATTACCAATTGATATAGACTGTGTTCTGCCTACCCAGTCATCCTAATGTGATATACATGGATTACTAAAGACACAGTTCCAGTAGTATGGATTTCAGTTTTTGTTTTTGAGACCACGTGGACTGAGGTTTTTCAGAGAAGTTTCCCTTCTTGTGTGCTTTATCTGCCAATGGTGTGATATGAAAATAAATAGCAAGAGTTTACTCTTGTAAGCTGTCATTGCCAACTGTTGTCTTCAGAAACAGGTAGCTTCAACTTGTACAGTGTGGGGTAATTGGAGACAATTGGCCTGCAATGCAATTAATGAAAACACCTGCCCATTGTGTGAACATTAAGGGCATGCACCTCAGTTAAGGGTGCGTACCTCAGTTGTGGTTTGATCCCCAGCCCTATAGCCTGGTCCGGGTGCCTGCAGGAAGCAATCTCTCTCTCTCTCTCTCTCTCTCTCTCTCTCTTTCTCGCTTTCTCCCTCCCTCCATCCCTCTTTCCCTCCTTCCCTGGTCTCCTCAGTGGCCATTGTGAAGTCAGTTTACATACAGGCAAAAAAGGTTCCAGGAGGTGGCTGAGATCTCGATTTTGAGGTACCTCTCACCCTTTTATAGTGTACAGTTCAGTGGTTCTTGGTATGGTCACATAGTTGTGCAACCAATACCACTGTCTAATCCAGAACACTTTCATCACCCCAAAAAGAACCCCCCATAAATTAGTAATCACTCCCCATCTCCTGTTCTCCTACCCATAATAATCACTAATCTGCTTCCTATGTCTATGGATTGCCAAGTCTAATCATTTCATATAAACGGAATCATATGTGACCTTTTGCGTCTGGCCTCTTTCACTTAGCATGATGTTATCAAATTTCTCCAGGTTGCAGCCTTGCATTTGTTGCAAATGTTGTCAGTTGTATTCCTTATCTTATATAATAAAAGGCTAATATGCAAATTGTCCCTATGGGCTGGAGTTTGACCGACTGGGAGTTAGACGTGCGCTGACCACCAGGGGGTGGCGCGGAACATGGCAGGCGTCAGTGACGGAGCGAACAGCAGTGGAGGCGCTGCCAGCCCCAATGGGCCCCAATGAGAGCAGGGCCACAGCAGGATGGTGGAGCAGGCGAGTGGGCCGCACCAGGCCAAGGCGGGTGTGAAGGGAGACCCCCGGCGGCAGTCACTAGGGACCCTCTCCATGCATGAATTTCATGCACTAGGCCTCTGGTTATCTATAATAATAAAAGTGTAATATTCTAATTAGACCGGACAAGGCAGGAGCTGGGAGGGCCGTGGCAAGCCACTGTGGCTTTGAGGGCCGAGCTCCTTGCATGAATTTCGTGCATCGGGCCTCTAGTGGTTGAATAATATTCCATTGTATGAAAATAGACCGCATTTTGTTTACCCATTCATCACTTGATGAATATTTTTCTTTGAATGTGGTCATATCATCTGAGAATTTCTTAGTTTCATTTTAACATTATGAAAAAACAAATCTCTAAGCAGATTTGGCCATTCCATGGAATTTGTTATTAGCACTCTTCTATTCTTAGATCGCTTTTGTATAAATCCTCTCCTTTATAATCTTCATAACACTACCGTGAGATGGGAAGGGTGGGTGACAGGTGGTATTATTACCACTTTAAAAAAGCAGAAGCTGAGACTCAGTTTGTGATTTGCCTTACACTAGTAGAATTTAAATTCAGGCTTTCTTTTTTTTTACTTTATTTTTATTGTTGACACCATTGCAGATGTCCCCATTTCCACCCCCTCCTCCCCCTTTGCCCACCTCCACCCAGCCCACCCCCTTCCCTCTGGCCAACACCACGGTGTTGTCTGTGTCTATGGGTTGTGCCTACACGTTCTTTGACTAATTCCTTCACCTTGTTTCATCTAGCCCCTCCCTCCCTCACAGCTGCCAGTCTGTTTCCTGTATCCTTTGCTTCTAGGAGCCTTCTATCTTTTTATGGTAATGAGTTATTAGCCATGTCAAGGATTTAGGGTGGGGGTGAACCTACATGTCTAAAAATCAGTAATATGCCTCTCTCCAAATAGGCATCTGAGGCAGGGCCACGTCCCTACAGATTGTTACTGGCCCCAGAATTGATTATTTAGATAGCTACAGAATAAAACAGGATGGATCGTCATTTTTCTTTTATAGCCCTTTAGCTAAAAATAAATAAATAAATAAATAAATAAATAAATAAATAAATAAATCTTACAATAAAAGAACAGAATTGTATGTCACTGTATATTTGTTACATTTTGGAACACAGGGGTTGCCTGTGCAAGGGAGGAACAGAGCTGGACTAGATTCAGAAAGTGAGCAGAGGGACAGACAGCCCCTGGATAGCTGGCCTTGGCCCCCCACGGCCTCCTCCTCCTTCCCAGGAGCTCATGTTCTTAAATTGAATTTAGGAGTAGAGTGAGCACAGAGAAAGTGAACTATCTTTTGAGATCAAATAAAAACTGACCCTGAAGCTTAAGTTAACTGGGCGACATCCCATTGAAAACTGGACATTGCTTTTAAAGGATATAAAGGTGTGTGATTTTTTTTTTTAAAACAGTCTCCTTAAATTCTTAAGCAGTATTTTTTGTTTTTAACATTTCTTGTAAGTAATTTAGGGATAGGAAAAGCAACAATCTACTGATCATATAGACTTGAATTTTGTTAACTGTGGAACACAGTTTACCTGCTCGTTTTTCTTTTGACCCACAAAAAAAGTTATTAAACTTACTTTTGGCCATCTTATACAATATCTATATGAGGCTCTCTTACTGCTGAACCATGCATCTTTTCTAACTTACTAGTAAAGCTATAGGCCCTTGTGAAATGTGTCACTACTTTGAAGAGATGGCCTTTAGTTTGAAAAGGAAATCTCATTAAGCATGTACCGTATTTGCCGGCGTATAAGACAATTTTTTGGCCCTGAAAAATATGCCTCCAAGTGGGGGGTAGTCTTATACGGCGAGTATATAACAAACTCTGTATTTTGAGTGGAAATGTTAGGGGGTCGTCTTATACGCCCAGTCTCTTATACGCCGGCAAATACGGTATTTTTCAGGGCCAAAAAATCGTCTTATACGCCGGCAAATACGGTAGACAGCTTCCATAGATAGGATGGCCCACCTGTCCCAAACCAGCATCAAAGCTTACTTTATTGGGAAATTTTATGTAACAAAGACTTTTAAGCTGGAGAAGATACAAAAGCTCTTCTGTCTGCTTTCAAAATGTTTTTTTTTTTTAATACACATGCACGTTCACATAAATATTTATATTTTCCCATGTTGGGTAACACCAAACAGTGGTAATAGTTACTCATTGTCATGGCTGAACATAAAACACAAGGAAGGACTTGTAGGCCAGTGGTGTGATATATTGTTTGTTTCAGTTATTATGTAGTGTGAAGTGTTTCTGTGTTTCTGTCAGGAAACTCTGGGCTGAGTAATTTGACTCTGTTGTAAGATTTTTCAGCAGCAGAAATTCAGAACACAAATAAAACTTGTCAGCAAAAACACACAATGGTGAACTGTCATCTGGGTGACTATGAAAGCCTTGAAGCTGGTGTAATAGAGATGAGTCATAACAACAGAGATACAGTGTGTCTGTTTGGATACCTCAAAACGTCAGCCTTTTTTTTTCTGCCCTTATTTATTAAATTTCTTACCTCTGGTCCCATGTTGAATAGAAGTGATGAGAGTGAACGTCCTTGTTCCTGATCTTAGGGGGTAAAGTGTCTTTCACCACTAACTGTAGCTTTTCCATAGACGCCGACGCCCATTATCAATTGAGGACTGTTGTTCTTCTGTTTCTAGTTTGCTGAAATTTTTTATATTTGAATTTGTTGAATGCTTTTTTTGCATCTGTTGAAGTGATTATATGATTTTTAATCTTTGTTCTGTTGCAATGGCAGATTACTGTGATTGCCAGATGCTGCAAAAGTATGCATCCTTGAGCTAAGCGTCACTTGGTTAGGATGCATTGCCCTTTCGTGTATTGCTGGATTTGATTTGCTGATATTTTAGATCCATATCCAGCAGTGGACTGACCAGGTGGGCAAATAGGCTGCCCCACCCATATAGGGAACAAATTGGAGCACATTCTGCAGAGATCTAATGTTTTGGTAAAGCCCACAGATATACCCGCAAATCATCTCCCCTCCTTTTTCACCTGTCCTTTGAAATGTACTGCCACAAAAACAAACAAACAAACAAAAAAACAACATATGAATATGTAGGACAAGGTTTGAAGTATGAGTTTGAGAGTAAATATTTGATTCCTTGAGGGCAAGAACTTTACCTCATTCATTTCTGTCAGTTAAAGATTAAATTCAGCTGCTTTTACAGAGACCCAAAATTTCAGTGGCTTATCTAGAATGGAAGTTTATGCGTCCCTCCCATGCCTAGTACTACTCTCAGCCACAAAACTCCTCATGGACCCAGACTTCTCTAGCTTTCTGCTCTGCCAATCAGTGATTTGACCTTAGTTATTCTTGTGGTCTAAGGGGGCTGCATCCACACTCCGCCAACAGCAGAGGGAAGGAGGGGATGAAGAGGAGAAGGAGGAGAGCAAAGAGTGTGCCAGCTAACAACTACCACAGGCAACTTCCACATATACGTCCACTGACCAGAACTTAGTCACGGCAAAGCGAGGATTTTAAGGCAAGGGTTGTGGAGAATAAACAGGCATTCTTTGTATTGGAAAAAAAAAATTTTTTTTACATTTAAATGATGTTTCTGGAAGTTCCTGAAACAAACTTTTTGCAACATTTCTCTTCCTGGGCCTGAGTTTCCTGGAATAGTAAAATTATGTTAACCAAGACAGTGGAAAAGAAACGTCATTTTAATGTACACAGTAAGCTGTGTGGGTGTGAATAGTTTTGGTTCTCAGTATCTATATCACATGGCCTTGCATGTTCACTCTACAGTACTCAACGCATGTCTGTTTATGCTTCTAAAATCTTGGTTCCAAAAGTAGAAATGGGAAAGGTGAGTAACAAAAGTTCCAGATTGTCACAATGGTAAGATCCAGGATTGCATTAGACAATGACTTCACTGCCTAACGTCACGTCAGCTGTGCTAGAACAAGTCTGTCCCGGGGTCATCGACCGCACAAAGAGAGGGACAGGGATGAGGGATCAGAGAGAAAAGGACATGAGAAATGGGTATAACCAATTTTACTAGGCTTTTCCGGGTATTTAACTCTTAGCTTGCACCATGTAGCAATCAGAAAGAATGGGAAAGGATTTAAAAGGCAGTGACTTTTTCCATCATGTACTTGGACGTTGTTCAATGCCAAGCCATGTACCAACTGAAATTTCACATACCAGCTACAATCCCATGTACACCAGTGGGGCACTCTCTTGCTTGGGAAATACATGTGAAAGGAAGATGCTGGTCTGAGGAGATCTGAGTTCTAGGCTTGGTTCTGTCGTTCTGAGACCTTGGAGGTCACTCAGCCTTAAGTTGTTTTTTCCTTCCGTGGACTCTTAGGCAGTTGGCTCTTGAAAGCCAAACCATAAGCACATATGAATAGCATGCTTGAGTGATGTATTCTCACCTAAGCATGAAACATGATGTGGCTCTGAGCTAAAGCTGTGGCTACGTTTACACGGGATGCGCAAATGTGTAGGGACGGCTATACTATTGAGCAAACACCTTGCTAAAATGGTTGTAAAAACTGTCTGATCAAGTAAATGTCAGGGGGAATGATTGTCAAGGGACTTAGACATGACACACTCCTCCTGTGCATTGGGGGTTGGGGGATGGGATGCCCCTGCCAAGTGAAATGCGATGACCGGAGGGTCCTGGATTCTGGAGCAGGTGTCCCATGGCCCGCTGGTTCTTAAGAGGGTTCCACCGGTTCCCCCAGCGTCTGCTGCCACTCCAAAGTGGAGTGGGCTCCGTGCCGGACTGCATCACGGCCGTGGAAAGGCCTGGCGGTGACTGTCACGAGCGCAATGACTTACCGGTTCGCTGCCTCCAGAGTGCTGAGTGACTGAACGGGGTCGCACAAAGCCCTCTGGGAGTATAACTGTCTCCACATTATTTGGAGTTTCCCACTCAGATGGTTTTTGTTCTGTTGTTTTTTCTTTGCACCCCTTCCACTAGCTGTCCTTTTGTCCCCTAGGCCAGTGGTCGGCAAACTCATTAGTCAACAGAACAACAATTGAAATATCTTTTTTTTTTTTTTAATATCTTTTGAGAGCCGAAAACCGACTTCTGCGCATGGGCCACGAAGTTTCAATCGCACTGTCCGTGCGCGCCCGTACATGGTATTTTGTGGAAGAGCCACACTCAAGGGGCCAAAGAGCTGCTTGTGGCTCAAGAGCCACAGTTTGCCAACCACTGCCCTAGGCATTACAGAATGAAGGAGGAACCAACCCAGAAATCAAGCACTGAGTTCTGACACCATCCCTCTATCCACAGACAGTGTGAAAACAGAACTGGTTCTTATTTTTGGGGTTAGCTTTGATCTCTTCTGTATCAGCTAGTTAGTTAGTTAGTTAGTTAGTTAGTTAGTTTTGTTTTGGTCACACCATTTGCAGAGGCTCTGTGGTAGCCTGATGGAATGCCAGCACTTGGCATGTGGTTGGGAGGGGCGTGCTCCTGGGATAGATGAGAAGGGCAGCCATACATAGCACTTGAACCCTGAGAGAGCTGTGTGAGCCTTTGGTAATTTGTTTCTTCCCTGGTTGGGGGAGGAAACTGGGAGGAGGAGGATGTGGGGGGGGTCTATTCACAGGAGGGGGTACAGGCACCGGACATGCTAGAGGTTCCCTCCCCCTGCTTTATCCACGTGGTAGGTTTCAAAGAACTTCATGAGGGGAAGAAAAGAGGTCACAGAAGGGGAGCCCGGAGCCTCGAGTGTGTTTAACTGGGAGAGAGGCCATGAGGCCGCGGACTTGAGCCGTGGTTGGCATTTTGGCCCTGGCAGGGAAAGCCTCCAGGGAGGAGGGGAAATGAAGAGTGGGGTTCACAGCACCTCTGTGCCCCCGCCGTGCCCCCCGGGTCCTGTGCTACACGCGTTTGCAGGTGTTGTTTCATCCTCACAGCAGCCTGCAGCTCCTGACTTTGTTCCGCTGCTTGCAGATGAAGACCTTGAGACAGAAAGCGTAATTATCACCAACCCACGTGGCAGAGCCAGCTTCACTCCCTGGCCTGTCTGGTTTCTGAGCCCAGGATTCTTCCATGTAGAGAGATCGAGATAGAAATCTCAGGGTCTCATCAAGGTATAAATGCCTCATGTTCCCAAACACAAAGCCGAGACAGCCGTCTCTTATCTCCCTCTAATGATGGTTCTAGGGGTTTTTAATCCCCAGCGCTTGCCTCCCCTGAAGCTCGCCAGCCCCCCCCCCCCCACCTGATCCGAGGGACTCTGCCTCCTGCCGAGCGCTGACCGCGCCTTGCTCCAGAGAGGACTTCACCTAGACTCATGCACTTCACCTCCTTTCCTCCTACAGATGGACCTTTCGGTAGAAACGCTCTTTAGCTACATGCAAGAGCGCCAGAAAAAGTATGCCAAGTACGCGGAGCAGATCCAGAAGGTCAACGAGATGTCCGCCATCCTCCGCCGCATCCAGATGGGCATCGACCAGACGGTGCCCCTGATGGAGAGGCTCAACAGCCTGCTGCCCGAGGGCGAGCGCCTGGAGCCCTTCAGCATGAAGCCCGACCGGGAGCTCCGGCTGTAGCGGCGGCTGCTCCCCGGGCCAGAGCCTGGCACCCCGGCACCCGAGGGGCACCCCAGGACCCCGGGAAGCAGCGCCGGAGCAGGCGGAGGCGGTGAGGCAGCCGCTGGCCTGGAACCTCACGTCGCCCTCCCTCTCCCTCTCCCTGGTACAGTTTCCTTTGCAAAACGAACCAAACTAATGCTCAGTGATGCCTGATGTCGGGACGGTTTTATTAGGAATTCTTTCCAGAACTCTGCACCGGGAGTTATTTTATTTTGTTTAGCTTTTTTAAATTGAGAGAGTTTATTATTTAGTCTCGCTGGTGGAGTGAGGGGAGGGGTGTGTGTGCTAAGGAGCTCTGTGTCCTCGATGCCTCCGTGAAATGTCAAGGCTCTGGGTTATGGGTTGTAGACATAAAGAACTAATTTAATCCGGGCCTGTGTGTTGTTACTGTGCCTACCCCATTCCCAACCCACGGGCTTTTCCCTGGCCCCCTCCTGCTCCGGGGAACCACCAGTGCTGCTGTGTGCCAGGTTACGGTGTGTTGTCACCAGAAACTGGCAACTCCCTTTCTACGCCCCCATCGGGCTCATCTCCCACTGCCAGCGGGGTTCCCGGGCCAGCGGGGTCCCGGCGCACAGCTCAGTCTCTGTCCACCCACGCGGCGGGACGCCCGCTGTGTACCAAGGTTGTAGCCAGCATGCCTCACCTGCCTGGCAGACGGGGGGCGCGGCGGCTTTGACGGGTCACCCGACAGCACTCCTCACTCAGCAGGCATTCGTGGCACCATCGGATGTGCCAGACCCTGTGCCGGGGAGATGGAAGTGGCCACAGCGTCCCTGCCCTTCAGAATGCTGCTGATTGCTGTGCGAGTTTAGGAAATGAAGCAGTTTGAGTAACCAGAGCTACTTCGTGCAGTCCTTTGCACGCCATAAATGTTCCAATGGAAGAAAAAAAACTGGAATGGAGTCAGAGCGGGGAGGAAGGGAAGCCGCGGGCCAGGGTGTCCTGCAGGACTCACCGGCTCCCTCTCCTCCTCCAACCCTGAGGGGCTTCTTCAGGGCCAGAAACAGCCTTCCGTGGGTTCATAAGATGACCGTTGATCTCACTGAGCACGTCCCAGTCAGCTTTACCTGCTTCTCGGAGCTTACCATTTTTTAAATCTTGGATGGCAATGAGGTGCTATCGTGCAAGGCTCTTAGAACCCAGAATGAACTGTAGGACAGAAACAGCTTGAAATCGAATGCAGGGAAAGATCAATGGAGTACACTACAGTCCAAAATGGGCAGCATTCAGGACCATATTCTGAATGACAGAAGAAACATGAGTACTCTAAGCTAAATGGGGAAAAAAATAAATTTTAAAAACTCAGACATAGGAAAACACCTACAATTTCTAGGATTTTCTAAGGACCAGAATAATATCAAGATGGTTCATTTCCTCTGAGCCAGGAAGACAAGTTGGAAACCAGAGCCCAGAGAAGAGGCCAGGGTGGCATCGCCTGATTTCCCAGGATGACCCAGTGCCCAGTTCTGCCTCCCGGGCCCTGGTAAGGTGGGGGAGACATCAGCCTGAGGAGACGGAGTGGTCTGAGTAAGTTTGACACGTGAAAGAAGGGAGAGCTGCCCGTCAATGAAGGGAAGATATGTTATTCATCCATCAAGATCCTGACCACCCAAAGGCATTATGATGACAAGCTTTTTAAAAAAATTTATTGATTGATTATGGTATCACATAATTGTCCTCATCCCCCATATTGCCATCCCCAACCCCTCCCCACGTTCTCCCCCACCCCCCTGTGTCCCTGACCACTGATTAGGCTGATATGCATGCAAACAAGTCAAGTCCTTTGGTTGATCTCTCCCTCTTTCCCCCACTCTCCCCCACCTTCCCTCTGTGGTTTGACAGTCTGAACCTTGATTGGGCCACACCGGTGAAAGAAGCTTAAACTTAACTCTAGTCATCTCAAAGCTATAGCATGTCCTTGTGCTTGGAGCTGGGTTCTGTATTCAACAGGAACTAAAAAAAAAAAAAAAAAAAAAAAAAAAAAAAGACAGTGCCGGTGATGGCTTTACAGTGCCACTTACTGTCAGCTGGTGAAGACTCGGCGTTCCTGGCCTATTTGTCTTTCTCTTCGTACTCTCCCATCCTGTTTGGTTTCTACATTAATATTATAATTTCACAATACATTTTAATATGGCTATAGTAGGCCCCACCTACACTCTCATTACTATTTTTTTTCTAACTTCATTTTTTAAATCTCTACACTGGCAGAAAAGTGGAAAAAAAAAAAAGTACAAAGAATATTTATATTCCCTTCCCCTGGGCTGACAGGAAGTGGCCTTTTAAAGCCATCCCCATCACTGTCCTTTTTTGAGTTCCTGTTGAAGACAGACCCCAGTTCCAACCACAAGAACAGGCTGTAGCTTTCAGAGAAGGAAGGGCTGGCTGTCTCCAGGGCTGGAAAAGGGCCCAGGTGCCATCACCCTCACCACTTACTTCATAGTGAAATGAGTTAGACAAAACTGTGGTGTTGACTTAGGTTGCAGTCCTGGGTAGATATTTATTGGAGAGCAGCAGAGGAGACCAATGTATTTTTATTTATTTATAAATATATTTTATTGATATTTTTACAGAGAGGAAGGGAGAGAGATAGAGAGCTAGAAACGTCAATGAGAGAGAAACATCGATCAGCTGCCTCTTGCACAGCCCCTACCGGGGATGTGCCCGCAACCAATGTACATGCTCTTGACCGGAATCGAACCCGGGACCTTTCAGTCCGCAGACCGACGCTCTACCACTGAGCCAAACCGGTTTCGGCAACAATGCATTTTTAAAGAATACTAGTTAATTAGATATTTATGGTGTGTGGTAGTTTCACAGTATTGTCCATTTGGCTAACTTACACTGTGTTTCCCAGAATTCCCTTCCCTGTTTATTTCCGGCTAGGTCTGTCCACAAGAGAAGTGTGCATGTCATTTGTTAGGCAACTAACGCCATGCCCAGGCTTAGAGCTGGACGTTGCTGTAGGTTGGGCCATGTTGCATCTCATGCACATCTCCTGGGCTTGGTGGACAGCCGCTGGGCCCAGAGCGTCTCCAGCTCCCCGGAACTCGGCCTGCTGCTGTGCCAAATCCCGGGCTGGCGTGCACTGGCTTCTTCAGGCCATCTGCAGCGGGAGGATGCGGGCTCAGGAGAAGCCAGCTGGGTTCTGGTGAGATGGATGTTGCTGCACCATGATGCTTGCAGGCATCGGTTGTCCTGGCTCTCCCCGCTGCACACCCCCCCTTCTTGCCCAGCCACCTGCCCAATGACTTCAGGCAAAACAAACAAACAAACAAACAAACAAACAAACAAAAAACAGCTGAACTGAGACTTGTACCGGCTGCTGGAACTAGCTGCTTAAGGTCAGTTCCTTTAACAGCGCTCCCTATTCTGCATCATTCCTAGTGTGGTTCTTTGATAACTTGGTGTGCCCCGTCCTTTCTCAATATTTTGCTTTTGTCCACCGGATTCCGGGAGTCTGGGTGGTTTGTTATTTCAGGAAACAGGTATGCTAGATGTCTGCTGGTTAATACAACGAGCTACCTGGCCTTTGGAGGTTTCAGGCGTGAGAGGAGGCAGCGGAGTTGTGGAAGAGCCCTGGCTGGAAGTGTCTTGATCTCCAGTAAGTCACTGAAATCTCCCTGAGCCTCAGTTTCCCCCTCCCTGCCGCCTAAGCTGGTGTGGATGGGCGCCCAGGCCCCTTCCAGCTCTAACATTTCA
The DNA here is from genome assembly GCA_963924515.1 of Vespertilio murinus. NCBI lineage: Eukaryota > Metazoa > Chordata > Mammalia > Chiroptera > Vespertilionidae > Vespertilio > Vespertilio murinus. The sequence continues at coordinate 174,121,453 of OZ004707.1, read as the reverse complement.
AGCCTGCGACTCTGACACCCTCCTCTTCAGCAGCGACGAGGACCGTCTTGACCTGTCATCTCTGAGCAGTGGCCTTGGGTCTTGGTGTAGCGACTTTAAATTCTGAGTTCCCAGAGGAACAAAGCTGCTTTCTTTCCTTGGTTGATTACAAATGAGCTGTCCAGCGGCTCCCTTCTCTTAAGAAGGTTCTGCTTATCAGTTGATTCACCTGTACTTACGAACACGGCCAACCAGGCCCCTAACGTGCAGCCCCTTGTTTGACTAGTTGAAGCAGGTGGCCTTCACTCCCTGTGTTATGTGAATAAGAATTTACAACAATTGAGTTGTGGGGTTAAGATCAAGTGATGATGTAGATTTCACGAGAACCTTTATGTAAATTTCATGTGTTTCTCATTCTTAGTAACTTACCGGTAATTGTATTCTCTGCCAGGATAAATATTTGATGACATGAGTTTTGAGGACTTCATACCTACCCTGAGATATAGTAGTGCACTCAGGAAATGAGGTTGGGGGGAAGGGGGTGTTTTTTGTTTTTTTTTGTAAAGAATTCTCTAGGTATTTCTTTGCTTTCCCTCTGGCGTATGAAAAAGGTACTAGTACATTATAGGTATTCCAACCGTGCCGTTTCCAAGGTTACATAAACCAGTGGCCCTGGGGGACTGACGTGCCCCTGGCTCTGTGATCTGTGGAATTTATTTTAGCTTTGGTATCTCCCTCAGTCCCAAAGCAAAACCAGGAATCTTCGGAAATTGAGGGCTGTGAGGAAACACTGTATTCTAGATAGAAAATATCCTCTTCCCAAAGTGTCTATACCTCAACTAAGCCCAGACAGATAGTATTCAGTAGGAAATGATTTAAAATGTTGGTACTAAAGATTGTGAAGTAAAAATTTTCTTCTTGTGGACTTTTTAGGTGGAAGGTGTTTTTTTTTTTTTTAATCATGAGAAAAGTAATTTTGCTTTTCTTTCCCCCGAAGATGTCATCGTTCACTCATTTGTAACAAGTAAGATTTAACGTCTTGCACACATACAAGGATTTAGATGTCTTGGCTATGGAAGGGGAGGGTAACCAGATAAATGGTTCACATTTCAAGTGAAAAACAGCAAAATGTAAAAGCAACCAAATCCAGCTGGCTGCGAGTATGACCAGTGTCTCCCGGGGGAAACAGGGGTGTCTGCACCCATCACCCTCACGGGTTTGGTCAGGGCCATCGGCCACTGTGAGCCTCGATGGCACTTCCTGATGACTCAGGTTTCTTCACCCATTAAGACATATTCCCGAGACTGCCTTTTATTCCGTAGTGAGTCATGATGTAAGTGGAATGCTTTTGTGGACCAAGTACTTCTAATTCAGTTTTTGGAACGGCCACAGTTCCCCTGACCAGAGAGGACCCAGGCCACAGCTACACGAACCCTACGCCCTTTGCCAGTGACACTGCTCCTGCAGGATTACAGGCTGCATTTCCTGTGGGACAGCGTTTAAGACTGACCTAGCGTTTCAGCTGGAACCAAAGGAGTGAAGCCTCTGTTTTCACATAAACCCAACTTGATGTCGGTGCACAGAAACTGCAACAGTATGATTGACTTGTAAACATCTTCCAAGAAGGTGCTGTAATGTTCCAGTTGATGTCACCACCCGCAGGTTGAGAACTGCCACGATTCGTGACAGAAGCAAAATTAGTTATGAAGTAGCAACGAAAATAATTTTATGGTTGGGGGGGTCACCACAACATGAGGAACTATTAAAGGGCCAAGGCATTAGGAAAGTTGAGAACCACTGCTTTAGAGAGAACCAGCATGCGCCCCACAGAATGCTGGAAGTAACTTACTTCCCTCTTCCACTTATAGATGCAAAAGAGTAATAGAGAAAAGCACCTAGACAAGTTTTGTTTACTAGACCTGAAACATTCCTTAGTGTTGGAAAAACAACAGCAGCCAAAACCGGTTTGGCTCAGTGGATAGAGAGCATCAGTCTCCGGACTGAAAGGTCCCAGGTTCGATTCCGGTCAAGGAGATGTACCTTGGTTACGGGCACATCCCCAGTAGGAGGTGTGCAGGAGGCAGCTGATCAATGATTCTCATTGATATTTCTAGCTCTCTATCTCTCTCCCTTCCTCTCTGTAAAAAAAAAAAAAAAAAAAAAAAAAAAATCAATCAATAAAAAAAAATATTTTTTTTAAAAAAAAAAACAACAGCAGACAGTATCTAAAAATAACATGGCCGTGAAGATTTTAAGGGTAAAAAGGTTGTCAACTAGTCCCACTATGCACACCCTACTCCACATCTATCCCTGATTTCCCCTTAGGCTAAGGCCTGGTCACAATTTAGTTGTCAGACCCAAACTAGTCCTCCAGCTCCAGCCTACTCGGCCCCCAAAATCTGTCTGCATTTAAACTAGTAACTGGCTGACCTTCTGGCCTTCCCAACCTTCTCATCCGAGACTCTCACTGAAACACCTTCCACCTTGAGGCAGATTATTCCGTACTCCCTTCATGCTTGTCACACACCCACCTCCGTTTTCCTGCAAGGTCCTAGCCAGCACAGCTCTTCTGGTCTTCGCTGACCCGATCCAACATCCAAGCCTCCTTTCTTTTACACTTTCTTAAATTGAACTTGAACACAGAAAGCTTTCTCAACCAGCTTAGGTGACATCACCTGTAATTCTTTTTTTTTTTTTAAATATATTTTGATTTTTTTACAGAGAGGAAGAGAGAGGGATAGAGAGCTAGAAACATCGATGAGAGAGAATCATCGATCAGCTGCCTCCTGCACATCCCACACCGGGGTGTGCCTGCAACTCAGGTACATGCCCTTGACTGGAATCAAACCCGGGACCCTTCAGTCCGCAGGCAGACGCTCTATCCACTGAGCCAAACCGGTTTTGGCACCTGTAATTCTTATTCTCATCATTACTCCATCAGCCTTGCACTGAAGGTAAGTCCAGCGCCATTTACAGGCAGAGGTCATTAAGATGTATGTAGCATGTGGCTGGTGTGGCTCAGTGGTTGAGCATCAGCCTATGCACCAAGAGGTCTCTGGCTTAATACTCAGTCAGGGCACTTGCCCAGCTTTCGGGCTTCATCCCCAGTAGGGGACATGCAGGAAGCCCTCCGTCGATGATGATGTTTCAGTCTCATTGATGTTTCTCTCTCTCTCTCTTCCTGCCTTTCTCCCTCCCTCCCTCCCTCTCTCTAAAATCAAATATATATTTGATTATGTATATATACTGAATGGAGAACAAATCTTTAATAACTAACTATTCCTCCTCAGTTTTTCCTACAAGAAGAAGTATAGCACCATGTATATACATTAAAGTGTATCACAGGTGTGTATCTGGCCTTTTTAATCCCTACCCTGGTCTTGTTCTGGATGCGCCAGCAGATGCTTACCACGTGCCTTAGGTTTCCATGCTGTAGCGTGCATCTGGCACAAATGTGACGGAAGGAGGGCTGGCTGAAGATGCTAATGATCCAGTGTTGCATGTGAATGATAGAGCACATAATAAGTCTGATGTCCTCCTCATTTTATGTTGAGCTAAATCCTCTTTGACATAAGAGCAGGATAGGTTCTACCACTGCTCCTTTCACAATTTCGACATTGCTGTTCCCACCAAATGTATGGCCACAAAAAGAGGTCCTTTCTCATATTTATGTATAAACAGGTACCAGTTTTGATTTTATTTCATCGTATTAACACACATGACACATCAACATGAGAAATGCACAATTAAACCATTCAACAGCTTGCCTTACTCCAAAAGAACACTATATTCATATTAAACATTTATACAGCCTTTCCACCTCACTTTACAAATGTCCTGAACCATCTCCCAGCATTCCTCACACGAAGTTCTAGTTTTGCTCTTTAAAAATCACTGTTCTGTATCATCCTGGTAGCTTCCAGGCTTCCCTGGGATCACACGCCGAGGAGAGCCGCCACCGCGTCGTCTGCAGACGCCCAAGGAGCTCCTGGACCCGCCTCCCAGGCCGCCCCCTCCTGATTCCAAGAACTGACGATTTGACATTAATGATCACGGACTGAAGGTTGTAGTGTATGACTACGTCACAGTCCCAGGAAGGAAGGGGGACCGTGGTCAAGAGGAATCTCAAGTGACAGACAGCCAGTTTCTGCCCAGATATCTAAACCAGGTGCCCCAACCCTCCTGAAACATACTTACCATTGGAACTATTGCTTTCATTTTTTAAAAAAAAAATGTTCAACAGTTGTGACCAAACTCTGAAAGCAGTGAGCTGTTACACATTTGTATGTGTATACATCACACATCAAAAATTACTGTGTAAAACCTTGAGAATGTCTGATTACGCCCAAAAATGTAAAAGTATAAGAAAAACTAACTCAAGATGATTTAACAGAACTTTTTCAATATGGTAATACACCCACTCCCTATGCAATTTACTTTCCTGCCTTCATTTTAAACCCACATCGTAGCACATTATCTGTGCACAAACAGTCATGTTAATTGTTACGATCAAGTCAGTTTTAAATTGTCATTCTAGGCTGGTTTTAGCAGTCACCATAGGAAACATTAAGTCACATCCTAGTCAAAAGACTGTCCATTTCTCAAACACAGAAAAACCTGAGATATGAGTCAGCAACTAGCTACACGTACAGTAAAGAACAACGATAACACATACCCCCTTCCCAAAAAAGCTGCTGACGTGAATTAAGGCTTCAGAGGACCATATTGTAGCTGACAAAAACCTAAGCCGGGACGTTTAGGAGCAGGGATGCACTACCACTCGTGTACTTGTCCCCAGCACCTCCTATTTTCAGCTGCCAGGATTGATTCCAGAGTGATTGTAGGTCAAGGACTGGGAAGCCACCTTGGTCCCACCCCATTTCTACAGGTCCCTTCCACTAGAGAAATGTTGGGGATATTTTCTGAGAATAGCTTGACGGGGGCTTTCCACTCAGCTCACAAAATTCAGCCCCTTCGCCTCACCTCCCTATACGGTTTTAGTCTGAACATTCCTTGCTTACTAAAGTCGCTCTCAGCCCATTAGTAAATCTGAGATTCTAAGGAAGTTATAGAAATACCACCCTTCTCACAGGCTGAGGGGGAAAATACCACTGAGAAGCACGTTTCCTGCTTCTCCTCAGCAGCTGTACAGACGCCTTCCATCTGTCTGTAGCTTGTCTCCCTCCTGGCAGTTCCCCTTGGAAGGCCACACGCTCACAGAAGGTGCCTGTGCAACGGAACGAGTGGAAAACACCTCCATCGGCTGAGAATCGGAAGGTGCTACCAACCCAAGTGAATTCACATCTGGCTTTAGACCAAGTTAATCTTTCCTTCAAGGATGACCAACCCCATTCTGAACGATTCTTAGGTTTATAAAGAGGGAGGTAGTAGACTTGGTTAGCCTCCCAACTTAGCTTAAATCATTATGCTGCCAGATTCCTGGCGGTCGCACTGACTCCTAGGTGGGTACCCTTCTCTTTTCTTCATAAAGCTGAGAAGAAGGGAAGAAAATATTAACTACCTCCATCCAGGCCCAACTGGAGATGTGTGCAGTTTGGATTGGTCTGGGAAGTGTGACTAGCTACCTACCCACTCACAGTGCCGCGAAGACGGCTCCCGGACGCGGCAGTGGCCAAAGCCCCGACGTTCTGTCTGAGGTATGGGTTTGCTCTAAAGGAGATCGTGGCAAGGCCCCTAACGGTCGGAACCGGAGGAGGGTGCGCGAGTCACTCGGCTGTGCGGCGAGCTTGGATCCATGGATCAGCTTTGGATGAGATCATTTCTCTTGGGTTTACCATTAGGGTCTGTCCCTGGGGGGGTCTACCCACCCGGCCCACAAGCTGGCTCAGTCTCAGCGCTAAGGTGCACTACGGAAGGACGGGACAAGGACTAGAACGTGACATCTCTGTAGCACAACATGAAAACGGAAGGGGACTCTGTCCTCCAACACCAGATAAAACGTGACTCGGTAAGAACGAGAGCATGTGCAATTCACTGCATATAGCTAACTGCTTTATCAGTCTACGGGGAGCGCTAGCATCTGCCCTTCCACCTTTGTTGAGAGAAATATTAGCTGGTCTCTCAGATGCAGATGTTGAGAACAATTGTGTTGACCCATCTTTTGCTTTTACACCATAGCTCCATTTTCCAAAAATATATATGTATGTACATATATATATTTCAGATTTACAGGGAATATTTTTGTGAACGAGGAAAAAAGAAAAAAAAAACTGTCAACAGAGCCACGGGTGTCTGTCTTCTCAGGAGACCTCGATGATTTCCATGCTGCCCGAGAAGCTGGACTGGCTGCCCACTTTCCCCAGCTCTTCCCGCGACCTGTTCTCCGACATGATGCTCTCTCCGAATTCCATCTGGCAGCTTCTGCGTTTAAACTGCTTCTCAAAGGGGCTCTCCTCGTGCCAGCTCCGCCGGGAGTCGGCTCTGTCACTCGGCTTGTGCCGCCTGCGCACGGAGTAGACCTGGTCACTGCCCGTGGGCAGCTGGCTGCAGCTGTAGGCAGAGTAGCTGGCACTGCCCCCGTAGATGGCTGAGGCCGAGTAGAAGTGAGAGGACTCCGTGGCAAAATACCAGCTATTGGCCAAGGAAGGGGCCGAGGTCTGGGGAGCCAGGATATCCGAGTGCCAGCCCTTGAGGCCCGGCCCGGCGGCAGACTTTGCAAGGTGCTGCTGGCTGGTGGAAAGGCCAAAGAGGAAGTTGGTGTGGTAGTTGTCCTCCACGCTCCCACTGCGGTGCAGCGGCGACAGGAAGGGCCTCTGGGTGGCGCCGCTGCTGCTGGTTCGTACTGGGTGCAGCCGCTTGCCCTGGCTGTCCGCGGGCCTGGCCGGCTGCGGCTTCTTGGGGACGCTGGCCTCCTCCTTGTCCGGGCTGGCCTCGGGCGTCTGCTCCGACACCTCCTCCACCGGGGAGAACTGGCACAGCTTGCTGGGCCCGTCCAGCGTGGCGGAAGGCTTGTAGTAGTCCAGCGTGTCTTCTGGTGCGGGGAACCCGTGCAAGGATGCCGCCACACTGGCCGAGTACGAAACCGACTTGATGTCCAGCGAGAAGGAGCGCTTGAGCTTGTTGCTGTCCTCCAGCTGGTCCGGGGACAGGCGGAGCCCGTTGAGCGCCTGCGCCAGGGGGCCGTCCTCCGGCGGCGGCGGCGGCTGTGCGCCGGGCGCACCGGCGGGAAGCACGGGCCTCCGTCCTGCCGCCTCTGAGGTAGCAGAGCCGGCACACGGCGGACCGCGGGGCGCCTCGCCCCCCTGGCCGGCCTCGGAGGCCACAGGGACAGGCTCGCCTGGCTTCTCCCGGTGCAGCAGCTTGAGCTTGCTCTTTGGCCCCGATGCCCCCGTCTGGCTCTTTATCTTCTCCTCGTAGTCCAGGAGTTGGCCCAGAAAATTGAAGTTTGGAGATATAGTAGGTCTTTTTTCTTTCACAAATCTATGAAGAGAAGGGGAAGAAAAAAAACACCTTGAATTTTATAACTATACTTGATCTTAAAGAATAGTGAGTAAATGAGGTAGGGAATTGTTACACTCCCTCCCTAATAGCTCTGGAAGGTGACTGTGTTAACCAGGCAGACGCCTCATATAGAGGACGGAAGGGCCTCTGCGTCCGGGAGCTCCATTTTACAACGTGACCCTGGAGCGTGCTAGAGAGGGGGTTTCCAGGTCCCCCAAAGCACTAGTGGTAGCCTCCTTATTTTCAAGGACCCAAAGCTCCCAATTGCAATTGATGAGATGGTTCTTCCCCCGCCACTAGGACCCCACGCCCTTGGTGCCACCATTAGAAAGAAGTGCAGTGGAACAGCTCCAGTCAAACCTCGGTTCTCACATGTCTCCAATCTCAACATTTCTGTTCTCAACCAAGATGCTCACAGAGAAAATGTCTCAGTTGTCTAACGAGTTCTTAAAGTGGCAACCCTCTCATGTTGATACCCCGCATGGCAAAAAGCATCTCAGGCGGGTCACAAAGGAGACAATGCCCAACGATGCTAAACCTTGGACAACACCTAAGCAAAGTGTGCTGTGGATATTTTCTCGCTTTGTTTTTGTTGTTTGCTTTCGTTGCTGGCAAATCATTGATTAGCACAATTTTAAGACAAAAAGTGGCCATCAAGAAGGCTGATGTTGCTAAGGGTATGCAAGTGGTCACAAAACAACAATCACAGGCAGCTGAAGAGATAGAAAACGTTTGATTTGGATAAACAGAAAGCAGTTAGCTGGTGGGGAGGGAGAGGCAGACTGACCTGAAAGATACCCCTGGAACACGTGCTGCAAGTGATCTGTTTAAGGCCAGTAGGGGTACTTGGATAAATTTAAGAAAAGAAGTGTTTATGTATAGATTAAACAGTACATTAGACATGTACTGTAATAAGAAGGGTTTATAGGTCTGGAATGGATTAATTCGATTTTTGAACAAATAGATTCTTGAACAAATTGCCTTCCGGAACTAACTTAGTTTGAGAACCAGGTTTCCCCTGTACTTCCCATCATCCATTTCCCAATATCACGTCTTCTCAAAATTCCCAAAGTCCCTTCCTCAAGACAGTTCACATTATAAATTAATGACCAAAAGACAAGGCGGCAGATGGTCAGAGCACCAAAGCACACGTTTCTGAGTTCCTTTTCTTTGTTCTTGACATGACAGCTACAGTGAGCACTATGCCAATGCGCTGAATCAAGTTAACAGAGCACTCTCTCATTCGGTCCTCGAAACCATCCTATGTCAGGTGGGTATAATTATCCCTATCATGTAGGTACCTACAGGCCTTAGGTGACTTGCCTAAATTACAGAGCTATTAAGTAATGGTCCTGGGATTCAAAACCAGATCTGAATCACCACCATGTTAAAAAAAAAAAGGGGGGGGAGGGGGTCATCAAGGGATCAAAACTAGTAGTAACAACTCTTATGTTTCCCTGTGGAAATACTCTTAAGAGACAGTAGATAAACTCTTTAGTGGCTCCTGGCCCTCATGGACATTCCTCAGAACATGTGGCAGTGAAATTACACTGAAATTTTATATTTGAGAAAGGAAAGAGAAAAAACAAACTCCTTGGAAATCAAGTAACCTACACCAAATTAACAAAGCCAGAAAAATAATTGGCTCAACTATAACAAGAATAAATGTGAAGACATCATCATAAAACACTTTGTACACGATGTAAGGGTGCCTTACGTCATGTGCAAAGGAAAGGTTGAGTGGAGGGTGAGCAGCTAATGCAGACAAATGGAGGACCCAGGTCCTCCTTTTCCTTCCTCAAATGGAAGCGGTTCTTTTTTCCCAATTTGGGAAGGAAAAAAAAGGTCCCCAATAAGACATGGAGAGAACTCAGTCTCCAGTCCTCAGTGGGCTAGGGTCACTGCCACCCTCCTTCTGAGAGAAGGGGCAGGGGAAGCCCGGTCAGAATCACACACTGCAAAACCTGCGCGGCTCTGGAGCGCGGCAGTGCTACTCAGCGTGCAGAGCTGGACATTCTTAGTCACAGCACCGCAGGTATCAGGCTTTTTCCTCACAAGGAAGGAGACACAAAGGTTGAAGCAGAGCAGAAATTCTATGAGTAGTCTCCTAGAGCTTCCCCTCGTATTTAAATGAGAATAAATGATACTTTCTCAATTAAGAAAAGCATAATAAAAGTCACATAATAGGGCAGAGATCTGTTTGGATTTGTTATAAACATAAAAAGTAGCTGAGGATACATTTGACATACGTTTGGGGAGAATTCATGCTAAATTATAAAATATGCTCTTCTCCAACCTTTGATTTAAAAACCCAGTCACCAGTAAAGAGTGTAACTAAAATAATCATGATCAGCTTTAGTGTGGTTACCCACCCTCAGACCTCTCCATGTTTCAGGGCATTTGAAACGTCAGTCACACAGACACGTCTGTCCTTCCTTACCTGTAAGCTTCATCTAAGGACATGTCCATCCTCTTCATGATGTAGGCAATGGCAATGGTGGCAGAGCGCGAGATCCCAGCCAAACAGTGCACCAGGACGCAGCCATTGGAGGCTTTTGCCTTCTCTGTAGGAGTCAAATCCAAGAAGGGTTAGTGCTTTTTATCTGTCAACTCAAAGCACATTCATCTATTCACAGATACTTCCTTTCCGTAGTCTTTTAAGGAGACGGGAAGATAATTTCCCCACCATTACAATGAAGGTCCAACCGTGTTGTTAAATAAGCAATCTGTCCCTCACTCAGGTTGACTGACTTAGTACTTTTCACCATGTATTTTTTACATTTTTTTATTTTAATAACTTTCTAAAGCATAAATACTACATGATAGTTACATGATTCTACTTGTTTACTGTAGAATATTTCAGAAATACAGAAAAGCATAAAAATAACACACACCCCAAATCTTAAGATTTAGCTAATATTTTGTTTTCCTATCTTGTCTGTCACTTCAACCATTTTTCCAGTTAAGAGATAATAAATTTTTCCAGTTTTGAGATATAAGCATATAACATTATATTACTTTTAGGTGTATAACATAATTGTTTGATATGAGATATTAAAATTTTCAGAATAGTTTCATTTCAACCATGTACTACTATATGTTACTATTTATATAGCAGGGAGGCAGAGACAGACTTAATCATAATAGTATCAGATCACAATATAAAAAGAAGCCAAATCTAGCTACTTTTAAAATGCTGACTCATGCCCGGGTCCCAGGTGCCGGAGGAAAGTCGGTGCCAGCAACCAGGGGAAGGAAGGCCTACTCTTGCACAAATTCTGTGCGTCAGGCCTCTAGTATAACAATATTATACAAGACCAGGTACATAAAGTCCCATGCCTTACTGGACTGTCACAGTTCTCTTCCTTTTCTCAGCTGTACAGTATTTAGCCTACACCGCTCTTAGAGTTTCCCCTTTGCCTTGGCTGCTAAGAAGCTCAAAGCTGAGGTTTTCACTTTATTTCAATGGGTAATTGTGATTCAGATTTTATTGTACCTTTCCTACTTTCCCTTTTGTAGCATTTTAATATGTGTGAATATGTGTCTTTTGATTTCAAACTCTTACTGTAAGCTGCTTCAAATTCTTTTTAGAGTCCTGGCCAGTGTGGCTCAGGTGGTTAGAGCATCATCCCATTCACCAAAAGGTGGCGGATTCAATTCCCAGTCAGGGCATATACCCAGGTTGAGGGTTCGATCCCCAGTTGGGGCATGTGTGGGAGGCAACTGATGTTTCCTTCTCACATCGGTGTCTGTCTGTCTCTTTCCCTCCTCCCTTAGTTTTTAAAAACTACTTAAAAAAATTCTTATTGACAGTAGGCTAGGTTTAAATTTTTTATGTTGTCAGTATTCTCTAATTATCTTAAAGAATTATCTCAAAACTACATTATAAGGACCTAGAAGAGTCTTGCTTCTAAAATTATCCCCAGAGGGTTTAACACGGGTCACATGGTAAATACTGGCTGGCTGGCTGACTAATACATATTTTAAAAAAGCAATCTTCAGAAAAAATTTGAAAAAGGTTAGAAAAAAACAATCATGATAACACATGTATAAAGGTTATAGGTTTCCTTTTCTCTGTATTACAAACATTCTGCATTTCCCTTACACTGTTTTTACAATTATAACTTTTTTGATGGTGTGCTTTAAAAATCTAATTAAAAAGTGATTCTCCTGGAGTGGGGTTCATTAGGACATGTTTTTTGGCAGAAGTGAGTCTTAAAGCAAAGGAAGTGATATACAGAGAGCTGGCAGAGGGAAGGGAAATGTATGTAAGAAAGCTCTGTGGGCAGGCTGCTCAGAAGATAGCCTGTCGCGGCTGATGCTGGGAAGCAGTGCAGGAAGTGAGGGGGTTCAGAGGGGGGAGCAGGTGCTGGATGGTCTGGGGATGTCTGGCTAAGGACTCGTGGGCAATTAAGGAGCCTCTGTGGTTTCCTGGATGAGGGACAAGTAGGCATGCTGGTGAAAACTGGGAATTTAAAAAGTAGGTTACCACCACCGCACTTCAGGGTAAAATCTAGGTTAACAAAGGTCGAGAAGATAACAGATGTGAAGGGTAAGAGGGAACCTGTGAGCACATCAAGTTCCAAAGGTTAACATGAAGGTAGTAATCGCTGAGATTACAGAGTACAGATCTACCGGGGGGGGAAAAAACTCATAATTTTTAAAATGGCTAATTCCAGAACGAGAGTTTGCCCTCAATAACTGAGCGCTACAAATTCTAGGTGCTACAAATAAGTCACATTGTGTGTGTGTGTGTGTGTGTGTGTGTGTGTGTGTGTGTGTGTGTGTGTGTTTAACCAACTTGGAACATGCTGAGGTTCCTTTTAAATGAATTAAAAGCGGCAGGAAGACACCAACATCTTCCATAAAAGAAAATAAGTTAAGGACAAAGTTCTTCATATTCCCTCTTCCACTAACCCTCCTAAAGCTTAGACATTGTCACGATTTAACAGAATCTCTCACATAGATTCTGAAATTTTATTTTTAGCTGAAATTAGAGCTAAACGTCTCTGGACCAGTGTGACAGGCAATGAGCACATTAACCACAACTGTTATCTTTTAAAGGGGCAACAATTACATGATGTGCTGGATATTTCCTAGAAGTGCAATGGGAGGGATTAATCTGGGAGTTTTGTTTGTGATTATTTTAAGGTGAAATAGCTAAGCCATTTATCTTAAGATATTTCACAGATTTATCATAAATAAAGATGAAAAAGTCTTGGCAATATAGAATCCTGAAAAAAAGAGGACTCTTTCAGAATTACCCAGAGTTCTTAAAAGTTTCTCCCAGAGAGAATATATATGGAGTGAGAGGCTTAATTTGCATAATTTCACTTTTTAAAAGTTCTTTTTTTAAAATTACAATAACCAATTCAGAGTATTTAACGGTGGATTATGTGCCTTGGGAGGGAAGACAACAAAAATTCCTCATCTGGAACATTAAGAGTCAACCCTGTTGTGCTGTTGGAGAGCCAGCAGTGCTTCTCCTCCGTTCACCTCTCCTCGAGGACCACACGCAGCCACGGCACCAGCAGACCCGATCCTGCAGCACAAGTGACACAACAGCCCCTCCAGCTGGGAGTCGGGTTGGGGGAAGGGTGGCTCCAGGACTAACCATAGGGGACAGAGGAGATCCTGTCGCTGTTAACACCAAAGAAATGAGCAGCAGCGTGTGTGTGTGTGTGTGTGTGTGTGTGTGTGTGTTGGAATTTCACTAGATCCAATACTTCTTGAAATTATTGGCACACGGACTGAGGCATAGAAACCTTGTGACATAATGACTTCAAATATAATAGATTTATTTTCACAGGATTTTACTTTTCTCCGGGAAAAATACAACAGCCATGCAAAAACAGTTTGAGGAAAGTCACCAGTTTCCAACAGTATTTTATAGTTTTGGAAAAAGTGGTAAGAAATGTAGCCCTGAACGTTTAACTGGTTTTAAAACACTTGCATACACACCATCACAGTCCTATCAGGCTAAACCGTGGTAGTGCTGTTAGCCAGAATGTCAGAAGGCCAGTCCCTTGGGGAGAGATGGCAGGCATGTCACCTTGGCCACTGAATGAGATAAGCAGCATCGTGTGTTGTGTTCACACGTTTGAAATCTCTGAAATAGGCTTCTTTTCTCTAAAGGAAAAAAAGGGGGTAGGCGGAGGGGGTACACCTATACATGAGACTACCATCCAAAAGACTGTAATATTACTTGAGCTACTTACCAATGAAATCTACAGATCTGTCCAACCAGGGCAAAATTTTCTCACAAAAGCTATCATTCACAGGCACACGAAGGAAGTGAGACTCCGGGATGAAGTCAGGCTTTGGGCAGGTATTGCTGGCGTTTAACACATAACTAATCCCATTCTGTTGCATCAGCTCCTATGGAGGGAAAGAGCAATTAAAAAGACGAATAACATGCTAACACAATCCTTTTGAAAGAGTAAAGTTTAACCAAGGATAAAAATTACTAGTTTCCTTGAAATAATCAAAGTTCATTCAATACTAGTTTCCTAGAAACTGGTCAGAGTTCATTCAATAGGTCAAATCCAAAAACCCGGTGACATTTATAAAAAAAAGACTTAAGATAAAACCAGAATTTTTTTTAAGGGAAAAAAAAGGCTGTTTAAAATAGTATGCTTGAAAGTCATATATTATTAACACAGTCAACTCTCAATTAAGTTGAGGACAAAGTTATTCAGATCCTCTTTTCCATTAACCCTCCTAAAGCTTAGACATTTGTTACTAGAGAGACAAGTAGAACAAAGAATATAAAACCTCAAGTTTACTATGACTTTAGAATGCATGTACATACAACAAGAGTATTTTCTTCCCAAACTGAACATGCTGGCTGTTCTAGATCTAGGACAGTTCTAGGCGGTCTTCTCACTCTAAATATTCATTTTAAAGGCTGAATCTATTTCCAAAGATTTAATTACCAACTCTACATCCTGATGATTCTTAAATTCCTCTTCAATTTCTAAGCCTTATTTCCAACTCTACTGGATATCTCTATGTGATATTCCTCAGGCCCTTCAAACTCAAAATGTCAGAAGCTCAACACATTATCTTTCTCCCTTCTCTGCCCCAAATTCCTGTTTTCTCTCTGAAATTGGTTTGTGGCAACAATATTCACCCAGACACCTGAGCTAGAAAACAGGATTGTTTGACTTTCCTTCTTTCTCACAATCCCCTCATCCAAATAATTGGGTGCCAGATCCTCTGGGTATCACCCGCTCCCCCCCCCTCCATCTTTGGTCACCACTGCTCAGGGGTCAGTCCTCATGGTGATAACATAAAGCCACCAGGGGCCTCTTGAAGTGTGCAGTGTTTTCCTCTCCAAAACATAAACTGAACAAACCCTAGAGTAATCTTCCTGACCATTAGCACAGGCTAAGTGCTTTATCCACACTTTTAACCTCCCTGTGTCTCTGTGCTGCCCCCTCCTCCCCCCCCCCCCCCCCCCCCCCCGGCTGGGCAGAAAGGACCGTGGGACTCTGGCGCCTGCCACACAGGCCTTATCTAACCAATTTGCACACTGTGGTGTTACACGTAGTAGACACTGAATAAATTCTGTGTATTTATAAAAAATTGAATGACTTTGTCTTCCTAAGCTAGGTCATACAGAAACCTGAAAGCAGCATCTGGCTATACTGTGTCTGGGGTATTGCCTAACCCAGTGGTCGGCAAACTGCGGCTCGTGAGCCACAGGCGCCTCGAGAGCCGCGGTTTGCCGCTCTGTTGGTCTAATGAGTTTGCCGACCACTGGCTTAACCCTTATACTAGTAAGAAAATAAGAGAGAAAATATAGCAGGAGTCCTTGTGGAGGGCAGAACAGTAAGATAGCATAGCAACCCCAGTTTTGCGTGGTAAGGACTGAAAGCAGAAGTTGCACGAAGAATGCTGGCAGGACACTGCTTACAACAGGAGAGGGGCCAGCAGAGCCGCTTCGTGAAGAGGCGGAAGGGCTCACTACGGGCACAGCTCTGGTTTAGAAACTACTCGAAATAGGAAATTCCGTCACACGTTTTATGTAGGTAAGTGAGAAGCAAACGTCTCTATTTGAAAGTTTGAGGGATAAGGGAGAGAAGTGATCAAGAACGTCTGTCTTTTACAGAGTCACTAGAGATTCTTCTCCAATCCCACTCAGTTCTGAGTGGGCATCAGCAAACCGCTTTCAATACAATAAGCTATTCCTGGTCCAACTCTAGTACAAAGACTAGAGGACAAAGAACGTACTATAAGAAACAAAAGTACAGTTGTGAGGGGAAAAGGAAAATAAAAGTCTTCTTTTTCCTACCAATGACTTCTTATGGCCTTCTACACAAGAGCCATGTCTTTGAGACATAAGCAAAAATTAATGCATGCTGAGAGCACTGGCCTGCACTGGCGAGTAGGGCAGCCACAAACCACATGTGGCTACTGAGACCTGAAATGTGGCTCGTCCACACTGAGATGTGCAGTGGCTAACTATAAAATATGCACTTGATTTTATAGACTTAGCACAAAATATGTAAAGCATTTCAGTAATTCTTATATTGATTACATGTTAAAATACTATTCTAAATATGTTGCGATAAATGAGATGTTTAAAATTAACTTCACCTGCTTCCTTTTACTTTTTTAATAAAGCTATTGGAAATTCTTAAGTTATGTATGTGTCTTGCATCACATTTCTCTTGGGCAATGCTGGTATAAAATATATGGAAAAAGCAGAGAATGAGAATCCCAGTTGTGATTCAATAGACTGTTAGGATTTGTCAGTCCTTCGTAGTAGTAGTCTATTTTAGAAAGTTCCATTTTCCAGAAGATGGGTACTTCTAATGTTCTATAAACACAGGACTTAAAGCCAGAGTAGCTTGGGTTTGAATTCGATCTCTGCCACTGACCAGCTTTAAAGCCAATGACTTCCTAGCCACAAAATGTGGGTTCGTGGCCTACCTACCTCCTGATGCTATTAGGGAAATTAAGCACAATCATATAAAGAGCCTAGCATTTTAAATGGTAAGTAACCCTCCCAACAAAATTTCCCTACATGGTTTAAAAAAACAAACAAAAAAAAACATGTCACTTAAAAAAAAAAGACTGATAAAATTAAGTGGCCTTACGGGTGCTGATTTTAAAGACTTTGGTTTCTAAATTTTAATCAAAAGGAATGTTCTATTAGTAAAGATTATAAAATCTTTATCTTTGAAGAACTTCAAGAAACATACTATTTCTCCTGGAAAGCTTAAATCAGAGAGTTGAGAAGGAAGATCAGAGGCCAATCTGGTTCTAAACGCATCATAGGGAATTCACTGGACATTTGTGGAAAATCAACTTCCTCATTTATCGAATGGAGGAGGAGGACTAGATGACCTCTGAAATCCCCTTCCGCACCGAGACTCTTCTCAACGATGAATGTGGAAGTTAGATACAAACCTCTAGGCACCACCCTCAGAACGGCCAGCCTACCAGTGCATTCTTCCTTCTCACCACTCCCCAGTCACGTGTTTTAATGAAGCAGCTTTCTGACAACATTCCATACTCCCTGCCCCAACTGTTTCCCCCGTGAACTTCCTATGACCACTTCCTCTCAATGGATCTACTTTAGTACACATTCAGAAGCCAGTGAAAATGAGGAAACTGTTGCCTGTCCTCTAATACAGCTTAACTGTTCTCACATCGGGGGCACTAGCGTAGTTGTTAACTCACTCATTTGTTAAACCCAGGAAAGGTAGGTAGAAAAACGAATGTGACATTTAATCTAGGGTCAAAGATAACGAAAATGAACTGTAACACAATGGTTTGTGAAATTACCTGCTGGTTGATTGGTTGCATTTCCCCGGGGTAACTGTGGACAGGGTCCCTAACTAGAAATTTTATATTCGTTTATTTACTGATCTGAGATTTAAAAACATATTTTATTGATTTTTACAGAGAGGAAGGGAGAGGGATAGAGAGTTAGAAACATCGATGAGAGAGAATCATCAATCAGCTGCCTCCTGCATACTCCCCACTGGGGATGTGCCTGCAACCAAGGTACATGCCCTTGACCGGAATCGAACCCAGGACCTTTCAGTCCGCAGGCCGACGCTCTATCCACTGAGCCAAACCGGTTTCGGCATGATCTGAGATTTTAAATAAAGCATCTCCTATTTTGCCCTCGGGAGGCATGTGACTTTAGGAAATTAATTTTGCTTTCTGTGACATAGTTTGCTTATCTCTAAAGGAGAATTAATAAGCATCACATGCTCAAAGGCATTGTGACCTCACCAGAAACGCTCAGTACAAGCACCAGCTATCAAATTTCAAACAGGCAGATCTCACAGTCAGAGCTGATAGAGTAACAACAGTGTCAAGGTAAAATTTTAAAGAGGCAGGAGTTTTGAGAACAAAAAAGGGAGAAAACAAAAACGGAACGCCTCCTGGCTGCCCAATGACGGTACTTTTCCTCTGGAAATCCTGGCTAAGCAATGCAGGCCAATCTGGACGCTGCTTTTCCAGGGGGCCCGACCCTTTCAATTCCTCAAGGAAAAAATGTTAAGGTTCTGCCTTCAGATAGCAAAGCAGCACTTGAAAATCGCCAACAGCTGAATGAGTGTCTTTGATTGCTTTTTCACCTAGAGGTGATGTAAATTAGAGGTTTTAGGGAAAAACCACTTTTCTGGGCACTTACAGCACTGTGTTCTACCACTGCTGGTTAAGAGGATATAAGCTGTGGAGGCAGACAAATTTTCTACTACTGTTATGCTTGTGGCATTATATACAACAGCCTCAACAGCGTGGTTCCTGTTGGGCACACCTTGTTCCCTACGGCCCACGTCCTGCCAGCAAGAAACCATACGGCTCCCTCCGCTTTCTCAACCACACTGCACCAATGAGCATCAGGCAGTGCAGCCTGTCTCTGTCATCGTCTTACCACACCCCGCCCCTCCAGCCAGCGATCACCATGATGTCCTTCCCTCACCCAAGCCCAGCCCAACTCCCTTTCTCATGTTCTGCAGTAAGTACACAGATTTCTGAATGTGACTTTAGGAAGTACTGAGTGTGCCTAATTATTAAAATAGAAAAATGAATACACTAAGAAAATAAGGCTAAACTTCTGAAAAATCCTGTCCTGTTCCAGGTCTCTTTGACCTATGAGGAAGAAACAAACATGACAACAGTTTGCGTTTCCTATGGCCATCGTTAACATCGAACAAAACAGCGCTCCAAGGACGATGTGAGTGCTCGCCGGGAGTCACCCTGAGAAGGGTGTACGTCCTTCCTGGAAGCAGGTGGATGGCCCCGCCATGAATGGGCAATCGCTGTTTCTTCAGCTGCTAATAACAAACCCTGCAATGAAGGACATTTCCAAAGCACCCACCTTGTTGAGGACATCTCGCTGGCAGCCAAGATAAAGATTGGGAAGAATTCGGGTTGGCCCAATGTTAGCAACCGGTAAGCAGGGCTGAGAAATGCAGGTAGGAACTAGCGTGGATTTTCCTTCACAGAGGCCAGGGAAACAGCGGGAGAACTCAGCAAACCCACCTAAGGATAAACAGTACAAAATTACGCCATGCCCAAAATCAAATGCTGCACAACTGAAACTAATCCAATGTAAGTAATACTGAATGTAAACTGTAATTAAAACATAAAATAGGAGAAAATAGTAGGGAAAATGTCTATCTTTATCTTGTCATTTCTGACTTCAAATCTTATGTTTTATAACTTTCAGAATATGTAAGTAAAATAGTCAATGCATGTAATTTATAAACAAGTAAATTTTTAGAAAAGAAAGGAAAATTAAATCCCATCGATGCAAATGGAAACACTTGCACCCATTCCTGTCTGCATGCTGACTGCTAGGTCGGACACACAATCCAGCCCCAAGTCTCAGCTTGTGGGGCCACAGCAGGGATGCGCAAGCCTCGAAGGCACTTAGGATGCCTCTTCTCTTCCTAACGCTCTCCACTTGCACACACCCTGCAACATTTGCTCCCCGCTCCCCATCCCCGGGCAAATGCTTTTTGTGCAATGTAAAGAGTATTTAAGGCAAGACAATTATTCACAGAAACAAAAGGGGACATAACAAATGTGAATGTGGGCCATATGACATTTCTCCAAAATATAACTAATCAAGTGAATTCTTTCTGGAATTAAGTTTCACTCTTTCTACTGTACAGGGTTTTTATTGCAAAGGTATCAGAAACATACTCAACTCTATCTACCCTTACAAATACAGTCTATGTCAAGCCCTTGGGATTCCCTGAGTCAAGGTTCCCATAGTAACCACTGATTCCCGAGGGCTCCTGTTCATTTCGCTGAGCACTATACGGAAGTGCTGACAGACCCTAACTGGTTAGGGCACAGGGGACCTCAAGACAAGATTCCTGGACTCAGATGAATCCCTTTTTCCTAGTCCTGTTCTTATAGTGATCTGCTCCATGACCTTCGTGAAGTCACAATCTTGCCACTTCTTTTTTTTTTTTAATACATTTTATTGATTTTTTTTACAGAGAGGAAAAGAGAGGGATAGAGAATTAGAAACATCGGTGAGATAGAATCATTGATCAGCTGCCTCTTGTACACCCCCTACTGGGGATGTGCACGCAACCAAGACCGGAATCGAACCTGAGACCTTTCAGTCCGCAGACTGATGCTCTCTATCCACTGAGCCAAGCCGGTTTCGGCTCTTGCCACTTCTTAAGGAAGAGAAATCTGGCCATAGGAGGCGCTCTCACCTCCTCTGGGAAAAGAAAGAATATACAAGGCCTTCATGTATTCTTCGCTATCCAAATCCAAATCCAGGAACCATGTAGATTTTTTCAGTAAGTTTCTTGCTACCCAAATTGTCACTACTAAGTTCAAACTCAGGAACTAAAGATATCTGGATCATAGAAAAGACTTGTATATTTTAACACTTTTTCATTAGAAAACAAATACCATGTTAAGTCTTATTAGAAGACAGGGAAGCCCCACTTTCACCTCTTTGATCAAGCCTTAAGACCTTAAAATCCCATTAAGTATTTATGAGATACATAAATCCATTTTCTTGAGTCACACTCTATTAGCATTTACATACAAAATATGCCCTCAAAAACTGCAGAAGTACAGGGAGAGGGAGAGAGTGCCATCCCTCATCATCCCCTGGATTATGTGCAACTCAAGCACAATTGTGTCTGTTGTCTGCGCTGGGTGTATGTTCCACAAGGCAGCCAGCTGGGATGGCAGAAGTCAGTGACAACTAGCCTTCCTGCAAAATGTAAGAGAGTGCGTGCATTCCTAGCCTCCCACCTAACTGTCTGGACTATTTTACTCTTAGCAGTCTGCTTACCAAAGTTGTTAAGGTAGACTGATGGAAAGAATATAAGTGGCTCGACTACAGAAATCCCAAATTCCTTTGTGACAGCTGAGGCCCTCGGGATCTGTACCTGTACAGTTTCATTTCTTACCATTTGCCCCATGACCTCCAGCTACACGGAAGTCATTATTTCCCCCATTCATGCTCTTCTCTCATCCAGGAATGCCACCACCACCCTGCCCCATGCACGCACACAGCATACAAACCACACATATAAGCTCACGGCAGTGCAGCAGAAAAAGTAAGAACACAGGCTCTTATACCCAAGTTCACAGTCGAGCTTCACCCCTTTCTAGTTGCCTGATTTGGGCAAGTTATTTAAGCCCTCTGGCTATTAGTCTCCGTATCTGTAAGTAAAGATAATGATGTTACCTACCTTATAGAGTTGTTGAGAGCGTTAACTTAGTTAATACATTTAAGTAGCTTTGTGCTTGCCACATAGTAAGCACTCCACAGGTACTAGTAATGATTATTTCTATACTAGAAGTCTGGTGCATGAAATTTGTGCACCGGAGGCAGGGGGGAGGGGATCCCTCAGCCTGGGCTGCACCTTCTCCAATCTGGGATCCCTCTCCCAATCTGGAACCACTGGCTCCTAACTGCTCACCTACCTGCCTGCCTGATGCCCCTAACTCAGAGCTGGGCAAACTGCGGCCCGAGGGTCAGATCTGGTGAGTAAAACTATTGAATTAAAAAAAAAAAAAAAAAAAAAAGACCGTACCCTTTTATGTAATGATGTTTACTTTGAATTTATATTAGTTCACACAAACACTCCATCCATGCTTTTGTTCCGGCCCTCCGGTCCAGTTTAAGAACCCATTTTGGCCCTCGAGTCAAAAAGTTTGCCCACCCCTACCCTAACTGTTCTCCTGACAGCCTGATGGCCCTAATTACTCTCCCCTACCAACCTGGTCCCCCTAACTGCTCTTCCTTCCTGGCCTGATCCCCCTAATTGCCTAACTGCTCTCCCCTCCTGGCCTGATTGCCCTCCCTAATTGCTCCCCGGTGCCAGCCTGGCCCTCCTAACTGCCAATCTGCTTCCCCTTCCTCTCCATGCCCTCTGGACCCCCAGTATAGGCATGCTAAGAGCTCTCCGCAGCGGCCCCGCCCATTTCCTGATTGGTTGTTATGTGATGGCGTCCTGGTCAATTTACATATTCCTCTCTTGTCAGTATGGCTAGTGATCATTCATTTAGAGTCTAGCCTCATATCCAGGAGGCCTTCCTCCACTTTTGTTTACAGCTCATTGTTTAGCTTCATCTTGTTAGGATTCACCAAAGACAAAAGGTGAAAGAGAAAGCAGTGCTTCTAAGGTTACATTTCCTGAAGTGTGCTCCAGAGCACTGTGTCCTGCAGGAAGTTGACAGACCAGATACTGGTCCAAAAAGTAAGAAAAATACAGCATATCACATGTCCCTGGGAGTGTCACAGCACACATTAGCATATCAAAGGCTCCAAAAAGTAACTCCAAAGAAACTAGTTTATTGAATTCAAATAGTTTCCCAAACTTTTTTGATCATGGAATTCCCCCACTCATTTCCCCTCCTAAAATATATAGAACATTAGCTGAAACTGGTTTGGCTCAGTGGATAGAGCGGTGGCCTGTGGACTGGAAGGTCCTGGGTTTGATTCCGGTCAAGAGCATGTACCTTGGTTGTGGGCACATCCCCAGTGGGGGGTGTGCAGGAGGCAGCTGATTGATGTGACTCTCTCATCGATGTTTCTGACTCTCTGTCCCTCTCCCTTCCTCTCTGTAAAAAATCAATAAAATATTTAAAAAATATATATAAAATATTAATGGAACTCACACTTAAGGAAACACTATACTGGGTCCATTACAACTATGAAATAAAGTCAATTAGAACTCCTACACCTGCAAGTAAAACCCACATACAATCTCAAAAATAGGGGCCAGCCAATGTTGGCATGTATATGAGTGTCACTGTTTAGAATTTATAATTTTATTCCTTTTCAACATAATTTCATAATGCATGAGGTTCTCCACTCCAAAGTAGTTCTTATAACAAATATTAGAGTCTCATCGTTCTTCACCTATCTTACACCTACCCAGCAAAATAACCTACACGCACTATCTATATACGTAAAAGCCTAAGCGACTGAACCACCAGTCAACCAGTCGCTATCACGCACAATGACAACCAGGGGGCAGACGCTCAATGCAGGAGCTGCCCCCTAGTGGTCAGTGGGCTCTCACAGCCAATCTCGCGCAGCCCCTCTCCCCAGTGAGATGGCACTGATCATCCCAATCTTTGGCCAAATCGAGTGACCCCACCCGTGCATGAATTTGTGCACCAGGCCTCTAGTTTTGATTATAACGTAGCTGTAGGAGTTTAAATTTTAACTTCTATTAACTTCTGTGGTTCTGGTGTTTCTCTAAAGAACAGTTTTGTGGGGGTTTTTTCCTATTCTGGATCCTAACAGTTCATGGGATGATCTCTCATTTAAATCCAGCAACATAATATTCTAATAAATGGTCTCAGAGAAAAGAGAAAACAGACAATCCAAGGAAACTTGGCTTGAATTCCATTTTAAATGTATAAGTAATCATACTTATAACTAATGTAAGTAACCAGAGAATTATCAGACATTTACTGTGACAAGCATTGCTCTAAGCACTTTACAAGTATTTATTTATTCAATCTTTACAACTACCCTATGAGGTAGGTGCTATTATTATGCCCCTTTCACAGATTTTTAAAAAGGTTCAGAAAGACAGCAGATACTAGCTGGCAGCGCTAGGACCCGAGCACCAGCAGTCTGGCTGTACGCTTGATCTCTATGCTGTATCGTCCTCTAAATACTGTGTATCAGCCCTCTCTTGGGTGTGGGACAGTTTTGCTGACATCCACGGAGTCCTCCCCTCACACGCCGTGCCCTGCCAGGTCTCAATACCAGACTAAAAATGGCCTGGGCCTCTCTCAAACAGATGGGAGAGCCTGCTTCCCCAAAGCTGTGTGGTTCAAAAGCTCCAATGACAAAGGAAAGCAGGAGGAGGTCTGACAGGACCAGAAACACCAGAGACACTTTAAGTGCACTTCACAAGAGAGAGCGGACGCATACACTGAGTCTCTGGTGGGTGTAAGAGCTGCATCTCGATGGTGAGGCTGTAGCTACATCTCCATGGCTTTGGGCCACCCTAAGGACAACTTTCAGAGGGGACACACTTCTGCAACATGCATGAACCAAGAGTCCAGGCCCAGCTCCACCACTGGTGAATACAGTGACCCTAATCACTTTAACTTTCAGTGGACCTCAAAAGAGAGTGTGGCTTTAGAAATTTCTAAAAGAACAGAAATAAATGAGAGAAAGAAACCTGTAGTCGGACCCCAAACAAAACCCTAAAGGCAAACAAAACAGCAATAGCACATTGTTAAACTCACTATAAATCAAAAGGAATCCTTTTTTTTTTTTTTTACAAATCTTTTCAACTAATCTCCAGCACAAATTGCAACAGCTTTAAAACATTTAACAGAGCATTCACTTAGTGTCCAGTCCGTCTTGAAATGTCCCAAACCGCGGCTCCAAGTCACTCGCAGAAAACTCGACCTCGGCCAAAGGGCACATTTTCCCTGATCTTTATCTAGGACAAGGTTCCACTCTGCTGACATCCTCCTTCATTGACAGCTTTTTCCATTCACTGACCTTTCATTCATCGCTGTACTCTAGTGACCCCAGTTTCATTTCATTAATTAACAGCAGATGAGACACTGCCTGGTTTCCCCAAACCCTTGAAAAACTATCTGTGGCCTCATCAGCAACTCAGTTTAGAAATATGTCTAAAATGTCCCACTTCCTCTTACAAACTAAATCTAATAAGAAGAAAAGTCCAGCTCGTTTATATAAACTTTTTGTTACAAGTGGCTGACACAATAAAGAGTCACCTTATCCACCCCTGTCCCACACACTCCACATGAGTTACATTACAAGAAGACAACGTCAGTGCTTTACCCTTCTTGGTTCACTGTGGAAAGCAGTGCCGAAACGCTGATAAGCTTCTTGAACAAGTTTTACATTTTTTTCAAGGACTTGATTTGCCATCCAATCTTACCAAATTGTTCCTATCTCTAGATTTTACGATGTTTATCAACTGGGAATGTAGAAAATAAAAAGTCATATGACCCGTACATGCGCCCTAAGATAGACCTGAACCTAGGAATGGCTGCAGCTGCTATGCTCCATGATTTGTCCCTGGCCCGTGGAGAAACAGCGATGGGGCCTGACAGAGCTGTGCACACAAGTTCAACTCTACAGACTTGGATGAACAGACAGACAAACTGCAATGTTTAAATCCATGTTTCTTTAGTATAAATGTGTATGTGTGTGTGTGTATCCTATCAAATAAAAGGGTAATATGCAAATTAACTGCCACTCTGTCACAAAGATGGCAGCGCCCAAAGCCACAAGATGGCAGCGCCCAGTCCCCTCAGCCTCGCCAGAGTCCCCCAGTCCTGACTGCCAATGAGAGGGGGCAGCGTGAGGGCCTGGCAGATGCTTGCTTTATCGCTGCAGCAATGGGGAGCCTCTGGCCGGGCGGGCATTGAGCAGCGGGTGGGAGGCTTGCTTCGTCGCCTTAGCAACGCCAGGCAGCAGAGGGCCCTGGGGGCAGGAGAGCGGGCCACAGCCTCCATGGCCGAGCGAGCGCAGGCCCAGAGAGGAGTCAGCGGGCCTGTCTCCCATGGAAGCAACTGGGGTCCCTCCCACCTCCCATGGAATCTGAGCGGATCCCTCCCGGCTCCTGTGTGGCTTACTGCATGCGATATTGCGAGATGGGCTACTAGTATGTGTGCGTGTGCGTGTGTGTTTCTATCATTCTCCCCATCTCTAAAGGAAGAGAGATGGAGAGATAGAAACATCAATGATGAGAAAGAATCATTGATCAGCTGCCTCCTGCATGCCCCCTACTGGGAACTGAGACTGCAACTTGGGCAAATACCCTATAACCTCCTGGTTCATAGATGTGGACACTCAACCACTGATCCACCACAGCTGGGCCCATATTTCTGTTTGTTAGTCTTTCACAAATCCAACCAATATCATACAAGTTTATAAATAAAAACATCTATTACTTTGGACAGAGAAAATATTTCATATAGCTTTAAGGCATTCATAATTTATCAATCACTCTAATTTAATAACAACAACAACGACAACAACAAAACCTCCTTCCTTTAAGTGCACCACCTTCACAATTCCAATCATAAATACCATTTTTTTGTAAAAGCCAATGTGAGCACCATTCAATTTTAAGAGGGAAAAAACCTGCCAAGTAAAATAAAATACATATCACAACTCTACTAAACAATTCCAGTTAGTCATTATTTTCTCTTCCCTCTGACCCTTGCAATCAGCTATAAATCACAAGGTTCTTCTTATAATGAAACAGTATTTACATACTAAACAAAAGTAGTACTTTACTACAACTCAGTGATGGGCCTCTAACCTTTATAGATAAAAGTTAATTCCATCCCTTTAGAGTTGGTTCCCTGCAGGGAGAAACAACTTCTCCACTTAGTAAGCAAATAGGCATCAGAGCTGCCCAAAGTGGGAAGGAAGAATAAAGGCAACTCCCTCCCATTTTGTGAATGGATTCCATGGCTCTACACAAAAACAGTATTTACAACAAAGCTCTACATTATGAAAAACATTTTTCTAAAAAGTCACATGCAGGTTTATCTCTGTATATGAAATAATGTTCACATAATTTATATAGTTTTGTAATTTTTAAGTACAGCTCTCCTGTCATTTAATCCTTTAAAAAACAAAGACCCCCCCTTCTGTGACATAAATATAACCCATTCATTTACTGATTCTAGAAGGTATGGAGAAATTAAGTGGAGTATACACTGCACCTGTAGAGAAAAGTATAGTTCTCTCCAAACCGAAAATAAAAATCTGCTGCTTGGCTACTGTCAAAGGAGAAAACCCTAACATTAAAAAATGAAATGCTGAAATGCATATTTCACAATAAAGTGTTGTAATTGTTATTAAGAGTAATTATTTTCTGCTCTAGTTTGAAGTGACTGATTCAGGCAACTTTGTCCTCTAGCTACTTAAAAACAGACTAAAGTATAATTACAATTCTTCCAGGGCCCACAGACTGTATACACGGAGAGTTGAAATTAGTTAAATAAATTGAAAACAAAAATAAAGGCAACATAATTTTATACCACCAAAGAAATCAAACAAAAATACCTAACTATAATATTCCAATGCACACAGATTGGTCTGGGCAAGCTAGGCCACATGGGTTTGAGCAACAATTTCAAAAAGGGTAGAGATGGCCTGCTTTTCTCAGTAACATCGGCAGCACTCCATCTGCCTTCTATCTACTCAACTCTCCACCGAGCAGCCCTGAAGCAATAAACATCCCAAATGACTTAAACCATTAATTTTAAACTCATCCCAACCATTCTACCCTCTCGAGAGGAAAGTGAACAGATATGCATTTCTGTAGAGATCCTCCAGAAAGTCTAATAAGTAGCCTCTATCTCCTAAAATGTGTCCCATAAATAACTATACAACTCTCACCTGGGGGAATGAGAAATTCTATCTAATCTAATTTTGAATTAACACAATTATCACATATACTGTGTAACAAATGAATCAAAATTTTCAAAGTACTATTGTAAAACAATCACTAAATACTAAAATAATACAACTTATAATTTCTTGTAATTCATAATATCTAGGTCTTATTCTTCCTCAAGATAACATTATCCACACACACAAAAAAATATAACATTATCTAGATCAATTCAATTGGCAAAATCCAAAAGTGTCATTTAGTAAAGTTCTCAGAAGATGTAGTGATATTTTATTATTTTACTGGCATTTCAAATTGGCAATACATAACTATGTCCAGAAATTCCTCCTCTTTAAACACACACACACACACACACGACTTTTAATAAATGCCCTTAAACAAAGATTGGTCTAAAAATGCAACCAAAATAACCAACCAAAAGGAATAGGAATATGGCCAGAATCTACCACAACAAGTAGGTGAGCCAAATTCACTGACTGGTTTTCTCTGGTGACTTTAAGCATACAAGATAACAGCCAAGCAAAGAAAACCTGGAGAGTTCCTGAGAAGGAAGGATTTAAAAGGCTTCAGCATGCAAGGAGGTTATTAAGGAGATCACATGAGTTCATTTTCACCTGAAAAATCAAAGATTCCCAAGTCTGTATTCTGGGGCTTCGTGTCTAACATTCTCAGCCTCCTTTGGTCATGTTCATTCCGAGACTCATTGGCGCTTTTAAAATAAACACAAAGCCTTCTCCTTCTCTTCCATTCTGTATCCCTTCCATGTCAGCGCCATTATTCTCCCAGTCTCTTCCATCTGTCCCTTCCTTTGCATTTTCCTGCTACCACCCTAGTCCTCCATCTTTGCACCTCCTTCTTAGGTAAATTCAGTAGTAGCTCCCTCTGAGCCACTTGTCCTGTTTCCACTCTGCTGCCAGATTAAGAATCCTAAAATAAAGTTTGATATATTCTCTGCTCCCATATAGAATAAAGTCCAAAATTCTTAGCCAGACATCCAAAACCATTCATAATCTTTTCCCAATGTATTGTCTAACCTAATTTTCCCTTGCCTTTGGCAATTCAGGCTTTCCAATCAATTTTATATTTCTTTCCAAAGCACAGGCAAGCACAAGTCACACATCTTCTATAGCAGTATATTTTATTTTTACTCTGACCAATACATTTTTTTGTTAAAACCTTCTGAATACTTACATACACTCACCACTGAAACAAGTTTCACAATATAATCTTCCTTACTATGTGAGTTGCTCTAAGATACTTCCAATTCTATCTGTTGCATTAAAATATATATATATATTCCCTGCCTGGCCGGCACAGTTGATCATCAACCTATGAACCTGGAGGTCATGGTTTGATTCTTGGTCAGAGCACATGCCCAGGTTGCAGGATCAATCCACAGCTGCTCAATAATTCTCTCTCATCATTGATGTTTCTCTTCCCCTCACATCCCACCCTCCACCCCGCAACTCTGCTTTCTCCTTTCCTCTCTGAAATCAATAAAAAAATATATACTTAAAAAATCTTCCCTGACCAGTGAGTGTATCTAGATATGGCCTTGCCAACTTAGAACTTGTATAAAATGGATAGCAATCATGGGGCAATGAGTATTACTACTGACCTAGTCTTGTGAATTATCTACGTGTGTGTGTGTGCAATGACCTCTTATTTCTCCAGCTATAATACATTGTGAATTTCATGTGGATAAGAATTACATCTCACACTCTTTTGTTTGTAATCACCTCAGCATTTAGCACAGTGCTTGGCACATAATTAGAATTCAATAAGTGTTTATTGAATCCTTCCTTGTTACAATGAATAGCTGTTGATGGATATAAGTCTTGTATATTTTTGGTGTTCAAAAGGATTTCCTGATTCCATTCAAAGTCGAAAGCTATGTGGGCAAGGGTGGGGGCCCAGAAACTGCTTCCTATTCCTAGACCACAATGCCCTAGGAGACTCTTAGAGAGAGAGAGGCAGCACAGGGCAAGAAAACATTTTCTGCACACACCCTCTATGTGCTTCTGCCTCACCAAGGGTGAGAGGTGGAGGAGAAGATTTTACTTTGATGCCCCCAAGTCTAGAGAGTCCAGTGATACCTCCATGGTCACCCCAGAGGAGGATGAAGTGGCTGCTGGATATGTCCGCAGTGACCAGCCCAGGGCACAACCCAATGAGACTGCCAATCTGGAGATAATGCTATGAGTCAAGAGGAAAAAGAAATATGAGTCTGGTCCCTGGAGAATGACTCTTAAGAATCAAATTGACTAACTAGTAAACTGTCCCTGAATCACCAGACAACTCACTTCTCAAGCCTTCTATGTGAAGCTCGAAGCTTTCTAGTCCCCAAAGCCGGCACTCCCATACGACCACTTCTATCAGCAGTCCTCTTTGTCCGGTTCACACTTCCCTGGTGACTTCACAGAGTAGTACGGAAGTTGACTGTACCTGTCCTTAGGGTTCACACGTAAGTTCAAAAAACATGTAATGAGCACCCACTATGAGCTGGACACAGAGCTGGGTGAAGGGGACAGTGGTAACCAAGACCGAAGCCCTCTCTGGAATTGTCAGTTTAGTAGGATACACATTAACCAAATAATGAGATGAATAATTAACTAATTACGGTAGGTAGCCAAAGGGGTGTATGTAACAGTGGAAACCAACTTTCCTGGTAGCTAGGGAGGGCTTGGCAACCTCAATGAGTCCAGCAGGACCCACAGAGGTGGGTGGGGAGAGGCCCCGGGAGACTGATGCTGCAGGCCTGGAGCACTGAGATAGGCCTGCAGAGCTACAACAAACTAACAAAACACAAACCGAGGGCTTAAAGCAACATGAGATGAAGTTAGGCAGGAGCCAGTCTCTGTAGGGCCTTGTGAGTCAGTTAAGGACTTCAGGATTTATCCTAAGAGCCCTGAGGTATATTAAACTAGAGAGTAATATAATCAGAATTACATTAAAAAGGTAAAATAATCCCTGGCCTGTGTGGCTCAGTTGGATGGGCATCATCCCAAGCATTGAGAGGTCACATGCCCTGAGAGATCAGGGTTTGGGGGCTGGATCCCCAGTAGGGGGCATGCAATCAACGTTTCTCACTCCCTCCCCTTTCCGCTCCCTCTAAAATCAACAAAAACTTATTTTATATATATAATAAAAATAAAGCTTTGGCTACAGATTGAGTAACGGATTGAAAGATGGCAAGACAGAAGATGTGAGAGGCTCCTGAATCAATTTGAGGGAGGGATGACATTGGCTTGACTTAGTTGGCAGCAGAAGAAGAGCAGAGGTCAGAAGAAAGATGTGGCGATTCAGAGGTGACATGAGTTGCAGCCCAATCCCCAAAGGCTCACAATGCCAACGAAAAAGGGACAGATCTGTCCTTCTGCTTTTGAAAGGCTTGCATAATTTCATTTTCTCTCAATTCCTATTTCTCCCCTTCACAAAAAATTCCACTCTAGTTGTTCCTGCCCCATAAAATCTATGTTCATTCCTGACATTTTAAATCATTTTTCCCCCTCAGCTAAACATTCAAGGACCTTGCCCACCCAAATCTCACGCATCTTCCAAGGTTCAATTAAACTTTCACTGCCATAATCAAATCTTCCCAGCTTGCACAGACTACGCGGAGTCATCTCTTATCACTACATCATACAGTGTAGCACAGGAGCACATGCTGTTTCACCCACTTAGGTGTGTTTCCTCAAATTAACCACTAGGTGCCCAAAACGGAGGCAAGCCTTTTGCTTTTCTGGTATCCCACCCCCTACACCACCCCCCCCCCCTGCCAAGCCCAGCCCAACCACAAGAGTGCCCATCAAACACGGAGAGGCTGAATGAAAAAGCCTGGACCTGGCGTGGCTCCAGAGCCCACGATGACACTAACACGACCGGGGCAAGGGAAGACTGATGTCACCGCTGTCATCGAGGGTGCTTTTGTTTGGCTTGTGCAAAATAGCAGGATGAGGAACTGACGAACTATCTTTAGTCTGGTCTGCAGTCCATTTTTTAAAAAGACACAGCCTCAGGCATTATGTCAGCCTCTGGTAGCTGGGAAATGACATAAACTGGCTTACCACACGCTGGCAGGTAGCAATTGGAGAAAAGATGATCCAATTTGGATAACCTCATGCAAACGGAAGCTCAGAGCAGAGCCAGCAAATACACGGCAACCAGTAGGCAAAACAGCACCTGTTTTTAGTCCGTTTACAGCGGGTCTCAGTCGCGGTGGCTCTTTAAACACGAGAACTGCCAAATTCCTGAATAACTGCAGTACTTTTACTGAATCCCATTAATATCACTCTCTTTTACCACCAGGATTTGAAATGGGATGATTGAGGATTTCCCTCCCACAGACGAAGGGACAGAAGAAATGCCACACCAGACAACAGAGCCGACGGTAACAATAGCACACACTGCAAAATCTATAACCAGAACCATCAGGCTCCATTAGTGTTTCCAATAGGAAGAATAGCAATTGATTCCATTAAAGCAAAGCTAGAACTGCTGGCTGACTCCAGATCCCTGTTAAATAGAAAATGTAGAGCTACGAGTGAATGCATTTTTATTCACTCCTAGCTCACATTTAATAAAAAATGTATTCACTCCTAGCTCTAACTTCCCTAGCAAATCTAACTCAAAACAAATAAATGCGTATTTGGCCTTTAACCACAGCGGACATTAATCTAAGACTGTAGCTGTGTTCAGAGACGGAATGTTTATAAAAGCCCTTAGCGTTACTGTACCTAATAGTAAGTGGTTAATAAATGGCATCTTCTGTCATGACTGAGAGTTACACTTCAGCCTAGAACAGAGTATGCAGACTTTCATTTGGTGATCCCCTCTGGCTAAAATAACTTAATGCTTTAAAATTTGCTGTATACAGCCGAAACCGGGGTGGCTCAGTGGATAGAGTGTCGGCCTGCAGACTGAAAGGTCCCGGGTTCGATTCCGGTCAAGGGCATGTACCCTGGTTGCTGGCACTTCCCTGGTGCGGGGCGCGCAGGAGGCAGCTGGTCGATGTTTCTCTCTCATCGATGTTTCTAACTCTCTGTCCCTCTCCCTTCCTCTCTGTAAAAAATCAATAAAATATTTAAAAAATAAAAATAAATAAAAATTTCTGTATACAGAATATTTTTATATATTGCTCATTACATAAAATGTGAAGAATACGACTTGGAAATCCACAGAGGCTGAGAGAGAGCCACCACAAAAAGAGCCTTTCAGGATAAGCCTGGTCTGAAATGGGCACACTGGTCCCCAGTCGGCTCGATGCATTCCAGAAGATCCTGGAATTACTGCGGAGATGGATGGGCCTCTGGCTCACAGTGAGGACAGGGAGGGCTGGGGAGAGTCACCCAAGGGCTCTGTTATTTTCCTCTTTTGTAAATGAAAAGGCTGAAGTCTGTGACTCATTTATGGTTTTTTGCTGTAGGGTTATCCTGTGCCTCGTCACAGGATAGAAATAAGTGCTGTAGAATAAAACTGTTGTGGGTGGATCCCTTCTGCTTTTACTCATGGTTACAAATGCAAGAAAAGAGAAAGAAATAATAGAGCAGTATTTTTCATCTATAGGTTGATCTTTATTTTTACTAAAATAACCCATTCATTATTCTTTTCTCTGTTAGCAAATTCAGTCATTTTTTTCTTCTATTTTTACTTTCAACTTGGTATCCTTAGAAATAGAACAAAGGCAAGTAGAATAAAGTGATATATGATAAATAAGTAAAGGACAAGAACTAAAATTATTTTTTAAATGGAATTAGTTTTCTGAAGGTTAACAAGACCAAAATAGTTAACAATAAGTCAATGTTGGTAGCTATTTTGTTTTCTAACTCATAATAGTTTAAAAAAAAAAAAAAAGACTATTGCCTAACCGGTTTGGCTCAGTGGTAGAGCGTCGGTCTGCGGACTGAAAGGTCCCGGGTTCGATTCCAGTCAAGGGCATGTACATTGGTTGCGGGCACATCCCTGGTAGGGGGTGTGCAAGAGGCAGCTGGTCGATGTTTCTCTCTCATCGACGTTTCTAGCTCTCTATCTCTCTCCCTTCCTCTCTGTAGAATATCAATAAAATATATATTTTTTTAAAAGACTATTGATACAGAGATTTCACATGCATTACCCTCACAATAGGATCCCTCAGTTCTAAAGTCATTTTTGTAAAACAAATATTATGTCATACCCATTCTGTCATTTTATTGATTTGAATTCTTAAGTCTTATTTTTAAAGATGGTTGTGAGAGGATATACATCTTTAACTGCTTATTTAATAACTGACTTTGAAATTTTTAAGTGTAAAAGTGGGAGAGTTATGGCTAAACAGAAAAATCAGTTGACATTTACAAATGTAAACTTATTTAGATCATTCTCAATTCAGTGTATTCAAGAACTTATATTTTCCTATGAGTAGCATGAGTTTTTAGAGCTGATAGCTCTCACCAAAGCTCAGTACTTAAGGATCACCTAAATTAGCACTGTTTAATTGCAAGAGTATTTTTATTACATCTTAAAATCATGTTTAAATCTATATACACAAATGGAAACATTTTCATATCAGATACTTTTCCCATAGCAGCAATATGCCTGCTCTATCTGAATAATACACTTTGGAAATTATTTCAATACATTCTCAAGTTTTGCTCCACTTTTAGTTTTGTTACTATTTAATATAATCATTTATATTCTAAACTAATGAATCATATGAAATATAAATGGTATAAACCTATATGCAAGCTGATCCTATGTAATAAAAGCTTAATGTGCTAAGTGTTCAGTCAATTGATTGGCCATTCAACCAATCAAAGTGTAATATGCTAATGATATGCTAAGGCAGCCCAACCACTCGCTATGATATGCACTGACCAACCACCAGGGGGCAAATGTGCCAGCTGGTAGCTTAGCTTGCTGGTTTAGCCAATTGGGACTGAGATGGCTGGACACATCCTGGAGCCCTCCCACAGTCCCTCCTGGGCTGGCCAACCTCCCACATCCCTCCCCTGCCACAATTGTGCACCAGTGGGGTCCTTTACGCCGGCAAATACGGTATATATCAAATATTTATTAAAAGTTTAAAAAGTGCCATGACCAGGAAGCTTGGTTGGTTAGAGCGTCATTCCAGTGCACCAAAGTTGCAGGTCACATCCCCAGTCAGGGCACATACAAGAATCAACCAATGAATGCATAAAAAAAGTAGAGTGACAAATCAATGTTTCTTTCTATTTCTCTCAAATCAATTTTTAAGAATTTTTAAACTTAAGTAGTGCTAAAGCTCTAGCTGGTTTGACTTAGTGGATAGAGTGTCAGCCTACAGACTAAAGGGTCCCTAGTTAGATTCCAATCAAGGGCACATGCCAAGGTTGCAGGCTTGATTCCCAGTAGGGGGAGTGCAGAAGGCAGCCAATCAATGATTATCTCTCATCATTCATGTTTCTACCTCTCTCTCCCTCTCCCTTTCTCTCTGAAGTCTATATATATATATATATATATTTACTCAAAACTTTTTTTTAAGTGCTAGAATTTGTGGGGAGCTCAAGATGAACAAGACATTGTCTTCAACTGAAAGAAAATCCAGTGGAGAGTTAAACTAACAAATAAAAAAGATACCTCTATATATATAAAAGCCTAAGCGACCATTATGACCAGACAATTGATGACTGGCCGGTAGCTATCATGTACACTGACCACCAGGGGCAGATGCTCAATACAGGAGTTGTCCCTGGTGGTCAGTGTGCTCCCACAGCCAACCTCCTGCTCCCATAGCTGGCCAACCTCCTGCAGTCCCTCCCCCTGGCCAGCCAGCCCCAATTGGGATTGGGTGAGATGGCCCTGATCACCCCTGATCGAAGGCCAGGCTGAGGGACCCCACCCATGATGAATTCGCGCACTAGGCCTCTAGTAACAATATAAAATTAAGATTTAAAGATAAAAATTAAAGACCTATACAGGATAGTACAAATCAATCATTTTGTTTAGCATACTGACTGGGCTCAGAAAAAGGGAAAGTTTTCCAGGTAGGGGTTAAGGTCCTGGCTGAGGAGAGCCGCAGGTGTGGCCAAAACAAGCAGAGTTCATTGCAGAACCGAGTTCTAAGTCTCAGGCCTAGGCTTGGGAATCCAGTCTCACTGGTCCCATTAACAAGATTCCAATGCAAAGTCCCTCACAGTGGCCCCAAGAACATGAAATGAGTCCCCAGACTCACCAACCTAGTCTGGTGGAACTCGACTAACAGTTGTCATATTTACTCCCAAGAAAATAATATTCCTATCAACCAGGGCCAAAACCTAATACTATAATTCTCAGTTTCAAAATTCGGAAAACTACACTCTAAGAAAAACTGGCTTCACTGAAGAATACTAAGGGAGAGATCAGACAGAATCATAGCATAAACAAAAGGTGTAGCAATAGCTGATCTGAAAGAGACAAGAAACTGCCTTGTTCTTTGGGAACTGAAGCAAAGGCCAACAGAGAACTGGAGACACAGAAATCTTATCTCAGCCTGCACAGAGTTTAACAGTGTTCACACACCAACCACTGATCAATCTTACTCTCTTAAAACTGAAATGTTTATACTTCTAACAACAAATTGCCAATAACATCAAGTTCACTCCACCCTCCTTGCAACAAAAGACCAAAGGTGTGAAAATGATAGTATCAATACCTTGTTTTTTTAGATCAATCTATTTTTAAAAGCACTCTTGCCTATCACCGTGGTAGAATCTGCTAGACACAACAGCTTTGAGTTAAAGGTTACAGTGCATTGTCAAACTGTATTCCCAGCTCTGTGATCCAGTGTGTGAAAGGGCTTTATCAGGGGAAGCAAAGGATGAACATTCTGCTTTGGAATTCAACAAGACAGAACTCCCACACCACCTTCCTTTGGGGAAAGATATAAAATATTTAGTCTTCCCATGTACTTTGTAAAAATCATCTGGTTGCCTACCAGTTGCAAGATTTCCTTTCAGTTGTAAAAACATAACAAGTAAATATGTTTTTGAAGTATTTCCCTTAATTATCAGAAGAAATAGTCTACATACATCCTCTCCCTTCCTCGTGGTTCACAATATCCAAGAATTGTGATCTGATCGCTAGAGTCTACTTCAACTATAAATGTTTAATAAGAGTTTGACACCAAATACGGATCTGGTTCTTGCCACAGGGGGTGGCAACTAACACCAGAGCAGGAGCTGAGATGTAGAGCACCTGGTGTTCCCAGATCGTGGGAGGCAGCTGGTGTGGAGCAATCTACGTGGCACACACAGCTATCGATGGGGCACTTCTAGTTAATAAATACCAGGTGAAGGGGCATTTGAACTAAGTCAAAAATTCACTGGCCACTGGGTAAGGATGACAGTGTTTGAGCAATAGAACAGTTACAGCAATAAAACAAATCATTGGTCACTATAACTTCTAAGTGGTGACGATCCACTGTACTTTGAGCTCCCTGTGAAGCACTGCTTACTCACAGAGCTCATCGAGATTCCGAGTCCTTTCATTTCTAACCGCAGGCCTTACCTGCAAGCAGGTGGACGGAGCTGAAGCACTTCTCCAGTTTACCCAGAAGTACGGTGAGAAAACAGTCTGAGGATAGAGAGGCAACATCCTGGGAGCTCTGATCATAAACTACAACCTTCTGACTGCAATCGATGTCGACCTAAAACGCAAATGTGTGAGACTGTTAGGAAGGACATGGAGAAAAACAATCCCAAAAACCGCTGGTGCTGAAGCCAATGAGTGCTTCCTGTTTTCAATTAAAAATCTGAGGGGAAAAGGAAAAAAACGAGATACAGTCAACTTACTGGATAAACTTAGCATACACCAGGTATATGGTTTAAATGCTTGTAAAAATCAACTTTTATAGGCAACTTGATGCTATTTCTGTGTAGGTGTGCTAAAAACTACTTGGCTTTAAATCCTTAACACTCTAAAAGGGTAAAGCATAACAGTCCTTGAAATAAAAAAACATTTAAAAATGGTTTCTATATAACAAAGAAATCAGTTTAATAAAATTAAAACATGAACTCACTTTGATTCCTAAAGAAAAGAAATAGCCTTATCTATCACGAAGATGATATTTTGGATACTAAGAATAACTCCTTGAGGATAATATGCATATGTCCTGACCAAGGTTACCTTACTTTCCTATAAATCAAAAGCACTTTCTAATATAATTTTTCTGTCTTCCCAAGGCAATTGAAAAGAATGATTTCCTTTCAATATATTTGCAGGTAATACCAAATAATGTGTTAATGCCTTGTCAATACATATACTATTACATGTTAATACATAATTACCAATAAATTATTAATAATATAATTATTAACTATAACTTTGTATTAGTGTTTAATTTAAAAAAACAAAACACAATTTTAACAAGTCATTAATGGAAAAGCAGTCCCTGACAAATTAAAACAAGTTAACCCCTCTGTTTAGTTTAGAAGTATTCTTAAATGTGACGGTTTGGTTAATAAATTTATTGAGGCATCAAACTTCCTCAAATTATTTTCTCCCCTTAAAGGGAGGCTTTGTTTAAAAATTTTCCCCATTCAGTGTGTCCATTTATTCTAAAAAGGAAAAAAAAAAAAAGCATTTACCTTATGTTTTGCTGAATGCTGGATGAGTTCTGTAATTAACACTTTGTCCTGTTGCAACCTTCGCTTCATAAGCTTGGAACAGTTGATATTAATGGCTTCCAAAATGTGGGATGTATTGTATTCCACAAATGGCCGGCTATCAATTAGCAGCACTTTTTCCGTTCCACTTTCCAGCAGAGCCACCAAGCTCTCAGTAACAATTTGAGTCCCAGTCATCTCATGGGCCATGGCAACAGTAAGTCCTCTTTTCCCACCTCCTCCTTTAATTGGCCACGATGATGTAATGGTGGTGCGCTCAAAGGCTCAGCCACTCCATTGTACTAACATGTATGAGGTCAGGCTGGTGGTAACTGGCAAAAGGAGAGTTAAACCCATTTTTCAGCAAAAGCCCTCCAAGTGAATGTCTCTTTCTCTTTCCCGCTGATGTGCTCTTGCAAAGGATTCCGTCCACAAAGCAGCCCCTCACATTTGATTCATAAAGAGATGACTGGAATAACCATCCCACAACAAAAGATGCTTTGGGGCAGCCGGTGCATTACGTCATTCTTTACCTTTGCTCCCTGGCTCCAACAGCTTGGCACTGGGCTGAAAAGCCTACATGAAGGGAGACAGACAGACAGAAAACAAAACAGGGGGTCAAAAAAAAGAAAGAGCACCGGATTAGAGAGAGTATATGATTCACAATATTTACTCCATTAATCTAATTCCACACTTGATGCACTGTTTCATCTGAACAAACAAACAAAAAGGACAATTGGGTATGACTTCAGAAAAGCATTCTAATGATAATTCAGTTTCACCCCAAAATATGAAAACACAGAGAAGACAAAACAAGACACATTCTTGAATTATATTCACCAGGGGCCTGGAATGAAATGAGTTACAGCATGAAATTAAAAGAGCTATATAAAGCTGCTTGAAGTTTTATTATTCCAAATGGTTATCCTCCCTTTTCTTTGCTTACTTCTTAAAAAACAGCACAAAGGAACAATAGCCTAGAACCAGGGTAGCAATCCCCTATTTTCAGAACAACAAAAATATTTTCTGGCAGCTGCGCCCCTCTAGGCGACCGCTGGCGGGGTGCGCCAGGAGCGGAGTGACCGCAGTGGGAGGCGGCGCCCGGGCGGCCGCCCATGAGGGGAACAATCAGACCGTCTTCACGGAGGAGCAGCTGGACAACTACCAGGCCTGCACCTTCTTCCATAAGAAAGACATCCTCAAGCTGCACACGCGCGCGATTCTACGAGCTGGCCCCCAACCTGACCCCCATGGACTACAGGAAGAGCCCCATTGTCCAGATGCCAGAGCTCAGAGAACCCATTCAAGGAGTGAGTGGATCATGGCGTTCTTCTCGGAGGACGGTGAGGGCAACCTCACCTCCGACGACTTCGTGGACATGTTGCCCGCGCTCTGGGAGTCGGCGCCCCGCAACCTCAAGGCCAACGACACCTTCAAGATCTACGACTTCGGCACGGACAACTTCATCTGCAAGGAGGACCGGGAGCGGACGCTGGCCCTGCTGACCTCATCGGAGCTGGAGGACAGGATGGTGCTGGTGTGCGACAAGGTCATGGAGGAGGCTGACCTGGACGGCGGCGGCAAGCTGGGCTACTACAACTTCGAGGACATGATCGCCAAGGTACCCAAGTTCCTCAGGACCTTCCAAATCCGGGTCTGAGGACGGCTTGAGGTCTCGGGCCCGGACGCCCACCATCCATCCGCCTCTGCTGTCTGCACAGTTTTGACCTCCCAGATCCCAGGATGGAAGCCGCAGCCTCCGGGGCTGACACCCATCTACATTTCCTCGGCCCTTTCAGCAAAAAAAAGCCTTCACCGGGGAAGGAGGGCTTGCCAGGCTCCTGTGGTCCAGCCCAGGCACCACGGCCCCTCAACCACCCCTGGGCCTGGTCCTCTCCCCTCAGAAATGCCCCCTCCCGCAAGGGCAAGGCCAAGGCCAGGCACCTGAGGGGAGTTGGGGGGAACCGACCTGTCCATGTGCTAGAAACACAATCGGGCCACCCAGGGCAACGGGAGGAGAAAACCACAAGATTTAAAAATATATATATTTTTATTGAATTCAGAAAGAAAGGGAGAGGGAGACAAAGAGAGATACATCAATAATGAGAGAGAATTGTTGATTGGCTGCCTCCTGCATTGCCCGCTACGGGGGGATGGAGCTCACAACCCAGGCATGTGCCCTGCAGCAATCGAACCGTGATCTCCTAGTTCTTACGTCATTGTTCAACCACTGAGCCACGCCAGCTGGCTGGGCGAGGATGAGATTTTCATGAACTATGCAGTATTTTTGTTTTGTTTTGTCTATTGTTTTTTTAAAATTCTTTATTGTTTAAAGTATTACATGAGTCTCCTTTTTCCCCCCCATTGACCTCTCCCTCGCCACCCTTCCCCCAAGCACAAGCCCTCACCCCCCTACTGTTTTGCTCACATTCAGGTTTACAGTACAAGTCCTTTGATTGATCTCTTACCCCCACAACCTCCACCTTCCCTCATAGGTTGGACAGTCTGCTCCATTCTTCTATGTCTCTGGTTCTATTTTTGCTCATTCCACAAATGAGTGAGATCATGTGATGTTTATCTTTCTCTGACTGGCTTATTTCGCTTAGCATAATGCTCTCTAGTACCATCCATGCTGTTGCAAATGGTAAGAATTCCTTCTTTTTTCACAGCAGTGTAGAATTCCATTGTGTAGATGTACCACAGTTTGCTGATGATTCACAGACTAGTGGACAGTGCACACCTCGTGGTTGGGAAGGCGGACACCGGGACAGGGCCCTGGGGCCCTTGGTTCACATAGTTTCACACTGGGAAGGGCGGGGAGGCGGGGAGATGAGATGGGGGCAGGTGGGGCAGGTGGCAGCCCAGCTGTGGGGCTGGAGAAAGATTGCACAGCTTGTGCAATCTCCCTATGCAATCTTTCTCCAACCCCACAGCTGGGCTGCCGCCAGCC
Source organism: Vespertilio murinus (assembly GCA_963924515.1). NCBI lineage: Eukaryota > Metazoa > Chordata > Mammalia > Chiroptera > Vespertilionidae > Vespertilio > Vespertilio murinus. The sequence goes on along the minus strand of OZ004707.1, from coordinate 174,080,579 downwards.
CCACCTGCCCCCTTCTCATCTCCCCGCCCCCCCGCCCTTCCCAGTGTGAAGCTATGAGAGCCGTGCGCCCCAGGGCCCTGTCCCGGTGTCCGCCTTCCCAACCACGAGGCATCCTCACGGTGTGCACTGTCACAAGTCTGTGAAATGAGAGTAAAAGGCTTTCCTGTGGTTTGAGAATTACTGTAATGGTAATTAGAGTACAGATACACACACACTCACACACATACACATGCACACCAAGGAGCAAATAGCACACACCCCTTTAAATTGCCCTCAGGAAAGAGGAGAGGCATGGAAACAGGAGGTTCTATAAATTCCAGTTGCCTTTTAAGAAAGAGAGATTAAGATGGCTGATATCCCTGCCATACCAACCGCTGAGCTCATTGATGGGGCCTGTGATATACCCAGCTCCATCCAAGACAGCCTCAGCTATCACCCTGGCCAGTCCCCCGGCTCCTCTGGAGTTCCATGACCCTTTACGGCCTTGTGCCTCATTCTACGGGAATCACTGACTCCCACATTAGGAAATCTCACACCCTAAACCTGGGACTCAAGGACAGCAACCTACACATAACAAAGCCCTTCACACTAGACCCAATGCTTCCCTGTCTCGCCAAACTTCTATAATCAACCATTTCCTGATTGACACTAGTTGGAGTTTTGTGTCCACAGCTTGGACCTCACTCTGACCTTCAATATTCTCAGATTCCCATCTCCCCTGGTCCATCTGTTTATATGAAATTCTCTACTCCATAAATCTAGATGTCTGTGGGCATTCAACTTCTAAAGGATAAACTATTTGATGGAAGAGGTTTTGTATTACACTTCTTACCTCCACAGTGCTTTGTGCTTCAGATAATTTGCAGTATTATAAGTATAATCCTCCTTTTTCCAAAAACAATATAAGATACGGAGTAAATATCTGATTAACTGATTTCAGATCAGGATGGTAGGGCCCTCAAACATCACCAGGTCCTACTTCCTAATTTTAGACTTACAAATTAGAAACTGAGGCACAGAGAAGAGGCAGGAGAGCACAAAGAGAAGTGGCCATGTACATGTTACATAACTTTGGACAAATTATGTCATCTCTCCGAACGGCGGTTTCCTCATCTAGAACATTGGCCTTGTCCCCTCAGTTTGTTTTTGGGACAAAATTATCTAGGTTCTCTAAATCAAGTAAGTAAAAAAGCAACTACACATCACTATACAGGGAAATGAGGGGAAATGGTGAACAGAGCGGCCCTGCACCTGGAATCTAAAAGACACCACTCAGCAGCTAAAAACAGAAGCTACTCCATCCTGCCACAGTCCAGCTTCAACCAAGCTGTGTCTTTCATATGGAGCCAGACACACAGTGAGAAGGCACCTGAGAAATCAGCTCAGCACCCCCACATTTTACAAATCAGCTCCACAGACTGCATTATTTATCCATTTCTTGTCTTCATTATATTATGATACTTATTTTTAGTACAGCTTAATGGCAAGAGGCACACAAGTCATCCCCATCTTCAAATGAAGAGGCCAGAGCAGAGAATTTGTCCTAGCCAATCAACTAGTGCACTTACAAAGCACCTGCCAAGGACACAGCACTGAACCAAATCAGGTCCTGACTGCCCAGTGACACAGTTCACAGCCATGTCAGGTCCTGTACGCAGATTGTCCGATTCCCAAGGCAGGGCTCCTACTACTGGGTTACCCTGTTTTCCATAATGACACTGAGCCGAGGAAGAATGACGTGACTTGTCCGTGAGGGTGCCCGGTGGCACAGAAAGTGGAAATGTGAGAACAGGAGCAAGTGGACTCCAACAATGGCTCCGAGTCTCCGAGTCTGATTGGCTCCTCGAAACGATAAAATCCGGAGGGGACAAAGCAGTTATCTGGGTTAGCAGATCAATGGACAAAGGGAGGGAGATGACAGCAAACATGCAAAAGCTGACTTAGAAAGTTCTCATCTTTGCTTCCCCTCAGCCGAATCTCCTAAGCCCAAATCACTGAAGCCAACAACAGGCTACAGCAAACACCCGGAGGAAAACAGTCATTCTTACCCAGAGAACTGGAGCCAAGAGTTCCACATACAAAAAAAGACACTTTCCTGACCAAGCAAAGGTATGGCTCAGTGGATAGAGCGTCAGCCTGCGGACTGAGGGGTCCCGGATTCAATTCCGGTCAAGGGCATGAATTGGTTTCGGGCACATCCCCAGTGGGGAGTGTGCAGCAGTCGGCTAATCAATTTCTCTCTCATCAATGTTTCTGGCTTTCTATCCCTCTCCTTTCCACTCTGTAAAAAAATCAATAAAGTATTTAAAATAAAATAAAAAATAAAAACATGACCCTAAGAGGAGAATGTGATCGAAGCAGAGGGTGGAAGTGACATGAAGATCCTGTCCGGAGGCCAGCAGGAGCCGTCCTGTTATGCCTTTATGCCCAATGTCAGATTTCCCCCAAATCCACTACGGCAGATGGACTTGTGTGTCGTCTCCCTTCAGAAGACAACTAAGTAACACTTTTCTATGCATACAATAAAGCTTTCTATTTCTCTAAAATAAAAACTAACATTTATCATACTAAAGTCCAGTAACCTTAACCAAAGCCACAAAACAAACATTTGCAAAGTATTTCACTTTCAGAAGTAAAGTTTTTTAAAATTGTATTTACAAAGGTTTAGAGATAAGTAGGGGCTTAATCACAAGGAACAACAGTCTGTAATTATTGGAATTGAGAGTCTAGATCAGTGGTCGGCAAACTCATTAGTCAACAGAGCGGCAAACCACGGCTCACTAGCCGCATGTGGCTCGCGAGCCGCAGTTTGCCGACCACTGGGCGAAGGCAACATTTTAGTATAACAAAATAACTATCCAAATCAGGAAATAAAACGGGCAAGTCCCCTTAAAAATGCCAATTTGGGTAGAGGTTACATTCCAGCAAACAATTTGTTTTATATTTAGAACATTTAGTATTAACATGAGTTGTAGAAGAGCCTTTCCCCTTTAATACATAATTTTTACAGTTTTTCTGTGTCATTTATTTTATGTTTTAGACTCCACTTGGTTACATATATAAATGTATCTTTGATTTTATAATGAAAAATCATAAGTTTTATCTATTGAAATTCACTCTGCATCCAACTTTGCAAGAATATCAATGAAATAGAGAATAGTACTGCCCTGGCCAGTGTGGCTCAGTTGGTTGGGTGTTGTCCTGTGCACCAGAGGTTGCTGGTTCTATTCCCAGTCGGAGCCCATGCCTAGGTTGTGGGCTTGATCCCCAGGGAGGGGAAAGAAGAGGGGTGTGCAGGAGGTAAGCCGATTGATGTTCTGCTCTCAAATAGATGTTCCTCTCTCTCTCTCTCTCTCTCTCTCTCTCTCTCTCTCTCTCTCTTTCCCTTCCTCTCTCTCTAAAACTAATATAAAAAATCTTTTTAAAATAAAAATATTTTACAATATTTTTAAAGTATACTACTAAATTAGTTGTGGTCAGAGAACCATAAGTCAAGACTATTTTAATGATAAGGTTAAGTTGTGGAAGGAACAATACAAAGCCCAACTGTTTTAAAAATTTGCCATTAATCAGCTATGAGGAAAAATATTTGTTTTTTATTTTCTTCATTACTTGCAGCCTTTAAAGCTAGTACCCAACAAGAAATTTTTAAAATATTAAAATCCTTCTTAAATTGTTCTATTAAGCAGCTCTCTCCTCTTCTGAGATGAGGCACCAGTCTTTTCAACTTGCAGATGCAATCCTGGCTTCTAGGTCAGGCATACCGACACTAGGTATATATTTCACACACACACACGCACACGCACGCGCACACGCACACACGGTGAGAACCCTTCTCAGGCACGGTTGCCACATCTACCCATCGGTTATTTTCTCTCAACAGCCAACAGTCCTCTGCTGCCCTAGCATACCCACCCCCACCAAGGGCCACACAAGGCCCACGGCACAAGGGCCCTGAACACCCACCCCACTGGTCTGAAAAGGGGATCCATGAGAGGGCAGGGTTACCCTCCGAGAGGCATGTTTCCATTTTAAACACTTCTTTCCCACAAATCCTCAGGAGGAGGAAGAGGATCCTATGGCTATGCGGTGCTTCAGGGGACTGTTCAGTGAGGAGAGTGACGGAGCCTTATTTGGCTGAGCTTGAGCTCAAAGTTAAAATTCTCAGAGAATTTATGGGAAGAATATAATCAGGTGAGAAGTTTACTTTTATTAAACTACAGGCTAGTCTTAAAATTTTTTCCCTTCAATAAAAATGAAGAAATAGGCAACAAGATACACCAAACAGCTTTTCATAGAGCCTTAAGTATAGACTTTCAGTAACAGAAAATTTGAACAAATCACAAGGGGAAAAAAGCAAGCCACGATGTCTGGAAGCAGGCAAGAACACACTGCACATTGACCATCTTCACTCTACACCGACTAAAGCAACTCTGCCTCATATGCAGGAACTCTGAGGTCTGATATCTGGTAAGATATATTCAATTAAAAGCGTGCGCGCGCGCGCACGCACACACACACACACACACACACACACCATATTAACCAAAACCAAGAAGGCTATATGAGCTTCATATGCTTTTTAGTTGCTTATTAATGTCTTCACTATATTTTCTTACTCCAAAATAGAGGACACATATTCTGACACGTGGTGGCAATATGGAATGGACTGCTTGAAGCACAACTGTCTAAGACAAGACGACAACACTTGTTAGCACCATAAAATCCAGTCACCTCACACCAACTTAACAGCACTGTTGAAGAACCCACTCCTACCAGCGGCTCTGGTGTTCACATATGTCTCAGGGATCCACAGATACAGGCCGGAAGAGCTGCCGTCCTCCACGGACTAAACGTGATGCCTTTGCTGCAGACCCAGGCCGGCCCGGACGGAGTGCAGATCTGGGAGAAGTCCCCACCGGTTCTGCTAAGGGAGAGCCCTGCACTCCTGGAGCTGCCGCAGGCGGCCCCCGTCTTTGTTTCTTAGCGCTGCCTCCTGGTACTGTCCACCTGTTTCACCAGCTCCCCTTCCCTGGTCCATCTAAGCTCTCCTCTTCCTTCCACCAAACCATGTATCTTTCCTAGACACGGCCCCCGCCCTCCTAGGCTCCCTAGACACAGCCCCCACCCTCCCAGGCTCCCTCTCGTACCCCTCTCCAGTTAGTGCTTCCTCCTGGCACCCTGTCTGAGAACTGACTCGCCTCTGAGAAGAGGGGCCAGGAGATGAGGTGGTGGGAGCGGGAATGGAAGAATCCCCGAGTGGAGTCCCTGGGCAAGAGAAGATGCGGCCAGGGGCTGGTTCAGTCTAGGAGTTGAGGAGAAAATGTTTTTGGGAGGATATTCACAATAAAGATGGGCATGAGGCGCAAGAGGAGAGATTCAGAACAAATCAAATGGAGGTCAGATGGTGCATCTTGGTTTTCTTAACTCATTCAGCCGACTAACAAATAGTTACCGGGTGGCCTCACAAGGACCACGCACTGCTGTGGGAAATGCAACAAAACTGAACTGGGCAAAAATCCCTGTCCTCTCAGAGCTCCTCACTTAGTGATGGGAAACACATCGTAACCAGCAACAACAAAAGCAGAGCATGTTACATGACAGATGGTGTAAGTGCTATGGATAAAAAATAAAGCCGGGGAGGAAAGAGGGGAGTGGGGCGCATGGTTAAAATGTTGAACAGAGCCGTCAGAAGAAGCCTTCCTCTAACGGGTAAGTCGAGATCGTGAAGGCGGGGGGAGTGTAGGTGGACACCTGGGGGACTGCAGCTCTCTGTCTGTGTCAAAGGCCCGAGGCCGGTGAGTGTACTGGCCAAGGTAATGCCAAACTGGGCAGATGCTAATAAAAAAATGTGGCAGATGTTCAGTTTTTCTTCAAAACTATGATTACATCCACAAAGCATCTCCAGATCCTTGAACTTTTAAAATACATACACATGAAAATTTAGCACAATTCCTTCCATAAAGCTACACGGGGAGAAACTGTGGTTACTACATTAGTGCATTATTTGCCAAAGAAATACTGTAATAAGAAAGATTAGGTTAATGCTAATTTAATACAATTCCTCCAACTCCACAAACATTTTGTACCTAATAAAAGAATCTTGGCTTTCTAGCACAGACTATAGTAAAATATCAAAGACACGTTAAACAAAATGTATACTTGAATAGGTCTATATAACAAGGAAGTAGTTAATTTAAAGAAGCATTCCAGGCAGCTGATAGTAAGGCTCAGTGATTGAGCGTCAGCTTTGCGGCAAGAATTCACTGGTTCTATTCCTGGTCAGGGCACATGCCCGGTTGTGGGCTCGATCCCCAGCAGGGGAAGTGCAAGAGGCAGACAACCAATGTTTCTATCTAACCCTCTCTCTAAAAATCAATAAAAGTATTTTTTTTAAAAAAAACAAGAACACACTCCATTAAAACAAAGAAAAAATGCTTTCTAGGAGCTCTCCTTGTCAGAAGGTGTATCAAATACCACACGGATTTTGTAAGCTAGATTACTCAATTCAAGGGGCTGTAAACTAATATAAGTTTATAATCTTTATCAATGCCCCATCTTTAGCCCACCCCCACCCCACAAACAACAAAATCCCACTGCATGAAGGATAAAGTGTACTTTCCTGACAAAGAGCTAACTTACTAAAGATACTGCAACCAGGGTAAACACCTAGACATTTTAGTAACATTTAGTAATATTTAATTTCCCAAAGAAGATCAGAAGGTTCTGGGAACAAGAAGAAAAACAATTTAAAAAAAATCATTGACACTGCCCTAGCCGGTTTGGTTCAGTGGACAGAGCATTGGCCCTTGGACTGAAAGGTTGTGGGTTCGATTACAGTCAAGGGCATGTGCCTCAATTGCAGGCTGGATCCTCAGCCCTGGTAGGGGTGCATGTGGGAGGCAACCAATCAATGTGTCTCTCTCACAATGACTTTTCTCTCTCCATCTCTCCTCCTCCCTTCCACTCTCACTCTAAAAAAAAAAAAAAAAAAAAAAAATCAATGGAAAAATATCCTCAGGTGAGGATTAACAACAACAAAAATTATCAACCCCAAACCTCCCTTGAGCCCAACTTTATAACAATAATACTCCAGAACTAAAATGCCAAACTACATTCTCCTGAAGATAATGTCAAAATAGCTTACAAGAATATTTTCAAGGTGACTTATAAGAAACTGCCTCACCATTCAGGTAAAATACAGAAAAGGGCTACAGGGGCAGCAGAGGGGATTGGCTAAGTAACTTATAAATTATGAAAAGCCCTGCAGCACAGCATCATGCAACATTTTAAAAGGACGATATAAAAGTATAATTTTTGACATGAAAAGATGGTCATGACATAATAAGAGAATAAAATCAAGTTACAGAACAGTAAGTAAAATAGGACATCAAATACCCACATAGATACAAAGTTCTGCTTGGGTAAAGAAAGGTAATATATTATTTTTCATAATCTTGGAAAGTTTATGACATACCCCTGCAGGGGTGGGCAAACTTTTTGACTCGAGGGCCACAGTGGGTTCTTAAACTGGACCGGAGGGCCGGAACAAAAGCAACCTGACCATGCTGGCACTCTCATCTTGGGCTGCTGGTGAAGGAGCGGAGGGGAGAGCAAGAGAACCCTCTGCTCTTTCGGCTCCGCGGGCCGGATAGAACAGCCGAATGGGCCGGATCCGGCCCGGGGGCTGTAGTTTGCCCACGGCTGTCCTAGAGACAGGTAGCAGTGTCTGCAGCAGTCCTGCCTGCACGCCCCCTCCTCAGTGCTGTGAAGTATGGGTTCAGGCGAGGTAAGAAGATGAACTAATAACAATATAGAATAATCTATGTTTACTCTCAAGGTAAAAGCTGAATTTCTGCTTCACCAGACTAACCAGACTTAAAAATAATTCCTTTCAATAACAGTAATGTTTGAAAGGGGAGGCAAACAAGAAAAAATTAAATTTTAAATCACACACTCGTCACTATACAGCTGGGCTTTTAAAGCAGGTCAGCTGGAGGATGACTCATAATGCAAAAGTTTTTTCTGTATACAAAGAATTTATAGCTAGTTTTCATTTTAAATCAATATATTCCCTAACACTCTTTTTTAAAAAAAATACATTTTTATTGATTTTTATTGATTCCAGAGAGGAAGGGAGGAGGAAAGTCAGAAGATAGAAACATCAATGATGAAAGAGAATCACTGATCGGCTGCCTCCTGCACACCCCCTCCTGAGGAGCAAGCCCAAAACCCAGGCGTGTCGCCCTGACCCGGAATCAAACTGTGACCTCCTGGTTTATAGGTCAACCCTCAACTACTGAGCCACACCCGTTGGGCCCCTAACACTCTTAAAATGTATTTTATTTCATAAAATTTCAAAAACAAACCTGTTTAAAGCATTGCAAGTAAAATATAGTATGACTTTCATTCTTCTCACTGCAAAAGCACAAAACCTTTTGACAAAGTACACGGTGAGCAAAAGGAGGTTTATAGTTATAAGGGAAACACCAAGTTTATTCTTGTATTATTGTTTATTAATTATTGTACTGTTTTCCATACGAACAACTGTGAACCTACTTTTGCCCAGCCCTGCACATAGAGCAGCCTCGTCACCGCTCCGGAGAGACCCGCACAACAAGCCTTGAACACATTCCAGGCTCGGCCTTCAGGCCCGGACCACACCTGCTTCCGAGGCCCCGAGGCTAAAAATAACTCTGGGGCCTCAAAATGGGCCGGTGGCCAGGCCCAGGGTAGCTGCAGGGCCCTTGCTCCGCTCCATTAACGGTAAGCACAGGGGCTACAAAATTCTAGGCACAAAAACTCTACCGCTGGCTTCTCTCTTTGTACCTCCATCCTGGGCCTGCTCAGTTTCTTTGCCCCTTGGCACCAAAACTAACCCCAGGAACTTAGAAACAGTGAGGTTTTATGGTGTATTGTTTGTGGGTTTTTTTTGTTTGTTTGTTTTTTTAAAAATATATTTTGTTGATTTTTTTTTTTACAGAGAGAAAGAGAGAGGGATAGAGAGTTAGAAACATCGATGCGAGAGAAACATCGATCAGCTGCCTCTTGCACACTACTGGGATGTGCCCACAACCAAGGTACATGCCCTTGACAGGAATTGAACCCGGGACCTTTTGGTCCGCAGGCCGATGCTCTATTCACTGAGTCAAAATGGTTTCGGCTATGGTGTATTGTTTAAAAAAAAAAACAAAAAAAAAACAACTGGCCGAAACTGGTTTGGCTCAGTGGTAGAGCGTCGGTCTGCGGACTGAAAGGTCCCGGGTTTGATTCCGGTCAAGGGCATGTACATTGGTTGCGGGCACATCCCCGGTAGGGGGTGTGTAAGAGGCAGCTGGTCGATGTTTCTCTCTCATCAACATTTCTAGCTCTCTTATCTCTCTCCCTTCCTCTCTGTAAAATATCAATAAAATATATTTTTTTTAAAAAATGGATCAGGAGTCAGGCAACCTAGTTCCTAATTTCAGCTCCTCTACAAAAAGCTAAAATGCCTATCGAGTCACTTGACATCCCTAAGCCTGTTTTTTCCTTACCTGTAGAAGGAGGAATCCTGCAATCACCTGACATCTAAGGATGGCTTCACCACGAATATGATATCACTGTCAGTGCATTTAGGAAGGGTGCCTAACAGAGTCAGAGCAGCAGGCGGATCTGATTATGAAGCAGTCGGCTGAGGAGTTAGAGTTTATACCCTCCAACACAGATTAAAATGGGTGACTCCTGGACATGGCTCCACAACAGCACGGCCCCTGTTTCAGGCCATTTCTTTTGTGGAGCATCCCCAATGTTTGCCCTGAGCTCGCGCCTCCCACTTCTCTGCAGGAGCCGCCCCTGGAAGTTGCTATCCTATCAGGTGAGGAAGAAAGAGAGGGAGGGAGGCCAGGGGGCAAAGGCCTCACTGTCCACTCTAGGCTCCCAGGCTGTGCTAATTTAAGTCACGGCATCTGTCCCCGCTCTGGGCCCGGGGTTAATGATACCCGGAAGCTGCACCACAGGGCAAAGCAGGTGGCAGGGCCAGGGCCTGGGCAGAAGTCACAGCACCACAAGGCAGCAAGGAGCCCAACGTCTGCAGGGCAGCCCACCACGGGCAGTCAGAATGTTGCCGGTCCTCACCCCTACTTTCCCACTTAGTCCTTTTCACCTTCTGTCTTCTCCCTCTAATTTGGCTCCATCACATCTTCTAACGGCAGTTTCTATTTGTCCTTAGAGGCTCTGCTGTTTCCCTCTCACCCTCTCCTCTTCATGTTCATCTTAATTTCTCTCTTCAAGGTTATAGCAAAGCCTCTCCACTTTCAGTGTGTGTGTGGGGGGGGGGGTGCTGAGGCCCTGGATGTGTCACTATTATAATGAGCAATTCTAACTGCTCCAGACTGACTGATCTGAGACAGTCATCCACAGATTCAGGTATCTTATCAACCTTTAAAATCCTTCACTTGTTAGTATAAAATAAAATTTTTTATTATGGTCGAAACCGGTTTGGCTCAGTGGATAGAGCGTCGGTCTGTGGACTGAGGGGTCCCGGGTTTGATTCCGGCCAAGGGCATGTACATTGGTTGCGGGCACATCCCCGGTGGGGGGGGTGCAGGAGGCAGCTGGTGGGTGTTTCTCTCTCATTGACATTTCCAGCTCTTATCTCTCTCCCTTCCTCTCTGTAAAATGTCAATAAAATATATATTTTTTTAAAAAAAATTTATTTTGGAAGAGGTAAACTTTGGTATTTCATCCATGGTTATACTGAGTAGAGACAATTAATTCAGTACCTTACATTTGCATTAGCCCCCAAATGCCCCGATGACCCAGACACTAGAGTTCAACCCCTATCTAAACTCTCAGAAGAAGACACAAATCCTCCATGTTTTCACATTAGATACTAAGAAAACTAGCAAGATCTAAATTACTGTATAAACTATTGCTCAAGTTCTTAGAACAGAAAGTAACCTCTGCACATACGGGCAAAACTGTCTGTCCACAGTCTGCCACCACGCCAGCGGCGGCCAGCCTGCCCGCTCTTCTCCCCCCCCCCCAACTGTGGGTCAGCCATCAGTTCTCTTCTCGTCTGAGCACAAACCTCATCTAGAGGACCTTCCATGAGAAATAAGAATGGTGTTTCTATTTGTTATTTGGTATTTTTTTCTTTTTAAAGAGATTACTCTGTCACTTTGGATGGTATTAACACTTTGCTCCCTCTATAAATTCTGGTGTGATATCAGTCAGGTAAGGAGAAGTCACACACAGAAGTGAGCACCTTCCAAATCCAGTCTCAGTTTCCCACCCTGAAAAATACCCATGTTTGTAGTGGTCTCAGTTAAATTAACAAAGGTTCTAAACCAATATAGGGTCCTGTGGGAAAAACAGAATAGATGCCAGGTCCCTGATATTAATTAGTTGAATAAAAAGTGACATTTGGAAAAATATAAAAAGATGTGCTAGCAGATGTATCCTATACACACCTATAGACATATAAACATATAGATATATAGATATAGAGGTATATAGATATATAGATATATAGATATAGATATGTAGATATATAGATTACTTTCTGGTTTAATACAAGGCAATGTTCCTTTTCCAAATGTAAACGTCATTATCAAAAGACCAAATATTCCAAATTAAAAATCAAAGCAAAATCATTAAAAATACAATAGGTTTGCTACAAGTAAAATGCAGTACAAAGGAGGCCACAGCCTTGTCTATTAAGAAATTCAGTGACTTATCTATCAAAATACCCAACATCACCATCTCACCTAAAATGTAGTCCATGGCACGGAGCCCAAGAACAATGTCCACAGAGCTGTGCTGTTTTATCCCACTGCAACAGGTTCAAAAGAAACCTATTCACATTTGTTATCAACACATTTAAGCACTAAGTATCAGAAACTACAAGGCCTTCTGATACAATGCAGTAAATGTTCAGTTTTTCTCTCTGCAAATAGTGTTTGTTCTTCTGCATTCTAGGGTTGTGGACTTCAGTGTGTAAAACCCCAGAAGGGAAAATTAAATGGGTTAGTGGAATTGAAAACCTACTATATTCAATTTCCTATGAGCAACTTCCCACTCTGTTTAATCACAGGAATCATTCAGGAACTCGATAAACAAATGTGATAAAATGGAATACCATTCAGTCAGAAGATGAAATACTGCCATTTGCATGGATCTTGAGTATCATGCCAAGTGAAAGAAGTCAGACAGAAAAAGATAAGAACCATATGATTTCACTCATATGGGGGATATATAACAGAAAGCAATAAATGAACAAACAAAACAAACTCATAGACAGAAAACAGTATGGAGGTAAAGGGGACTGGGGCGCTGAAGAGGGTAAAGAGTATCAAATATATGGTGACAGGAGACTAGATTTTAGGTGATGAGTACACAATGCAATATACAAATGATATATTATAGAACTCTACACTTGAACCTTATATAATGCAATTAACCAATGTTACCCCAAAATAAATTTAAAAATTTGTCCCATTCTCTTTTTTTACCTAGAATATGACAAGGCATTTAATGTCCCACTTTTATTTTATATCTTTTATTTTCATTAAATACCTTCTCATTGTAAAAGATTCAAATGAAAGGAACATGTAAAGAATAAAGATAAGGCAGCAGTAGACAGATATATGAAGGAGAGAGGGATTTATAATTTTAAATAGAATAACCAGTGAAAGCTCCATCAAGAAGTGACATTTGAGTAACAAACGCAAAGTGGTTAGGCAGGTTATTTCTGACACAGGGTAACACTCAATGCAAAATTGCTTCTTTTGAAAAGAAATTTTAATTAAAAAAAAATTTAAGTGATAAAAATGATCATCTAGGCCCCACCCCGGGAGACTGCTCCTTGGATTCTGGAGTATAGAATGAATCTGCATTTTTTTAGAACAAATGTCCGGGGGGAGGAGGGAGTCTTAGGATCGGCAAATCTGAAAAACACATCTTTTCTCTCAGTGTTTACACTCAAGAGCTATTGATGTCATTCTCTCTCACCTGATGGAGAAAAGGTGCAAAAGCTTTATGTCTGAACTGAAAATAATAGCAATGGTTATGCCAATAACGGGGAGAATGGGAGGTCAGCCCGAGAACAATTCAACTCTCATCGCTGAAGCAGACTCTGGTAGGCTAATAATATCCCTTCTACAAAATGTTAGGGATTTGCCCAAAGTTACACAACTCGTCAATGGCAGAACAGAAACTAGAGCTTCTATAATGTAGAATAGTGCTTTCCACATCCCTAAAGGGCTTAGCAAACATTCTGCAAATGGTAATAGGCTTGTGAAAGACACAGAAAACAACAGATGTCAAAAATGTACAGAAAATGAGAGAGAAAAAATGTACACTTGTAAGCATCTGGTGTGAGTGGCTGTGAAGAGAGGTGGCCTCACCTAAATGCCAGGCTGCCATGAAGTTAGAGGACAAAATGCTGAGAAAACAAGCCCTCACAGAAAGCTCATGAGTAAGGAACCCGGGAAGCAGGAGCTTGTTTGCTTCCCTGGGTCACGGTGAGGATAGCGTGCAGAAGAATAGTACTTTGTGAAATGTGACACTCACTAAAAAGAAAATAGCTTGAGCCTGGTCGGTATGGCTCAGGTGGCTGGGCACTGTCCCATGCACGGAAAAGTTGCCAGTTCAATTCCCGGTTCAAATCCCGGCACATGCTCAGGACTGCAGCCTCCATCCCCGTGGGGGGGGCATGCAGGAGGCAGCCATCAATGTTTTGCCTTCACATCAATATTTCTCCCTTTCCCTCTTCCTTCTTCTCTCTCTAAAAATCAATTATTTTAAAAAAGAAATAAAATAATTCCATACAGGATTAATGGAGGAGTATGTTGGCTAATGCAGTGGTTCTGAACCCTGACTGCAAATTAAAATCACCTGGGGAACTCTTACTATTCTGATGTACTTCAGACCAATAAATTGGAATCTCTGGGGAGTGGGGCTCAGGCATCAGCACTTCTTTTTACAAACAGGGAGAGACGGATTCTTTTTAAAAAAAATATTATTTATTTGTTTGTTTGTTTATTTATTTATTTATTTATTTTCAGAGAGGAAGGGAGAGGGATAGTTAGAAACATCGGTGAGAGAGAAGCATCGATCAGCTGCCTCCTGCACACCCCCTACTGGGAATGTGCCTGAAACCAAGGAACATCCCTTGACCGGAATCGAATCTGGGACCTTTCAGTTCCCAGGCCGACGGTCTATCCACTGAGCCAAAACGTCTAGGGCTAGAGATGGATTCTTTACCTCCCCCCAAGGAAGGGTCACAAGGGCAGGCCACTTGGAAGTCAACGTTTAAGTGGAAGGAAAGGAAAAATCTGGCAACACGCAATATCATAATTTACCTGACCTGTATTTTGTGGTGTGTGTTTTATAAAAACCTGCTAGAAGTCTGGGATTCTGAGTAGATGGTCAAGTAATAGACAAAATTCTCAGTGTCACAGTTTCTTTAATTCCAATAATAATGAAAGCCCCCAACAATCTGCTTATGACACCTAACAAAAGACCACAAGGGAATGTTTGGGGCACAGAACCTCATTCCAGCCCAGTAAGGCAGTTTATGGTTGAAGGAATCCAGTTTCTAATCTCGCTTCACCATTTTTAAGAGGTAGATGTATCCAGAAAAGACCTTTAAAGGCTAGCAGAAGACAAGATGGAGCTCAGTGCTCACCTGAGTGTGAGTGCAAGTTAAACATCTCTACCCAGGAATTCCCCATTACTAAGGGCAAGTCATCAGCACAAGGGCAGACAAACTTTTGTGATCCCTCCTTCTAATCTAGCCCTGTAAAAGTTCATTTAATAAACTGCTGATGGAAACCAAGATTTGGGCTCCCAGCCAAACCATTCAATAAATGACACCCTCACCCTTCTCAAGGTTGTACCTGCTGGTGGCTGTGTCTTTCCCACAATTAAATTACAAACTACAGGGATGGTGATGAGGAGCCCGCTCAGGGACTGGATAATCTTCGCACTGAAATCATCATACTATCACCAAATGCATTTCAGTCCGGGATTTGACTGTAAAATTTAGGTTAAGAATGACCAAGGGTGGCTCTAAACCTCACGGCAACGTCCCACAATGTAGCTCCCTGAGGCAGCCTTAGTTCCCTGTGTTACCTCCCCTGTTCACACACCCAGCTGCATTTAGTATTTTGGCAAAAGTATTTAGTATTTGGTTATGTTCCCTCAAGACCTAGCAACAGACCTGAAAGCAAGGCAGATGTCACAGACAGCCAAGCACAAAGACAATGCTGGACTAGACACACTGGGTTCTGTTACAAGAACTACCAATAACTCATTTGCTGAGTCAACATGCATACTCCTCACCCACTCCTATTTGCTTTACTGACTTTGCTTTGTTTACCTTATTACCTCATAGAGTTAGCATTAGAGCCTGTTAAGTTACAACACCATGTGACGATAACATGAAACTACATATAAACTAGGACAAGCTCCCTAAAGATTGGTTACCTGTCAAACAGGACATTCAATATTATTTTAAAATAATGTCAAATATATAGCATAGTGATTAGACATTTATATAAAGTGATTCCCCCTTTCCCATAAGTCTAGTATCCGTCACCACACATACTTACTTATTACAATATTATTTACTATATTCCCTATATTGTGCTATATATTCTTGGAACTATTTTGTAACTACCAATTTGTATTTCTCAATCCCTTCCCCTATTTTACCCAGCCCCCCATCTCACCTCTCTCCTATATAACAACCATCATTTTGTTCTCTATGAGTCTGTTTCAGGGTAATATTTATTTAAAGCTGGCATTTAACACAAAAAATATAGCTGGTTTTACAGAAATAAAAGTGTACTGAATCTGAGTTGGTGTTCTATTTGCCATATGTATTTAAAACAACAAATACACTATCCAATGAACTTTGACTTTTATCCCTCATGACTGTAAGTAGGTTAAAAAAAAAAACACCTACCATATATCTCCAGGGCAAAGTACAAGCTCTATTATTCCAAGACAAACCCAGTGAAGGACTTGTGTATAGCAGCAGTTAAAGAATTAACCTTTCAGCCCAGTATTTGAAGGTGATACCAGGAGAAAAATGAGTAAGATTAAAAGGTCCATCAGAACTTTAGGGAGTGCTTCTTACTAGCCATAAAAAGATTTCTCAGTCTACAGGCCAGATATCACCAAAGTTCTAAAGAAATTTTAGATGTTAAAGGTTAGTTGGTGAAAAATAATACTCTCAAAACTCAATACTTTGAGCTGCAAGATACCTCGGTTATCATCTTGTCCACCCGCTAGTTTTGTAGGTAATGAGGAGGAGGAAAGTAAGAGGACAGTGAATATGAGGCTTCAAATTCAATTAAGCAAGTTGAATTGGTAAGGACGAGATACAAGAGGCTACTCTCTAGTCAGTAGATCCATTTACTCCATTTTTTACTCCTGCACATATCACACCTGACCTGTGACTACTTCTAAGTTGCTATCCTATCCTATCTAATAAAAGAGTAATATGCAAACTGACCATACCTCCGCTATACCCACAAGCCATGCCCATCAGCCAATCAGGTGCATGGATGCAAATTAACCCAACCAAGATGACTGCGGCCATGGAGAGAGAAGGAGGCTTGGGTTTCCCTGGCAATGAAGGAAGCCAAGCTTTCCACCTGCCCTGGCCTGCCCAAGCCTCTGCTCAAGGCTACAAAGTTTCAATGATAGCAGATAAATAAATCCCAAAAAAATGGCGACAGCCATGGAGCTGGAGAGAGCAGGAGGCTTGAGTTGCCCCCTGTGATGGAGGAAGCCAAGCTTCAGAAGCCATGGCCTGCCTTGGCCTCCGCTCAAGGCTACAAAGTTTCAATTATAGAATATTAAGAAATCCCAACAAAAATGGCTGTGGCCATGGAGCAAGCAGGAAGCTTGGCTCCACTCAAGGCTACAAAGTTTAAATTATATAAGAAAATAAATCCCAGATACCAGGGCCTCCACTTGGGTCACCGGGTGGTGTGGCTGGCCTGCAAACCACCACAGGCCCTTCACCCCAAGAAAACGCCCACCCTGATCCAGGACACCTTCAGGGCAAACCAGCTGGTCCCCACCAGTGCACCAGGCCTCTATCCTTTCTAATCCTATCTAATAAAAGAGTAATATGCAAACTGACCATCACTCCAACACACAAAATGGCTGCCTCATGTGGTCAAAGATGGATGACCCCATGTGGACACAAGATGGATGCCACAAGATGGCCAGCAAGGGAGGGCAGTTGGGAGGGACCAGGCCTGCAAGGGAGGGCAGCTGGGGGTGATCAAGCCTGCAAGGGAGGGAAGTTAGGGGTGACCAGGCTAGCAGAGGAGGGAAGTTGGGGGCAACCAGGTCTACAGGGAATGACAGTTGGAGGAGACCCAGGGGCAGTTGGAGGAGACCCAGGCCTGCAGGGGAGAGCAGTTGGGGGAGACAAGGCCTGCAGGGGAGGGCAATTAGGGGTGACCAAGCCTACAGGGGAGGGCAGTTAGGGGTGACCAGGCCTGCAGGGGAGCAGTTAGGCATCAATCAGGTTGGCAGGGGAGTGGGTAGGGGGCGATCAGGCTGGCAGGAAAAAGCGGTTAGGGGCAATCAGGAAGACAGGCAGGCAAGCAAGCAGTTGGGAACCAGCAGTCCTGGATTGGAGAGGGTACAGGCAGGGCTTAGGGACACATCACCCCGTGCACAAATTTTGTGCACCAGGCCTCTAGTTCAAAAAGGAAATGGCATCTTACAACTCAATAACAAAAAATCAAATAACCCAATTGAAAAATGGGAAAGGGGCTTAAATAAACACTTCTCCAAAGATGATATACAAATGGACAACAAGTAGTACATGCCCATGACTTCTGGGTGTATACCCAAGAGAATTGAAAGCAGGGTCTCCAAGAGGTATCTATACACCTATGTTCATATATTCACAATGGTCAAATGTCCATCAATAGATGAATAAACAAAATGTGATTATATATACAAAAATACAATCTTATTCAGCTTGAAAAGGAAAGAATTCCTGTCACACGAAACAACATGGATGAACCCTGAGGACATTAGAATAAGTAAAATGGATCACAAAAAGACAATTGCAGAATTTCACTTATATAAGGTATCTAAAACAGTCAAATTCATAGAAACAGAATGTAGAATGATGGTTAATGGGCTGGGGGAGGGAGAAAAGGGGATTTGTTGTTTAAAGCATACAGAGCTTCAGAAATGCAAGATGAAAAAGTTCAAAAAATCTGTTTAACAACAATGTGAGTACAGTTGACACTAATGAACTATACACATAGAAATGATTAAAATGGTAAATTTTACATTATTTGTTTTTACCACAGTACAATTTTTTTTATTAAAGAAAGAAAACAACAATAGGTCTCTTACTTTTCCTTCTTGCGTCCCTCCTAACCTTTCGTACTCTTTAAAGAACCAAGTGCTCCAGGACACTGTCTTTGTGCTCCCAAACTACTCTACAGAAGCAGCCAGCTAGCACACTGCTCTTAGAGTAAGCAACAAAGGCCCGTAATCACGGGAGAGAAGGTGAAATGGCCAGGAGAGGACTTGATCCCTCAACCTAGGACATGCAGTTGAAGAACCTCAAGGGTAAAGAAAGAATAAGGAGTCTTTCATGACAATTTGTTTAAACCAGTAAAGAGATGTTGGCAGCAATAAACTCCTGATGATGAAGGTGGCATGCTTTATTCCTTTACATCCCTCCTAATACCTCACTCCTAGAGAAGTCCCTCAGTAAATACTTGCTCATGCTGATTTCAATGACGTGCTGATGACCACCTGCAAAAAGAGGAATTTTTGGTCCAGGAAAAAAGCTTACTAGACACAGAAGCAAAGTGCTTATTTTAGTGACTGAATCGAGGTCATTTCTAGAATAAAAATCTCTTCTGATTTCACATAACTTTTATTTAAAACTTGTGTAAAACTATTTTTTCCTGGCAAATGGATACTATCCTGCCTAACACTTGGTACTTGGAAATCTTCCTCTTCTCCCCGCAAAATACTATATCTCTTTAAACTCACATTACATTAATTACATTCTATAATGAGACAGCCACTGGCAGCATCTAAGATCCTGCCACACAGGTCATTCATTTGCCAGAAAAAGAAAAAAAACACACACTTGTCTGTCTTTTAGTTGGGACTATAGGCAAGGGAAGAAGGGGTTTTCCGCTGTGCGTAATTTTTATTGTTGGTTATAAAACCAAAAGCTATAAAATCAAGCTTCCTGAATATTTATATTAACAAGGCTCTTAGTCATTCACATAATGAAAAACGAAAACAATTGTTTTAGTTACATACTTGAAAGGGTTTCTGTAGAAGGAAAGTTTTAAACTAATATTTGGATATTCTTTGGTAATGAAATTAGATACTGCCCTAAGCTGTTTAAAACAGCTGTTAAATCCATATACATACATGCATTGTATTCTTAAAAATGCACCCCAAATTGGGAGCAGATAGATTCTGGCCCTTTAAGAAGTGCCACAGTTAGTAATATTTATCTCCAGGATCTCCCAAAACTGTAAACCACAAATAAAATGCAGTGGAATCCTTCCATAAGATTTTTGTTGACTAGAAGGTTAGTTAACACTGTTTAGGTTAATGTTTTAACAACCTTCTTTAAAAGCAGTGTAACTGCTTTGTAATTTGTTAAAGTGGGAATATGATTTTCAACTCACAGTATGTCTAAATTCGTGTAATCTTGACACAATCCTATATGAGGAACCAGATCATTGTTTTTGTAGCACAAGGAGAATCCCATTTTAAGGTTCTGCCTCATCCAAGTAAAGTTCAGTTGCTACAATGAAAGGAATCATTTTCCTTTAGTTGTCCTTTAATTTTATCTAGGGCAAATATGCACTGTGAACACTATTAACAAATAAGAGCAAATGCCAAAAGGGGATGTTCTGCCAGGTTTTTAACAATAGTGCTTAAAATGCCTCCTCTGTTGGGACTGGGGGCATTTTTTCTCAGAACACTGTACTAAGGGGATTTTAATTATACACACATATGTACATGGTCCCCTATCAAAATGAAAATAAAAATGCAATTTGTTTTCCACTTTCAGTGAAAATTTGGGGCAGGATATGAGTAACTGCCAAAAAGCCAAAACCTAATTCTATTTTAAACCTTCTATACCATCAAGATCTTTATTAAAGATACTCCTCGGCTATCAGATGACCAATAAACAAGTCCTTAGTTCACCCTGGCTAGATGCCTGTGTTGGTGGCCAGAGCCATTTCATGCCTGGGGCACTAAAATAAATTAATTAAAAAAGTAAAAATAGCTCAGCTGACGTGGCTCAGTTGCTGGGCATCAACCTATGAGCCAGGAGTCTCGATTCCAGGTCAGGGCACATGCCCAGGTTGCAAGCTCGTTCCCCAGTGGGGTGTGTGGAAGACAGCCAATCAGTGATTCTCATCATTGACGTTTCTCTCTCTCTCAATCTCTCTCTCTCTCTCTCTCTCTCTCTCTCTCTCTCTCTCTCTCTCACACACACACACACACACACACACATTTCCTCTTGAAATCAATAAAAATATTTATAAATTAAAAATGAATAAAAAGATAAAAGAATGAAAAGCACCATACATTTTCATGTCCCCTCTCTAATCCTGTCCATTTTTTTAATTCAAAAAAAAGATATAACATAAAATGGTCAAAAGACAGGGAAAAAAAAGAAGAGACAAGAGTTTTAGAACTGGAAGTTAACTCGGAGATGATTTAATGCAAT
Source organism: Vespertilio murinus (assembly GCA_963924515.1). Taxonomy (NCBI): domain Eukaryota; kingdom Metazoa; phylum Chordata; class Mammalia; order Chiroptera; family Vespertilionidae; genus Vespertilio; species Vespertilio murinus. The sequence continues at coordinate 174,059,839 of OZ004707.1, read as the reverse complement.
ATTCTTACTTCACGGTTGAGAAAACTGAGACCTAACTGTCTCCATCTTAGCTCTGCAACTAATTGGGATACAGGTCTGTAAAATCTCCCACTGAAATAAGAAAGAAAATGGATATGGGCTTGTTTATGGGGAACACTTACAACAGTCTCCGGGCTAAAGAAAAGTTGTTTTAGTAAATAACTGAACAGCCTTTGTGCTTCCCTTTCTGCATATGTGTGACACACACTCAGCCAGCACCCATCTAACTTCCTTTCTAACTCACTAACAGAAGCCCAGGTTTCCCTGGGCTACAGCGAGGTAAGCCCAGGAAACGATCCATGATGTGCATTACACGAGCCAGGATCACCCCATCCCCCTTAGCCAGACACTCACTTCCCCGGTCTTTCCTGTGGGAGGGGGCGGTCTTGTGAAACAGTTCAAGCAAATGACACTAAAGAGAAAACTGAATGGATGCTTCTGAGAAAGATCTTGTTCTCTGTGAGGGAAGCACGGGAGGAAGGATTGCTTGATCTGTCTGTCCCCTTCCTCCTTCTGGCCATGAGAAGGGATGCGATATCTAAGGCTGAGGCAGCCAGTTTGTGAGCCGGTGGCAGTACGTGGACACACAAAGGGAAGCAGAACCAAAGCCTTCAGAGACCGTGGGGACACTGCTGAGCAGCCGGACCAACCATGAGACAACCTACCCCTCGACTTCTCTGAACTGCGTAAACGACTCATGGGGTAAGCCTCTGCTGGTGGTTTTCTGCTAATTACAACTGAAAACAGTCCTGAGTTTAAAAAAAAAAAATTCTGTGGCATGTATGACAGTCTCCAGTCCTGCTCTGCCCAATCTCATTCCCACCACACACACACACACACACACACACACACACACACACACACTGTTTATCCTTACATGCAACTAAAAAGTGACAGGAGTGTATTCTCCTGCCCAGTTAACAGACCAGTTTTAAATACTTATTAGTGAGTACCTCAACTGTATAACCCTAGTAACATAAACGTCATCAGTGGAGAAAACATTAGGGGAAAACATCATTTAGAATCATGTTTGGTTTTGATTACTGGCTTTGATCATTCTTTCTGGCATCTCAAATCCTTTATGGAATTAAGTACCACATAAATAACAAAAATGATAAATGATTTCTTTTTTAACTAAACTCTTTAATCATAACTGTCTGTTAGTAAAAAAAAATAAGTGTTAATTTTTTATTCTTGAATTTACAGCCACAAACCTGGCCCAGTCAATATTTTCACATATTGATGCTTATAACCAAAGCTTAGAGATCGACTTGCACTACAATCTGTCTTCTCCCACTGGTTATAACAACAAGTTGAATGCTGGCAAGACATTAAAAGTCAGGCTATCCAGTACCATTTTTTTTTATTTCTTTATTTTTAATTTAATTTTTTCCATTACTATTTTCCAGTACCATCTTTTCAATAGTCGTTTGAACCATATTTTGACGGAAATCTTTCAAATAGCGTTCATCTCCATGACTCCTGCTACAGCCATCTTTGAACTTCCCCAGACCCCGTTCTGCCGGGGTCCAGCACGTGGGAGAGCCCGGTTCACCCATCTTCCTCTCTGCCCTCAAAGCTCATCTCCACTCTGTCCACAGCCCCGTTCTGCCCACAGTGGCTCCCATGAAGACTGGCTGACGTCTACTCCATTTCCCCCTTTCACAATTTCTTCTTTCTAACCTCATGTGTCTTGTCATCCCTCAGCTTCCTCAGAGAAAAAAGGTCAACAGCTTCCCCAGTTGGAAGGAACAAACAACTGCCATGAGCATTCATGCTCCTCAAGTATGTTAGCATCACTCCCCTGCTGTCACTCAAGGCAAAAATGTCTGTAATCCTGATATAAATGAGTATGAATACTGTACTTTGTGTGTGTGTGTGTGTGTGTGTGTGTATACATATACATATATATACATATATATATGTATATATATATGTATATATGTGTGTATATATGTGTATATATGTGTGTGTGTGTGTATATATATATATATATATATATATATATATATATAGGCTCAGTGTTTTTACCGTTTAAAAACACAGGGAGAGGAAATACTCATTTTCTGTTAAGTTGCAGTAAAGTACTTTTACTAACTCTTCCCCTGTATATCCTTTACCCCACCACTCCCTCATGCTGTATGACCTTCCACCCAATGTGGTCTCTGGGTCACCCACACACTAGCATATTCTCGTCTTCCTTGATAATTAACCAGTTAAAACTGAAACATTACTTTATTGATATAGATATCTATATTAGACTGCCCTAAAAAAATATATTAGGACACTGCAATAGTTTATATTATCATTTTCAAAGTGTGATCGAGAGACACCTGGTGATCTTACCAGGTCCCTGAGGCCATTTCAGGGAAATCCATAAAGACAAAATTAGTTTTAGTAATACAAAGATGTTACTTGTCTTTTTCACTCTCAGTATTCATGAGGGTACAACAATAAATCCAGAGGATACATGATGATAATGTATCACTCTGGCAGCTAATGAAACATATGCTTGTATATACATATTCTTGTGTTTCTTAGAATTTTCTAAGATAGCAAACTTAAGGTATGAATACACATTTTTTAAAAGAAATTAACTCAGTGTGTTCTCAGTACTTCTATTTCCTAGGCCTAGCAACCTTTGATAATATCTAACTTCATTACTTATTATCATCAAATGAATCCATTGAGTTTAAAGAAAAAGAAAAGGATGCAGGTTCAATTCCTGGTGAAGGTGCATAACTAGGATGTGGGTTTGACCTCCCCCCTCACCCCACCGCCCAGGGCACATAAAGGAAGGCAACTGATCAATGTTTCTCTCTCTAAAATCAATAAGCATGTCCTCAGGTGAGGATTTAAAAGAAAATAAAGAAACAAAACTGAATGTTTTAATAATTGACATGATGAGCTCTTTCAAAGCAAAAGACTGTTTTCAAATTAGAAATGAAAAAGCCCCTGAAGCGTCATTCAAGGTAAATTATCCGACTGCACTGGTTGGAGCCACACAATAGCTGAGCAACTAATAGGGCTCCGTATGACTCACATCGCTGAATGTCTGCTGGATGAAAAGTCAGTAAGAGAAATCATGGCAATACCACTTATCAATGATGCAGTATCACATCAAATTAAATACTTTACTGCTAAGTGCCTTAAGGATAGTACTTTTGCTTTATAAGTGGACAAAGCCATAGATGTGGGTGGACTTACTGTTTTGTTTTTATTATGCCAGTATCCAAGCCAACTAACCATCAATGAAGGTCTTCCTTTATGTGAATGCTTGGCAACAAATACCAGTACTGCTGAATTACTCAAAGTATTAAATAACTTTCTGAATCTTATGATTTATCCTGAAACAACATGTTGATATCTGCTCTAATGGCACAAAAGCAATAGTGGAAAAAAGGCAGGCACTTTTATGAATCAAAGCAGGGATAACAAAACTGTACCAGTAATAATTATATTTCCCACTGACTATCAACCATTTTTTTATAATACTTCACATATTTTTAATATCATTTACTGATTTTTTATAGAGAGGAAGAGAGAGGGATAGAGAGTTAGAAACATCGATGAGAGAGAAACATTGATCAGCTGCCTCATGCACACCCCTACTGGAATGTGCCTATAACCAAGGTACATCCCCTTAACTGGAATCAAACCTGGGACCCTTCAGTCCGCAGGCTGATGCTCTATCCACTGAGCCAAACCGGCTTAGGCAACCATTTTTTAAAAACCAGTTCATCTTAACAATGTTTTTGATAAAGTAAAAATTATAAATTTAATTAAATCTTAACCTTGAGAACTTGGTCTTTTTAACATTCTGTGTGATAAAATGGCAGGTACACACAAAAATCACTTCTGCTACATACCTAATACAATAGCTATCTTAAGGAAAAGTATGTATGCAAACTGAGTTAGGAACTAAACTACACACTTTTTTCATAGAATGCTATTTTTGCTTAAGAGAGTGATTGGAAGACACATTACAGTTTATTCATACTCAGGTATTTGGCAAACGTTTTTCTCTAAAATGAATAAAGTGAGCCTGACACTTCAAAGAAAAACTGACAATATCTGTTGCCAATGATAGAATTTGAGCTTCTGAGAAAAAGAATGGAATTTTGGAAAACTTGAACTCAACACAAAACTCTTTGCTTCCCAATTCTTAAAAACTTTTTTGACTAAATTAATGATAATATTAGTTAATGTTATTTGTTAAATATTGTATAAGCAAATAAGTCAGCATTTGAAAGATCTGCACAACTCAGTAAACCATTATTTTTTCAAATGACCAATGTCTAATGTTATAGAATTGCATACACATCAAAGATTCAATACATTTTCAATGTTACAGAGCACAAAAATTTCACTGATAGAGTTTCCAAGTTAACAATGCAACTAATCTCTAAGAATCTATCACAAGCCAAAACCGGTTTGGCTCAGTGGATAGAGCGTCGGCCTGCGGACTGACGCAGGTTTGATTCCAGTCAAGGGCATATATCCCAGGTTTGATTCCAGTCAAGGGCATATATCTTGGTTGGGAGGACGTCCCCAGTGCGGGGTGTAAAGGGGGCAGCTGATCAATGATTCTCTCTCATGGATGTTTCTAACTCTCTATCCCTCTCTCTTCCTCTCTATAAAAAAAAAATCAATAAAATAAAATTTTTTTTAAAAAAAAGGATCTATCACAATTACATGAAAAGACACTGAAATACTCCATGCACCCTTTTCAACTATGTATCTGTGTATGGCTGGGTTTTCTTTATATACTTCAAACAAACAACATATACAACAGACTGAATATAAAACAGTACTAAAAATCCATGTCTTCTATTAAGCAGCGCATTAAAGCTAGTGGCAAAATGTAAAGCAATGTCACACTTCTCATGGTAATTTTTGTTTTGAAATACCTTCTTCATAAAAATATGTTATTTATGTTAACCTTTAATGAATGTATTATTTTTAAACTGAATATTTTAAACATTTCTCAGTGTGTTACATATTGATATGGTCCACATAAACAAATATCTTTGGGGTCCTCAATAATTTTTAAGAGCCACCAAAATGTTTGAAAACTGCTGGTTAAAGAAGAGTATTTATAAACACCCTATCTAATAAAGAGGGAATACACTAATTGACCCTCAAGCCATCACAAAGATGGCGGGGCCCACAGCCACAAGATGGCGGCACACAGTCCCCTCAGCCCCACCAGGGTGGCAGTGTGCAACAGAGCCAGGCCTGCCCCCTGGCGGGCCCAGTAGCTCTGCATGCCTGCCTCCGGAGTCCCCAAGCTCCCTCAGCCCTCCAGCCACCCAGGGCCAGCCCAAGGCGCAGGAAAGCCTCGGGTGGCAGCTGCCCAGCTGCCTATGGCCACCCAAGGCTCAGGTAAACAGGGCCGCCAAGGCTTGTGCTGCCAGCAGCGGCAGCAACAGAGGTGTGATGGGGCGCATCACCTTCCCCTGATCACGGGGCCGCCTCCTGCCCCAGAGGGCTCCTGGACTATGGGGGGAAGCAGCCGGACTGAGGGACCCCCTCCAGTGCATGAATTTTCCTGCACCAGGCCTCTAGTGTGTATATATAAGAAAACAGGTACCTGAAATGAATCAGATGACCTTGGCTCCAGTTCTAGCAGTTCTTACTTGCTTTGAGATTTGAATAAATCACTTAGTCTCTCTAAGATCTTGGTTTCCTCATCTGTAAATGGATAAAAGACAAAATATGAAAAAAGCAATTAATAAGCTACAGGTATACATTACAAGGTCACAAAGTGAAAAGTTTTAAACAGTTTTTCTGACCATATTTTTACATAATTCTCCTTTAAAAATTATTACTTAAAGCATAAATAGAAAATGCAGAGTGGAGATTTTTGGTTAGCCAATTAGCTCAAATGTCTAACTACATAATTTTATTGTATTAAAGTTCTTCCCCTAGTTATAATTGGTAAAGTATAATTTAACTATATAGTTAAACTAATTATGATTATTTCCTAATATACACAAAGTACAGAAAATACTAACAAACCCCAAGGTACCCATTACGCAGTAATAAAAAAATTTTGTCAATATTGTTTTAGTTCTCATTTCTGTGTTTGTGCCCATCCTAAAGTTTTTTTTTTAAACAAACATTAGTCATGATTTCACTTTACCTATAAATACTTCCACATACACCTTTAAAATATGTGACTTTCTTAATATCACTATAATACCATTAATATGGATACAAGTTTGTCCCCTCAGCCCAGCCTGTACCCTCTGGAGGTCAGGGTCCACACCTTGGGGGATGTCTGACTGCCAGTTTCGGCCCAATCCCAGAAATTGGGCCGATATTGGCAGTCAGACATCCCTCTCACAATCTGGAACCACTGGCTCCTAACTGCTCACCTGCCTGCCTGCCTGCCTCATTGCCCCTAACTGTCCCCTCCCCCCGCCAGCCTGATCACTTCTAAACACCCCTGCCTGCCAGCCTAGTCACCCCTAACTGCCCCCCTGGTCTGGTCGCCCCTTAGCGCCCCACCCTGCCAGCCTGGTCGCCCCTCACTGCCCCCGCCCCCTCGCAGGCCTGGTCGCCCCACGCAGCCTGCTACTCGGTTGTTACTGTGAGGGCATCGTGACCAATGTGTATATTACCCTTTTATTAGTATAGATTCTTAAATACCATCTGATACACACTCCATATTATAATTTCCTGATTGTCTCTAAAAAAAAAATCTTTGTTAGTGTTTAGTTGGTTTGTATCATTAAAATATGATTCTTACCAGTTCATTTTTAAGAAACACAAAATTTTTAGTAAACGCTAAGAAGAAAGAGAAAATAATACTATGATTAATATGCCATGTGCAGTTTACAAAACAAAGTCAAGAACTGTCTTCCTGAAGAATGTGCTTCTCCCTCAACCAAACAACAGACAAAAATAAAAGAAACCCACTACAAAATAGGCCATGCTGGTGACACCTCAGTATTCTGAGAAGTAACAAGAAGAGGACACAGATCAGCTGCTCAGGAAGAGACCGAGTTGATAGGAAACAGCCACCTGCGTTTTGGAAAAGATGAGGTCAGGTCAGCCACAGATCAGGCAAGCGGGAGGTCAGGGTCCAGGTTCCAGAGTGAGCAAACTGCTCCAACAAGTCAGGCAGGTGGTACCCAGGGATGTAAGACAATCAACCACCTTCAGGTTTCAACTCAAACACCAGTGCTTTAAGCTAGAGTTGTAATGGAACCAGGATCAAAAGTAGTAACAGTTGTGAGAATTAGTTCAATGTGCTTAGCGAACATTCATCAAAAGCCAATGCTACCAGGTTATCCTAGAATGAGTTGTTTGTTTTTTGTTTTTAAATCCTCACCCAAGAATTATTTATTGATTTTAAAGAGAGAGGAAAGGAAATAGGAAAATATCGACAAGAGATAAACATTGATCCCATACAGGGGATCAAACCCACAACCTAGGGATATGCCCTGACCAGGAATTGAACCCACAACTTCATGGTGCACAGGGTGGCACTCCAACCGAGTCACCAGGCCAAGGCTGGTATTTTTAAATGAGTACAGCAAACAATAAATAGCATATGGCTCTCCACATATGTCTTTACACATTAATCTTAAGGGGAAGAATGAAGATATTTAATTTTACCATTACAATTTATAGTGTAGCTTTTTTCTAAAAATCAGTGTGTCCCACTTCTCACCCAGACACTGAAACAAATCTGAGTTTTACTGCTCCTCCCAAATATTCCTGAAGAGAACCTGTCATGTCAGCCTTTATCACACACACATCACGGACCCCTAGCATTTATATCTACAATCCTTTTCTAAATGGAGTATTTAGTTTAGAAGAAAATCAAGGGAAAGCTAACGAATTTCCTACCTCCTTTGAAAATTTTCTTTTTCATAGCCTTACCCAAGTGCATCAGAATATACTGGAGATAAAAATTGATTACGTGCATATAGAAAACTTTTTTTTGGAAAGATTTGGTTCTATAGATATACACACTTAATATAAATTCTTTCTTCAATCCCTTACCTCAATTTCACCTATAATTTTTTTTATGTTTAAAAGTCCAGAAAAAGTGAAGGGGAGAGAACATATTTCTTTAAGAATGCTCGAGAAACACTTCATAAATGTGTCCAAAAGCAAAAAATCGTTAAGAAATTTTTAATTGGCACTGCAAAGGGAATCTTCTAAACAACAAAACCCAGCAGTCAGATCCTGCAGTAAGAACCCAGACTTCCCCATTTCAGAACTGACACGTTGCTTCAGTTACTACTATTTGTAGAGAGTAAAAAATCCCAAGTTTAAGACAGTATTTCCAATGAGACCATTAACTTCCCTACAAAATCTTGAAGGAGATATAAATAAGCACATGAAATCTAACACAGCCCAAATTTACTTTTCAATTCCTATACCATGTGGACAAGACCCAGAGAGGACTCACCCTTTAACCTATTTTACCCATCTGGTAATAAAGCTGAATAGCTTACTTATGCTCTCTGTACATCTTTTTGTTTCCTGTGCTGTCATACAAGGTACCATCAAAACAAACTCTCCTTGGAATTTAGCTTCACATTATAACACTAGAGGCCCGGTGCACGACATTTGTGCATTTGGGGCAGAGGGGGCTGTTCCTCAGCCAGGCCTGCGCCCTCTCACAGTCTGGGACTCCTCAGGGGATGTCCGACTGCTGGCTTAGGCCTGCTCCCCACTGGGTCCTCAGTGCTGCCATGGAGGTGGAAGAGGCCCCGCCACCACTGCACTCACCAGACATAAGCCTGACTGCTGGCTGAGCGGCGCTCTGACCACCAGGGGGCAGCTCCTGCTTTGTGCGCATCATAGGGGCCAGTCATTCCACAGTTCGGTCGATTTGCATATTAGGGTTTTATTGTATAGGAGGATTGTGACACTGATCCCTAATGGAGAATCTAACCTAAGTATACAGCCCCGTACATCACAATCCTAAGTAAATTATAAACAATGATATTAACCTCATGCAAAAACATGAGACTTTTAGCAAATGGCAGCAAAAAAAAAAATAAAATAGAGCATAAATTGTTTATGAGGAATTTAAAACTCAAAGCTTATGTGCTTCAATCTAAAAAAAACAAAACACCACATTATGTAGGTTTCATTTTTTAAAAATATATATTTTATTGGATTTTTTTACAGAAAGGGAGAGAAAGGGATAGAGAGCCAGAAACATCGATTAGAGAGAAACATCCATCAGCTGCCTCTTGCACACCCCCTACTGGAGATGTGCCCGCAACCAAGGTACATGCCTTTGACCTGAATCGAACCCAGGACCCTTCAGTCCGCAGACCGACGCTCTATCCACTGAGCCAAACCGGTCTCGGCTATGTAGGTTTCATTTTTAAAAACTGGTTAAAGATGAAGTTAGACTTTTATTCAAATTGGTTTGGATGGCAATAAATATTAAGTTATATCATTAGCATTATTTATCAGGATATGATGGGCAAATAGATTATTCACAGAGTAAGTGGGTCTGAAACTAGCCCTCTATAATTTCCTGACCCTGATTATCTTCACAAAACATCACCACTTGACATTAGATTTTCCATGTAATGTTTACTTGTTTGCTGTCCTCCCATCTTCTCCCACTAGAAAAGTTAGCTCCATAAGGGCAAAATAAATTGCTCTTTTTCCACTCTAAGCCCAGTTCCTAGGACAGAGGCTGGCACACAATAGATAAATCTGCTGAATGAAGAAATGAATGGCCTCCTTCTTTGACCTCCCCACTTCCTTTCCTCCATACACATGTTAATGATCCTTTAAAACTGGGGTCAAATTCTATTATCTCTATGAAGGTTACCTCCCCTAATCTTCCCACCTCCTTCTTTACACCATGAGGTTGGCACGTCCCTGCTGTCAGATCATTGTTTTACCTTTGCATATTTACGTACCCCCATTAAAATTCCTATAATCCTCTCCTTATTAAAGGTATGCACCCATTCCTCCAACTTTCGGTGTCCACCTCAGTACATGTAAAAAGTAAATCATTTATAAGTGTTTGCTTGATTGATTTATATCTGTAGTTAATTTAGAAATACTAGTAAATTAATAGTTTCAGCTTTTTATGACCTATCCCTCCCTTTCCAATAACGCAATTAAAATTGCAATGGGTCCCCCTGTTTTAAATTTGTCTTTGGCAATTTCAAGTTTTACATGCTCATATAATTATAACTTATGCTCATAATTTATTTTTTCCATCCTTCCTCCCCCCAAAATTAAAATGTTTATGAAACAAAAAAATCTTTTGACTTTCTGGTGATATCTAACCCCAATCAAGAAAGAGATGAAGTTTCATGACTCTCTTCTTGTTGCTGAGGTACAGGAGGGTATTTTTTTCCCTTTATGCCTTTTTCCTTTCATGCCAAGGTATATTCTATTTCCTTCTTTACTGATCATACCCCTTGGAGACTATATATATATATATATTTTTTTTAACCTGTCTTTGGTAATCTCCTTAGATACTTCTTCTTGAGCCGCTCCTGCTCCCTCCAATCATTTATTTGATTAAATTTCAAGTCCCTCCTACTCTACATGATAATGGCCTCTTCTTAAATCCTGAGCCTGCTTCTTTAAATTCAGCAACCTTTTATGAATCTCATCCCTTCACGTGGCCAACCTTTGATTACCAGGGCTAATGAAATGTACAAAAATATCAGATTACCTACAACACACACACACACACAATCAATTTTTTTTTAAATGACATCTGGCTTTGGAATATGTCATATGTGCCTTTGGGCAAGATTTAATTTATTAATTATGTTTTTACTTAAGCCAACATTATTAACATTTTCTTTTATGATGGTGGATATCTGCTTTGGTTTTAAATCTTGATGTAATTTAAAAAAAAAACATCAAGTATCAACTGTGATTTTTTTCCTATGAAGCCCTTTTAACTAGTTTTTTCAATCTGTTAAAATCTGTCATAAAATCTGGTTTCTGTTTTTCCCTGATTTATCTTCTCCCCTTTCTTGGGATTCTGATCCACATCAGCTTTCTTATGTTAATTTACTTCTTCAATGTAAAGTGCTATTTGCTTGCGAATGCAAAGCATTTTAAAAATATTAAGTGTCCAGGAAAATTTTTAGTCCAAATAACACACGATAGAAAACATCACTTTTTTTTTTTTTAGATAGTCCAGGGAAAATTGGGTTTCTAAGATAACTTTCACTGGTAATTCCAGCAAATTATATTTAGTAGGATATTATGATTGGTTGAAAAATGAATACTGGACAGCTATGTAAGTCAACTCCATCAATACTTAATCCCATAGACAAAAACTATGGAATTAAATCCCCAATATAGACATTTGTAGAAAATAACATCAAAACAAACTCCCACATCACCCCTGGCCCTTCTGTCCCCAGTCCAAACTCAGCACCCACCTCGGACCCCATCTCTGCTTCACTTCGACACCTAAGTTTTAAATGTGTGAGAAACACAACTGAGTTAACAGGATCTTCTGTTTTCAGTTATGCCATTAAGCGTTTGGCCAGAGACCCCTCATCCTCAAGTTTACACGACTGTTTCTTACTTTACAGGTACTCATCTACATGTAGGTTACAGTGATAGTGCTTCCACTGACTTTTTCATACACTAGCCACCATATTACCAGCAGAGTTAAGAGTAAATTCACTTTTAATGTTCTCCCATGTGGAACTTTGATAAGTACAAATTATTTTACCTAAAAACCAACTTTTGGGCTGGTGGAAGTTAGCCCAAATTCTTACATAAGATGTTAAATATTACCACTGCCCCCAATTTTTTCTAACAGCAATCTCCCACAGTCCTCAAACGCAGTAAGTTCTATAACTTTTTTCAAAATTCTTTTCCCAGTGCCTCGTCACATTGTGACTAAAATACCTACACAGACCCGTTAAGTTCTCAGTGTTTTAATTTACTACGTCTCCAGGTTGCTGCCTTCACCAAACACAGAACCCCACAAGTCCCAAAATTATGGTTCCCCCCCCCCAAGCTGGATGCCCACCAACACACACGACTCTCAAGGGAGAGTAAATTAAAAGGTAATGCAACTGGTAAGAATTCTTTTCTTCTTTTAAAACTGTGCCCTAGCTTTTAAAAACCTCTTTTCTTGATGGGAGTTCAAAATAGTACAAAATCCCTTGAAGAAAACACTTGTCACCTAGGGGCACTTGCAATCAGCCCCCACAAAGAGGCATCTTCCTGACAGCCTCAGTTACCCCCAATAGGAGTCACCAGGTCTTCTTCCGTGGGTGGTAAATGTCTCTTACACACACACACACGCACACACACACACACACACTCAGAAACATACCTGCTCGTTTTCTAAACAGGTTTGATAGGTTTGCTTTCCCTTGTGAGCGCAGAGTGTTTACTTACAGTCTTTTTAAGGCAGAAGGGGCGGCCGGAACACTGGGTAAATACAAACTTGAGTTTTTTTAAAAACCCTGCTGTATCTCTTCACCCTCTCCACTTCCCCTTGGCGGGAGGGGGCCGGCGCGCCGCGGGCCCCGGGGCCGAGGAGATTATGCAACAGGTTTTCCCTCCGCTCCGCTCTCCTCTCCGCGGGGCGCAGCGCCCGCCGGTCCGAGGTGCGCCTTCTCCCAACACTGTGACACCCCTAACGCCGGGGCCTCGGCGGCTCACGTTTAATCGTCGGTTTTTAGCATTCTGCACCACCTCATCCCCTTTAAGATCTACCCAGATTCTGTCCGGTTACCTACGTGTGTGTGTGTGTGTGTGTGTGTGTGTGTGTGTGTGTGTGTGTGTGAAAATAAACCCCCGTGTTGCCTAAATATTTCCCTCCCGGGTGTTTTATTACACGAAACCACACATGATGATGATAAACAGATCTTCGGCTGTCTCCCCGGGTGTTTGTGGGGTGTTTTTTTTTTTTTCTTGTGTTTTAGGACTAGCGTGCATAAAGAAGTCACGGGCACCCTGGGTCCCCCAACATCACGCCTGCCCCGGGCCCTCGCATGAAAAAAGTGGGGTTGCCGGGGGGCCGGTTTGGTCTTCAGGTGGCCCCGCCGCTGTCCCCGAGGGCGAGCCGGGGAGAGTGGGGACCGGCAGGCCGGGCCCCCCGGGGCGGGCGTGTTGTGGGGGTCACAGGCGCGCCCGGGGGGGAGCGGCTGCGCCCGCGAGCGCCCCGCGTCCCGCGCCGGCGGCCCGGCCCGCACCGCGCCTCGCCGCGCCGAGGAGACCCCGCGCCGGCCGCCCGGCCGCCCGCCCCCTTCCCGCTCGGGCCGGCCCCCCAGCCGGGCCTACACCCCCCGCTTCCAACGCCCGGGCGGCTCGGGGGCCGCGGCCGCCCCCACCCTGCCTTCCCGGGAAGGTTGGCGCGAACGCCGGGCGGGCAGCCCCGGAGCGCGGCGCCCGGCCCGCAGCCGGCGAGCGGCGGAGCTCCACGCCGGCCCGCGCCCCGCGCCCGCGCCCTCCCGCCCGGCGCACGAGTCCGCGCGGCCGGCCCGAGGCCACTTACTTGCGGGGCCGCCGACCTCCCGACTCCTCCCTCCGGGGGGAAACGAACGCGGTCACGGCGTCTCCCCGCGGGGCCCCCGCGCCTCCCGGACCTGCGAGGCGGCGGCGCCGCGGAGCCCGTGGGGCGGCTGCGCTCCCGCCCGCGTCCGTCCGGCCGGCCGGCCCGCCGCGCGGTCGGTCCTCGTCGTCTCGCCACTATGTTATCTTCTCCGGCTCCTCTGAGGGGTGGGCGGGGGCGGGAGGGAGGCTTCGGGAGAAAAGAGACGTTTGCAGATTTTCTTCACCCCCCCCCAACCCCCAAGTCAGCCTTGAGGGAGAAGAAAAAAAAAAAAAACACAATGTAGAAAGGGGTGAAGAAGTTGGGGAGGTGGTGGCGGTGGGGGCCGCGTGGGGGACGTGGAGGCAGGGGGCAGGGAGAGGTGATGATAATCGTTTAAAAAAAAAAACTGTCCAAAGAGCCCCCCCTCCCGTACCCCAAAACAGGGATACGCAGAAAGCTGGGGGGGGGGGGAAGGCGGCTGTGGGGGGGAGCAGGGAGGGGGGCTGGGGGGAAAAGAGAAAGAGTCGCTGGTCAGGAAACTTCAAGCGCGGATGAGGTCATTGGTTTAAAAATAAAGAGATGGCGTCACTTGAAACCAATCCCAGTGAATGAACTCAGCGGAGCCCGGGGGGGAAAGGAGGAGACAGGCGAGGGCAGGGCGGTGGGCGCCGGGCGGGGCCGCGCGCCGCCGCCGCCGCCGCCGCCGCCGCCCGCCCATCCCGCGGCCGCCCGGGCCCCCGCGCGCGCGCGCGAGGGGAGGGGAGGGTCACGTTCCGCCGCCGCCCCCGCCGCCGCCGCCGCCGCCGCCGAAGTTGGGCGACTCCGGAGCAGGTTCCGCTGGCGCCGCGGGGAGGAGCCGGGCGGCCCGGGGAGGAGGCGGCCGCGCGCGCCCTCCTCCCGACGCGCCCGCGCGCCCGCTGCCCCACGGGCTCCGGGCCCCGGGCCCGCGACCTCCCCGGGCTCCGCGCGCCCTGGCCGCGCGCGCTCCGTCCGCGCGGCGCCCCAGCAGGTATATTTCAAGGGTTGCCCCCCACTCAGGACCCAGGACCCAGCAGCGCCTTTTCCTCCAGCTTGGGCTGTTTCCAGCGGGCCTCACCGGCGTGAAGAAACGCAAACAATGATTTGGGAGAATTGCAGTCACTCTTTAAAAAAAAAAAAAAAAAAAGTCTTGACTGACGAGTCCAAACTGCAGGGCACTGCCCTCGGTTAGGAAAGAGAAGTGGCAGGTACTTGAAGAAAAGTCGCGCTCGTGTTGTCGGGCGTTAATGTTTGTCGTTGAATGCTCTCCCCCCACACCCCCATGAATGTTCCCAACATTATTTTACTTGGCTTATATTTTTCTTATACTTCTTATATTTGCAACTTGAAAGAGCATGAGCGGCCAAAAAAAAAAACAAACAAAACAAAAAAACTCTTTAAAAAATGTTTTCTACATGGAACAGTGCAGAATGGTCTTTAAATCAGACCAGAAGTGCACTGCCTCTCTTGGAGGTGCCAGGCCCTGGGATTTAGCTCCTTGGTGCGTTTTCTTATTTTGGATCCATTACAAATGGCGTTGTTTTGGAGACACATTGCACACTTTGAAAAACTGGAGACCTGAGGTGGTGACAAACCAGGACGTGGAATCGCTGAATAGGACAATCGGAGCTTTATTCTAGCTGCTCTTTGAGCATTTGAGCATGAAGCTGCTTCTACTGAGAAGTACTCACGTGGATATCACATAACAAAGATGTGATTAATGACGGAAAAGCACACCGAGAGCGGGCTGCTCCCGGCCAGAATTTATGTGTAGGAATAATCTGGCTCCTAAAATATTCCACTTGCAAAATGTACTGCATTTGGGACGTTGGTCCCTAAAGGCATCTTTCTTGTGGAATGTCCATGTGGACACTGCCTGCGGGACTTTTTTTTTTTTTTTTTAATTGGCTCAAGAACAGAGAACCAGGTTTGGGTGGATTAGAAAGATAAAACGTCTCCATACGACTGTTCTGCCTTTAACGCACACTGGCTATGATTAGTAATCATTTAAGGTTAGTTAGTATTAGAGTAAGCCTCTGGAAACTTCCAGCCCGTCTTCTAGAGGAGAAAAGGGAACCCATCTGGAAATGGGAGACCACTGAGCACTTCACCTAGTAAGAAAGCCTGAGGGCCGTGGATGGAGAGCCCACATTCTGCTGCCTTTGAACCTCTAAGACGCCAGCTAGGGGGAAGCAATCTCTCCCGCTGCTCCCTGTCCTCTGGTGGCCAGCAGGTGTTACTGCAGCTTCCATGGGATTAATCTGAGCTCAAGTAAACCTCTAAAAATACAGCCATAGACCTGCTGGTTTTAGAACAGTTTTGAAGGGGTAGTTGGAAAGGATCTGCATCTCAAGTCCGCTTAGTTGGAGGAGCTGGGATTTGGGGAAAGGGAGGAAAAGAAAAAGAGAGCGAATCCTTGTCGTAGAGGTAGAGAGCATTGATCTTGCCTGGTTGAACGGCTCCGTGAGAATTTATGGAGTACCCTTTACATGCTGCAGTAACACAATAAGTTATAAACACTAGGTGATTTGTCACATCAATTTGGCAAAGATGGTTAAAATAGTTAATCCCAGGGTTGGGTCAAGAGTGAAGAAACGGGCCTTCTTATTACCGCAGGTCAGAGTATGACTTGGTATATGTGTTCTGCAGGGCAACTTGGCAGTATGTTTTAAAAACAGACACCCAGCAATTCCACTTTAAGAATTTATCTGAAGGAGATAACAGTACTGTTTTCAAAGACATATAAAGAAGGATATTAATCATAATTTAAAAGAGTAGCTAGCATTTATTGAAAACTAATCACTTAATCCTCACAACTATTATTACCTCCATTTTACAGTTAACATGCTCAAGGTTGCACGGCAAATGGAAGGGCTGGGATCTGAAGAGCCTGTACTACACACCTAAGTGGAATCAAGGTCATAGAGGCTTTATGAACTGTGCCAAAGGAGTCAGGCTTTAAAGACTTAAGGTAAGCAGTGGGGAAGCCACTGAATGATTTTAAGTACGTAGGAGAAATGACAGGATCAGGTCTGCATTTTGCTATATAAAGAAAGGTTTGATGGGAGGACATAAAGCAAGGTAAGAGACACTTGTATAAGTTAGAGAATTAAATATAAGTAAAGGCAGATTCAAAAGATATTTTAAAAAATTAGAATCAAAAGGGTTTGGTGACCAGTTAGATCTGAGCTGTTAAGGGGGAAGGTAGTTTGGCTGGCTCCTAGATTTCTATCTATATATTTTTTAAGGCAGATTTATTTTTTTCCAATATATTTTGTTGATATTTTACAGAGAGGGAGGGAGAGAAATAGAGAGCTAGAAATGTCGATGAGAGAGAAACATCTACCAGCTGCCTCTTGTACACCCCATACCTGGGAATGTGCCCGTAACCAATGTACATGCCCTTGACCAGAATCGAACCTGGGACCTTTCAGTCCGCTGACCGACGCTCTACCACTGAGCCAAACCGGTTTCGGCTAGATTTCTATCTTGAGCTATTGGGTGAATAATGGTGCTGGTTGGTATGGCAATTGGAGAGATGGGAAGTTGAATTCTTTTAAATATATACTTTTATTGATTTCAGAGAGGAAAGGAGAGGGAGAGATAGAAACATCAATGATGAGAGAGAATCATTGATTGGTTGTCTCCTGCACACCCCCTACTGGGGATCGAGCCCTCCACCCAGGCATGTGCCCTTGAACAGAGTCAACCTGGGACCCTTCAATCTGCAGGCCCACGCTCTATCCATTGAGCCAAACCAGCTAGGGCAGGAAGTTGAATTTTAAGCATGTTGACTTCAAGTTGCCTGTGGAATCTCTCAGGCAAGCATGTCAAACTCGCAATCAGTGGCCTAGGCATGCAGTCTGGCAGCTGAGAGTTTGACACGCTTGCAAGGAATAGACCATTGCATCTATGTATCTGAAGCTCACAGACCGTGTTTAGTCAGGAGATAAAGATTTGGGATCCCACTTAAACCAGTTTGGCTCAGTGGATAGAGGTGACCAGTTAGATCTGAGCTGTTAAGGGGGAAGGTGACAGTTCGGCCTGTGAACTGAAGAGTCCCGGGTTTGATTCCAGTCAAGGGCATTCACCTTGGTTGCGGACACATCCACAGTAGGGGATGTGCAGGAGGCAGCTGATCGATGTTTCTCTCTCATCGATGTTTCTGGCTCTCTATCTCTCTCCCTTCCTCTCTGTAAAAAATCAATAAAATATATATTTTTAAAAAAGATTTGGGGTCCCTTTGGCATATTTAGTTGCAGTCATGGCCAGGGGATAAGATCATGCAGAGAAAGTAAAAGAAAGGTGTTGGGAATCAAGGGAATACTGATGTTTCAGGAAGAGAAGCCGACAGGGAGGCTGAGAAGGAGAAACTAGAAAAGCAGTGGACATTGCTGTTACAGAAAGCCAAGGAAAGAGAGTTACAAGCAGAGAAGAGCATATTTCCAGTGAGTTAATACTCAGAGAAGCCCCATTAGATAGATTAAAAAGACTTTCTTTGATTTAGCAATAGTGACTGTGGAGAGAATGATTTAATTAACAACAATCTTGCTTCTGCAAGACTTCAGTGAGTTGAAAAGGGAATAAGAAGGAAGAAAATGGAAGCAGTAGCATAAAAACTACTCTTTCAAAAAGCTTAACTGTTGCCGAAACCGGTTTAGCTCAGTGGATAGAGCGTCAGCCTGCGGACTGAAAGGTCCTGGGTTCGATTCCAGTCAAGGACATGTACCTTAGTTGAGGGCATGTCCCCAGTAGGGGGGTGTGCAAGAGGCAGCTGACCAATGATTCTCTCTCATTGATGTTTCTAATTCTCTATCCCTCTCTCTTCCTCTGAGTAAAAACTCAATAAAATATATAAAAAATTAAATTTAATTTA
This sequence comes from Vespertilio murinus, assembly GCA_963924515.1. Taxonomy (NCBI): domain Eukaryota; kingdom Metazoa; phylum Chordata; class Mammalia; order Chiroptera; family Vespertilionidae; genus Vespertilio; species Vespertilio murinus. The sequence goes on along the minus strand of OZ004707.1, from coordinate 174,041,408 downwards.
ATTTAAAAAGCTTAACTGTTAAGAGGAGGGGAATAAAAGGATAATCCCTAGCTACAGACAGATGCAGGACATTTAAACCCTACAAAGATCCTAATGTCCTGATAACCAGACTGTTTGTTTTGATTTAATCAAACAATTAATAACAAACAGGAAATAGAGAAGTACCCTGAGAAACGATAATCTCTCAGTCACAATCTCAGGAAAGTAGTAGATGGATTTTTGCTATCTACAACCCAAACTTTATTTTCAGTATTATATAGGACATACATTTGGGGTTTAAGTCGAGGTTGTTTTGACAAGTCTTTTAATAACTGTGAAGTAAAATATTAAGGATAAAAGAACTATCATTCTAACATGAGGTGCATTCATCTTTCAAAAGGCTGAAAAATTCTTGTATAATCAGAAAAGAATATTGATGGTCGTAGGAGGGAAAGTAAACAAATGAAAGGCTGAAAAATATTTGTGAATTTTGCTTCTTTTCATGTGATCCTAAAGGAAAATAATTGGAATGAACATAGTGATTCCTTTTTGCTCTGATAAAAAGGATGTAAGAATAAATGTCTGTTTTTGAAGATCAGGAATTTTTAAGTAATTTTTCCATTTTTTGAGTAAATATAAGTTTCAAGTTCTCAGTGGCTTTCTGGACTAACAATGACAACATTCAATAACAATATTCATGTTTATAAATGTAAATAAACATTTACCTTTAGGAACAAATAGTCTTTAACAAGTAACTTAACCTCTGTTTAGTGTTGGTTAAATAGCAAAATAGGATATTCTGACCAAGTCACAAAAAAGTACTTTTTAACTTTGTGTAAAATCTGTTTTTTAATGTATGGAAGATAAAGGTCTAGTCTTCTTTAGGTCACTGAGTTTTAGAAATATCTTAAACTACTACTATTTAAAAAAAACACCTAGAAATTAAATGGAATTTGAAAATAAACTAATATTGCCATACTATGTAATAAAGAGAAAATATACAAATTGATCCTCACACCCTCACACAAGATGGCCACCCCCATGTGGTCAAAGATGGCCACCACAAGATGCCTGGCAAGGGAGGGTAATTGTAGGCAATCAGGCCAGCAGGAGAGGGCAGTTAGGGATGACCAGGTCGGTAGGGGAGGGTAGTTGGGAGTGACCAGACCTACAGGGGAGGGCAGTTGGGGGCAATCAGGCCAATAGGGGAGGGAAGTTAGGGACGACCAGGCCTGCAGGGGAGGGCAGTTGGGGGCAACTGAGCCAGCAGGGAGGGCAGTTGGTGGTGATCAGGCTGGCAGGGAAGGGCAGTTGGGGGTAATCGGGCCAACAGGGGAGCAGTTAGGCATCAATCGGGCTGGCAGGGGAGTGGTTAGGGCGTGATCAGCCTGGCAGGCTGGTAAGCAGTTGGGAGCCAGCAATCCCGGATTGTGAGATGGATGTCTGACTGCTGGTTTAGGCCAGATCCCTGTGGGTTCCAAATTGGAGAGGGTACAGGCTGGGCTGAGGGACACCCCCACCCCAGTGCATAAATTTTGTGCATCGGGCCTCTAGTGTTAAATAAAATACACAACAATCAGCTTTTTTGTACAAGATTTAAACTGGATGTTTAACTCTTGTAATAACCCTAAGAATTAGGTATTATTATTATCTTCCTAATTTACAATGGAGGGAGTTGAGGCTAAGAAATGTATTAAAGAGTTAGCTCTAGCCCAAAGACATATAGCTAGGAAATAGCAAATTAGAACCCACAGGAGGTTTTGTTAAGATAAACAAAACTATATGGCATTCAAAAGAACAAAAATACAAAATAGAAGGCATTCAAAATAACATAAGAAATCTTAGAATGCACTTCTGTGATTATTGGTCCAGTTTACCCAGATATATGTGCTACAAAATCTGTTGGAAAATGAGAGCTCACTGAGCTGAGACAGGATAGCTGGCTACAAATTCCAGCTACTGGCTGTGAGATTTGAGGGACACTTTGTTTCCTTAACTGTAAAATGAAGATAATGCATACAAACCATCCAGAGCTGTTGTGAGGTTTAAATGAATACCAAGTAAATCACCAACTTAATACATAACCCACATGGTAGACAATCACTACATACTGATTCCTCTCTTTTTAGGAAGACTACGTAGAGCTGACTTAGATCTTGAACAATAGAGTCAATTGGGATATTAAAAGAATGGGAAACTCACAAGGAAAACACACAGAGGCCCAGCAGGGAAGGAGTATTTAAAATGCTTTAACTGAAGCAGAACATTTGTATTGAATTGTATATAATAAACCTGGAAAGCAGTTTGTGACCAGAGTACATAGGGCCCAAGTCAAACAATTTAGCTTTTATAAATAGCAGGGAATGGTATTCTTTACTAGTATTCTTTACTAGAGGCCTGGTGCATGAAAATTCGTGCACTGGAGGAGGGCTCCCTCAATCCGGCCTGCCCCCTCTCACAGTCCTGGAGCCCTCAGGGGTGGGAGGCGGCCTGGGGAAGGCAATGCTCCCATCACACCTCTGCTGCTGCCATTGCCAGCAGCACAAGCCTCGGTCAGCCCTGGTTACCTGAGCTTTGGGTGGTCCTGGGCAGCTGGGCAGCTGCCATCTGAGGCTTGCCTGCACCTCAAGCCAGCCCTGGGTGGTTTGGGGGCTGAGGGGACTAGGTTGATCAGATGATCAATGAGAGCTCCCCAGTGCTAGAATACATGAAATTTGAGCTACAAATTTATATGGTACAGTATTTTCTTATCTTTATTATGTATCTTGTCCTGTAATTTCAATCTATAGTTGTAACATTTTTCCTTTTATTTTTAATATAACAAAATTATTTAATTTAAAAAAATATTGCTGAGGAGAAATCAATATGGCGCACAGATAAACACCTGAACTTGCTGTCTCACACAACCACTTCAAAACTACAACTAAAAGACAAAAGGCTGGCTGAGTGGGAATTATACAACTAGAAGGAAAGAGAAAAGCACACTGAGACCGGAGGAGGTGCAGAGGTGCAGAAGTGAAGTGCATAGAAGTGCATAGAGGTGTGTGCACACAGAAAGGGCTGGCAACTGAGTACACTGTTGTCTTTTTCAGTCGGGAGGAATATACAGGCTCCCCGACCGCTCTGAACTCCAGTTCCTAGCAAGACTCATACGGGGAGAAACTGGACTGTTGGGCATCAGGCAGAACTTGATGCCAGCTTTCTCTCAGAGGTGTGTGCAGCGATCATTATTCCTGCACAGTGTTGAGGGACACAGAGACACGGGACATCTTCCAGAAAGGACTGATGGTCAGCCATTGCTATTGGCTCCACCCTGGTGATTCCCAGAGACCCCATCCCACCCAATTTACAACTATGAGCAGAGGCTTTTGCTTATGAATGGCCTGACCCTTTGCAATCTGAAACCTAACATACGGCAGCTGGGTCAAAGAGCCCCAGAGCCTCTACATGTATCAACTTCCTGGCTGAATGCTCTCCAGACTGGACAGATAATAGTGAAGCACCTAGGTTTTGGAACCAGATCTGTTTGAATCCCAGCTTTTCTAACTATTGTCTGATTTCAGGAAAATTAACTCTCTAAGCTCCAGTTTTCTTGTTTATAAAATGGGATAATAAAAATTGTCATCTCATAGGGTTAATGGGAGGATTCAATGAAACTAAGTGAAATCCTTTAATTAATTTCATAAATAAAATATGTAATACAAATACCAAATATGACTATTAATCCTGCCTCTCCTGGAGGTTATGAGCTATATTTATATGTCTTTTCCACCCTTATGGGGCCAAATGTCAGAAGCATTCTTTACTAACGTTGCCCCCTTGACATTGATTGTCAGCCTCTCCCCAGGTCTCGGTCCTTTGGGAACTTTAAGGGTTGCCCACGATTGTGTGAAATCCCAGAATGCCAGGCAGCATCTTTTGGGCAAAATGGTCTGTCAGGCTTTGTTTGGAGAAACCTTTTGTACTATTTTTGTACTAGTGACTCAGTGCATAAAATACATGCACATTAAAAGGGAATTAATTAGAGTAAATATTTTAATATTTGCTATTTGCTCTTTCTCTGTAATAGACGTATCAGAGATGAAATAAAATTACTAAAATATATATATGAAAATCTCCCTCCTGTCAGAGTCTGGCCATGCCACGGGAACCAGAGTCAAGTCCCCGCTCACCCACGTGTGCCTCAAAATCGTGAGAGACCCAGACCCGGCTTGCCCACCCCCATTCATGCATGGACCTGGGGGAAGGGTGTTCCTCAGCCCAGCCTGCACCTTCTCCAATCTGGAACCTCTCAAAGGATGTCCTACTGCCTACAAAGGTTTACTGGGATCGGACCTAAACAAGCAGTCAGACAGTCCCTCTCACAATCCAGACTGCTGGCTCCAGCCGCTCACCTGCCTGCCTGCCTGCCTGCTTGCCTCCAACTTCCTCCCCACCCCTCCCCACCCCCCTGCTGGTCTGCTTACCCCCAATGGCCCTGCCTCCCACCAGCCTGATCACCTACAACTGCCATCCCATCCTGGCCTGATCACCCCCCTGGTGACCTGAAGTCCCTTGTCAAACCCCACCAGGCAGGGGGGCACAGCCTCATGTCTCTGCTGATTGCTTGTTAAGGCTCGTTAGGGGCACTTGGCTTCCTCTGTGGGTGCAGCCATTTTGTTATGGCATGATGGTCAATAAGCATATTCCTTCTTTATTAGACAGGATTGCTGATGTAAGTTACCACAAACTTAGTGGCTGAAAACAACACAGATTTATTATCTTAAAGTTCTGGAATTCAGACATCTACACTAATCAAAGAGAAACATGCAAATTGATCACTCCTCTGCTACACCCACCAGCCAATCAGGAGCAAGTATGCAAATTAACCCAACAAAGATGGCAGCAGCCACAGAGCTGGAGCAAGCAGAGGCTTGAGTTGCTCCTGGCAATGGAGGAAGCCAAGCTTCCCACCCACCCTGGCCACTATTGAAGGAGTGGCTGGAAAAAAATAATAAAAGGAGTGGCTGGGAACCCTGGCCTCCACTCAAGGAGGGGCGGGGGACTGGGTCTCTGGGAGGCGTGACGGGCCTGAAAATGGCCCTCAACCCCTTGCCCAGGCTGGCCATACCTCTATGGGGTGAGGGTCCCCACTGGAGGGCTTGGCCATCCTGCAAACAGGCATTAGCTTCTCACCCAGGCTGGCCATGCTCCCCCTAGTGGGGACCCTCACCCAATGGAGTCATGGCTAGGCTGCAAACTACCACAGGCTCCCCGCCCACCATGCCCCAAAGGAACCCCCATCCTGATCTGGGACATACTTCAAGGCAAACCAACCGGCCCCCACCCGTGCACCAAGCCTCTAATCTGTACTAATGAAAGGGTAATATGCTAATTAGACTGGGAGACCTTCCAGGAGACCTTCCGGATATTCTTCTGGACAAAGCCATGGTGGCGGGGCTGAGGCAGAGGCAGTTGAGGGGGGGCAGTTGTGGGTGATCAAGCCGATGGGGGAGGGGGAACGGGAAGGGGAGAGAAGAAGGGGGGACATGGCAGTTGGGGTAAGCAGACCAGCAGGGGGGCCAGTTGGAGGCAAGCAGGCTTGCAGGGGGGGCAGTTGGTGGTGATTGGGCTGGTGGAGAGGTATTTTGGGGTGAGCAGGCCGGCGGGGGAAGGGGGGAGGGAGTTGGGGGCGCAGGCCTGCAGAATGATTAGGGGCAATCAGGCAGGTAGGCAGGTGAGCAGTTAGAAGCCAGCAGTCCCAGACTGCGGGAGGTATGTCTGACTGCTGGTTTAAGCCCGATCCCTGTAAACAGACAGTAGGACATCCTTCAAAGGGTCCCAGATTGGAGAGGGTGCAGGCAGGGACGAGGGACAAAGCCCCCACCCCATGCACAAATTTCGTGCACCAGGCCACTAATCTAAAATGAGTGTCTCTGGGCTAAAGTCAAGGTGTCAGCAGGGCTGTGTCCCCGCTGGATGCTCTAGGGTCGTGGTCTGCAAACTGCGGCTCACGAGTCACATGCGGCTCTTTGGCCCCTTGAGTGTGGCTCTTCCACAAAATACCTGGGCCTGGGCGAGTCTATTTTGAAGAAGTGGTGATAGAAGAAGTTTAAGTTTAAAAAATTTGGCTCTCAAAAGAAATTCTAATCATATACTGTTGATATTTGGTTCTGTTGACTAATGAGTTTGCCAACCACTGCTCTAGGGGAAAATCCATTTTCTGGCCCTTTCCGGCTCCCAGAGGCTGTCACATTCCTTGACTCATGGCCCCTTCTTCTATCTTCAAAGCTAGCAACAGTGGGTAGAGTTCTTCTCACATCACTTACCCTCTCTCTGGTTCTCCTCTGCCCCCTTTTCTCCTATAAAGGAACTCTGGGAGGACATTGGGCCCTCCTGGATAATCCAGAATAATCCCCCTTTGTTAAAGTTTGCTAATTAGCAACTTTAATTCCCTTTGCATTTTTAATCTCCCCCCTTGGCCCCCCTTGCCATGTAGCCTAACATTCACAGGTCCTGAGGATTAGGACAAGGACTTTGAGGGACCATTATTCTGCCTACCACACCTTCCGCAAAGAAAACTTCTGGGAGGTTTGCTCCCGTTTTGTTCCTGTTCCTTTAAGACACACCTGGTTCACCAAAGGATGAACCGGTAATCACAATCTGATCATTGTAATAGTCACAAGTAGGAGGTATTTCATGCTGAGATTGTTGTTCTGGATTCATCCTAGCTCTGCTTCATGCTTAAAGATATATTGCAACCAAACACAATGAATATTAACTAGCTAAAAATTTTGAAAAGAAAATGATTCCCACAAATCTTCTCCAGCATGGGGAAGAAAGGTTTATCATCAAGCATTAATTGTTATAAATGATATAATGTCCATTTCATTTCTGAGTCTAAACCACCCCACAAGTCCACACTGATCATTACCAATACAGATTCCTTATTTCTTTAACAGAACCTCAACAGCAGTGTTTACCTCCAACTGATGATTAATGGGCAGAAGAGTATGTCTTAAGAAAAACAGGTGAGAAATATCAGGTTGAAAGGCAAAGCGTGTAAATATATCAGAGACTGGGTTTTTTATTTTAAAGGGTAAAAGGCCATCCGTACTATTTTAGGAGTCCCAGGAGTTCAAACACTGTAGTCGGAAATGGGTAAAACCTCCATACGTCTGAATTTCACTTTGACATTCAGTATTTCTGTCTTTTCATTTCTTTTATCTCTGAGGCATATAAATGTGCTCAAAATAAATTGTTCCAAATCCCCAGGGAAGGTAATTTTTCAAAATGGTAATGATTCACCCTAATTTTCTAGTGGGTAGAAGATTAGCTTTAGTATGTGATTAAAAGACTATCTGGCTTAAAAAACAAGGGAGGCTATCACTTAATTTTTTTTTTATAACTTTGGGCAGGATACTCAAGAGAAGTAAAGGAGAAAGAGCCAACAAGTACTGAGCATCTCTCATTGCCAAGCACTGTGTTTACATACCATTATCTCACTTAATTTTCACTACAACCCCAGTAAGTTGGCATGGTTACCCACCCACTTTAAAGACAAGAAAATTGAGGCTCCAAGATGTGAAGAGACTCCCCCAAACCCCACAGCTAAAAAGTGGCAGCACTTGGATGAGAGTCCAATTCTACCTGACTTCAAAGCCCACAGATCCTCCCTCTACCATTCTCAGCTGCTCTTTCCTGAACCCCAAGTTTCCTCATCTACAAAATAAAGGGGTTGAGTCAGAGGATCTCTAATGCTCCTCACAGCTCTTACTGTATGGTTTAGGGGGAGAAAGGGAAATCGGGAAGGGATCTCAGACACTAGGGCAAACATGGTTTGCTCCCAAGTGGGAAAGCAATGGGACCCCGTGTCCTAACTGTACTGTCCTGACTCCCTGACTGATGGAAGGAGGCTGGTGCTGCTGACAGCACCGTAAATGATGATAGGACTGCCTATCAGGGGTGGACAAACTTTTTGACTCGAGGGCCACAATGGGTTCTTAAACTGGACGGGAGGGCTGGAACAAAAGCAACCTGACCATGCTGGCACTCTCATCTTGGGCTGCTGGTGAAGGAGCGGAGTGGAGAGCAAAAGAACCCTCTGCTCTTTCAGCTCCACGGGCCATAGTTTGCCCACAGCTGGCCTATGCCCACCACTTTTTAAAAAATATATATTTTTATTGATTTCAGAGAGGAGGGGAGTGGGAGAAATAGAAATATCAATGATGAGAGAATCATTGATTGCTGCTCCTGCAACCCAGGCATGTGCCCTTGGCTGGGATCAAACTTGGGACCACCCTTCAGTCTGCCGGCCAACGCTCTATCCACTGAGTCAAACTAGCTAGAGCTGCCCACCACTTTAACAAAGAGACAGGTCTTCTATGTCTCCTTGGTGGAGCCACTTTTCATGAATTCACATTTCCAGAAACATATCGTCAACACTTATTGTTGAGAATCGTATTGTGCCCAACACTGAGGTACCACAGGAGGTAGCAAAAGAGTATGAGCGATAGTCTGTCTTCTCGGGAACTTGCAACTAGGTAGGGGAACACAACTAAGACGGAGAGAATTTTTAAAAGACGCTGTGTAAGGCAGGACTGAACTTTGTAGTCTAGATAATATGCACTACAGGAGTTCAGAGACGGGAGGTCAATGTAGGCGGCGGGGAAGGCTTTGTGAGAACTGGGTTAAAGACGATGCTCTTTACCTTGCATCGGGACTAGTCTTTCTCGGCCTTCACTGTGATTGTGAAATCCTGGTATGAACCTTTCACATAGTTCTGGCATTTTCAGTGTTGAGGCTGCAGTGATGTCCTTCATATCACGTCATCTGAATGCCACTTCATCTTTATTGGTACACTTGGGAGGGGTAAAACCCCAATGGTATGCAAACACCGTCATGGATACTTGCTTCAAGCCATGGGAAGTTTCATGCAAAACCAGTTTCTCAATAGGGCAAACGTTGTGTAAAGGTGTGTAAGAACTTGAGAAACTAGTTAAAGGCAAAGCCTGTCACAGCAAGAACCAAATTTGAATGGGGACACTTTCCTGTCTGTGTCAGCTATGGTCTGCCTTCAGCCCCTCAACTGATGAACCCCCATCCTTAAGCATTTCCCCAACACGCTGGCCCAGAGGCCAAGGACCTTGTCCCAGGTAGCAGGAACTCGTTATCCCTCACCCCCACATCTGCCCACCATAAGATGCCACTCTACTGATAAGAGACCCTAGTTCTGAAAACATTGTTTCAGAATTCTGGACCCTTTCTCACCCTCACACAACTCAGTGTGTTTCCCTTTTATTCAAAGTCTACCCTAACTACCTAATCAGGGAATGTGATCCCAAGAGATAGTCTGAGTTGATAAGATAGTCTAATACAGTGGTTGGCAAACTCATTAGTCAACAGAGCCAAATATCAACAGTACAACGATTGAAATTTCTTTTGAGAGCCAGATTTTTTAAACGTAAACTTCTTCTAACGCCACGTCTTCAAAATAGGCTCGCCCAGGCCGTGGTATTTTGTGGAAGAGCCACACTCAAGGGGCCAAAGAACCGCATGTGGCTCGTGAGCCACAGTTTGCCGACCATGGGTCTAGTAGATTAAATATTCATTGTGTTTACTATACATTGTGTGTAAACAATGCTAGACTAGTGAACATCTTCCAAACTAGTTGAAGACGTAAAATGAGTACAAAAAAAACAAACACAGTATCTGAGTGTGCCCTATACTGAATCAGGGGTAACTGGTTTAGAAAAGTGAGAAATCAGTACATACAGAAGAGAGTTTCATGAAGGCAGGGTTTAGGATAGACTCTAAAGAATGGGAAGAATTTGGACAGGCAACAAAGAGAAATTATGTCATTCTAGAAAAGAGAAGTACCATAACCAAGGGCAAGGAAAGTGGAAGATGTTTTCATGAAAGTCAAGGTGGGCACCCTGTCTGGAGGAAGGGTGGCACAGGAATGTGCACAGCAACAATTAGTGGGAAATGAGATCATATGGATAAGATGAATTCATCAACAAACTTAGCAAACATTTATTAAGTGCTGATTAGGTCTCTTGCACATGATAATAGTAATAGCTTACGCCTATTACAGCTTACAAGGTGCCAGGCATGTATTCAGCACTTTACATACATTATCTCATGTGATTGTCACTACAGACCTAGGAGGCATGCACTGTTATATCTCTGTTTTACAGGCGAAAAACACGAAGCCCAGAGAGATGAAGGAACTTGTTCCAGGTCACATGGTTATGGAGTAGAAAAGCCTGGATTTGAACCAAGGGAGTCTGTTCAAATGTGGGTTCTGAGCACATTGCCTACCTGCCTGCACATGTATTTATCTCACTGAATCCTCACAAAATTCCCTGAGATGTACGTATTATCGTCCCCATTTTTCAAATGGGGATTCGAGAGCGGGTGACTAGCCCAAGTGGTTCTGATGAGTATAGAGCGAGGATCTGAAAGCAGGTCCACTAATTCCAAGTCCATTTAACTTTCCATTACAATATAGCTGCCTGGCAGAAGGATTTCCTAGAATGGGATCAAGTTGGGGGAACCGAACGGTCTGATAAGGTTAAGAAGCCTACGTGGTAGGGACAGGGAAGAAGTCCAGGTTTTCAACAGATATGACTCGATTCATACAGATAACTCGAGGTCTGGCACAGGAACTCCAATCAGGGGAAGAGGGGACACAGCACTAGATGATATTAGAGGTGGTAAGGATCTAGAAATGGGCACGGTGGGGGGAAGGAGGGAAGGATGGATACAAGGGATCCATCAGATTTTTTAAAGAAAAAATTGATTGTTCTTAGGGATGCCATTGAATGGCATTGAAAGGAGATTAAACCAAAGAAGACTTTGCTTCTTGTCTGGATGACTCAATGAACTATTGACAGGAGCTTAAAGGTTCTAAGAGCTCCCGGTTTGTAGCAACAACAACAACAAAAATGAAGGTTGTTTTTGGACATGTTGAGATATGCTTGGCAGAACCATGACTGGCACATTCTAGAGGAAATGACCAGCATGCAGTCAGGGGTGTGGGACTGAAGCTCAAGCAGAGAGAAGAAGCTGTCAATCATAGCTGACAAATGAGGTATGCAGGATCAGCGAAGGGGAAGACAAGGCTGATCCCAGGAAAAATAGGTATTTCATTAACAGAATAAGCCACAAATCAGAGAATAAAAATGCGGTATAATTAAAAGAAAACAGGCCCAAGGGCAAACCACAGGTCTGGACAAGTGGTTAGGGCCGAGGCAGAGATAAAAATTAAAGGGACACAGCAGCAAGCATGATCTCACCCTGTATCAAGGAGAAAAGACCACTGAATAATTTCCTGTCCTGTTTCTGGCATTTTGGGGTGTTCCTCTACGGCAGAAGCCAAACCCAGCTTAACTGATGGGACCCTGCAAACTAATCAAGAACTTTGCTAGCAGGAAGCACACAATCTACATTAGTATAGGGAGATAACTGAATAATCAGAAAAAGCTTCTCCACTGAATTGTATATTTAAAAAACTGTTACAGTGGTAAAATTCATGTTATGTTACATCACAATAAAAAAAAAAAAAAACGAAAGAAAGTCCTCTCGCCTATGGATCCCACAAAAATTTCCAAAAGCCCATCTAATTTAGCATCTCCTGGACTTACCCCGTTTGGTTCAAGACCTTGATTTCCTTGCCCAAGTTGGTGGCTGTGCCGCGGAGGTGATGCAGGCAGTGAAGAAGCCAGGGATGCCGAAGCTCACCCGGCTCCTGTGTCTCTTCCAGTCTGGAAAGAGAATGGGACGGTGAATTGAGGCTAACGTGCGGTGGAAACTCCTCTTCTGGCCTTTCTGCTACCTCTGCCCTCTTTCCAGAACATTGAGAATGCTATCCTCAGTGTTCATGGCCCCACCCACTGTGACCTCTTCTACCCGACGAGTTAAGAAAGTGAGACACAGAGCAGCTCAGCCCGTACCTGGGAGGGACTTACCTGGGAGTCCTGTGATTTCAGTTCTTGCTTGTTGCCCTTCCTCTTACGATTCTAGGATCCTCCTTCTCACTGGCCTCACAGAGATCACCTCCAAGTCTAGGGGTCCTCCATAAACAAGGGTAGCCTAAAGGTACCCTAACACTCTTAGAAGTAGCTAAACAGGGTTCCCCATTTTACAAGTGAGCAAATGGGGCCCGGGTTGTTGCGTGGCTTGCCCGAGGGCATACACCTGGTTAATTTCAGGACAAGAAGGAATTACAGACTCTCTGATCCACTCTCTAAATCTCTTAGACAAAGAAATTCCAGTTGAAATATTTGGAATTCTATTTTTATTAAAGCTCTGCTTTCCCCACGATTGGTCTCTCTTGCTGCATTTTTTCTCAGAAGATGTTTAAAATGTCTGAAAATGCCAGCTTAGCGGTCCAGAGGAGAATGGTAGCAGCAATGGAGGGAGGAAGCTCACTGGTTACCCACAAAACCATCACAGACTGCCTATTACGCTGTGGCTAAGACTTGGATCCATGCCCTTCCTCAGCAGAGCCTAGTAAAGGGGCCCTGTGTGCTAGGGCTTTCTAGTCCTTTCTGTCATTGCCTCATGTTGACCTTGATTTCTGCTTCTCGAATCCGTGATTGCCAACGTCAATAGGCAGCTCGTTTGCTTGGGAGGGGCCCTCCATGGCTATGGCAAGACAGAGGAATGACAGTACAGCTCACCATAAACATATGTATCAGGCAAACTTCAAGAAAAACTGGTTGCTCAAGCTTGCCACCTCAAGAAAAAATAGTTTTGAGTAAAGCTGGACATGGTGGGAAATAAATATCCTCAAGTTTGTCTCATTGCCATATGTCTCTTGGGGAGGTATTTGTGGGTCACTTCGGCTCACAGAAAGATCCCCTCCCTCCCCAAGGCCAGTCAAGCTATAAAGTCAATGAGATTAAAATGGATTATCTGTTTTCATCAAGCCTATATATCTTTTCTATGGTCATTTCCTGAAAATGTAGCAATTCAGGTTTAGGACTTTTAAAGTCATAGAGACATGCACTTGGAAACTCATAGAGCTGTATGGGACTTGGAAATCATCTAATCCAGCCCCCAATTTGCAGATGAGGAAACTGAAGTTTCCCAGTACTAGGATTTTATACTTCTACTAGGAAGCCAAATATTACACTCATTTCTTTACAAGCCAAAATGGTACTGTTGGCTCCTTGGAGCTGGCGGTTAACCTAAACCCATGGTATTTTTTCATACAAACCACTGCTCAGCTAGATTTTTTTTTCCCCCTCCACACCAAATTCATACCATTAATTTCCTAAAATTTTGTTTAGGAGTTTATATTTTCCCTTTCCATTCCATTTTGCTAGTTTTAACTCCATATTCCAGCCTATAATTTAAATTTTATTCTGTGGTAAGCTTTTTAGTATGTTTGGGAAAGGGGAAGATCATTTGGTAATATGCACTTTGCAGTGTGCTTGCTGTCTCAGTTAGTAGCTACATTGTTCTAAAGAAAACTCAACAGAAAGTGTTTAATTTGGAATTCCAACCACCTAGTTTTTCAGATCCTCAAGGAAGGGGGATAGCTTTTCTCCCTTGTTACATGAAGGAGCTCTAGAATGGGCTTCTCCTCCAAAGGGCAAAAGAACATTCTCACAGCTCATCTCCTACTGGGAACTCGTGTACCTAGGGTGAAACAGTGAAAAAAAAGACTGCCCTCTAAACTCCAGAGTCCAGCAGTCTTTTTTATGTCCATTTTTATGTAGCACTTAATAGTTCATCTTTATCCTAAGAAAAGGAAAACACTGATTTGAAAAGATTTATGTACCACTATGTTCATTGTAGCATTGTTTATAATAGCAAAGATATGGAAGCAACCTAGATATCCATCAATGGATTAATGGATAAAGACACTGTGATATACTAATAATCTGGCCAGTCAGTGTGTGTGTGTGTGTGTGTGTGTGTGTGTGTGTGTATGTGTGTATTAGAGACCTGGTGCATGAATTTGTGCATGGATGGGGTCCGGCCAGCCTAGCCAGGGAGAGGAGACATGGGCGGTTGGCTGGCCTGCCTGCTGGTTGAACTCCTGGTCGAAGGGACAATTTGCATATTAGCCTTTTATTATATAGGTTATACACTGAGTGGCCAGATTATTATGTGTTCAGAGATCATAATAATCTGGCCACTCAGTGTATATATAAATGTGTATATATGTATGTGAAAATGGAAATATTTAATTCATTTTTATTGCTGCAATAAAAATAAAAAAAGAAATCTTGCCATTTGCAACAACATGGATGGACCTAGAGGGTATTACACTAAGTGAAATAAGTCAGGCAGAGAAAGACAATTACTGTATGGTTTCATTTACATGTGGAATCTAACAAAACAGACTCAATGAAACAGAGACCAAAAGGATGGTTACCAGAAGGGAGGGGGTGGGGAGGTGGATGAAAATGGAAAGGGAATATAGTAAAAAATATCATGATAAGTTTACATGGTAACAGATGATTCTAGATTTAGCAGGGTGATCATGATGTAAGGTATAAAATGTCAAATCACTATATTATACAGTTGAAATAAATATGACAATTTGAGATTGTATACCAAATTTAATTAAATTTAAAAAACTGGGAGGGAGAAAGGATAGGGAGGGGAAGGAAGGTCAAATGAATGGAAGAGTCTTAGACTATAGTGAAGTTCTAAGAAAGTTCACAATGCTGATTAAACATCTTAGTCCTAGCCCAGCGGGCAGGGCTCAGTAGTTGAGCATCAATCTATGAACCAGGAGGTCATGGTTTGATTCCTGGTCAAGGCACACACTGGCGTTGCAGTCTCAATCCTCAGTGAGGGGCACACAGGAGGCAGTTGATCAATGATTCTCATCCTTGATGCTTCTGTCTCTCTCTTCCTTACCTTGTCTGAAATCAATAAAAAATATATATATTTTTAAAATCTTAGAACTAAATTTGCCCACCCAAGAAATCCCACATTTCCAGAGATGAGCCTGCCTTCGTATCCTTTCCACACTAGTCAAGAAGCAGCCTGCAGGGAGCGTGACTTTAGCAGGAAGCAGTGATGGATTAGCAGTCAGTTGTGATCCTTTCTGAGAGGTCCATTGTCAGGACTGCCACATTAAGCCACGCTATCTCTTCAAACAAATCTGCCGATTTTTTTCTTCAACAGATGTATTTACTGCCCTAGTTCAAACCTCTGTCATTGCTCACAATTCTAATAATGCTTTAACTTATTTCCCTACTTCCAGTCTCAATATCCTTAAAAACTATTTCCTGCAACACTACCAGGACAATCTTTCCAATACATAAATCCAGCTATGAATATATCTGAAGAAGCCTGAAACACTAATTTGAGAGAAAATGCACCCTATATTCATTGCAGCATTATTTACAATAGCCAAGATCTGGAAGCAGCCCAAGTGCCCATCTCAGTAGATCAGTGAACAAAAACCCCATGGTACATTTACACAATGGACTACTACTCAGCCGTAAAAAAAAAAAAAAAATAAGGAAAACTTACCTTTTGCAACAGCATGGATGGACCTGAAGAGGATTATGCTAAGTAAAATAATCCAAGTCAGATAAAGACAAATACCATGATTTCACATATTATATGTGGAATCTAATGAGCAAAATAAACAAACAAAATAGAAACAGACTCATAGAAACACCTATGAGAGGGGAGGGTGCTGGGGACTGGGTGAAAAAGGTAAAGAGATTAAGGGGGGGAACAAAACTCATTGACAACAGTATGGTGATTACAGAGGGAAAAGGGCATGGGGGAGGTAGGAGAGGATAAAGGAGGGATAAATGGTGATGGAAGGAGACTTGACTTGGGGTGATGAACATACAATATACAGATGATGTATTATTATAGAACTGTACACCTGAAACCCATATAATTTTTAAAATATATTTTATTGATATTTTACAGAGAGGAAGGGAGAGAGCTAGAGAGCTAGAAACGTCAATGAGAGAGGAACATCGACCAGCTGCCTCTTGCACACCACCTACCGGGGATGTGCCCGCAACCAATGTACATGCCCTTGACCGGAATCGAACCCGGGACCTTTCAGTCCGCAGACCGACGCTCTACCACTGAGCCAAACCGGTTTGGGCCCCATATAATTTTATTAACCAATGTTACCCCAATAAATTCAATATAAATAATAAATAAATACATCCAGCCATGTCCTAACCCCGTGTAAGAAGGTAGGTGGAGACTGCATTTTGTCAGTCTTACAAAAGGTATAATGATCCTCTAGCATACAAAGGACAACAATCTCACCAGCTTTCGTTAATTAGGTTAATTTCAAAATTGCCTTATATTCTTTTTGGTGAGCTCATCATTATGATATGTATATATGGGGCTATTTGAGTGACTAGATGTCATTCATCTGCTTAAAAATCTTTCAGACAGCCGAAACCGGTTTGGCTCAGTGGATAGAGCGTCGGCCTGTGGACCAAAAGGTCCCAGGTTCGATTCCGGTCAAGGGCATGTACATTGGTTGTGGGCACATCCCTGGTGAGGGGTGTGCAAGAGGCAGCTGGTCGATGTATCTCTCTCATCGATGTTTCTAGCTCTCTATCTCTCTCCCTTCCTCTCTGTGAAAAATCAATAAAATATATTTTTAAAAAATCTTTCAGACATTTATAAGATAAAACCAAAGCTTTTAATCATGGTATATTAGGATGCCCAAGGACCCAACTACTCCCTGCTTCTCCAACATCATTCCTTCTATTCCTTACCTGACATTTAGTACTCCCAAAATACAGCACTGGGTTATTCATAGCTCTTGCTATGCTATATCACATCTCCATGTCTTTGTTTACACTCTTCCCTCTACTTGAAATGCTATTTTCTCTTCTCTTCCTCTTCCTTTTGTCTATTTGAATCCCATTCAAGATTGACTTGTTGGTGCCTCCGTGGGGATTAAGCTTTCCATGACTCATACACACCCCAATTCAAAGATCATTTCATCTAAGTTCTTAGCCCAATTCAGGAAGTCTATCTAAGGCACCCAAGGCAGAAAGTCATCAAAGGAAGAGCTCATGACTTCGTGAGGCAACTGGCTTTGGTCTGTGTTCAGGGTCACATACACCGGTCAAAGCTACTTCTTATTTTGAGTCTATCAGTTCCCGTTTCCTTAGCTTTTCTGTGGATGGTGGTTAAAATAGTACCTATATTATTTTAGATGAATGGAGAGTTAGTAGTTGGGAGCCTCATTGAGGAATTCCCTTGGCAGGTCCTTGAGAGGTGATGTCTAGCTTTAAACTTTCAGATCTTGGGGAGGGGAGGGACAGTGGTAGAAATGTGGATGAGGAAGGACAGAGCTTACCAACAAACTATTGGCAATTTCCTTCTGGTTGTAATTTCTGAACCTTCTAACTTTTTATTTCTGAACCCCCTACCTGTGACACACAGATGTTTCAAGAGACCTTCTGAATGCCTGTGAACTTCAACAAGGGGGAGGCTTGAGGAGAGGGATGATGTAGCCTGTGGTAAACCACACAAGGGTTAGACTTCGGCCACAGTGGCTGCAGTTACTAAGATTCCAAAGGTTTCCTTGGTGCTTTTCGATAAGTTTCTCTTTTTACAAGGCTGAAAAGTTGCACCTCTAAATATATAGGTGGAAGATATCTGGTATGGAGAAAAAGATAGTGTGTTCTGATTCTGGGACCCTACATTTATTGCCATTACTGGATGAGTAACATCATGAACATGAGTGTTCTTTCTCAGCAGGCCTAGTATTTCCAATATTCAATAGACTCTGCCTGTTTTGTGCGTTTCAGAAGGCTCAGCGTGGTGACAAAGTAAACACCTGGACATTGTCAAGTCAGACATTTACAGGAAACATAGATATGAATCAAAATCATACTGCCTGTTAAGAATCATTAAGTTCTCTTACAGCCACTGTTACTCTGTACAAACAGAACATACAATTATACTTTTTTTTATTGTCACTTGAGTATAGATCATTTGGAAATATAAACATGAGAACAGAGTGAAGCAAGAAAATTAGTTCCATTCAATTTTTTAAATTTAAATTTTGTTAAGACTTTATTTTTCTAAAGTGGTTTTAGATTGATAATAAAATTGATAGGGAGGTACAAAGATTGTCCATATATTCCCACCCCTATATATGCATAGCCTTCTCATATCAATATCACTAATCAGAATGGTACATTTTTTACCGAGGATGAACCTACATTGACACATCTGATCACCAAATGTCCATACTTTACCTTAGGGTCCACTCTTGGTGGTGTATGTTCCATGAGTTTGGGCAAAGGTACAATGACATGTACCCGCCATTGAAATATCATTAGGAATATTTTCATGTATGATAAAGAAAAAATAACCCAAAGCCATTATATTTTTTAATATATTCCAAAACCACACTAATGAAAACAGTTGGAATAGTACTGAAATAGATAGGCAGATGAATGGAGAAAGGTAGACAGTCCAGATATGGGCCCAGGTGCAAACAAAGTAAGTTTAGATGAAAGGAGCATTCCAAACCAGTAGGGAAAGCATTCAGTAAATGGTGTTGGGATACGTAGTTAGGACATCATAAAGGACTAGAATAGAACAATGAATTTTGTATAATCTTGTCATGGAGAAGGCTTTTTCTAAGTGTGACATAGAAACCAGAAGTCATAGAGAAAAGAATTGTAAATATGATTATAGTTGACCCTTGAACAATGTGAAGGTTAAGGGGCACAGTAAAAAAAAAAAAATCTCTGTATAACCTTTGACTCCCCAAAAACTTGGTTGTTTTTTGGTTTTCCCCCTCGGGGATGATTGGTTCCAGGACCCCCATGGATACCAAAATGCATGGGTGCTCATGGCCCCTATATAAAATGGCACAGAGCACTACATATAGTTGCTCCTCCACATCCGTGGATGTCCAACTGAGGATTGAAAACAGTACAGGTATTTACTCATTCTAGCTTATCACTCACCTTGCAAAGCAGACATAGTTCAGCAAAAGTGAAGATAACAGGCTTCTTTAGCCTGAATCCCATGTCTTACTACCATTTGAAAAACTTAATTTTTTTTTTTTTTACCAGAGACATTACAATGGAGTAAATGAAAATTCTGGGCAATGAAGGGGTTAAAATAATTTTTGAGAGATATATTGGGCATAGTAGCTGCATTGCATACCTATGAAGACATCTCAACAGCTCCTTTGTCGCTAGTTGTGAGTGTGTGACAGGAAGAGCCTGGAGAAGAAGAAAGGCTTGGTCTATGGTCCTGTCCATTACAACCAACATCTGACCAAAGGTAAGAGACTTATCTCAGAGTCTTCATTCAGTCGTCAGATTTACGAAGCTTAATATGTGTCAGGCCCTTATACAATAATATCAAATTCTGTATACTATACCATCATATAACATACATTGTGAGTGTGACATAATATATCACAAAATGAAATATGGTATTGAGGAGCTGCCAACTAACTACCTGAGAAAGAGCCAAGCTGTCCCCAGATTTAATGTCACCCATTAAGTCCCCACTCCTAACTTTGACTTTCTTTTCTTTTTAAAAAAATATATTTTATTGATTTTTCACAGAGAGGAAGAGAGAGGGATAGAGAGTTAGAAACACCGATGAGAGAGAATCATCAATCAGCTGCCTCTTGCACATCCCCAGTAGGTATGTGCAACCAAGGTACATACCCTTGACCGGAATCGAACCCGGGACCTTTCAGTCCGCAGGCCGACGCTCTATCCACTGAGCCAAACCAGTCCCGGCCTAACTTGGACTTTCAATGTGCTGCATCATCTGTCTCCTGTCTGCTTCTCTGGCCCTCGCTCTTGACACTGCTCCTCCCGTCTCCTGAGGTGCCTATGTTATACCCAAACCAAATGATCTGCAGTTCCCCATTGCGATTTCAAGCCCGTATGGCTTTGCAAAAGGCTTTTTTCTCGCCTGCTTATAAAACTTGCACTTATCCTTTGTGACCTGGTTCAAAAGTTGGCTCTTCAGGAAAGACTTCCCCTGGATCCTCTCTGTATTTTATATAGACCTTTGTCATCCCACCTAACACACTATCCTGCAGTAAGTAGTTAGAGAAGTATGCAAATGAGTCCCCCATCAGTCTGTAAGCAGAGACCCTGTCTCATTAATCTTTGTGTGCCTAGTGGATAGCACATTCCTGAAGAGAAGAAGCACTCAATCCATTTTATAAATGAGTGGATGCATAAAAAAGTGAATCCACCATGCTACAGCAGCAGGTTTTCTTTGTAGCATGGCATTTCTTAATAGAGTGACAAATCTGGTAAAATTTGCATCTCTCTTGGATTCCATCTTATCTCTACCTCAGTGCCCGCACAATGGACACTACTAAAGCATCGCAGTGAGGTTCTTATAATAGTCATTTGAGCGTTACTTACTGTGCAGTTGGTGCAGCCTTGCACAGGGGAAGGTTACCTTGAAAGCACACCAAGTCACCACGTATATATCATTTTAATCTTGACAGTGTACTTTTAAGCAGATGGCCGAGTTTTTCTTCCTTTACATGAACTGTTTTCTTTGGCAAATTGATTAATGAGGACATTACTCATTTGCCCGGCTCTATGACATGTCCAATAACATTGTCATTTTGTTTCTGCGGTGCTGGGTAAAAATATCCAGGAATTTACTACCAATGGAGTGACCACCTGTTTGCTGGGAACGTTAAAGAGAGAGAAATCTTGGGAGACAGCTCCCTGGAAGAATGCTGAAGGGGGTCTGATTCCACCTCCCCACAACAAACCGTCCTTCCAAACTTAGCCATAGCACCTGTGGAAACAAGGGCACAGCTGTGCTGGGTACCTTAGTTATTGAGCTGCCCTGCAGGCACCTGGAGAAACTGAGGAAGGTGTGTGTGTGTGTGTGTGTGTGTGTGTGTATTATATAATTGATTTTTTACATAGAGGAAGGGAGAGGGAGAGTTAGAAACATCGATGAGATAGGGACATCGATCAGCTGCCTCCTGCACACTGCCTACCGGGGATGTGCTCGCAACCCAGGTACATGCTCTTGACCGGAATCGAACCTGGGACCCTTCGCTCTGCAGGTTGGCGCTCTATCCATTGAGCCAGACCAGTCAGGGCAGAAGTAGTTCTTCCCAAGTCTAAAGGAGGGCAGAGCCCCGGGAGCTATCAAGCCATGCATCAGTGGCACGGAGAGAAGTAGATCTTGATTTAGGGGTAGAATCAAGGGAGAAAAAAAGCATGAATGAAATCAGGGATGGGAAACAGGGAGGAAGTACAATTGGGGAGCAGGAAACTGAGCAAGTGTAGCTGGTACTACTTACCTCAGGGATTTCACAGTATGTGTGTGTGTGGGGGGGAGGGGGGGTTGGTGGTGGTGGTAACCAGAAGGATGAGCGTTACCATGAAGAGGAGGTACTGTAGGGCCCCAAGATTGAGGAATTGACCTTCCCCACTGCCTGTTCCAGGATGTGACCTTTACGGTTAAAGATTAGACAGGAATGAGGTCAGTTCTTTACGGTTGAAGATTAGGCAAGAATGAAATCAGTCCCCAGAAACTCCCTACCCTGAGGACTTACCCAGAGGAATGGGAAGGGGAGAGACAAAGGGGCTTGCAAGATTACCAGATGGGACTGTTGACTAAGCATAGACCCTGTCATAAAACATGTAATTAACGAGCCCAGCTCCCCTTCTTGGAATTTCTTTGTTCCCTTCCTCCCCCTCCATGTGTAACCCCACCTGTGTGTGGTTTTTGCCTTTATAAACTCATGTTCTGCAGTTACTCGGCGCTCCCAGTCAGCCAGCACTGTTGCTGTCTGCCTGAGAAGCCCCTGCGCTGCGCTTGTATTAAAACCTCATGCGTTTTGCAGTACAATCTTTTTCTCTGGAAGCTATAACTGGGCAGGAAGCTATAACTGTGTTTGGGCCTCACCTGCAGCAGCCAGAACACAACAGATCAACAGACTAGTTCTGTGCTGAGCGGGAAAGGTGGCTCTCTAAGGGAATCACCAGAAGGCCTCATGCTTTCCAAGAGAAAACAGGACAAAATACTCCCCCCATCCCTCCACCCCGAGCCAGGACCTGCTGTCTGAAAACACAGAAGAACCAAAAACACAGGGCACAACATAAGAGCCCCGTGGGGAGAGGGAAAGGGTGAAGAGCGGAGGAGCAGGGAAAGGCTGATGACCAAGGTGCGGAGCACTCCAGAAGAGGATCCACGTTTCTTGCACAACCCCTAACTGCGTGTGCATCAGCCAGCACGAGGCCATCTTGAATTGGCACAAACAGCTCTGAGCAAGGCAGCATTACTTAAGCTAAAAGGGCTTTCTATTCTACTTTAGAGAAATATCTAGAGGCCAGAGCTTAAATGTAAAGTCGGTCTATGAAATGTCCAATGGGAAATATGTACTGATAGAAGTGGAAGGAGGGTGTTGCTGCTTTTGTGTCTTGAATCTCACCATCCTGAGGGCAGCAGGAGAGTTGGGAGAGTCTGGAGCAACAAGCTCTTAAAACTTTCTCATTCCTACGATCATTATAAAATGAGTCCTGTAACAAACAGACTAGCTAGTTGCATAAACTGTTAGTTCTGATAATACCATCCTTTGGGGAGAACAAGGATCTAATTTAATAAGAAAAATGAGAGGAACAAAGAGCTTAGTATTTGTGTGGAAACTATGTCTACGCCTATACAGAGTTCCTATGGATCACGGTGGTTGCATGCCCCATAAGTTCTGGTAGAAGGTCCCAGAAAATGTCTGGCAGCACCACGTCCAGAACAGAAATGGAAACAGAATAATTTTTTCACTTCGATTAAAACACAAACAAGCAGAAGTGTGATTCTTCATCCACACACAATGGGAGGTGTTACTGAGGCAGTTCTGGGGGCTGTCTCTGGAAAGAGAGGTGTCAGCGGAGGCCACTCAGGACTTCACAGGTGTGAGGAAAGACTTGTTAAAATAGTATGTTTCATCTTGGTTAGGGAAAGGCTGAGAAATAGCATGGTGTGAATCTATAAAAAAACATAAACAGTGAGGGCAGAATCAACCTAGGCTTGCTTACAAAATGAGAATAAAGGGGTGTCCTTTAAAACCCATTGGAGATACCCTTAGAAATCACATTGCAAGCAATGATTTGGACACCTTTATAAATCACAGAGACAGATATGCAAATAATTGTTTCTGTCTCCATATCTAACTTTTAACGATAATGTTAGCTAGAACAACCATGCTGTTCTACTAGAGACTGCTTGTCCGAAATACAGGGTGATGGAAAAGTAGGTTTGCAGTTGTGAGTACGCAAAACGCAGAGTTTATTCTTGTATTATTATTTATTAATTATTGTATTATTTTCCACATGAACAACTTTTGCCCCACTCTATACTGTTAGCAAAATTGGTCAGCTTCCATGTAGCAATACCTTTATTCCTATTGAGCGAATATTCATGCAAACATTTTTTAGAAACTGTCAAGCCGTATTACTACTACTAATATTATATTTTTATCACACAGAATATCAGGTACTGTACCTTTCCGGTAACATGGTATTAGTCAAAGAAGGCTGACATTAACCACCTTCAGACTTAAATGTTTCTGGAAACAATTCTATGCACAACCAAAAAGATTGAAAGATATAGCCTGAAATAAAAGTCTTCTTATGTAGTTGTGGGAAACCTTTAAAAGTCAAAGGCCTTGAAAATATGCTTTAAAATAATTCTTTTTTTTAATTATTGTTGATTTCAGAGAGGATGGGGAGAGAGAGATAGAAACATCAATGATGAGAATCATTGATCAGCTGCCTCCTGTACTCCGCCCACTGGGGATGAAGCCCAAAACCTGGGCATGTGCCCTAACTGGGAATTGAACCATGACCTCCTGGCTCATAGGTTAGCACTCAACCACTGAGCCACGCCGGCTGAGCAAGAATTCTTAACCTAACTATGTAAATAAATAAAATGGAGGTTTGTTTTACCAAATAGAAAAATCAGAATGCCGAAACCGGTTTGGCTCAGTGGATAGAGCGTCGGTCTGGGGACTGAAAGGTCCCAGGTTCGATTCCAGTCAAGGGCATGTACGTTGTTTTTTGGCACATTCCCAGTGTGTGTGTGTGGGGTGGGGGGTGGGGGTTGCAGGAGGCAGCTGGTATCTCTCTCATCGATATTTCTAGCTCTCTATTCCTCTCCCTTCCTCTCTGTGAAAAATCAATAACATATATATTTAAAAAGAAAAGAAAAATCAGAATATCCATAATATTAAAAAGTAATGCCAGAAAGAAAGAGTTGAAGGTATTTTCATCTAGCAATAGACAGCACCTAACTAGAGGCAGGAAATATTAACACTTAAATTCTCAAAAACATTATTTGTGGTTTTTTGAAAATGTCTTTAGGATCATAAGCACATCTGATAAGGTCCCAATAGTAAATTTTAGGGTCCTCCCCCCCCTCCTTAGAAATGGAAGATTGAAGCAAAAATTGGAGCAATTAAGATTATTCACAATCAAAGAAATGATTCCCCTGCTGCTTTCCTGAAGTCTACAGGTACCAAAACCACACTTCCTCCTGGACAGTTTAGGATTATGCAGGCTTTTGCCTCTTAAAAATGTGAGCTCTGGGAGAGGCGCCCTGTCAGATTCTCATTCAACAAACAGTTCTGGTTTACCAACTCTTACATGGAAACAACCACCTCAGAAGTGAACTTTGATGAGAGAAAGCTGCTTTTATAAAGAGTCTTCTGAGCAATAAATACAGGCTGTGTGTGTGTGTGTGTGTGTGTGTGTGTGTGTGTGTGTGTGTGTTTTGTTGTTGTTTTTTTTGTGTGTGTGTGTTTTACTTACTCTATGACATGCACCATGGTAAGTTTAAACCTCTTCAGGTCTGAGTCAGTAGAATAAGATGTGCTTGTTTAATGTGTTTCTATTGAGTAAATCCTCAGGAGAATTATGAAAGAAGGTACCTGATCACTTGTTTCTTCATCTCCCTCCTATCTCCCCTGACCTCAACCCTATAGGTATCCAGTGTTGACTTGTTTCTCTTTAAATGCTCAAAGTCCCAGCACAGCAAACATATCTACCCAAACCTATCCCCTTTTTATAACACCTGTCCTTTAAAGTCATAGAATTTTCTTCTTCTACACCTAACCCCCCTGTTAAACTAATTGTTAGGTAACAAATCAAAGGGGGGAAGGGGACACATTCATACTAAAGCATAAATGACTGATAGTGGTGCTTACTAAGCCGTACCAAAGGGTAGTTCAATTTTAAACAGTTGCTTACAGACCAAATAAATAAATTTCCTACTAGTTCCTCAAATAAGGGCACACTTTATTCTTTTCTACTGAGTGACGTAAAATATATGGCTTGGGAATAACAGCAGTATTTTAAGTGGGGATGGCAGTTGGGACAATATTAAGAAAAGATGTTGAGTTTAAGGAGGTTTCGGTATGCGGGTGAAGGGGAAGAGGTAAGGCAAACTCGGAACATGGAAGGTTTTGGTTCCTGGAGCTTCATTTTCTCTTCCTTGTTTTTATGCTGGTTGTGTCTCTTTTTTTCCTTCCTTCTCAACAGACTGCTTCAGTCCCTCTTGGAATTATTTATTTATTTTGCCCCTGCTGACAAGCTGGAGGCTGAATTATGTGCTCAGTCTGAAAATGTTCCTTTAGGCTCTTGCCTCTGAACTTTCTAGCCAGTGCAGAGTAAATAGGTACTGTGCTGTATGCAAATGTAGGCATAGTTGTCTGAGTAGGCCAAAGGAGAGGAGGCATTTTGCAAAATGCCTTTTAGAACAGAAACAAGACTCTTGAGATGAAATATTTTAAAGCCTCATGAAAAAAGAAACCAAACTCTTCGGGAACAAAAAGTACAGAGGAATACTTATCTATACAATGAATTGGAGGAAAAAAAAAAAAACCACACACGGAGCAAGACGTGACTAAATACTTCAGCAGTGAGCTCACCTCAAGCATTTCATGAATTTCACATGACCCACCCACTTTTTCTCGGTACCTCTCCAGATTACCATATCAGCAGCAATAATACTCTTGTTGTTCTGAGGGCCAGATTTACATATCAACGTAGCCATGGCATTCCTGAATGTAGAATATGGTACTGTTCCCCTTGTGTGTGGTTTCTACAAGGTTAATGTTTTGTTCCCTTTACCCTCCTCACTTAATCTCATGCCACTCCCTACCTCTTCAATCAGCGGTTTGTTTTTTTCTATGAAGTTTTCCTCTTTTCTTCTCTCGTTTTCTGTGTCAAAATTTGAACCATCCACAAATTCACTGTTCAACCATGCTGATTTTTAAAAATTTTTATTACTCAGCTATAGATGATCGGCTCTTTGAAAAGATAAGCCAGGGACAGAAAGTAACAGCTGGTCACTTCCAGGATGGCTCTGGGGCGCCTTCTTTCTCAAATACAGGATAAGTTTAGGTGGAGGTGGGTCAGAAGTTACCAACGTAGAGTTCATGGCCACCTTTGTTTCTTTCTTGGCAGACTTTGTTTTGTTTTTTTAATTATTTCTATTTCTAAGTTGGAGATGGGGAAAAATCTCCACGCCAGAACTGAGTGAAGCAGCTTACATTTCCAATGAAAAGTTTGGAAGGGGCTTAGATAATTTTTTAAATGCGTAGACTCTCGTGTGTCAAATTTAATGGAAAACCAGCTGGAGCCTATGAAACTATTTTAATGAGCTTCCTTTTTCTCTGATGTTTCCCCAGAGGCATGTGCCAAGCGGGCCCACGTGGCCCGGGGAGTAACATGATCATCTTGGCTCTGTTTAGACACCTGTGCTCTTTTAGCCTAGTGGTGAGAAGAACAAGAGAGAGAGAGAGAGGGGTGAGGGCGTGAAAGGCATGCAGACCTAGTGGGCGTGGGTGTGTGCCATGCTGCTTAGGAATGGCACAAGAAACTCCACAGCGGCAGCAGCAGCAGCAGAAGCCCGGTGCATCCTGGGCCAACAGTGCCTCTGTGTGGGGTTTCTGGGAGTGCATGAAATGTGTCTGTGTGTCCGCTGGGGAGGGAAAAGTGGGGGGAGGAGAAAATATGCATTTTTAAAAGGGATTGCATGCCTTGGAGGTTCTTTTTGAGAAGGCGATATGGGGGGAAAAGATTAAAAACCACGAATGTAAAGTATGCCTACGAGTCGGAGAGCATATTTTCCTTCTAAACTTCTTCCCACTCCTTAAAGAAAATTCATTTGCTGTGTTCACTCTTCCTTTTCTAGCAACCCGTCTGATGCGTGGCTCTCCCTACCCACTTAACACGGAGACATTAAACTTGATCTGTATTATTTGTCATCGGGTGCCTTATTTAGTGATTATTTGCAGTCTCCTGTGTGTGTGTGTGTGAATTTCTCCTTTCTGGATTACAAAGTTCGTGAGGGTTTATACTTAGGGAAGTTAGTATTCATTCTTGTTCTCCCTCACCAGTTTGTTACCAATCCTGGGCATTTCTCCGCAAATGTTGAACATATGACTAGACAATACTTTTTTCATAAGATTTTCTTCCACTTACAATGTCTTCTTTTATGATGTGATTAAGTTTATTTTTATAAATTAAATATTTTTTAAAAAGAAAGTATTTCTACACTTTCTAACGTGTTTATATTTTTAAATTTTAATTCCTATTTTAATTGTGTAATATATCATATGTACAGAAATACAAAAGGATACCACAACATACATCCCAGCTAACAGATCTAACCTATTTGCTTCATCTCTTTAAAAGTTAAATATATAGCCAACCACCCAGAACCCTTCGAATCTCAGCCCCCCTCCCTCCCTAGAGAAAACCACTCTCCTGAAGCTGGTAAATATATATGCTGCCCCTGCAAGTTTTTATTTTTTATTTTAGTTTTTTTTAATATATTTTATTGATATTTTACAGAGAGGAAGAGAGAGAGATAGAGAGCTAGAAACGTCGATGAGAGAGAAACATCGGCCAGCTGCCTCTTGCACACCTGACACCAGGGATGTGCCTGCAACCAATGTACATGCCCTTGACCGGAATCGAACCCGGGACCTTTCAGTCCGCAGACCGACCGACGCTCTACCACTGAGCCAAACCGGTTTCGGCCCCCTGCAAGTTTTTAGATTCCCACTACGTGGTTCAAAGAATCTTAGTCCTCCTTCCCGAGGGGCTGGCAATTGGGTCTGTGAGCTGCTCACACCCAGCCAAACAGGGTAGGTAAGTTCCGTTACAAAGGGTTGGGTGCATATTTCTTTTTTATTGACTTTCGTGGGGTGACATTGGTTAATAAAATGATATAGGTTTCAGGGGTACAATTCTATAATGCATCATCTGTATATTGTGTTGTGTGTTCACCACACCAAGCCCAATCTTCTTCCATCACCATTTATCCCCCCAACGCCCTCTTCTACCTCGCCTCACCCCCGCTTTGCCTTTGTTAATCACCATACTGTTGTCTGGGTCTATTGAGGGTTATTTGTGTGTGTGTGTGTGTGTGTGTGTGTGTGTGTGTGTGTTTTGGCTTAATCCCTTCACCTTTTTCACCACCATCTCCCCAACAGCTGTCAGTCTGTTCTCTGTGAGTCTGTTTCTATTTTATTTGTTAATCTTGTTCATTAGATTCCACGTATGAGTGAGATCATATGGTACTGTTCTTGTCTTTCTGACTGACTGACTTCAGTGAGCACAACGCTCTCCAGGTCCGTCCACGTGGGTGCATTTCTGTCATGGGAAGGAAAAGTGGCAGAGAACGAGCCCAGGAGAAAACCAGTTCCACCTTGGAGAACATGGCTTAGCAGCAGGAGGCAAACTGAGGCAGGCTGGGCACAGGATGGGCACAGGATGAGGAGGCTGGGGGCTGGAAAGGGACTCTTGTAGGTGTTGAACACAAGGGGTATTAGGTGAGGAAGAGGAAGAGAGCCTGCACCAACACAGGCTTTTGCCCCCTTGATCCTCAGAGAGGATGTAGCTGGGCAACTCTCAGACCGCCAGGTCTGGGCCCAACGGTCACTACCCTAGCATGCCAGGCCCATTACCAACCTCATGACCTGCCCGGGCTGCATTTACTTGGAAGAGGTTACCTTCTTCATTTAGCGTTTGAAGGACTGACTGTACAGATCGGACAGAGATGACTCAACTTGCCTATTAGTACTCTTACTCAATTTGGAGTTGCCAAATAAAACAGGAGACACCCAGTTAATTTTCATTTTCAGACAAAGAACAAATACTTTCTTTTTCTTTTTCTTTTTTAAGTAAGAATGTGTCTCGAATATTGCATGGGACATACTCATGCTACATAAGTAATTTATCTGAAAATCCAACTGTCCTGTATACTTACTGCTGAATCTGGGAACTCTATCTCAATTGAATTTTGGGAGAGTGCGAAAGGAATCAAAGGGCCTCCAGAATAACATTAATGAACACACAGCCTTTGTCAAATCCTCAATGGCCTGATATAGGCTAATACAACAACGAGCTCACGGACTTGATTAAACCAGGAAGGCACACCAACACTCATTTTTTAAATGGCTTTATTGAGATATAATTCACACACCATAAAACTGTACTCATTTAAAATTATAAATTATATATATGTGTTTTAATATATTCACAGGGCTGTGCAGCCACCGCCAAATCAATCTGAGGACATCTCATCACCTCAGAACGAAACGCAGGATCCATTAACAATCACTCCCCCACCCCAGCTCCCCTTCCTCCCTGTTGTTCCCCAACCCTTGCCCCCGCCAACCCCTCAGCTGTCTGTTTCTTTAAACTTACCTGTTCTGGACATGTCTTTGTAAGTGAAATCTACAAATTTGTAGATTTCTTGTCTGGCTTCTTTCATTGTGCGTGTTTCCCAGGCTTATCCACAGGGTAGCACGTTTTATCAGTATTTCGTTCCTCTTTAGGGCCTGGTAACTGTTCCTAACAACACACTACACTTGGCCCTATCCATTCATCCACTGAAGGACACTTGGTTTGCTTCCACTTTCTATTATGAATAAAGTTTCTAGGGCGGAACAGTCGTGTGCAAGTGTTCCTGTGGACACGTGTTCCCATTTCTCGGGGAACTGCCGGCCATATGGTGACTCTAATATCGGAAGGAACCTCCAAATTGTTTCCCGAAGCAGCTGCGCCTTTTCGATAAGAAACCTTCCGGGGACCCTGGGGGTCCCCACCTCAGGGCTCCGGGCCCTGGGCTCCTTCCTCCCGGCGCCCAAGCCGCTGGGATCCCCAGGCCCAAACCTCCCGGGGAGCGACTGTGGGAAACGCAGCGAGGGCCTCCCGCCCGGCCCCGCCCTCGCAACGCTCGCAGCAGCCGGAGGAAAACAGACGCCGGGCGGCGGAGAGGCCTTGTGGACCTTATAGTTCCCTTCCTCGTCGGCCGCGTGCAAACCGAGGTCAGGGGAACTACAATCCCCAGAAGCCCGCGGTGCTACGGCGGCCGGGGGAGGGCCATCCCTCGCGCCGCTCTCCCGCCCACCCCAGCGTCCCGGCAGCTCTCCAGGGAGTCTGTAAACACACCCAGACTGTCATGGAGGGGGCGGAGGGGGCGGCGGCGGCGGCGGCGGCCGAGGGAGGCGTTTGGGGCCGCCTCCAGGGTCCGCTCTGCCATTCCTGAACTGGTCCCTCATCCCCCGTGACCGTGGGCATCAGAGAAGCGAACTGTTAGGCGAGAGGAGGCAGTCAGAACCATACCCCCTTCTTCCCCCGGGGCGGGGGCCGGGCCGGGCCCGGCCGGCGGAGCTGGGAGGGCAGGGGGAGGGAGCGCCGGGCCAGGCTGGCCTGCCTGCCGAGATGGATGACAGCAAGGTAAGTCCTGTGGTTTGCACGCGCAGCTGCCGCCGCCGCCGCCGCCGCCTGCTGCTGCTTGTCGCTAAGTGCGGGTCCCGCCGCTGAGCCCTAGCTCTGCCAGCACCCAGGAAGCACCTGCCTTAGCGGTCCCCGCGCCTTCAGTTCGCACCCCAGGGCCCCCACCCACCCAGGAACTCAGGGGCCAGCGGGCCGCGTTCTTCCAAAAAAAAAAAAAAAAAAAAGGGCAAGCGTCTCCTCCGGGAAATGTTCACTCTCAGGGCAAGCCTGTCCGTCAGCTTTTCTAGGTAGTGCCAAAAAACGCCAGTCCTGGACTTGCCTACCGAGATAAGTGAAGGAATTATTTTTTGCTTTCCCTTTTTTTGCCTTCCCTCGCCCCCGCCGCCGCCGCCCAGGCTTTCTCCAGTGGGGAGATCTTAACTGGGACACCCTGAACCAGCCCTGTTTCCCTTGACTGTTCCCCTTTCTTCTCTCCTGCGCCCTTTACTCAATGCCCCATTCATATAATCGGTTCACTCCCCCCTCGGAGCTATTTTCCTGTGGTTGGTTGGAACACTTTGCTAAGCTCCTGTTGCTATTCGTCCAGAGCCTGGAAGCTAACCTCCCCTGGAAAGCCTTCTCGAAGGAACGTAGTGAATTCTTTCTTGTTAAAGCTATCGGAATAACCCGTTGAACACCCCTTTTTCTGCCCAAATCAGTTATCCTTATGACGATCAGAGCAGTGTTCATGATTGGCCACTCACATGGATAACCTTTTTGTCTTTACGTCTATCCACATTGGTGTTGGCCAGTCTTATTTCATGGAGATAGGGATGGTCAGCTTATTGATCGTCAGACTTCCAGAATTTGCCAATTTTTGAAGTGGGACTTGCTCCTCCCCTCTGCTATCCGGAGGTCTTACTGTCTACACCCTCCAGCATGATGCTGGAGGTAGCCCTTTTCTTTGTTTGGGGGTGCCCTTTTCCCCTTCCAGGTAACCGGTAACATTTTGCTGCTGTCCAGTATTGGTTGTACCAATCAATCAGACAGACTGAAAAGATTCCCAGCTTCTCTGTACTGCTTGTGTTGTTCTACATTATCCCCTCTTCCTGTTCCGGCAGAAGGCTCTGAGAAAAGTGATAGAAGGGAAAGTCCAGCACCGCACTCTGGAATTGGGACTCACCTAGAGAAACAGTCTGCTTGTGAAGTAGAAAACCCCACCTAATAATAGGAAGTGGTATTTCCCAGGCAGAAAGGAGGGGTTCTAAACGTTCCAGAAAAAAATCAGAAAATAACTTTTCCAAAAAGCTTTTGCTAGCTTGCTCGTCAGTGTTAATTTTGAAATGAAATCCGCATACTGTATCCATTATCTTTCCCTGAAAAATCATGTTATGGCTGTTTAAGAATGTCAAAATAACATATTGTTAATTTTTTTAAAAATTTTAGACTCTCACAGAATAGTCTACATAATTTTCAGTTGTTTCCTTTCAGCACCTTTGAGACATTTAATAACTTTCTCAAAGTCTTCAGTAGTCTCAAAGAAGTCCAAGAAAAATGCTTTAAGATTTTGAGTTATTTTACTTACCTATAAAGTCACCTAGAAGTTATTCCTAAAACAAGCAAACTATTAGAGGGTATAACATTTTATTGTTTCGCTCAGAAGAGTGAAATTAAATTTCGGGGGTAGACTATTCATAACTTACTTCCTGTAGGGTTTTCCAGGTACACAAAATAAATTGGGTTTTCACTCGTTATCAATTCATTGTTTTTTTATGAAAGAATTTAGAAACCAGCAGTTTCTTAAATCTTTAATGAGTGTGGAAAGCAAAATCCATTTCAGATGTCAGTGGATGAACAGTGTCTCGGTGAACACACTACTTTCACTTTAACTACACTGTCATAGGTTTGGATGAGTAATATTTAAATGCCACGTACATAAAGACTGGGCTGCTTTCCGCAGTCAGACTGAAACAGCCCTTAAGTAATAAGGCTTCTGCATGTCCAAGTCCTGCCTTTCTCTGTTGCGGTCCTACATACAGACATCCATACTAGTACATACAGACATCCATATTAGTACATACAGACATCCATTCTAGTACATACAGACATCCATACTAGTACATACTGACATCCATACTAGTACATACAGACATCCATACTAGTACATACAGACATCCATACTCACACACGTAACCCACTTCTGCCTCACATTATGTATGGGTGATGGAGTCTCAGGTCCCATTGTTCCCTGAAGGGAAGGTGAGGCCTGGGGCTTGGGAGTGTGGGAGCTGTGCTGGCGAGAGCACAAAGGATGACCAACACTGACAGCTAGGCCAGGGCAACAGGAAGAGGCTGAAGCAAGCAGGAGCAGCGATGGCAGAGAGGCAGTGTTTGGATGAGCAGGTCAAGAAACGGTTGATGATAATGGGAGGTCCCCCCTTTATAAAGATTCGGTATCCTGAGTTGTTTTCGTCGGTGATGATAAATGAGTTTGCCAAGAGCTCTCCACGTTCTGCCTCCTGGAGTAAGAGCAGGACAAATCTGAGTGTGGGTGCAGCTTTGCCTCCCAAGGGTCTAGAACTGTGCCTACTACGGCATAGAGGACTGATTGTCAATAGTGATTGAGTTACATTGGAGCAGAGTGACATTACAGAGAATGCCCTGATGTACCTGGGCTTTATGAATGTGTTTCATTGAGCCAACCAGCCAGAGTATGCAGATGATAACAAATAGGAAAAATAAAGCAAGAGCTATAGTGGATATCTAAAACAGGGCTTGGGAAAGTGCTAAGTAGCAGAGTTCAAATACCGAGTAGATCTCTATTAGGTTGGTTAGAAAGGAATAAATCTTGGCTAAGTTATTTTAATTTTAACTTAAAATTAAGCGTTAATTAAATGTTAAGTGGTCAATACCTTCTTCACAGGCTTTGTTGAGGATTAGAAATAATGCCTCAAGTACAGACTATAACACAATAGAAACTCAAAAAATGTTATCATTATTGTATCACCTCAAAGTGACTTCCTTGGTCCTCAGCATAGTGTAGTAGGCACCTAACATGCTTCTTTTACTAGTTATTTTTAAAATACATTTTAATTGATTTCAGAGCGGGAGAGAGAGAGAGAAACATCAACAATAGAATCATTGATCTGCTGCCTTGTGCACACCCCCTTTTGGGAATCAAGCCCACAACCCTTGACTAGAATTGAACCAGGGACCCTTCAGTCCCCAGGCCTACGCTGTATCCACTGAGCCAAACCAGCGAGGGCACATTTTACTAATTCTTAAGTGCATACTGTTGTGTAACTTTTGCGGCTCTGTTTACTCCTGCACTATCCTCTGCTCCTAACTATGCCCCTAAGTGGGATAGGTGCAATGGGATGGGACATGAAGTGTACTTAAACTGTGCCCTAAACCAGCGGTCAACAACCGGTGGTCCCTGAGGTCCAAAAGGTTGGCAACCGTTGCTCTAAACTGTCAGATTATGTGAGAAAGGAAGCCTCCTGAGCCCACCTGCATGTCCACCTCTACAAAAGAGTGCTTGTTCTTATGAAAGCCTTTTCTCCCTGACCTGCCCCATTCAGTTACAAAGAAAATTGAAATGTAATCTTTTCAGAGGCTTTGATCATAAACAGAAGGTTCGTGTTTTATATTTGACTTTTATGTTTATTGAATGAATGAATGAGTAAATTGAAATATCCTAGACCAGATAGGTTCTTGCCGCAGACTATCTACCTAATAAAAGAGTAACATGCTAATTGACTGTGCCTTCGTGACGCCCACCAGCCAGCCATTCAGGAGTGAGTATGCAAATCAACTCAACAAAGATGGCGTGTTAATTTGCATACACAGGTGCCAAGCGGCTGGAGGTAGGGCAGGAAGCAGGCATTTCACCACCCCAGCCACTCGGGGCCTCTGGGCAGGTGGTAAGGCGGGAAGGTGGAAAGGTGGCTCCAGATTGGAGCAGAAAGGCCGTGCCAGCAGCCAGGGGAAGGAAGGCCCATTCTTGCACAGATCTTTGTGCATCGGGTCTCTAGTAAATTGATAAAAGGCCACCATACTTTATTGTTCAGCCTGACAGTGTAGGGCATCAAGTTCCAATTGAGGTACCGATGAGAAGGTGGCCAGCTGCTGGTCACAATATGTTTCTGTGGGCTACTGTTCGCCTCCATACTTCCTTTCCACCTGCCTGACCCACGGTTACCTGAAAGTGAGGTCTCTTACATCTTCCTTAGGTTAGAAGACAGGTTCTTTTGTTCCATTCAATTGTTGTGAGTAGTTCTAGTTCTTGCAAAAATTTTTAAGTTGGTCAAAAAAATCTCTGACATTCCCAGATTTGAGCTTCGGCCCCTGAAGTCCCTCACTATTGGTTCCTTGGGCAGCACCACAATGCTCAGACATTTTCAGCCTTTTCTGTTTTTCTTCTCCATCAATACTTTCCACAAGACTAACACAGAAGAGCCAGCTCATCTAAATAAACACCTGACAGTAGATACTGATATTTTAATGTGCCTGCCTTTCCGATCTAGGTTACATGCACATTTTAACCAGGTTGCCTCTACAGATAGTTTAACCCAAAGGGGTAATTTTAATATCACACAAGCGAATTGAAATTATAGTTTAAATAATGTTTTGCTCTTTCTTCTCAGAAAAGTTTGTTTGTTTGTTAATTATCAGACATTTGTTGGACACTGAATATGCACAGGCACTACACCAGACAGTAGAGATACAAAGGTCAATAAGAGTTCATAACTACTCTTCGGAGCTTACATTTCAGTGGGCAAGGCAGACACATAGGACAATAATTACAATATAGTGAAGTAAGAAATGAGGGCAGTAAAGTGGTTTGGGGGGCACTAGAATGGATGCCTAATGGTTTGGGCATGTCAGCCATGGTTCACAAAGTAGGAATGAATCTGTAAGGAAGAATAGGAGTCCCCCAGAAAGTCTGGGAAAGGGAATATCCTTTTCTAAAACTTATTGCACCGGCAAATAAGTATTTTGTCACAAGCTAGAGCAGGAATTGGCAAATTTTCTGTAAAGGGACATTAAAGTTATTTTAAGCACCAAGTTTGTGGTAATGGTTTCAGCAGCCACAGGAAACTCAGATGCTGGATGGGGTGACCTAGTAAGCAGTGCTGAGCCAAAGGTCCCTAGAGCTTGAGAGTGACATGGCCAAAGGGCCATTAAAGTTCATCCTCCCTGTAATGACCAGGTGTTACCAAAATACACTAAATTAAAAATATGATCATCATAAGCTGAAAAGAAAGGTTCGTTCGGCAGCTCTTTGCAAGATGGATTAACTAGGGAAGTGGGAAGAGAAAAGGAGGATAAAGGGGTGGTGGCAGAGAGACCCATTGGGAACCTATTGTAACAATCCCTGAGGGCCCTGCCCGATGTAAGTGGTAGGAATAGAGAGGAGGAGATTTTATAAAGTAATAAATTGGCATGACTACAGTGGGTGGGTGTGGAGAGTCACAGCAAAAATTTCAAGAAAGCATAAAATGAACAAGTTTGTTAACCTCACCACTGCTTCCCAAGTGCCTAATGCCACAGTGAGCTGGATTAAATGAATGACTACATAGCATTAATATAGCAGTATGTATACCTGTCAGTTTTAGGTAGAGACTTTGGGGGGAATTATATGTTCAAGTTAAAGAGTATTACCTGGGAACCTAGGGGGAATAGTCATGCTTGATGACAGTGAGTTATCGTATGACGAGTTGCTATCATGCAAATCAGAGGACTTGGGTCTAGCTTCTTCTCTGACATTGAAAATCTCTGAGCTAAAATTTTGTCATAAAAAAAAATTGGTCATCTATGCAGTAAAGAGATCGCTATGCATATATGTGTGTGTGTGTCCACTACCAGCACACCTGTAGATACAGTTATCCTGCCCTTTATAATGTTATTTTTTTTCTATCTGCTGTGTTTCACGAGTCTAAATACATTAAAAGTAAGGACCCTATCTTATATTAATATTCCTAGAGTCTTATAGTGTTTGGGGCATAGTGGGTGTTCAATAAACGGTGGTTGAATAAATGAGGTAATTGTTCCCCTTTCCCTGGGAAAGATGAGGATTGTAGGGTTACCGCACCCGAAGTGGTGTGACGTAATCTGAGAGGACGTGCAGAGTGCCTGAGTCAAGGCCTTGTCCACTGTGCGTGCTCCTTCTCTGCACCCCCGATTTAGCCCTAAATTTATGTTGTTCTTGTGCCTAAAGTGATTCCAGCCCATTTAAACAGGATTTAATCTGGACCCTGGAGACCTGCTCTTTTCATAAGCCCCTGAAGAGCACGCCGACACGGTCATGCCCCCTCTTCCTGCGGAAGTTAAACCTGTGGACGGGAAGCCTGTGCCCTCTATGCTCAGGCCTTTGCAAACTTCCTCTATAATGGCTAAATTTAAAATTATCAGGAACTCTCTCTTGGCTAAATCCAGTCGTTTTTTCTTTCTTTATTTTTTTTAAAAAGTTGATTCCCTTTTATTTTTATTTTTTTAAATATATATTTTATCGATATTTTGCAGAGAGGGAGGGAGAGAGATAGCTAGAAACATCGATGAGAGAGAAACATCCACCAGCTGCCCCCTGCCCACCCCCTACCGGGGATGTGCCCGAAACCAATGTACATGCCCTTGACCGGAATCGAACCTGGGACCCTTCAGTCCACAGACCGACGCTCTACCACTGAGCCAAACCGGTTTCGGCCAGTCGTTTTTTCTTAATTCCCAGGCTTTTTGAGCACATAAATTAGAAACATTCAAAAATCGTAAAAAATACAGGTGAGGAAAAAAAGCTTCCTCACAGAAGAAATAGGAGAGAGCAAGGGGACAAGGTGGTTATCACTGACTTTGTGAAAATTTTATAAGATATAGGTAGGAATGATTTTTGGCTCAGGGATATTTAAGGAATTTGTGAGGGTTGATTTCAGTTTTAGTTTCTGGTTCCTAGTTTCTGACTAACTTCCCCTATTCGTCCTGCCATCTTTATGGCTTATGAAATATATATAAAGTTTCATTAACTACTGTAGTTGGCAACCTAGTATAGTAACCTACATTTGTATAATAACCTTTCCTTTACAAAGTGCTGTCACACATTATTACACTTAAAATTTAAAATAATTCTGACTCTTGAAAACTGTACACTGATGAAATTTTAGCTTGCACCAAAAGCCAAAAATTTGATTTATTCCTGAGGAAAAGTTAAGCTAGAGAGGTGGTGTTATGTGACTTAAAGTGTAATTTTACAGGAGGTGATATAAAATACAGGAACCCTGGATTAATTTACTCTGCCTTTCTAATAAAAGAGGGAATAAAATAGTTCCAATTTAAATATTTTGCTACCATGAAAACTAAACAGAGGGTTATAACTTTTGTTTGATTTTTATGACTATGCTAGGTGTGTTTAAAAAATCAATGAAATCTGTGAAGTACTCTGTGTTCTCTTGTTGGATTCTCAAAGCAGCCACTCCTGCATTAATTAAAATCGGCAATGTAGATAGTGTTGTGCGATGACTCATTTTACAACATAAAGAATAGATGTGATTATCATTTACTTCTCTATAGACAGGAGTTTCCGCTGTAAATATATTGTTTTTTAAAAACTGTAGCAAAGCAAGTGCACTTTGTTTTAATTTAGCCCAGGGTAATTGTTGGATCCACTAGTCATCCTGGAATTGCTAATCAAATATTTGACCCTGAGGGGAAATTTCCTGAGACGTATATTATTATATTGGAACCAAGACTTGATGATGCAGAATAGAATAGCTTTAAAAGACCAGTTTCTGAAAAGTTGAAACTAATTTGGGAGTAGCACCGAAGCAGCTAGCTTTCAAGATGGGGATGGAAAGGAAAGACTTTTCCCCCTCTTCACTTTCATTTCAGAGCCATCCTATAAAATGCTAGATGCAGTGGCTGACCGTCATGTTATAATACAGGGTCTAGTAAACGTGGCTGGTCCCCATTTAAAGTGTGGTTTTCTTGACCCAACCATTATACTTAGTAATGATCTGATTTTTATAGGGCATTGTTAGCGTATGATATTAATAGTGATTTCAAACAAGTCCTCTGAGTTTTGTTACCTGGGAAGGTTTCTACAGGTATTCTAATGACCTGTCAGTGTTTGATCAGCATCTTCTCTTTTACACTGGCCTTTAAATCCTCCGCAACATTTCTTTCAGTGTACTTTTTTTTCTGAAATTTAATGCACTTTTTATTCTGAAATGATGTCCGGTTCTTTCTGAAAGTTACCCTTTCATTCAGAACCTTGTCAGATAAACAAAGTGGATAACCCAGTTGTTTGGGAATTTAAAGAAAAATCTATTGCTCTAAAATAACATAGCCTCTTCTAAAAGCATATTGTATTGTGGCTTGTCAGAAATTGGCTCCTGAAGCACTTTCCAAACAAATTTGTTCATTGGAATAAAGGTGCCCTCCCCCCCTTTCAAAGGACTTCTTAAAAAAAAAAAGTTATTTGATGTGTAAGTTCAGGCTCATGTATGTAAAACATCATCATCCTCATGGTTACATCTTGTGTAAGAACGTGGGGAGGCTGCAAAGCTAAATAATGAAGGAGATTAAGTTACTTTGCCAGTCACCCAAAAATTGTGCCTATGCAGGTAAATGAAGATCAGGTAGAAATCTCCTGAGACAATGTAGGAGATTTTACTGTAATTATAGGCTTCTAAAGGCAGGAGAGAATCCTTGTGTGAATATGTGCATAACCCATGGACACAGACAGTAGGGTGGTGTAGGCCAGGGGGGGGAGGGGACAGACTGAAGGGGGAGGGGGACATATGTAATACTTTCAACAATAAAGAATTATTTTTATTTTTATTTTTTAAAATATATTTTATTGATTTTTTACAGAGAGGAAGAGAGAGGGATAGAGAGCCAGAAACATTGATGAGAGAGAAACATAGACCAGCTGCCTCCTGCACATCCCTCACCGGGGATATGCCCTCAACCAATGTACATGCTCCTGACTAGAATCGAACCTGGGACCTTTCAGTCCACAGACGGACTCTCCATCCACTGAGCCAAACCGGTTTTGGCAAGAATTATTAAAAAAAAATAATAAATAAAGGCAGAAGAGAAGTATCCTGAGGATTTCAGGGACTGCCTGTGTTTCTTTGAGCTCAACACATTTGAAGAGGGAATTCATTGTCAAATTGTTTAGGATACCTATTTGTTTTTATATATACATAATTTTACATTCAAATTTTGTTTTTCTAATTGTAAACATTTAAAAATCATTAAAAATACAGGTGGTAAAAAGCTGTTTATAATCATACCCATCAGAGAAATATTCGTTGACCTTTTGCTAATAACATCCTTTCTTCTTTGAGGTCATACTGAACTTACAATTTTGAATATTGATTTTTTTAACTTATTATTTTATCAAGTCAATAAAAATTCAGCAATCTTTTAGTTTCTATTACCCAGTTACATATGGCTTATAAAATTTATTATTAAGCTATTTGAAGTTTATTATTAAAGAAATAATAAAAACTTATATTATTTCTCCTCTCAAATTCATGGTGTCAAAGGTACCAGGAAAACAAATTATGAAGCAAAGCCTCATAAGGCACTTGATGGGATTATGCTTTTTTAGTTCCATTCTTCGTTGATTTATTATTTATAAATATTTTCCATGCTAGTATGCAGGCATAGTCACTTTCCTAGACACAGAACTAAGACACAAAAATTATTTCTTGTCTCTCTTGCTGAAGGTGATGGGAGGCAAAGTAAAGAAGCCGGGCAAGCGTGGCCGGAAGCCAGCCAAGATTGACTTGAAGGCAAAACTTGAGAGGAGCCGGCAGAGTGCGCGAGAATGCCGGGCCAGAAAGAAACTGAGGTATCAGTATTTGGAAGAATTGGTGTCCAGCCGGGAAAGAGCCATATGTGCCCTCAGAGAGGAACTGGAGATGGTAAGAAAGTCTGTCAATAAATGCATGAAAAAAATCAACGTAAGCGTCACAGTCACAGCATTGGAACATGAAGAAACCAGTTTTCACCTATCAATCCATTTGACAGACATGGGAAAGCATATTTATAGGTCATTCAGGATGTGGGCAAATAAGCATTTTTATACACTGCTAGTAAGAGTGGAATGTACATGATTATTTCATTGAGGGATCGTTTATGATAGGAAAATAATGGAAAATAACCCAAATGTACAATAATAAGGGGTTGGTTAAGTAAATGATAGTACATTCATTTTACACCCAGTAAAAATCATAGTACACCTATATGTTTATTGATATTTGCAATATATTGCAAATATCATATATAAAGAAAAACATTTGCAATATATTGCTAAGTAGAAAAAGCAATATATCAATATGCTACAATATGAATAGTATGATACCATTTGTTTAAACATTTATTTATTTGGCATGTTTCATTCAGATTTTGGGTGGTGGCTGTAGAAATGTAAAAGAGAACAGAAACCCCATTACTGTGAGCTCAAGGGAGGAGGTGACAGGTTGGAGAAGAGAGAGATAATAGTACCATGGTCATTACAAAAGTAGGACAGGCTACCTCCACTTTTTAGAAGGTACGAAAATAAGGTTGGGGCATAAAGAGAGTTCAGATATACACTATTCAGTAATTTTTTTCAGTATATTGAATTTGACTTATGCTATAATTATTTCTCACCTTCTGTAATGTAAGCCACTTGAAAGCATCGTCTTTGGAGTATTTAATCTCTGTATACCCTAATTCCTAGTACACAATCTGGTAGAAAGTAGATGCCCTAGCTGGTTTGGCCTGTGGACTGAAGGATCCCGGGTTCGATACTGGTGAAGGGCACATGCCCGGGTTGTGAGCTCTGTCCCCAGTTGGGGGACTGCACGAGGCAGCCAATCAATGATTTTCTCTCATCATTGATGTTTCTCTCTCTCTCTCCCTCTCTGAAATCAGTAAAAATATATTATAAAAAAGAAAGCAGATGGCCGAAACCGGTTTGGCTCAGTGGTAGAGCGTCGGTCTGTGGACTGAAAGGTCCCGGGTTCGATTCCGGTCAAGGGCATGTACATTGGTTGCGGGCACATTCCCAGTAGGGGGTGTGCAGGAGGCAGCTGGTTGATGTTTCTCTCTCATCGACATTTCTAGCAATCTATCTCTCTCCCTTCCTCTCTGTAAAATATCAATAAAATATTTAAAAAAAAAAAAAAGAAAGCAGATGTTTAGTGAATGCTTATGAAAGAGAGAAAGGAATTACAAAAGTATTTATTTTAGGAGTAGAAGTAATGTGATCATTAGCCAAACGAGATGAATTCTAATTGGTAGCACACTGTGAGGAAACGGTCTTTTACCAGAGGGGCCTTCTGTAATCTAAGCAATACTCCAGTGTGTCATCAGAAGATTCCGCAGCAGTTTTTCACCCTCTTGTGAAAGACGGCAGGCCTCATCCATGTCCTATGTTGGAAACAGGAAGTACAATGAAAGATGGAATTCCCAGCAGCCAGTTTGACTTGTTGACATGGGAGTTCTTAGCATTTCTACCAGTGGTTCCTGAACTCGTGACTAGTAAAATTTTACTTAAATATGCTTCATATATTTCAGTACAAGCAGTGGTGCATGGCAATGGACCAAGGAAAAATCCCTTCTGAAATAAAGGCCCTACTGACTGGAGAAGAGCAGGGCAAATCTCAGCAGAACTCAAGCAGGCACATGAAGGCTGGGAAAACAGACGCTAACACCAATTCCTGTGAGTACAATACCTGGAGAGTTTCTGTGTAGGTAGAGGAGGGTCTTAAGGTAGGATTTCTATTGACCACTTGTCTCTGTATGACTTTTTCCCCTCTGTATTTATCTTTTAAGTAAATAAAATGTTGATGTTTATAATCTATACTAATAAAAGGGTAATATGCAAATTGCTCAGGACACCCTCACAGTAACAAGCGAATAGCAGGCTGCATAGGGCCACCAGATCAGCAGAGGGGGGCAGTTAGGGGCAACCAGGCCAGTGGGGGGGGGGGCAGTAAGGAGTGACCAGGTCAGCAAGGGGGCAGTTAGGGGTGACCAGGCTGGCAGGGGGGGTGTTAGTTGGGGGCATCCAGGCTGGCAGGCAGAGGCAGTTAGAGGCGATCAAGTAGGCAGGTGAGAGGTTAGGAGCCAGTGTCCGGGATTGTGAGAGGGATGTCCCAACTGCTGGTTTAGGCCCAATCCCCGGGGTCGGGCCTAAACCAGCCGTTGAACATCCCCCAAGGGATCCCGGATTGGAGAGGGTAAAGACTGGGCTGAGGGAACCCCCCCCATCCCCACGCACGAATTTCATGTGCCAGACCTCTAGTATTCTAATAAGCAATTGAAATTATTAGATTATAAATACTGAAATGCATTTTACCTGGAGTCTATTAAGTGCAACTGATAAGTTTATGGAAATATTTTTTATTAAGTTGAACTACTCCATAAATGGGAGTATACCATTCTAGCT
Organism: Vespertilio murinus; assembly: GCA_963924515.1. Classification (NCBI taxonomy): domain Eukaryota; kingdom Metazoa; phylum Chordata; class Mammalia; order Chiroptera; family Vespertilionidae; genus Vespertilio; species Vespertilio murinus. The sequence continues at coordinate 173,998,295 of OZ004707.1, read as the reverse complement.
ATTGTTAATAATAATACCTTTTATTTGTATTTTGCATTACAGTTTACAAAGTGTTTTCACTTAAGTATCTTAAGTATTTCTTCCAATAATTATGTGAAGGTGTTATACTTTTTATTTTATAGGTGAAGAAATAGCAGAGGTGTATGTGCCAGGTCCTCACCTAGTCCAGGCTGAGTCTTAGATAGTGGCCCATCACTATAACGAATTTTTTTATTAAGGCAAAAGTCACATAACATAAAATTTAACATTTTAAAGGTAACAATTCAGAGGCATTTATTACATTTAAAATGTTGTGCAACCACCACCTCTATCTAGTTACAAAACATTTCATCACTCCAAAAGAAAACCCTAAGCTCATTGCAGCAGTTACTCACTATTACCCTCTCCCTCCAGCCCCTGGCAGCGTGAATCTGCTTTGTGTCTGTGGATTTACCTCATCTGGACATTTCATATAAATGGGTCCTACAGCATGTGACTTTTTGTGTATGGCTTCTTTTACTTAGCACGATGTTTTCAAGGTTATCCACATTGTAGCACATACCAGTACTTCGTTCCATTTTATGGCTGTCTAATACCCCTTTGTATATGGATACCACAACTTGTTTACCCATTCATTCATTTATGGATTTTTATTTCTACCTGTTGGCTATTATGAACAGTGCTGCTATGAACATGTAGTATGTACAAGTATGTAAGTAACTGTTTTCAGTCAATTTGGGTATATACATAGACGTAGAATTGCTATGACATATGGCAATTCTATATTTAACTTTTCCAGGAACCACACAGTTTTTCTCAGTGACTGAAATATTTTACATTCCCACCAACAATATATGGGTATACTTCCCATTTCTCTACATCTTTTCAACACTTTAAATTTTCCATTTTTAAAAACTATGGCCTTCCTGGTGGGTGTGAAGTGGTGCCTGATTGTGGTTTGCATTTGCATTGCCCTAATGACTAATGATGTTGAGCTTGTTGGCCATGTGCTTGTTGGCCATGTGTGTATCTCCTTTGAAGAAATGTCTCTTTAAGTCCCTTGCCCATGTGTTAATTGAGTTCTTTTTCATTTTGTTGTGCAGGTGTAAGAGTTCTTTATGTATCCTGGATTCTCTTACCAAATATATGATTTTCAGATATTGCTCCCATCCTGTAGGTTTTCTGTTTCTCGATAGTGTTCCTTGGTGCACAAAAGATTTTAATTTGGAGGAAGTCCAGTTTATCTATTTTTCTTTTATTATCTGTGCCTTGTATGTCATATCTTAACAATCCATCGCCAAATCTAAGATCATGAAGATTGACCTTATGTTTTTTTTCTGAGAACTTTTTAGTTTTAGCTTTTACATTTAGGTCATTGATCCATTTTGAGTTAATTTTTCTTTAGGGTATGAGGTAGGGGTCCAAATTAATTATTTTGCATGTGAATATCCAGTTGTCCCAGCACCATTTGTTAAGGAGACTGTACAGATTTTAGAACGAAGATGCAGTGGCGTTGATTTCTTCATCATTGTGATTGCTTTGGGAACACCTGGAATAGTATTAGGAAATACCATAAACATTTTACTTGTTAAAAAACTTTATAAAATTGAAGTATTGGCATGTTGTTAACTTTTATTAGATGAGGTAACATTTGCTTAATATAAATTGAATTAAGGAAATAAAAAGGCAAGTCAGGCCAAAACCGGTTTGGTTCAGTGGTAGAGCATCGGTCTGCGGACTGAAGGGTCCCAGGTTCGATTCTGGTCAAGGGCATGTACGTTGGATGCGGGCACATCCCCTGTGGGGGGTGTGCAAGAGGCAGCTGGTTGATGATTCTCTCTCACCCATGTTTCTAACTCTCTTCCTCTCTGTAAAAAATCAATTATATATATATATATATATATATATATATATATATATGTGTGTGTGTGTGTGTGTGTGTGTGTGTGTGTGTGTGTGTATGTATATAATATGGAACTGACTTGCCTTTATATATATATAAAGGCAAGTCAGTTCCATTTTCCTTCAGTCTGTATTTTAAAATAGCCTTCCTGTAGACAGCAAACTTTAAATTTTTTAATTGATTTTTTTGGAGAGGAGGCAAGGGAAATTGTATAGTGAGAAACATCGATGTGAGAGAGACACATGGTTCAGTTGCCTCCCCTATGCTCCACACTCCCCAGCCAGGGATCAAACTTGCACCCCAAGCATATGGCCTGATCCTAGCTGCATCCACAACCTTCAATGCATGAGACGACACTCCAACCAACTGAGCTACACCAACCAGGGCTAGATACCAAACTTTAAAAAGTTTTTAAAAAAATGTATTTTAAAACAGATTAACTAAATTTCATTGACTTTAAAGCCATTCTTACATTGGTAACTTTGATTTGTTTTTCAGGGTGAAGATCATATGAAATGTTGAGTCAGTGATTGAAGTCAGCATCCTGACTCCTGTGAAGGATGAACAGACAAGATTGTATTTCTTGGCTTCATTTACTACCTACTGCGCCACAGTCATCTCTGTAGATCTGCAGTTTCTACCAAATGTGCGATCCTGGATCTCAAAGGATTTTGCTTCAACTTTTAACACTTAGAAAATTTTACAAACATTCTGGTTGGTATTGCCACCGATGGCATTTAATATGTTGCAATGCTTGAAAACACGGAAGTAGAGAAAAATGGGTAAAGATTGTATTTTTGCACCTTAACTCCACATTGCTTTATTGGTTAATTTATATTCTTTCCATGTAATTGTATGTGTATGCGTGTTTAGGTGTCCCCTCCTTTCATGTTTTTTATTGCCCTGCAAAGAGAAACCAAATGGGCTGATGACTAAGTTCTTAGCCTTAAGGACCTAATTTTATTTCTTTATATGTACTTGAGTAACGTCTATTTTCTGCATGAACCAAGATTTCTCCTGTGAGCCATTCCAGCATAAGCTGTGAATATGCATTAACCAATATATACATTTCTATTTTTATAATCCATAATGGTATGCCTGTTTTAAATAATGTACATGCTAACAGCATCCATCAGGAAAGCCCTCAAGACAGCCTCTGTTTAAAACTTTTGTTGCTGTCTTCTCAACCTGTATTTATAACAGTTTGCCAGGGCCTAATCCATACGTGGAGAACGATTATTCAAATTTTATTTTTAAACAAGAAATAACCTTTTAGGCATTTCAGCAGCATACATCATCTTGACAATCCAGGGTGTATACATATGCATGTATGTGTTTCTATTGTATGTCTCTATGTGTATGTGGGGAGGGCAGGAATGAATGTTCACGCACATTTCCTTGTGGAGTCAACTAACTTGGAAATTTTTCCTAAAGAGAATAGACTAAAATTAGCTGCTGAGATTGAGTTTCTGCCTCAAGAGATCTGGAACAAAATGAGGGACAAACTGCTGATAGACCTAATGGCCGTAGCCATAACCAGAACACTTACTTTGTTCCTTGGCAGGAGTTCCCATATGAATGTGTTCTGAGCCAGAAGGAAACACACTGTAGGTGTGCTTCTGGTTCAGGCCCGGCTATGCCTCCACGCTGGAGTGAAACACTGGAGCTAGAGTTATGCACTGCACCACACTAGGAGGTGCACAAGGGCAGAGTAGTCCTTTCCAGTTCCCATCAAAGCGACAGTCACTTCTCCCTGACCATCAAATGGAGGGACGGTTGAGGAATCCAACTCATACTATGATACACTCAAATAGACCCAGGAATCTTTTTTCTAAAGAAATATATTTCATTGATTTTTTTTTTTAAAGAGAGGAAGGGGGAGGGATAGTTTAGAAACAGCTATGAGAGAGAAACATTGATCAGCTGCCTCCTCCACACCCACTACTGGGGATGAGCCCGTAACCAAGGTACATGTACATGACCTTGACCGGAATCGAACCTTGACCGGAATCAAACCTGGGACCCTTGAGTCCGTAGGCCGACGCTCTATCCACTGAGCCAAACTGGTTAGGAATAGGAATCTTTTGATTTCCCCATTGAGAGTCTCCTCTCTCTTTTCTTTCCCATAGTTAAATCAGGAGTTGTGTGCCCTATTGCTGCTAAATTATAATTGTCCTTGGCTCTAATGAAGCTAACATTTGGCTTCCAAACAAAATATGTTTTGTTATGAAATGTTCTGTGAGAAGGAACATGAGATAGACCACATAGTTTCAGATACCAGGTACTCCCCCCACCCCCTTCCTCTTAGGCTATGCATTTGAATAAAGTGCCTCCCCTTAGTTGAGTTCCTAAAGATCTCTTGTGCATAGGTTGCAAACTCAAATCTCTAATCCAGTCCTGTGCGACTACTGATATACCACTAGCCCAGACTGTTGGGTCTTTCTATGTTTTGGTGGACAGGGGGGTTTAAGAGTATTTAATGTCTTTTTAGGATCACAAATATAGATAAAGGATTGTTAATATTCAGGCTTTCAGAATTTAAGTGTTTTAAATATAGTGTTCAGGTTGTAATGGGTCTGTTTTGCCATCTGGTCTACTCAAATGTATATTTTTTATTTTGCAAAGCAACCCAAGCAAGATGTACTTATTCTGTGTCACTTTGTTTAGTACCTTTCGAATTCCCCAGAAGAGTTGTTTTCAAAGCAAACATTCCAAAATGAATGTGGCTCTTCAATCGAATGTCTCTATTGTGCTTGAAGTATTTCTTGTCTGGTTGCAATTTTAAATTACAGGGTCATTTATCTGAGCTTATACTCCCTTTCCCTTAGCCCCAGTACCTTTACAAGAGCAGTGCCTCTGTCCTCAGGTCAGGTAGACGATGTATAATTTGGGGTTGAAAGTAAATTAGTTTATTCCAGATTATTCCTAAACCTACAGATTGGGTATTTTGGAGTAGATCAAAACCAAGAGAAAGTTCTCGGCTTTAAAAAGGAGTGTTTTGGTTGCTTTGGGAATTGTGCTCGCTGCACGCTTTGGCCACGTGAAGCAATGTCAATAAATGTCACTGATTAAAACAGCTGGAGCATTTCTTCCCCCATTTCAGTTAGGGCGCAGCACACTGCCACCTGGACCTCTCAGGTACCTGTAGTGACGGGCCGAGAGGGCCCAGGGGTGGGTGAGGGTCAACGAGCTCTGTCCCTCTGGGCCAGTGCGGTCCTCGCTCTCGGAATCAGAGGGTTGTTCTCTTTTTTCTTTTTTGCCCACAGGAAGGAAGGTGAGGGGGGAAATATGTTTGTATGTTTAGACCAGTCATAAACTGTCACTCATTTAGCACAGACCTGCCATATAATATGGTGACTGAATATAATACAGAATACGTCTGACCAGGTTAATTTGTAGGATATGGTTGGAATTCTTAAATTTTTTTTCCTGTTTTATCTAAAATATTTCTGTTGTATTTAAATCAGAATCTATGTTATTGCAGCAAATTCATATCACAATTTACCAGCTAATTGGCAGTATTTATCAGAGCTTCACCATTTAGCATTTTCTTTTCTCATCTTTGAGTTATGATAGACTTGATTTGGCTTGTTAAAAAAAAGTGTAGGTTTAAACTGGACTTGCCTTTAGTTAAAATAAAGGGAAACATAAATGCTGTATTTCACAATAAATCAGTTGCTTATTGTTATGACATATTTAGTTTTAAGGGAGAGGAAGATTACTGTTAAACCACATGGTATTTGGGGGCATTGAAGGGATTTTTCTTTCTCTGAAGAGCTTGTACAATTATATTTTTATGGAAAATAAAATATCTTCACCAGAGATATCTCAAATTGTCTGTTTCACTATACTGAACTATGACTGTATAAGAATAAAGAGGTAAAAAAGAGTGAGATTTAGGCAGAAAACTGGTCTTGGATCCATTATCTGAGTCACCCTAAATTATTTAATTTTTCAGCCTGTTTCCTCATCTATTAGCAAAAGAGGGAGGATGCCATTGCGGTGTGACTCCGTTGGTACAAGGTTGCGGGTTCAGTTCCTGGTCAGGGCACCTAGGAGAGGCATGTTTCTCTTCTCTTTTCTCCCCTCCCCCTACTCTCTCTCCCCCTCCCGCCCCTCTGGAATCAACTAAAAAAAAAATGAAGGGGTAACTTTCCTAGAATAAGTAATTGGTAAGCCAAATACAAGTTATGAGAAACTGCTTCTTATGTAGTAAAGGATTATATTAAATTTAAAATATTCACTTATGCCTGGGTTTGACTATTATTAGACTTTAAACAACTGAAAATAAACATTTATATAATGAGCTAGAATCTCAATATGTAGTGTTGTCGGTATCACATTTCAGAACTCTTTGTAGTGATTTCATGCCTGCCGCTATAATGGCATATGGTTGGAGGCTTTCTTTAGCAATACAGTAGCCCCCCTCACCCGCGTTTTTCACTTTTCGAGGTTTGAGTTACCCTTTGCCAACCACAGTCTGAAAATACTGAACGGAGAATCGCAGAAATAAACAATTCATACGTTTTCAATTGCCCGCCAGCCTGAGAAGCTTGATGATATCCGCGCCATCCTGCTCCATCCTCCGTCCCGTGAGTCACTTGGTCCATTGTCCCTTTTTCAGCGTCTCCACCTGTATACGCTCCCCACCTGTCCGTTACTTTGGTAGCCATCTATGTCACATATGGCCCAGCGCTGCAGAGCCCGGCACCTGTGGGGGTCCTTTTCCTGCGGAACTAAAAATCATACATTCTACAAATTATAGAGGGTTGACAAGGTTTTTAAAGCAACACATACTTTTAAAAACGCTCCTTTTGAGAAAGAACACAGAGCTTTTGACTAGAGGTTTTCAGTTGTGCAACAAGTTTTCAATGGCCCAGATTGTGGGGGCTCAAAAAATTCAAGAGGGTCTGAGGAAATGAAACGGACCTAAAACTAATTTAACTGCCTACGTAACCAGGAGCATACGAACGCTTACTTTTAGGGAAAGCCTAGATTACACTGCTATGAAAAGGTCCATGAATTCTCAGAGTCAAATGATAAAAGGAGCAGGAAAGAGAGAAGCCCTGGTAAGTGTGGGTGAAACAGCTGCCAGTTTCATGGTCCGATGGTTGATGTTTTTTTAATGATACCATTTGTAAAGTGGGTTTAAAATAATATTTTGACTAGTGACTTCACGTCTATAAAAGGTATTAATTATTTTGGAATTTTTCCAATGTTTAGATGCTTTGTGTTTTGGACACACTGATTGATTGGTTAATCTGCAGCTGCCTCCGGGTGCTCGGCAATTTTCCCCGTCTTGTTGCCATGAGACGAGGACTTCTCTGGAGCAGCCAGTGTGACTGACAGGCATCTGAGGAGGTGGTGGGCTCTGCCTGCCGGCCACAGTGCCATCAAGCGGCCATTCTGTAGAACAGTTTGACAAAGTCGGTTTGCATTTCCACTAATGACAGCACCTTAAAGTCGGCTCTGTTCCAGGCAAATGAGCAGAACAGAATAGGGGGGGAATTGTCTCTACTCCTCATATTCTTCTGCACACAGGGAGGATTTTATCTCCTGTCCATGAATCAAGCAGGATGGCGAAAGGATATTGGACTGGTAGTAGAAGGCCTTTTAGTTTTCCCCTACTTTGACATCTGTTGGTCTTAATTTCCTCTTCTAAACAACGAGAGGCTTGTGCTAGGGTCTCCCACCATCCCTTCTCCTTTAAAAATCTCTAATTCTTTGCTTCTTTTACATGTGGTTCTTACACGCTCAAAGCTGATGCTGGTCAAGTAACTCCAGCAGATCTTGGTTGTGTGGCTCTGAAACTGAATTGGGGCGGGCAGCAGCAAGGCTGGAGAGGTGAAGGGAGGGACTGTGCCCACCAAGAGAGGTAAAACTGCCAACCTTACCTGGCAAATGACTGCTCCCAATGCCTGATGGGTAAAATTGTTCTTTCTGAGCAATAACTCTGGACCAGGGAATCGGCTCCAGGCATTCTGGGTAAACCTGAGCCAGGAGGCCCACAGGGAAGCACATCTGAGCAGGATGTGCAGGTTGGTTACACGAATGCTTTCACTGAAGATGAGAAGGGGGGAATTCAAATTCTACTTCAAAGAAGGATGCACCCCGCTCTCCTTCGAGTCTATGGGAACCTGGAGCCAGGGAGGAGAATTGCCTCTACTACGAACCCCACCACACCGCCATTCTCACTTTCTTGAATTCCTGTTTGGAGACCACGTGAATCAGATTCATGGTGTGCATCATCGTGTACCTGGTAAGGAGACTGGAGTAATTCTCTCATTCTCTCCAAAAGCCTGCCTCTCTGCGACTTAACTCTTGTTCCTGACAGGCAAACATAAGGTTCTTGTACCGCTGAGACTTATGCAAATATTCATCAATCTGGGCATTCTGATCTTCTCCAGTTTCAGGATTAAGTGAGAAAATAGGAATTCTATATATTAAACTAAACTAAGATAATGAATTATCAACATGCTGAGAGATTATAGCTACATTTTCAGAGGTCATGAGATTTTGGTGCTCTCTCGATTATAATTTAACACTTTAATTTGTCACTATTTGGGGGCATTTAAAAACTAGCACTTTCTATAACGAAAGTTTTTATGAGATGGTCTCACTGAATTTCTACTTACTGGGTAAACTCAGAACATTAGAGACAGGACAGAACTTAGCAATTTTCTGGTCTCTTTTCGTTTAAACTGAGACCTATAATATACATAAGAATAAATTAAAATGAATTAAGTTTATTTATAATCTAATTTTAAACAATAATATTCCGCTTAAAAGGGCAGGAGATAAAATCACTTCTATTTTTTTAAACAAGTTTAACTATCAAATTCAAGGGCCAAGTGAGATAAACATTGGCCTCATTTTGTCATTTTTAGAGTGCCGTTTGCTCATGGAATAAGTAAGAATATAAGGAGAAAGAAAAGGAAGGAAAATGTAGCTATTATTTTTAACTTTTGAATGTATTGAAGGAAGCACCACCACTTACAAACATCAGCTCTATAAATATTTTGCAGATTAAATGCTTTATTGTTGTTCTTTGACTCAAATATCAAAGCCAGTCTCGTTGCCCTGTGTCTGGTGAGGTGGGAAGGTACAGGGTTCTCTGTGTGTCTCAGAGATTCAGCACTACAAGTCCAGGAACCAATCCATGGACAAGGAAAAGGTGAGAGCCAGCTCTATAATTTCATCTAGACTCTCCTTTTAAGAATGGCCAGCCTCTCTGAGACCTTAGACTCCCACCAAAGCAGCAGCCAGAAGGCCTGTGGAGGCCTGTGGGTTTGGCTGCTCATGCATTCTCTAGAGACACTGCTGTACTGTCAAGGAAAGAGCAACCCCCCTGCAGCCCAAGGACCCGAGCGTGAGCACCAGCTCTGTCACACGCCGACTTGGTAAAACAGAGGGGATGATAAGTACATCACAGAATTCTTGAGCGGATCCAATGAGGTAGTGCAAAAATCACAGAACATCTGGAGTTATTATTTGCAGCTCTTGGTAACTAGGGTGTGAAAATGCATACTAGTCTTGTCTGTAAGCCCTTTGTTGTTTTAATAAGAACACTTGAAAACTGTACTGGTCCTAGATGTGAAATAACAGGGACCTACAAGCCAGAGAAGAAAATCGGGAGTCATCACAGGCAAAGAGGAGCTGATCTGGGAGGGTAGGATGGTGTGTCCTGGAGAGAGGTGGGAGCAGGCACTGGCTGGAGAAAAGGCCTCACGTCTGAGTCTCCAGGGGAAAGAAGAAGGGGCTCCTTGCCCTTGCTCTCCTGGGGAATAGGGGTAGGGCCGGCAGCCGAAGGGCCACCTGTCTTTCTTCCCTTTGGCATTTTCCGGGGCTGCCCAGCAAGGGCCCCAGCCCATTGGCTTGAGTTTAACTCAAAGAAGGAAAGTAAATGTCCTAGACACGACCTAGACGGGACACAGGTGTGAGAAAAACATCCACTGACTTCACATTTTTTCAAGGTATTTACCCGCTGCCTAAGTTAAAGAGAAATGAAAATGAGAAAGAGGGATTAAGCAACTCAATAAACTTTCCCTAAAAACCCTGATTAAAATCCAGCAGTCTTCTGTGACTGAATCTCCAATACTGTACATGGAGTGCTTTCTGGACAGTGATTATTTAGAAAAAGGTAATGTAAAAACATATACAATATTGACACTTCCTAAATGGTCTTTAATTAAAAAATACAAGCCTCTGAAGTGTGTGACAGCGAGGATTCCATTTAAAACAGAAGCCCATAGTTACAGCATTTCAGTAGGAGAGACAAAAAGGAAACAATAAAACCAGGTTGATTCATTAATCAAATGTATGGTTTATGCTTTTTTAATATAATGGTAAGTTAAAAGTAGAAACATTCTCTTTTTTGTGTATGTCACTAGTATAATAGTAAAAGGAGCTCAAGGTGAAACAGTAACTAAAATTAAAAGTGTGACCAATAAATGAATATACTTTACAAAAGAAAACATTTCCCTCAGAAAGTTGATTGAAAAAATATATAAATAGCTTCCATCTGTATAGTTAGTTTTTTAATCTCTGGCACATACCAATAACCGAAAGGATTCTGAGATTTTTAGACAAAAGTGTTTGGTGGGTTTGAGTTAATGGGCCAGGCAAGTTTCTTTTCCTTGGCTTCTCGGTCAAAGGAATCATAGATTGAGTCTTTGGTTATCGTTTTGGCCGTGGGAGGGATTTCTGAAATCCCCACATAGTTTTTTTTGGCCATCCTCGAACTGGTTGTGATAGTGTAGGCATTGCTTCGGTAACACTTCATCGAGGACATGCAAAAGGTCTCTTTCATTCCTCTCCTGAAGCTAGCATTATAAATGGCATACAGAGTAGGCTTAGAGGCCGAGGAACTAAAGGCTACGCACGTGATGGCGGCGAACACAAGGGAACTTTTCTTAGAGTCTCGTTCCTCGGGGTGCCACAGCTGGACCACATGAAAAGGCAGCCAGGAGAGCAGAAACAATAGGTTCAAAATGAGGAACATCTTGACCGTCTTCACTTTTGTCCTCGGGACAATGTTCATTGTCCTCCTCACAGTTCGGCCATCAGTGCCTATTCTCCAAATATACTTTACGACCTTCTGGTAAAACAAGATTATGAGGACAGATGGGATCACAAAGCCCACCAAGAAATGGATGACAGCGTACGCAGTCCCCTCCCACGAGGAAGGCAGGAAATAATTACACTGGCGGTCCCAGCTGGCGCCGTAGAAAAAAAACGCGGGGGTCACAAAGGCTGCGTTGAAGAGCCACGCCGCCGCGATCATTTTCTTGGCCTTCTCCCTGGACACCTTGAAGCTCAGGGGATAGACAATGGTGTAGAAGCGGTCGATGCAGATGGAGAGGAGGACGTAGATCTGCACGCCCGGGGTGAGGTGCTGAACGTAGCGCACCGTCTTGCACAGGGCGCTGCCCAGCGTCCACTTGCCCGCGGCGAACTGCAGCAGGACGAAGGGCGAGCTGGCCACGCTGACGAGGAGATCGGCACACGCCATGGAGACCACGAAGTAGTTGGTGGTGGACTGAGTCCTTCGGCTCCTATGGATGACCAGGCAGACCAGGGAGTTGCCAAAGACGGAGAGCAGCCACAGGGTCCCAAACAGAATGCTGGCCGTGGCCACCTCCCCGGGTCTCGGTCCGTACCGCACGTCTGTCCTGTTGCTCATCCAGCCGTGCTCCTCGTGCAGTGCCGCCAGGTCGTGGCTTGGCGGAGGGGTGGCCGTGTCGGGGCAGCTGTGGTTCTCGAGGGGCCCCAGGGGTGTCGGAATAACCACAGGCGGCTTGCTGTTCTCCATCCTGGGAGCAAAAACCATATTCATTTTCCCCCTCTTAGTTCTGGATAAGAAAAAAAAGAATGAAGCCTCCTGTTAAAATGGCGCCATCGAGCTGGATTCCTAAGGCTAACAATCTTATTTGGACACTCAGGTTGGTTGCCACTTGCCAACGAGTAGGACTCAGGCAATGGCAGGAAAACGTGACTGCTCTCCAGAACAAACTCTGGCCCGTTTCTCTTTCATTCTAGCAGAGCCCGGCGCAGGCTCTCTCTGGCCTCACCCTCCCTTGATCCTCAAGTCAACGGTGGTAAAACTCCTACCCAAGCCCCTCTCCTCGTTATATCCTTGTCCCCTCCACGCACTGGGGATAACGGAGGGTTAGAGAGTCACAGTAAGGGTGTTCCCCTCAAGTGAGGAGCCGCTGGAATCCGGGGCTAGTGAGGAGCTCCTGGATGTGGTAACGCTAAGGCAACGAGGCTGCAAGAGCGGAAAACTCGGGCCGATGGAAACACTCGGCTGTCAGCTCTGGAGACGGCTGACAGGAACCTGTGAGCACAGACTGGCCAGCTACTGAGAAGGATCCGGTCCTTATGCAGCATTTCCATTACAGACGCACTAAGGAGCCACCAGGACACTTCCACACGAGCCAGAAGAGCTCCTCCCCTAATGGCATCTGAAAATAGCCCGCTTTTCCCAATGGTGACATGGCTCCTATCCCAATAGCTTGCCACCTATCCATGTGTTGGGGCTGTTCTCTAGTTATCGTCTCATAAAACGCCGCATCGGCTGAAGGAAGAACATACAAGATGTCTTCTAAAGAATGCAACCAGCCGGGACCAGTTTGGCTCAGTGGATAGAGCGTCGGCCTGCGGACTGAAAGGTCCCAGGTTCGATTCCAGTCAAGGGCATGTACCTTGGTTGCGGGCACATCCCCAGTGGGGGGTGTGCAGGAGGCAGCTGGTCAATGTTTCTCTCTCATCGATGTTTCTAACTCTCTATCCCTCTCTCTTCCTTTCTGTGAAAAATCAATAAAATATATTTTTTAAAAAATAAAAATAAAAAATAAAGAATGCAACCAGGCTCCTAAGAACCTTAAGGCTTTCAGATGATTAAAAACAACCAAATGTAACTGTTACTCGGCAACTTTTTAAAAGCTTAGATAGTAAAAACTATTATAAAGTTTAACACTGGTTTTTGTACTATCCAGTGAGAAAAAAAGAAGTTATACTTCTTATTAGGTAAAAAAAGATTGTGTAATTGTGGGCCATTCTATTAAAAGTGAGGTGACTGGTGGCAGTGGGATCGTGGATGTTTAATTTGGCTGCATCTATTAACCGGAAAGAGAAAGCTTAGCAGTTGAGTCTCATAACCAGAGTAGCACCATTGGGCCTCTGGCACAGGGCTGGGGTAGGGCGCTCCTGGTGGGCTCCTGTGACTACGCCTCACAGAGAAACGTTTCAGGAGTTCTAGAGGTGGAATGAATAAACAGTTTCTTAATGATCCATTTCTCTGGATTTTGCACAAATTTCACAGGGAAGAGGGTCTTTCATATACATCGTCCTCACCACGAAACCACAAGCAACAAAAGTCTGGAGCTCAGGACAATGTGCTAAGTGCCAGCTCCATGTTACCTTCAGGCTTTTTTGGAGGGTTGGAGGGAGGGAGAGAGTGGTCCAGGAGGCAGCCCTACTTAATTTCTCAAAGAGAAAGGTAAGCTAATTAGACATCTTGACTGCTAAAAGGTCTTTAAACATGGCCGGCCAGATGACAGTCAGTTGTAAGAACAGCAACCGTGCCCTGGCCGTTTGGCTCAGCGGATAGAGAGCGTTGACCTGCGGACTTTAGGGTCCGGGGTCCAGTTCTAGTCAAGGGCATATGCCCTGGTTATGGGCTAGATCCCCAGTGTGGGGAATGCAGGAGGCAGCAGATCCATGATTCTCTCTCATCATTGATGTTTCTGTCTCTCCCTCCCTGAAATCAATAAAACATTTTTTAAAAGACTAGCAACCATACTTTCCATATTAAAAAAAATCAGGATACGCAGTCTAAAAACAGAACATACGATCTAAAATTAGCACTGTCCTAGAAAATGTAGAATACATGACCCTCCTACTTAGACAATGGAAATAATCGTTTTACCTATATATTACTATGTGTAAAACCTGTAAGATGCCAAGAAAAAGAAAAAGAACATTTTTAAAAAAATATTTCAAGTTTAAAAATAAAACAGACAAGCACTTTTTCAGAAAGCGCTGCTCCAGACTGGGGACGCCTGTGACCTAAATAAAATGGAAATAACGTGGCACAGGCACTTCACAGTCAACACGCGCAACTAGAAACCTGTCAACTTCCTCTTGTTCCTCTCAGAGCAAAACTCTGCTAAGAGAGGTGAAACTCCAGTCTAGCTCACCCCTAGCAACCACAGCCCTGCCAGGCCTTCTTCCATGTTCCCTCCAGCTGCTTTACTCTAGGGCGCTAGTGCGTCTGCGGGTTTTGGCAGCCCCACCCCTTGCTTGGATGCTCTGATGTGGAACAAAGGGGCCTGGGGAGTTCCTGAGGCGAGGTCTCCCCTGATGATGGCATGACTTTCTTTTCTTCTTCTTTTTTTATAATATATTTTATTGATTTTCCACAGAGAGGAAGGGAGAGGGTTAGAGAGCTAGAAACGTCGATGAGGGAGAAACATCGACCAGCTGCTTCCTGCACACCCCCCACTGGGGATGTGCCCGCAGCCAAGGTACATGCCCTTGACGGGAATCGAACCTGGGACCTTTCAGTCCGCAGACCGACACTCTATCCACTGAGCAAAACCGGTTTCGGCAGACGGCATGACTTTCTGACTTGACCTAAAATTGCTACAACTCTGTCTGTTCAAAGACAAACAAGAAACGGTGCTGGGTACTAAGGAAACAAAGATAAGGGAAACCCATGAAAGGGTAGATGTATAAATAAACTGTCTGCCATATTATAACTGAATGCTAATTATAATTAACTGCTAAAAACAGATAGGGCCGAAACCGGTTTGGCTCAGTGGATAGAGCATCGGCTTGCGGACTGGAAGGTCCCGGGTTCGATTCCGGTTCAAGGGCATGTGCCTTGGTTGCGGGCACATCCTCAGTTGGAGGGTGTGCAGGAGGCGGCTGATCCATGTTTCTCTCTCGTCGATGTTTCTAACTCTCTATCCCTCTCTCTTCCTCTCTGTAAAAAAAAATCAATAAAATGTATTCAAAAAATAAAAACAGATAGGGAGCTAAATGCCAGAGAAAAGCAGGGTCCCAATGTTGCTTTGGGAGAGGAGGAAGACATGCAATGGCTTCACAAAGGATGTGGGCTTGGGAATGAATAAGACTTCTTCAGAAAGACAGGGAGTTTTAAAAAAACACATATCCCCCCATCCCCGAAAGGGTGAGAGAAAGAGCCTGTGGAATGAATTTGAGGGTCATCTTTCTGGGCTGATCTTTGTTGGGCGACTTTCGCCTTAGAGACATAATTTCCTGCAGACCTTATCTCCCAGAGTATATAGTTTCTAAATGCCCTACAATCAAACTGACCTACATTTCCCCCACAGTGATGAGAGGCTATCTGCTCCACATTTGTGGCCAGACAGTGGACTGGAGTATGATCATATCCAGAATGGATGTGGTATCCGTATCCATACAGCACTTTGTTAGCCCTTTACTACAGTATTTTCCATTTCTTTTGCTTTAGACCAGTGGCTGGCAAACTGTGGCTCGAGAGCCACATGCGGCTCTTTGGCCCCTTGAGTGTGGCTCTTCCACAAAATACGTGTGGGTGTGCACGTACAGTGGGTTAGAAACTCCGCGGCCCAAGCGCAGAGGTCGGTTTTCGGCTTTCAAAAGAAATTTCAATCGTTGTACTGTTGATATTTGGCTCTGTTGACTAATGAGTTGGCCTACCACTGCTTTAGACCAATGGTTCTCTAGCTTAGCAACATTGGACTTTCCCAGGGAGCTTTAAAAAAAATATTGACGCTGAGGGTCCTACCCCAGGGACTCTAATTAAATTGGTCTGGAGTGCAGCCTGGGCATGGGGATGTTTCAGAGTTCCCCAGGTGATCCTGACGGGCAACCAGGATTGAGAATCACAGCTTTAGAATTACTTCCAAGTTTCTGTCCTTCCCCACTAAACTATGGCTCCTGGAATGGGAGCATTATTCTTTTTCCAAGCTCTACAGCCTCCATTGAAGTTCCCTACATTAATAATTGCTTATTAAATATTTACTTAGTCGAACCCCTAAGGATAGAGAACTGAAATACATGACTCCTACTCTAGGTGACTGTGAGGAGAATTACAAGCAGAGAGAGAGAATCGCCGTGTACTCTTGGGGAGCTGGCACATTGGTGACCATGGAGATGGGGGAAAACATAAGAGCGGGGCCAGTGAAATTGAGTCACCCAGGTCCACTGCTATGTGAAATAGAACTCTGGTTTGAGGGAGAGAGAAGGTAGTTGAGGAGTCCTCGGGCAGACTCAGCACCCCTGTCCTGGAAAAAAATAGTCGGCCATGTTCTAACTAAATTCTAGGGCCCCAAAGTCAAATTTCAGAAAGCGTTCCCCACTCCATTGATTTTGAAAAAAATACATCTTCAATGGATGCTTTGGAAATACGAGGGCTGCTTAATTAGTAATTATGTCCAAGTCATCCATATGTAGTAATTTTAGGAGCAACAGGAAAGACTTCTTTACCTCTTTCCTGCTCAACTTTTCTCTTCCCAACCGGTTCTGAGCCCGCCATGTGACACACACCACTAGGTTAAAATGTATCTCTATAGTCCTGGCTGGGGTGGCTTAGTTGGTTGAGCATCGTCCCATGCACCAAAAAGTCACCGGTTCTATTTCCAGTCAGGGCACATGCCCAGGTTTCAAGCTTGATCCCCAGTCAGGCTATGTGTGTGAGGCAGCTGATCGATGTTTCTCACTCACATCGATGTTTCTCTCTCTCTCTCCCTCTCTCTTCCCTTCTCTCTAAAAATCAACAATCCATTAAAAATCTAAAAGAGGAATCACTTGTCTATCGGGCTCTGAGAGATGCATTTCTTAAAAATATTGTTTCATTGACCAGTTGCCTCCTACACATCCCCAATTGGGGACTGAGCCCACAGTCTGGGCATGTGCCCTGACAGGGAACCAAACCATGACCTCTTAGTAGAGCAGTGGTCGGCAAACTGTGGCTCTGTTAACTAATGAGTTTGCTGACCACATTGGCTAGACTAAGAGATGCGTTTCAATATGTGAGTGGGGAAATGGTGGATAGGTTGACATGGTGTAGAATTGGGGATAGGGTGGACTTCTGTAATGACGGGATCCTAGGAAACCTGGGAGGGGAATATGTATATCACTTTATAATTTTTATTTTGAATATTTGTCTCCCCATTAGGTTATAAATTCCTTGAGGACAGAGACTATGTCTTTATCTGCATATATCTGGAGCATATAGATATTTTTAAAAAATATATTTTATTGATATTTCACAGAGAGGAAGGGAGAGAGATAGAGAGCTAGAAACGTCGATGAGAGAGAAACATCGACCAGCCGCCTCTTGCACATCCGTAGGGGATGTGCCCGCAACCAATGTACATGCCTTTGACCGGAATTGAACCCGGGACCCTTCAGTCCGCAGACTCTACCACTGAGTCAAACCGGCTTTGGCAAGCATATAGATATTAATAAAGATTTACTGAACAAGTAAATGGACAGATATGTCAATAAAAATGACAAGGTGTCTGAAAATAAGTAAAGAAGAGGATACCAAATTATTTTTAAAGTCATGCCAGGACATTGTTAGATGGACTTCTCCAAGGATTAATTATTCTCTGGGACAAAGTGTCTGTGTTTGATTTTGCTATTTACACAATATTACTAGAGTCCAGATATTGTGAAGTTACATGTGAATATGCAGACTTCTGTCCAGCAGGAGAAACAACCCTAAAGGTTATAGATTTATTGCCCTGGAGGACATTAACCAGTCTTGTGACTACACTGCAATCTTATGCTGACATTGTTTAAAAGAAAACAAAGCACAAAGCTCTATAAATACCCATTTCTTCAAATGCTTTTGGAATCAGCCTTATTGGTTCTTTTGGTAATAAGTTAATAAACCTTTCACATGTTCATTTGTATGAGAGTCCTGGTTTTAACTTTGGAAAATCCTATTTGATGGGTGGATGAATGACTATACACTAATGAGAGGACCACAATGAGAAACAGAAGGGCCCAGATGACAAACGTGGTTCACTTTGCAGTTCTGCCAGGGGCTTTTCCTGGCTCAGCTCATTGACTGCTGCTTTGGTTTCTTTCAGATTCAAAAAATCCGAATGATTTTTCCCCCTCCTGAAATTATAAGGACTCACAGTCCTTCTCACAAAGTAGGAAGACCCTTCTCATTGCTGAGATTTGCTTAAACATTTAATGTCAAGCTAGAATTTGTATGATACTGGATTTTTGCATGATTTGGTTGGGGGGAACAAACAAACATTTTCTGTAGAATGGGAAGTATCTGCTAGACCTAAATAGACCTAAATACATAAGGCTGTTGATTAATGAGCAGTAGGATGAATTACAATGATGACAGTAGTTATAACATCACTACTACCAAGAGTTGATACTTACTTTGTGCTTACTAGGTATCAGATATTTTATATGTGTAGCCCTTGGAGGTAGCTCTGTTTCACAAATGAAAAAACTGAAGTTCTTCCCCAAGCACATACAGCTGGGAAGTGGTCACCCTTGGACTGCCCCCCTCCACAGCCTGTACACTGAACCTCCACTGGGACTTCATGCCCAGCGAGGCCACAAAGGGCTGGATCTGAACTCAGGAGGTCGAACTGGCTGTACACGGATAGGTCTCTCTTGACTCCTCAATCAAACGTAGGAATATAAAGTGATCCCCCACAGCCTCCTAACCACCCACAGATACATCTGTTCGATATGCTAGCTCAGAAATATGTGAAAATCACTGCCCCCATATACTGGATGGTGGCTTAGCATCCAAAGTTCAGTAGATAACGTTGATCTGGAAACACAGCCTTTCTTCGGAATAAAAAAAAAAAACCATGAGAGTTTTAGAAATTCATCATGAACGATGATTAACTGTTGCCTTTTAAACACATAATGAAAGCAGAGTCTATGCCTCGTTCTGAAGTACAGAAAAAGTTTTATCAATTGCTACTACCCCAAGTAGGAAATTATTTTTATTCTTTAATAGTTTTACTATAAGAAAATACCATAGTGGTAAGATATTTTCTCTTAAGCTTTTCATTGCGAGGTAGGCTTGATTTGCCTCTATATGAAAATGAGGACTGCCTGGAGCAGGCGTGAGCTGGGGCTGGCTTGCATGGGCTCCCCAGAGCCAGCTGTGCACATTTCTTTCCAGCTCCAAGTTCAATGACATCGCGTTGTCATCCTGAATCAGCCACAGGACTAGTCACACCACAGAAATGGACAAACACTATATGAATCACATTTTTCTTCCTGCAGAGGCAGTTAGAAGTAACCTTCACCAGCCCACTAACTCTAGTAGTGTAGGGTTTACGGTGCAATCTATCTCAAAAGCTCTGGGCCTACACACATCCCTAGATTTATGCTAACTGGCTAAAGAGGCCGTATTAGGCCCTTTGAAAGTTTCCTGAGTGGCTATCTTACTTTCTGGCCCCAAGCTGTGGACCCTGAGCTGAGTGCTTTACGGAATGACATAAGGCCCAGGCAGCCACCGGCATGACTGTGGTGGGGGACCGGGAAAGCCAGAGAGGACAAGACATGTTCTCACAATAGGCCACCCGCATAGGGTCACCAGATGAAATACAGGATGCTCAGTTCCATGTGGACTTCAGATAAGTAACCATTTTTAGCACAAGTATGTCCAATGCGATATTCCATACATGGTGTCCTGTGTTTCTATGGTAGGTAAATAATAACTCAATAAAGCTATTTTCTAAAGGTAGTTCTGGGACCTTTGCCTCCCTTTCTCACTGTGCTGCAGGTAAGTGACAGGTGGTAATCAGGAGTGCAGCGAGGAAGGTGGAACCAAGGCACAGGGTTCCCCAGCTGGGAGGAGTGCACAGCCCAGGGGTGGTCCCACCAGCCTGCAAGGAGCCACACCAGGTCAGGCCAAATTCCATTTCTGCTATAATCCAAGGGGATCCATCACACAAATGTGCTCTGTAGAGAACCCCAGGACCCAGGAAGAGGAAGAGAGAAAGAGTCCCAGTAATGTTTGCACAGACTCTCCTATTAGCCTGGTAGGATGAAGACTTGCCTTTTTCTTTCTTTCCTTTCTTCTTCTTCTTCTTCTTTTTTTTTTTTTTTGGCAGCTTGTTTTTGTTTTTGTTTCTTGTTTTTGAATTATAGTTGACATAATTAGACATTTATCACAAAGTGACCCCTCTGATAAGTCTAGTACCAATCTGGCACAATACACAGTTATTACAGTATTATTGACTATATGCAGGCTTGTCACTATTTAAAGGAAATAATGTGTGTAAATAGGCAGAATGGCCCCCCCAAAGATGTCCACACCCTAATCCCTGGAACCTGTTAATATGTAATGTTATATTTAAAAAAGGTACTCTGCATATATAATGAAGGCTATGGAATTTAAAATGGGAAAATTATCTTGGATTATCTAGGTGGGCCCAAACTAATAAACCCCTTTCTCTGGTTGGTAGCAGAGATGCAGCAGAGGAAGAGACAGATTCCATGCATGAGCGGGAATTGACAAGCTGTTGCTGGCTCTGAGATGTAAGGGTCCACCTGCAAGAACCAGAAAGGCCCGGCAGGCATGGCTCAGTGGTTGAGTGTTGACCTATGAACCAAGAGGTCACAGTTCAATTCTCCGGGTCAGGGCACATGCCTGGGTTGTGGGCTTGATCTCCAGTAGGGAGATCAGGGTGGGGGCCAGGAGGCAGGCAATCAATGACTCTCATCATTGATGTTTCTATCTCCCTCTCCCTCTCCCTTCCTCTCTAAAATAAATAAAAAAAATATTTTTAAAAAGAAGAAGAAAGAACCAGGGAGAGGCCTCTAGGAGTGATGCCCTTAGTCCTACGGTTATGCCCAAGGAAATGTGCCCTTAGTCCTGCAACCACAGGGTGCTGTACTCTGCTAACCATGACGATGAACTTGGGCAGGGAATCATCCCTGCAGCCTCTACAAAGGAATACAGACCTGACAACTCCTGGATTTCAGCCTCTGAGACCAAGCAGAGAAACTAGCCAAGCACACCCAGTCTTCGGACCCGTGACATAAGGAACTGTCTCTTAAGCCACTAAATTTATGATAATTTGTTATAGTGGCAATAGGAACTAATTCAACATAGCATTTCTTATATAACTGATTGTGAAGACTAAAACGTATACCAACCATCCTATCACTTTCCACTACCCTACCAGCATCTACTAGAATATTAGAAATCCTGAAAGGCTTAAAGAATGTAGTGCTTTCTGCTTCGCCTTAAACACTGGACTAGGGACCAAGAAACCTGGGTTCTGACTCTAATTATAAGCACTGAACAGCAAGTCAAGGGACCCAGGTCTTTTTTTTTTTCTTTCAGTGTAAGGACCTTAATTAAGTAAATCGATCTCTCCGAATCCCTGTTCCATGTCCACATATGAATGAGTTGGTCTGGATGATTTCTAAGGTCATTTAACTCTAGCAACTAAAACTGATATGTAGACATTGTAATGAGCAACACACGCCCATTTAACTTATAATCTACCACCCTCACTAGCAGCGAGGTCACACTGAGAGTGCATTTTGCCAGAAAGAGAGGGAAGTTGGTTGGAGCTGCTGGGGCCCAGCACTGTGAGCCTTTGACATGACAATAAACATTCTTTTTATTGAATACCTGGTGCGTGCTCACTGAGTTAAAGTAGAGGCATACAGTTGTCTTGGAGCTAAATGTTCAGTTTCATTTCCAAGCTCTGGTTCAGTTCACATCTCTAGTAGTGTAACTTGAATAGGAAAGAATTGGGGAAGCAAAGACCAGACCCGTTACACTCACAGGAAAGAACTGTACAAGAAATGCGATTTACAGATGTTTGAAAAGAAGGTGAATGATTCATTATGAACCGAGTATAAGCACTGACCGGGGAGTTATCTGCACCACTGTTGGCCACCCAGTTTTTCCAGAAAGCAACCTTCAAGTTCATGGAGCAGAAGTTAGATTTGAATTTGCATTGACATATATTTTTCATGGACAAATTATTATATATATATCACTGAAAATATTGTTGAATGCATACTTGCATATTTCACATGGTTAATATTAATTTTAGTGCCACATATTTTTAGACATTTCATAGGGTAAAATGCTACTGCTGACATTTCTCAATGCTTCTTTTCATCCTCTCTGCATGTCACCTAATCACCTATATCAATAATTTTCAACTTTTTTCTTCAGAGAAAGATATGACAAATATGTTCATATGTGTGACATTCCCCAATAGATATATCCAGAATTATCTGCAACTCTAGAAGCTCAACCAATAACTCCAATACTTAATCTCCAATCTAAGAAATCATGTTGAAAAGAAATCAATTATATAGACATCCTTAAATTTATAATTAAAATTTAAAAATAAATCACTGGCAAACTTTGGTAGTTTGTTTATTAGGAAGCGAATACTTTTGTCTGAGACACAGCAATCTGTTTTGATACTTTGGTTGATAAGCACTGCCCTGATATACCACAAGTCACACCAGAAATCGAAATTCTTGAAGGCTAAAGGGTGCCTAGCACAGAGAACCAGGAAAAAAGTAAGAGAGAAACATAGTTATATTCCTCACTAGTCAATGGTGTGATTCGATAAGCTTGTTATAAATGTCCACCTATGAACATTTCTCTGTAAGTAACTAAACTGCTACCTATGATCTACAAAGCTTTTGATATTCCAGGATGGTTTCATAGCCTGCACCCAAATTTGAAGGTGCATTTCCTTCTTTAGATGTGGAAGAAAACAACTCTATGCACATTTTAAATATAAAGAGGCTATACAGTGTAATGGTTGAGAGCACGGGTTCTAGAGCAGTGGCTCAGAGGTCATTTTACCTCTCCGAGGACATTGGGCAAAGGCTGGACACATTCTTGGTTGTCACAACTGGGGGAGGAAGGTGTTACTGACATCTGGTGGGCAGAGGCCAGAAATGCTGCTACACATCCTATATAATAAAGGTGTAATATGCAAGTGGTCGTTACACTTCTGACCGTGTAAAAACCAGATCATGGATCACCAGGATGGTGGGGCAGCCAGTTACAAGTGGGCAGCAGAGAGCTACAAGAGGGGGCATGGCAGCAAGCTATGGGGGGGAGAGAAAAGATGGGGGAAGCTACAGAAGGGTGGGGCAGTGGGGAGAGAGCTACTGGAGGGTGGCAGCAAGCTGCTGGCGAGCTACTGGCGCACGGATTCGTGCACAGGGCTACTAGGTCTATAATAAAGAGGACACCCCTTCACCCCCAACAAAGAATTATCTAGTCCAAATGCCAAAAGTGTTGAGGTTGAGAAACCCTGCCTTAGAGCCAGCCTACCTGGGTTTCAAATCACATATTACCTATGCAGTCTTGAGAAGGTCAGTTCCTTCCCTGGACAGCCCTGTCTTAATCAACTGTAAATCCCAGTGCCCAAAACCTTCTCAAGACATTAACTCTCAACCCAATGGGAATTATTTCAATGTTGGGAAATAGTGCCAGGCAAAACATCAGAGATATTAGTGGTGCCTCCATCTAGATGCAAATAAAAATATCAGAAGACACAGACAACTGTACGATGGTTACCAGAGGGAAGGGGGTAGGGAATAAAGGGTAAAGGAGGCCAAATAGATGGTGATAAAAGATGATTTGACTTTGGGTGGTGGGCACACAATGCAATATATAGATGATGTATCATAGAAATGTGCACTTGAAACCTACATAATCTTATTAACCTATGTCAACCCAATAAATTAATGAAATAAAATATCAGAAGAACTTCATTCTAAATATACATAATTCTAGAGGTCCGATGCACAAAAATCTGTGCACTCGGGGGGACCCCTCAGCCTGACCTGCACCCTCTTGCAGTCCAGGACCCCTCAGGAGATGTCCATCTGCCAGGTTAGGCCCACTCCCCAGGGGATCAGGCCTAAGCTGGCATGTGGACATCCCTCTGGTAGCTCAGGAGCCCTCAGGGGATGTCCAACTGCTGGCTTAGGCCTAAGCTGCAGTCAGACATCCTTAGTGCTGCTGAGGAGGCGGGAGAGACTCCGGCCATAGCTGCTGTGCTCAGAGCCATCAGCCCAGCTTGTGGCTGAGCAGAGCTCTTCCTATGAGAGCACACTGACCACCATGGAGCAGCTCCTGCATTGAGCATCTGCCCCCTGGTGGTCAATGTGCGTCATAGTAACCGATTGTTCCTGGTCTTTCTGCCATTACTGTCAATTTGCAAATTACCCTTTTATTATATAGGATGCCAGGGAAATTGGTAATCTCCAAGAAAGAATTTATAAGTATGTCTTGAACTCTAATGTGCCATTGTCCAGGGTCAATTTAACTATAGCATACGTAAATTTCAGGCATAATTTTTTCCTACTGCACATTTATCTCTTCATGATCCTCCCTATAAACTCATGTAAAACAAAATAGGCATGGGCCCTAAAATGGCTCCTACCAGGCCCCAAACTGGCCGAATGTTGTCAATCTGAGTCTTCCCATTCTTCATCTGCAAATATATATGGAAAGCTTACCATAAACCAGGCCTGGTGCTAAGTGCTAGCAATCCAAAGATGGAAGGATACAAGAAGCTCCCTTCAGTTGACCGGATTAGTGTGAACATGTTACTTATCCCAGGGAAATATAGATTTCAGCAGGGATAAAAGGCTTAATCTAAAGGACTAACGAAAGTT
The DNA here is from genome assembly GCA_963924515.1 of Vespertilio murinus. Classification (NCBI taxonomy): domain Eukaryota; kingdom Metazoa; phylum Chordata; class Mammalia; order Chiroptera; family Vespertilionidae; genus Vespertilio; species Vespertilio murinus. The sequence continues at coordinate 173,973,730 of OZ004707.1, read as the reverse complement.
CAATACTGCAGGGCACATAATTACTCTTCAAAGTTTCCTCAATGAAACACCGAAGGGAAACACCTCATTTAGTGAAGAATTTTACAAATTTTAGACTCCTTTTCCTTATCTTCCTCTTAGTATCTTTGACTTAGCAAATTCTCTTAGTTTTCCCACAGCATGTAAGAACGAGATCAGTCATCTTTTATAGCATAAGGGCCTAAGAGAAACTACACAGACCAAAGGAAGAAAATCCTTGTATCTCAGAAATTTCCAGAAGTTAAAACACACACACACACACACACACACACACACACACACACACACACAAAACTTCCTCATTGTTTCTTAAAAACATAAAATAATTTACAAAGAGAGAGATCAATTCCCTTGTTTTAAAATACATTATTTTAAAGCAACATAGCTAATCAGTTTGATATCATGGTTTATGTCCATAATTTTATAAGTGTTGATTCTGTTATATTGGAACCCGGGTAAGTGCTTTTAAAGAGAATATGCTTAGGCTGGATGGAAGAATGTTTCTAGGTTTGGTTTTTTTTAAAAAAAATCAACCATGATGTAATTCCAGATTTCTTTTTTTCCTTTAGACATCATTTGGTCACCATAGTAACACAGTGTTTTACTACCAGATATCTATACAGCACAAGGGGAAGAGAACAGGCTATTACTTAGTGGGTTATTTGGGGGTACAAAATGTGACTATTGGGATAATTGAGGATTAAATATAGATTTCACTGGGGATCTGTTCTAGCCAGGCAAGCTGATTCAATCTTCCAGTAGCATCAACTGAACAAAATTTGTAACCAAGTCAATTACTGACATCATCTGAAATAACACAAGCAGAGAAGCAGCATGGTTCAGTGGTTAAGATCATGAACTCTGGGGTCAAGTTTCTTGCGTCCAAATCCTGTTCCTGCTATTTCCTAGCCGTGAGACCTTGGGAGAGTCCCCTAATCTCGCTGTGCTTTAGTTTCTTCATCACCAAAATGTGGGTGCTAATAACACCTCCTCTAGAGGGTTATCATGTGGATTACCTAATTGATTTTTGTGTGCTTAGACTGATGCCTTACATATAGCAAGAATTTTGTAAGTATTTGTAAAAGATAGACAAAGTAAAATTTAAACTTGTTAGCTTCCTTCTCTCTGCTGGGTAGAAATGGTCAAGATACCGAGATTTGAATGCATGGCAGATTATTTTAGCCTGTAACTTTGGGAGATTCCTTTGGGAATTTCACGGGGGGCGGGGGGAGGCTTGTAGCTATTCTGTAAGGCTTGAAATTCGGTGGCAGTCTGCTGTCCTGAACCAGAGCTGGAAGCTATCACAAGCCCTCCTGGAACATAATTACAGCCATATATCTGGGGGTCCAGTTTCCCTGGGTCAGGAACATCAGGAGGAAGAGGACTGCACAGCACAAAGAAACAGCACGCCTGCCCCCTCCTCTCCAGAAGCCACTGCCAACAACCTCTAGGAGCATGAGCACAGAATACACAGCTGGAGAGGGGTGAAATAGGATTTTATTTCAGTGACAATGAAATCTAGTGGGTTTCAGTAACATTTTTTTCCCCTCCTTCCCGGATTCAGAGAAAAAGATCGTTTTCATCAATGACGGCTTTGTTTTATGAATTACCATTATACAGAATTTCCATCTGTTTCTTCAACAGGCACTTACTCGGGTGAATTATTCATTTTGCAGAACTACCTAGGCATCTTTGCTGGACCCATAACAAAACTAAATGCCCCTAACCAGCCAATAAGCCAAGACAAGATCCCCAAAATTGCCTGGGAAAAAAAAGAAGAAGAAGAAGGTTTTATGTTCTCTAAGCCGAATTTCAGCCACAATACCGCGGGATCTCTGGCACATACCTCCATACGGACTTGATCTTAGAGCCAGTCTCCGTGGGTCTTCTTGGTCAGCAAGAGCCCTTGCATGGGAGTTTGGAGAATGCCATAAGCCACCGGGAAAGCTTGGGAACACATTCATAGCTGTCCTCTGCCTTTCCCTTGGCTCACAGCCCGCTTCCTGGTAGGGAGACAAGATGACGCTGTGCAAGGTTGACTGTTAAACCATCTTCCCGCCCCCAGCCCCACTCTCTGGGTGCCCCTCCCAGCTCTTTTCCAAAGCTCTGGAATGTGTCACATGGGAAACGGATCATGTGGCTCCAGGGGAGAAGGTGGCCTTCTTCGAGCCCCCTCCCCCCCAGTTTTCCTTTCGGGAGCAAAGCAGCAGAAATCTCCAACCTGATTGGCTCAGGCCGAAAAATCTCCATATGAAAAGGGAAGATTCAACTAGACCAAACCTTCAGCGTTCTCCACTTAATTTTTTGTTTTCTTCCTCCTCTGAACGTTTTATTCTGTGCATTCAGAGGTGTTTGATAGGGTTGGAAATGATGCTTTCTCCCCAGCCCCTATCTATCCTGTTATCAGTCCCCTAACATGACAAGGGGTTCCCTAACCAGCCTCCGGAGCCCCCTCAGCACATCTGGGGGACAATGGAGTATTCAGCACCACGGACAGCATTGCAACCCCTTCCGTGTTCACGAAAGCCATTTTTAATTCATTTAACGCTCAGGTAAATAAAAATAGTTTTAAAATATTTCCCTGAGGTCTTTTGTCTAAATAGACATCAGGCCAGCCATATATCTTGGGGGTCCAGTTTCCCTGTAAATCTATTTACCGTTACTTTGTAAATGCAAATGTTATTTTTATGAAATATTAAACCCAAAGGGCAGTCCATAATCTACCTCCTTGTTCTCCCACATCTCATCCCCACCCTTTAAATAGGCTGGTGTTTTGGAGGGATTCTCATAACACAATTTAGTATATGCCCATATGTCTATGCTCACGGGAAAAAATCACAGAAATACATAGGATTCCTTGAATGTGGATGTCTGCACGCCTTTACCCTCATCCCTAGGCCGCAGACAGGGCTGAATTAGAGTAGCGGGGAGGAGGCCTGGTAGGAGCTGTTTTGTTCCGCGGTCTATCCTGCTTTTCTGACGTCTCGGTTGCCATGGTGCTAGGTAACTGCTGAAGGGGATGATTTCTTTCAGAAACGGTCACCATGGGACCCAGCTGGCTACAGAAAAGCAGAAGGAAAGGGGACTGAATTGCTGAGGAGGATTTTCAATTAGCATTTTCAGAGCCAAACTTACTTAATGGGCCCTTACCTTACTGAGTTTGTTGCTGACCCCTAAATCTTGGAAGGATTCTAGGAATTTGTGTGGACACTGTGATGACAACTCCCTCCATCCTCCACAGCTTCTTTCCTTAAAAATCTGTGTAGGTGTGCCCGGGCTGGGGTAGCTAAGCTGGTTGGGCACTGTCTAGTGCCCTGATGGGTTGCTGGTTCGATTCAGGTTCTAGGCACATGCCTGGGTTTCAGGCTTGTTCCCCTGGAGGGAGGCCGCTCTCATACCAATGTGTCTCTCTCACCTTCTTTCTCTAAAAATCAATTTTTTAAATATTTTTTTAAACTGTTTAGTTGCAGCCGAAACCGGTTTGGCTCAGTGGTAGAGCGTTGGTCTGCGGACTGAAGGGTCCCGGGTTCGATTCCAGTCAAGGGCATGTACATTGGTTGCGGGCACACCCCCGGTGGGGGGTATGCAGGAGGCGGCTGGTCGATGTTCCTCTTTCATCGATGTTTCTAGCTCTCTATCTCTCTCCCTTCCTCTCTGCAAAATATCAATAAAATATATATAAAAAATAAAAAAATAATAAAAATAATAAAACTGTTTATTTGCAACTGAATGGAAATGCCAGCTTCATAGAATGACTGTGGAGTGCCACCACCAAGTGGTGGAAAGAACATGGGAAACGTATTTCTCTTCAGGCTGGGACTTCTGACTTCTGTGAGGCCATTCATCAAAGATCTACATCCTTCACTAGAAGATGCTTGAGGTCCACCCCTGATGTTTGACACTAGGAACAACTTTTAAATGCGTTACAATTTTACACGAGCAAAGATCAATATATTTCCATGTGAGCTGCTAAACTATTTTTAATAAAAATACATTTGATTAATAAGGTTAATTCCTTGGGTAACATTTGGACTACCCAAATCAGAAATGTAAACCAGTTATATATCTGTCTCCTAAAGCTGGCATATAGCTGATTATTTTAAACTCAGAATCCTAACTATGGCAATTCTGAATACTTATGTTTAGGGAGAAGATCTGACTTGCAATGTGCTGAAATGCGAACTGTGAGAAAAGAGGTAGCTGAGGGGAGCTGGAGTATGAGTTCAAGAAATTGAAGTTCCGCTTTTTGGCTAAGATCAAGTGAAGAAATTGAAGTTTCTTACTGACTCGATATCCACAGCTTAAGACATATTTGCTCCTTTTATTTTTAGAAGAGTCAGGTTAATTCTAGTTTTTCTCTATAAGACTCATAGAAAAAAAAACTCATAAATTCAACTGCTACTTTCAGAAAATTCACTTATCAGTAAAGCTTTGAAGTTTCTGAAGAAAGTGTTAGAAAACTAGCAGACTGATGACTTGATTATTATCTCTCTTATTAGTCAATAACAACAACAAAAAACAATAAAAAATAGTTCACATTTATCATGTGTCATGTATTCAGTACATGACATCATTGAATCCTATCAAACCATGAGACAGATGAGTAAACCAAGGCTTAGAGAAGATAAGTAATGTGCTCCAAACTGCACAGCTAGTTATTGTGGGAACTAAGATTTGAAACTAACCTTGACTCCAGGTCAGGCACATTATATTATACATTATATTATACTAGTCTGCATCACAAGTCTTAGGCTACACCAAAATAACTTGTCAAATAAATGTTACAGGATTAATTACTATAGCCCTTTGACAAAAGAAATAAAAGATTGCTTTAAATTATTTGAGACAAAAAGAAAAGAGGCTAAATTATTCATTTATTTTAGAGTGATTGTATGTGTACATCATGGCTTAATGATAAAAAAATAATTTTTAAAAAGGAAAAAATAATAATCAAAGTAATTTTAAAAGGAATCAGAATATTATTAATAATTACTAGAAAGCATGTTGAATAAATACTAATTCTGTTAAAAAAATATTAATTCAGTAATCACCAAACACATTCCTAGCCATTTGGAAGAAGAGAAAGAGACAGTTGTCTTTCATCCAAACCCATAAAATCCTACAATACTTGTGTTATTTTGAAAATGATTTGCATGATTTTTATTCCTCTCCCTACATAATCGATCTGCCCTAGGAATAGCAAGTATGGCACCATTTAGAACTTAAAAAAGGAATGGAAAGAAGGAATATTCACCTTCTGAAATTCAAACTAGGAATGTGCATCAAGACAACAGGCTTCGAATCCAGGCTACTGTTTTGGAAGCCATTCTTGAAGTTCCTTTATTTCTGCTTCCCTTGTCATCAACCAGGGGTTACTCAGTGTTCAGTCTGGTAGAACAGGTCTAAAGACTAGGCCAAGTAAAAACTTCCAAGGGGTCCTACAGCATGCAGACAGTTTTATGGGAGCTAGTTTCTTGATCCTCAACTTCCACAAGCAACGTACTTTCAAATACTTCAAATACACACACACACACACACACACACACACACACACACACACACGGAAAGGAAATATAATAATACATTAACAAATAGTGAATCTAGGTGAAGAGCATGTGAGTTTATTGTACTTTAATGTCTAAATGAAGATGAAAAAGTAAAAAACACTGCTGATGGAGCAGGACATGGAAAGTGTGTCTATCCTCTGGCTTTCAGGTTGAGAGAGAGAGAAAAAAAGAGAGAGAGAGAGAGAGAGAGAGAGGAGAACCAAGACAAAGCAGTCAGTCACTGGGCCTGACTCTCTCTAGGCCAAAATTGGATATGAGTGTATTCATTTTCCATTGTGGCTGGAACAAATGACCACAAATGCAGTGGCTTAAAACAGCCATAAATGTACTACCTCACAGTTCTGCAGGTTTGAACTGTGTGCTACTGGGCTAAAATGATGGTGACGGTAGGGCTGTGTTCATTTATAGAGGCTACCGAGAGAAAATCTATTCCCTTGCCTTTCCAGCCACCCACTTTCCTTGGCTCACAGCCCCCTTACTCCATCCTCACGACAAACTTTGTATCTCTCTCACCATTATCCCAGAGTCACATCTCCCTTTGACTTGGACCACAGAAAACTTCTTTTAAGAACCCATGTCATTATATTAGACCCACCCAGATAATCCAGGTTACTCTCCCTTCTCAAGGCCCTTAATTTAATCATATCTACAAAACCCCTTTTGCCCTGTAAGGTAACAAACTCAAGTTCCAGAGACTAGGACTGGGTCGTTAGGGGGCTTACATACCATACTGGAGAGCCCCCATGTTGAGAGGAGCACTCGGGGCAAGGGATCTCTGCCTCTGCTTTCCTTCTGAGACCACTGTCCAGGCCCCTCACCTCATTCCTTGCACTTGCCATGGCTGTTCTGGCCCAGGGCAAGTCCCCAACAGCACAGTCAGGCAGAGATAGAGCAGTCAAGTATCCCAAGCCTTCCCTGTTCCCTTGAAGCACTGCTGAACTAACAGCCAGGGGTCCTGCCATGGCCCGGCAAGGTGACTCCACAGCAAGGGCCAAGGGGAAGTTGAGTCTGCAAGGGGAGCTGACCAATACTCCCTAGGAGACTGAAAAATGGGCCATGACTTCACCAGCTGCAGGCTTTAGCATCACAGGCTAACAGGCTCCCCAGAGATCAGCTGACAAGGGATACCATGTCGGAAACTTGCCAGATCCTGAACGATGTCAGGAGATGCCCTTTCTCTCACCCATGCCAAAAGGATATGCACATTAGCTCTCCCCATCCCCCGTACAAATGGATGTTATTTTCAGAGATGACAGGACCTCCCTGGGAGGCATTACAAAAGATAAAACATTTTTATCTAAAGGAACCATTTAAATAATGAAATTAAATTGAACTATGTATATTTAAAATGGGATTGGGTGCTTTCCCCCAACACCCTTATAATCTCTCTAGCAGCGGTTCTCAACCTGTGGGTCACAACCCACAGATTGAGATCCACTAGCAGGGTTGCCTAAGACCATTGGAAAACACAGATGTTTACATTATGATTCATTAACAGTAGCAAAATTACAACATGAAGAACTGTATTAAAGGATCGCGGCATTAGAAAGGTTAAGAACCACTACGGAAGGGCATTATACTAAGTGAAATAAACCAGACACAGGAATATAAATACTGCACGATCTCATCTACAAGTGGAATCTAAAAAAAATTAAATTCATAGTATCATAGAATGGTGATTACCAGGGGCTTAGGGGGAAATGGGGGGAAAGTGGTTAAAGAATAAAAACTATCAATTATAAGTTGAATAAGGTCTGGAGACCTAATGTACAACATGGTGACTATATTATATACCATACATATATTACCATATATCTATATCTATATATATCTCTCTCTCTCTATATATATATATATATCTATACCTATGCCTAAGCAACCAAATAACCAAATGACCAGAGCCACTGGAAAGACCAGAATGACCGGTCGCTGTGATGCACACTGACGACCAGGGGGAAGACGCTCAATGTAGGAACTGCCTCCTGGTGATCAGTGCAGCTCCCACAGCGGGAGCGCCGCTCAGCTGACCAACCTGTCCTGGTGGCCCACAGGCCCAGGCACAGCCACCCACTCCCTCAGTAATCAGTAGTCTTGCAGTCAAAACTCCAGAGAACAGGCCAGACACCAATGGACCAGCGCCGCCAGCACAAGCCAACAGCCAACCACCAGCCTCCTGGAAGTCGGCCTTAGGCACGACAGCCCTTCCCCTCCCTAGATGCTCTGCAAGGAAAAAACAATATAAAAGCAGCTGCCAGGTGGGTCCCAACAACCTACATGAATGTCAGCAGGATGGATCTGAATCCCGGGCTGGCAAGGACATCCCACCACTTGCCCAGAGGGCCGATCACATCCCGACCCCACCACCACCACCCTTGGGATCCCACCCATGCATGAATTCGTGCACCAGGCCTCTAATAATCAATAATAATGTATTGTGTACTTAAATTTGCTAAGAGAATAGATTTTAAGTGTTGTCCCCACAACACACAAGAAAATGGTAACTATGTGATACAGCTATGTTAGTTGATTAGGGTAATCATTTTACAATGTATAGGTCTATCCAAACATAACATTGTACACCTTAAATATATGTAATTTTTATTTGTCAATTATACTTCAGTAAAGATGCGGGGGGGGGGGGGGGTGCGGAATATGACCTAGTCTCTCAATGTTCCGATCTAAATTGTTAGGAGGCAGATTAACTCAGCTTAAGTCGGAATAGAGCCAGATCCAATAAGCCGTGGGCGCTGAGTTAGAAGAGCTCATGTACTGCCCTCTCAGCACTCCCTAACAACTTGGCAAACTTTATAAAAGGGAAGGGCAAGGAGTGGAAGGAAATGACTGGTGGAGGAAATGACTGGAGTGTGTGTGTGTGTGTGTGTGTGTGTGTGTGTGTGTGCTTAAAATTCCATTCCATTAACTTGGCCTGGCCAGTGTAGCTTGGTGGTTGGGCATCAGTCTAAAAACCAGGAGGTCCTGGTTGGTTCCCAGTCAGGCCAAATGCCCTGGTTGTAGGCTTGATTCCCAGTGTGGGGTGTGCAGGAGGCAGCCAATCAATGATTCTCTCTAATCTTGTTTCTAACTCTCCCTCCCTCTCTGAAATTAATAAAAATATTTTTTTAACAAAATAAAATTCCATTAACTTTCCACTGGTGTGACTGCCAACAGCCCCACTGGGACCTCCACAATACCTATGGCCTCCATTTCACCTCCATTTTAATCACCCACCTGGATATGCAGGCCCTTTCCACGGAAGGTTACCCACATATACTGTTCCACGCCTCCACAGCTTAGATTTGACACATGGTTTCCTCTGCCTTGTCCACCTTGGGAACATCTATTCCTCTCTTAAAGCCAGGTGGGTTTCATCTTTTCTGTGATTCTATGTCCCTCTTCACCCTACCCCCTCCAAAATAAGTTACACCTTTTTTACTATAGAACTTCTTTAATTTTCACACATATTACTTTCCAACAATTGGGACTTTTTTAAAACGCCGCGGGACACGGGACAAATTGTTAAAAATCGAGACTGTCCCGCCAAAAGGATGACTGGTCACCTTATTGTACGGAGGAATGTCACCCAATTTATCTTTACATCTTTATGATATGAAAAACAAAGCGGGTACTCAACAATAGTGTTTCAGCACCTTGAACAAGCATAACTTCAGACTAACTTAAAACAACTTAATTTTTTAAATATATTTTATTGATATTTTACAGAGAGGAAGGGAGAGAGATAGAGAGCTAGAAACATCGATGAGAGAGAAACATCGACCAGCTGCCTCCTGCACACCCCCCACTGGGGATGTGCCTGCAGCCAAGGCACATGCCCTTGACCGGAATCGAACCTGGGACCTTTCAGTCCGAAGGCCGACGCTCTATCCACTGAACCAAACCAGTTTCGGCTAAAACAACTTAATTTTTAAAAAAATATTTTTATTGATTTTTTACAGAGAGGAAGAGAGAGAAGGATAGAGAGTTAGAAACATCGATGAGAGAGAATCATCGATCAGCTGCCTCCTGCACACCCCCTACTGGGGATGTGCCCGCAACCCAGGTACATGCCCTTGACCAGAATCGAACCTGGGACCTTTCAGTCCGAAGGCCGACGCTCTATCCACTGAACCAAACCAGTTTCAGCAAAACAACTTAATTTTAAAAATATATATATTTTTTATTGATTTTTTACAGAGAGGAAGAGAAAGGGATAGAGAAGGAAGGAGGAAGAGGAAGAGGAGGAAGAGAAGGAGGAGAAAAAAGAGGAGGAGGAGAAAGAGGAGGAGGAGGAGGAGGAGGAGGAGGAGGAGGAGGAGGAGGAGGAGGAGGAGGAGGAGAAGGAGAAGAAGAAGAAGAAGAAGAAGAAGAAGAAGAAGAAGAAGAAGAAGAAGAAGAAGAAGAAGAAGGGTCCAAGTAAAGAAAGGTTATAATATGTGGCAGATTTCCTGGCCATTACTGCCCCATGACTGAAGGAATAGGTGGTTTCAACTACCGAATCACTTTATATTCCTAGAAACCAGAGTTGTTCTCCCAGAAAGTATCTTGTTCTTACAAGCTCAAATTCCATGCCATCCCTCTTATTCCAAATGATTCCCAATTCATTAAAAGGCTACAAAAACAGACTTGAACCTCACCTTTCTCATATTAGTACCAAGAACACCACTTAAGGCAGCTACATCAACCTGATGGGCTATGAGAAGGGGTTTCATCATCAATGGCCTGCTGCGTGCTTTCCCACAGGCATGGCCCTACTGGAGAACATCTACCTGTGTACACTTCAGCGACACCTTGGAGCAGAGCTAGCTGTAAAAGTGCACTCCACCCCTCCACTGCCTTTATCCTGCTGATAGCCCAAGATTCACCATGTGACAGAGCAATAAAGACATCATTACCTGTGTCGCCTGTGCTAGATCAAAGGACCAGCTTAGGAGGCTCACATTCCCCAGTTTTACAACAAATCCTACATATTCTTGGGACCTGTATTAATGACTTCATCACTGACCTTTCCAAAATTAAGATGCTCACCACATTCTTACCATAGTGGTCTGTTTTCTGAACATACTAGTAGCTTACTATGCCCTATTCGTCTGCCCATCTCAAACTCTAGCCTTTATTTCTCCAGAATGTTTCAAATACATAGCTATCCAGATCAGGTGGTCTTACACCACCGGTCTAACTTCTTTCCTCCTTCTTGTAGAGCAGTGTTTCCCAAAGTGTGGTACGCTTACCCACAGGGGTACGGGAAGAGTTTGGTGGAGGTACGAGTTGCACCGGAGTTTGGTGGGGATATGCACTGCACAGTGCTTAGCTGCGCCTAATTCTATGTTCTCATGAGTCAAGTTAAGACAGCCTTGTGAGGCATGAGATGGTCTAGTGTGCAAATAAATGTTATTTATAATATAACCTTTATGTATATTTTATTATCAATAATTTTATTTTTTGTTTATTATTATTTTGTGTATGTACCAAAAAAATAAAAATATATATTTTTTGATTGTTATTAAAATACATCCATTTTTTTTGACGAGGGGTACTCAGCATTACGAAAATTATAGAAGGGGTACACATATGTCAAAAGTTTGGGAAACACTGTTCTAGAGGGAACTCTTAAAGCAGTGGTTTCTTAGTAGCAAAATGAAGAGCTTTAAGACATACTAATAAAATAAAATAAAACACCCAAAACAAACAAACAAACAAAAAAACCCATACTGATCTCTGGAATCCACTCTCAGAAATTCTTTTTTAATTGGTTTAGGGTGAAGCCTGAGCATTAGAATTTTTAAAAGCTCTCCAGGTGATTCTAATATGCTGGCAATGTCTAGAATTTACCTTAAGGCTCTCTAAATACAGGTGGACCTCTGCTATACAAGGCATCCAATTTATGCAAGATGGCATGCATAAATGTGGCGAGAGGCTCAGGGAAGAAACCCTCATTTGTTGATCATATACTACGTACCAAGTTCTATGCTACTAACTCATGTAGTCTTCTCAATAGCACCTCATTTCTCCTTTTCAATCATCCTATGAGGTCGGCACTGTTATCCTTACTGTACATAGGGAAACTGGAGACTTCAGAGAGGTCACAGAGAATGACTGGCAGACCCAAGAATCAAACCCCAGGTCTGATTCCCAGTTCTACCCACTTACCGTGACACCATACTGAGATGCCATGCCTCTTATAGCTGGATGATCCCACTCCCTAGAACAAGAAACCAAAGTTAGCTTCAACCCCGAAATCCTATCCTATTGTATCCATGGATTTTTCCTGCAACATTTTCCCATGAACTCCCCACAGATGGACCAGCTGCTAGGCTATGCTGCAGGCTGCCAAAGTGAAATGAAGTACTCCAGGAGAACGTCTTGATAAGGGACTACCATGTCTGAGTCTTTACTGATGGATGTCCATGCTATACCTGCTACCTTAAGTCCTGAGGCTATGATGCTTACCTACAAGTCACTTCTTTGCTGGCCTAGTAAAATGATATACTCCATCAGCATCCTCTGCCTTGTTCTCCAGACAAGAATCAAAAAATACTGGCTAGATTGCCTAAGACTGCTGCCAATAGCAACATGGACTAATAGTTAGCGACCTGGGAAGCTAGAGGCTAGAAGTACATACTTTTATAACGTGCCAGTAGTACAGCTGAGTAACTTGGTAGCCAAATTCCAACAATCTAACTCCCTATAATGCACATTTCATTCTGGCTGAGGTACGGGGTTTGTGGAAGGTGGTAGGGCCCAAGAGCCTCAGTGAGAGAGAACGCTCCAGGTGTTGGGCTGTACCTTTAAGATGTTGCAGGACAAAATCCAATGCTTGTGCGGGTGTCCCATGTTCCTGGGAGAGAAAAAGGGCAGATTAGTCAGTTCTCTCAAAACAATTCCCAAGTTCCTTATTCCTGTCACCAAAGTAACTCTTCTTCCTAATCTCAACCACAGAGCTTGCCCAGGACTATGGCTTCTAGCATCCTCCTTGCTTCACTCACTTAGGATTTCTCAATTTTCACTTTACCCATCATGGACTAAATGTGTGATAGGTTCACGCTGTTTCTATAGCCAACAGTTTTATCTTTCTAGTCTCACCTCTTCGTTGTGCTGTGTAGTTACTACCTTAATTTACCTCTGAATTTTTCGCATCTCCTTCTCCCTGCATTACATTAGTTCACACTGACATCCTTTCTTGTTTTCCAGAAAGAAAAATATATATATAAATTATATATCTAAATTATATATAAATAAAATTATATATATATATATATATATATATATATATATCCCTCAAATGTATTCTTTTGTCGCTTCCAGGTATCTTTCCAAGCACTCATCCAACTCACCCCCCTTATTTTACAAGCCTCTGATGGGCTCTGCCACTCCCACTTACACCCCGCCGGATGGGCTGTAACTTCCCGCTCTCCCGCCGCGTTCACGGCCAAACAAAAATGCGGAAAGAAGGGACGACCGTACAGGCACGTCGAGTTGCGGCTGGCAGATCTCGGAGAGTGTCGTGTTGTGTGCTTGCAGCCATCGGAGCTACGTGACCCACCTTTCTCGAGGGCCAAATTTGGTTGGCCATAACCAAGCAGAAACTTTTGAAATTTTTGGCGCCAAAGTGATTACTCCGGCGCAGGCGCAAACGCACCCTTAGGTGGAGGGGGGCGGGAGGGGGGGGGGAAAGGCGCTGTTCGCGTTGGTAGATCTCGCGAGGTTTGGGGAAGCCGGAGAGGAGAAGTGTGTTTTTTTTTGGTGGCGTTGTGAGGCTTTTTTTTTTTTTTTTTTTTTTTTTGCTTTTTTTTTTTTCCTAATGGAGCTGGAATGGATTAGTGCTGCTGTTCAGTAAAGGAAAAAAAAAAAAAGATCTAGAGTCGGCGGCGAGAACAACTGAGGGTAGTGTAACTAGCGGCAGTTCTCTGGGGCCGAGGACTCTTCTCCGAGGCCGCCCCGCCCCTGGGCCGCCCAAGTTCTTCAGAGACAAGAGCTAGGAGTATGGAGAAAAAAAAAAAGAGAGAGAGAAAAAAAAACCCTCAGGGCGCAGTGTTTTGTTTTGCACTTTTCACTACAGGAAAAGTCCCCTTGGCTGCCGACCAACCAGTTTAACCTGCGGCCGCCGTGCGCCTGCGCAGGAGTTTGTTTACGAGGCCGGGCTCGGCTCGGGCCGCGCTCCGCGGTTCGGGTGGGAGACTCGGGAGGAGGAGAATTACGTGTTCGGCCGGGAACACGGCCTGGAGGTTAGGCACAGGGGAGTGTCTGCGTAAAATCCGAAGCCAGTGAGAATGCGAACGGTAATGAGGACTCTTGAGAAGTCGTTGCCCCGTCGGACCTGTCCGGCCAGGTTATTTATTTATCGCGACTGTAACGCAGAGGACCGCGCCGCCCTCCCCGGTGCGCAGCCGTCGATCTGCAGCAAAGTAAACCCCGAAGCGGAGGCCGTAGGCAGGGGCCTTCGGAAAACGTAGGCTCTGTGATGGAAAAGATGCAAATGCGCCTCCGCCTGAGGCCCACCTCGAGCAACAGCTGCCCGATTTAAGGCCGACTCCTGAAGGCCGGTCGGAAAGGCAGCCATGCAAATTGTGAAACTAAAAAGGGGTGACTCTAGAAGCAATCGCCAGAAAAAGAGCACACCCAAGAAGCAAATTTTCAAAAATGGTTTTAAGTTCCCTTCAAAGACAGTTTCAGGTGGCTTAGAAGGCCGTGATACAAAACAAGAAGATAGGTTGCAGATATGACTGGATGCACTAGCAAATAAGAAAAGGCAGGCAAGCTGGTTTAAAAAAAAAATACCTTTATGGAAAAGTTTCTAATGGTGCGTTTTAATGTTCTCAAAAAGAACCTTAAGTAGGTTCAGCTAAACCTGGATCTTTATCTTAGAATTAGGTGAAAGTGTAGATGTTAATAGTTTGGCAATTTTATCGGATTCTATTTGTCTGGTTTTAGATGATGCATTTGAAGACTTTTGATTTGCAACAGAAGGTGAGATGTTTAGGGAGCCTGACATTTAAGTAGAGAAAATGTATAGTCCTGTGAGGTGGGGCCAAATTTCTTAGGCTCTGCACCCTTTCAGCATCATTCACAGTGCACAGTGAGCTTTCATCTAAAAAAATATATAGCCTCTGGATTTTTTTACTATATTCAATAAGATAGTAAAATTTAGTAAATCTAGCAATTTGGAAATTTACCTTTATTTAAATTATATTTTATTGATTTTTTACAGAGAGGAAGAGAGAGGGATAGAGAGTTAGAAACATCGATGAGAGAGAATCATAGATCAGCTGCCTCTTGCACACCCCCTACTGGGGATGTGCCCGCAACCAAGGTAAGTGCCCTTGATGGGAATTGATCCTGAGACCTTTCAGTCCGCAGGCTGATGCTCTATCCACTGAGCCAAACCGGTTTCGGCTGGAAACTTACCTTTTAAGGCAAATTTGTACCAAAGTCAGAAGTGACTTGTTTCATTTCACATTTATTTGGTTGCGGTAAAGTGGTAACCAGATTTCTAAGCCAAGGTTGAATTGACATTTTTTTTTTCATGACTAGCCTTCTGGTCCATACATATTAAGCGCAATTAAGGTGAATTGACTCCTTGTTCACAATGATTATTAAGACTCACTCATAAAAAATGGCTCACTTTGTCAAGTCAATCAACAACTGAATACTTTTTTAACCCTCACCAGAGGACATACCGTACTGATTTTAGAGAGAGGGGAAGGGAAGGGAGGGTGTGGAGAGAGAAACATCAGCATCCTGATGGGATTGAACCGAAAACCTAAGTGTGTGACCTAACCAGGAACCGAACTCACAACCTTTCAGTGTATGGGAGGACTGGATAATGCCACAGCCAACTGAGCCACACTGGCCAGAGGAACAGCTGAGTGCTCTTAATGCATATGATGAGATGGCTCAATAAAAAATTAAGTAGGGGGATTGAATGATGAGTTGATAAAGAATTGTGAATCCCTCGATAAAGGATTGTGAATCCCTTATAATGTAAGACTGGTAAGTAGTCAAATAAAACTTTGTCTTTGTTCACTGGGAAAAAACAAACAATTGTTTGATGAGTAAAACACTACTGGGTTGGTTTCTATTGTTTGTCATGTCACTCAGGAAATAATAGAAAAATGTCTACAATCAGTAGCTGAAAAAACTATCCATACCATTTCTTTAGCACCATACCATTTCTTGGTCATGGTCGCTCATGATTACCCTGACATTGTAAAGCAATGAAAAACTGCTGCCCTTTGTATCAACATACTTATGTCAGCCTGGGTTCTTGAATTATTCTGACCCTCAGACAAATAACAATAAATCTGATATGTATTACCAACTACCTAAAAGTAGTTGAATCAACACAATATAGTATTACTAAGTAAATAATAGAAATCTTTTTTCATGACAGATAACTTTATTTCTAATAGATAATAGATAAGTTTAATTTTAAAAAGTGTTAAACACATATAGTAAGGCCAAATTGCTGCTTCTAGCTCTGTACTCTTTTAAGTGTTGGAGGTAACTCCAGCACTCTTGTTATGCAGTAATAAGGAATGTTTCAATCAGATAGAAGGGAATCCTCAACAAGGGGTGGGGTGAGGGTAAGAGAAAAAAAAAAGCATAAACTCTGGTTGTGAATGTTAAGCAATATCCACTGAGGGCATCTCTGCCAAAGCACTTTTCCTTGTGCTAACTCTGCCCTATCCCCACCCCTCCTCCCTCCCATCCCCACCTTTGTGTGGCTGGCTTTTCATTACAATTATATCTCTGACTAGAAGCCTGGTACACAAAATTTGTGCGGGGTGGGGGTGGGGGCCAGCGGGGGAAGGTTCCCCTAAGCCCAGCCTGCATCCTCTCCAATCCAGGACCCCTCAAGGGATGTCCAACTGCCAGTTTAGGCCCAATACCCGGGATCAGACCTAAACCAGCTGTCAGACATCCCTCTCACAATCCTGGACCACTAGCTCCTAATGGCTCACCTGCCTGCTGGCCAGGTTGCCCCCAACTGCCCCCTCTCTGGCAGCCTGGTCGCTCCTAACTGACCCCCCCTCCCCTGCCAGCCTGGTCACCCCTTACTGCCCCCCCACCGGCCTGGTTGCCCCCACTGCCAGCCTGCTCACCTCTTACTGGCCCCCCTCCCCACCAGCCTGGTAGCCCCACGCAGCCTGCTTGTTCAGTCATTTGGTCATCCCTCGGTAATGCCCCTGCCAGCCTGGTTGTAGGCAGCCATCTTGTGAGGGTGTAATGGTTAATTTGCATATCACCTCTTTATTGTATAAGAGGATAAGTAAAGGTGCCTTTTTGCTCTGCCATCCTCAGTGTATTGATGAGTCTTCTGTCACAGTCACAAGATGTCTGCCAAAGCTCTAAACATTATGTTCTCATATGAAATGTTCCAAACAGAGAGGAAAAAGAGGTATAGGTGAAGAGAAAGAAGAAAGCTTTTTCTTTGTGGCCTCTCTTATTACTCCATATGACATAACAGACTTCCCTTTACATCTCATTTTTAACACTATGTTGCTTGGCTACACACAGCTTTGAGGAAGGCTAGGAAAGTATGTATAGGGAAAACAGATACATTCTTTAATATGGAGCACTAAGAATAGCAGGGCAATGGGAAATACTGTATAGGGTTAGGAGCAGATAATTTGAAACCTATACAACTTTGTTACTTGAGGATCATAAGAGTTACTATCCTAATTTAAAAAACAAACAAACACTTAGTTAAATCTCCAAAGGCATTTTTACTCAACAGTATCCTTTAAGGAACCATAATGTCCAATATGTTAGCTACTAGCTATGTGTGGCTATTAAGCATTTAAATGTACTAATCCAAATAGAGCTATGCTGTAAGTATAAAATGTACACTGGATTTCAAAGAGTTAGTATGACTCTGTCTGGGTGGCTCAGTTGGTTGGAGTGTTATTCTGTACACCAAAAAGATTGCGTGCGGGTTCAATTCCTGTCAGGGCACGTACCTTGGTTAAGGGGATTGTGGTGCATAAGGAGGCAACTGATTGATGTTTCTCTCTCTCCCTTCCTCTCTCTCTAAAAGTCAGCTTAAAAACAACATATCCTCCAGTGAAGATTAAAAAGAAAAGACTTAGTATGAAAAAGTAATGTAAAAGATATATCATTAATAGTTTTTATATTAATTACATTATTTCACCTGTTTCTTTTTTATTTTTTTTAATGTGGCTACTAAAACACTTTAATTGGATATGGGTTTTATATTTCTGTTGGACAGTGCTGCTTTAGAACCTTTAATCCTGGAATATGTGCTTCCTCCTTGGACATATAGATCCCTGATAGCTTCTAATTAAAATCAGTTTCATTAAAATTGAATATCTGTCCCAGAATTTAGCCTTCTTTATCAGTTTCCTCCACCACACACAGGAAAATTATTTCACACCTTCATTTACATTGCAGCTTTACCATATAAGAAAAACTTATAGGTTCTTGAAGCCACTAAATAAGACTTTATTTTCACTAAAGGAAAGCACTCCTAAAGAATTTTCCCCCCTCAATGTCTTTATGTGCTAAACTAGAGGCCTGGTGCACAAAATTCATGCACAGGTATGTGTGTGTCCCTCAGTCCAGCCCTGACCCTCTCCAATTTGAGACCCCTACTGGTATTGGGCCTAAATGGGCTGTCAGGCATCCCTCTCACAATTCAGGACTGCTGGCTCCCAACTGCTTGCCTGCCTGCCTTCCTGATTGCCCCTAACCACTTCTGCCTGCCAGCCTGATCACCCCCAACTACTCCTCTGTCAACCTGATTGATGCCTAACTGCTCCCTTGCCAGCCTGATTGCTCCTGCAGGCCTGATCATCCCTAACTACCCTCCCTTGCAGGCCTGGTCTCTCCTAGCTGTCCTCCCCTGCTGGCTATCTTGTGGTGGCCATCTTCTGTCCACATGGAGGCAGAATCTTTGACCACATAGGGCCAGCCATCTTGTGTGTTGGAGGGATGGTCAATTTGCATATTACTCTTCTATTAGATAAGATAGAGGCCTGGTGTATGGATGGGGGCCAGCTGGTTTGCCCTGAAGGATGTCCCAGATCAGGGTGGGGGTTCCCTTGGGGTGTGGGGTGGCCTGGGCGAGGGGCCTGTGGTGGTTTTCATGCCGGCCACATCCCTGGTGACCCAAGCAGAGGCCCTGGTATCTGGGATTTATTTAACTTCTATAATTGAAACTTGTAGCCTTAAGTAGAGGCCAAGGCAGGCCAGAGCTGCGAAAGGCTTGGCTTCCTCCATCACCGGGGGAAACACAAGCCTCCTGTTTGTAGCCATCTTGGTTAGGTTACTTTGCATACTTGCTCCTGATTGGCTGGAGGGCATGGCTTGTGAGTGTAGCAGAGTGATGGTTAATTTGCATATTACTCTTTTATTAGATAGGATTTTTCTATTTACTTTTGAGAAGATTTGCCCCTGATTGCTCAAAATGTAAGTGTTCTGGGGGGGGGGGGGGATAAGCAAATGTAATTTCTGAATTATTTTGACATATTTCTCCATTTCCAAATTACATATGAACTACCGTAATAATGACATTACCTGGCATACAAAGCTTTTTATTGTGAGAGCTAGGACTGCCAGTAGGAAGAAGGGAGAGAGAATATCAATCCTATATTTTTATTTTTATCTTTTTTTACAGAGAGTAAGTGAGGAGAGGGATAAAGAGTTAGAAACATTGATGAGAGAGAAACACTGATTTAGCTGCCTCCTGCACACTCCCCACTGGGGATGTGCCCGCAACTAAGGTACATGTCCTGACTGGAACTGAACCTGAGACCCTTCATGCTCTATCCACTGAGCCAAACCGGTTAGGGCTCCAATCCTATATTTTTAAAGGGTTTGCATAGGATTTATGGGCTATGTTGGGCACTGTCAGTGAATAATAACAGGGGAAAAGATGCTTCTTTTAGTCACCACATTAACATTTAGTAATGTCTGATTGGATTAACTCAATCCCAGTTAAAATCTATTGAGCTCTTAAGACTGATTTCAAAAGCACCTCTCTGATCTCTAGAACCTGCATGCCTTCTCTGATCTCCAGAACCTGCATAGCACTTTGATTATATTATCTTTTATAGCACATATATTTGGCCTTGTATTAAAGTTATTGTCTCTGTCAAATTTGTATAAGTAGAATAAAGGTCCCTGCCCCATTGAAGACAGTGATTGCATTTTATTCATTTTTCAAAATTCTTCTAGTGACTGGCCTTCTGTTCATACAAATTTGGCACACTTAAGTATTTGTTATATTTAATTGTGTTGAATCTATGCTAAAATGACTTAAGGTAAAAAGTTGGTATTTGGTTCAAATCTCTAGTGTAGGAGTAGGGAACCTCTTTTCTGCCTAGAGTGATTTGGGTATTTATAACATCATTCTATAGCCATACAAAATTATCAACTTAAAAATTCCGCTGCCATATTTGGTCAGACATTTTTTTAAAAATACTTTATTGATTTTTTTTTAACAGAAAGGAAGGGAGAGGGATAGAGACATTAATAAGAGAAAAACATTGATCAGCTCCCTCCTACAGGCTCCCTACTGGGGATGTGCCCGCAACCAAGGTACCGGAAACGAACGTGGGACCCTTCAGTCTGCAGGCCGACATTGTATCCACTGAGCCAAACTGTTTAGGGCTGGTTAGACATTTAATTAACTCACCCCTAATGCCTTGGCAGGACCAGACTAAATGATTTCAAGGGCCTTACGGCCCATGGGCTGGACGTTCCCCACCCCTGCTGTAGTGCTTATAAAATGTATAACAGAACTCTCTATGCCAAATAGTATTAGGAAATCTGTCTAAGCATGTTAGAGTGTTTACTGGTGGGTTTTTTATTATTCTGTTAAGTGACTATGACTAAATCCACAGTAAACACAGACCTATAATAAATCTGGGTCATATAATGATGATTCATTTTTTAAAAGACTCGTTTTCTGTGTTTCCCTCTTCTCCCTCCCGCCTTTCCCCTTTCCTCCTATGTTTTAAACTCCTTATGTTTTCTTTACGTCCCTGTTTTGATAATTGCTGAAAACAAGAGATCAGTAAGGGATGCCTAACTTTTAAAACATCACAACCACATTTAAAATCCTGGGAAGCCAGCATTCATGTTCAGTAATGTGATGAGTTTAGTAATTATTAACATTTTCTATCTAATTATATCTTTCTTTGTCCCAATATCAAGGCGCTCAAGAATGATAATTTAATTCTGTTCTGTTTTTTTCTCTTGGGTGTATAGTATACTGACACAAATCTCATGTTGACTGATAAAGTGGACTTTGATCAAAGAACTCTGTTAGTATGGCAGAAGCAAAAGAGAATCTA
Organism: Vespertilio murinus; assembly: GCA_963924515.1. Lineage (NCBI taxonomy): Eukaryota > Metazoa > Chordata > Mammalia > Chiroptera > Vespertilionidae > Vespertilio > Vespertilio murinus. The sequence continues at coordinate 173,952,834 of OZ004707.1, read as the reverse complement.
CAATTTAGGCAATCAGTATACAGTTTTCCTAAATTTTCTACTATTTATTTCCATTCTCATATCATGTTTTTGTGCTTTTCTAACTGAGTTTGGAGATGGAGGCCCTCAAATTCTTCTTTGTATGTATTTGACTCCAGCACCAACACAATGCCTGACACATTGTAGGGCATCAACAGATGTATGATGGAGTGAAAGGCAGATTTGACCGAACAATTACACATTGCATGTGATCTTGGTTGGGGTTAAATATGTGCTTATATTGGTTATAAAGAGCATCTGTTATCTGATTTGAACTATTATCTGATTGAGTGGTGGTTGAGGAAGATCTTTGGTTGCGCTGAAACCGGTTTGGCTCAGTAGATAGAGCGTCGGCTTGTGGACTGAAAGGTCCCAGGTTCGATTCCGGTCAAGGGCATGTACCTTGGTTGCGGGCACGTCCCCAGTGGGGGGGGTGTGCAAGAGGCAGCTGAATCGATGTTTCTCTCTCATCAATGTTTCTAGCTTTCTCTCCCTCTCCCTTCCTCTCTGTAAAAAAATCAATAAAATATAAATTTAAAAAAAAAAAAGATCTTTGGTTGTAATAAACAGTCTCATTGGTTACCTCAAGTAAGGTGTGAAATGTGTGCATATTTGTGTTCAGATGTGTGACAGGAACCTTAGCCATACTGCCAAGAACTCAGAACATGGGAAACCAAACTACTGGGTCTCTCATATAAATAGGAATCACAAGTTCATTTGGCATGTTGGGAGTTCTACACACCTTTGCCATGGAAGTCCATGGCCTATCATTCCAGCACTTAGTGACTCTGCTGGTCCCTACATGTCTTTTCTCAGCATCTGTCTATTCTCTCTTCATGATGATCCTCTGGTTCTTACTATACTTCCCAGTTTTAATTCTTTTTTTTTTAAACACCTGAAACTAATCTTTTTTTTATTGTTTAAAGTATTACATATAGTAGTACATATATCTCCTTTTTCCCCCCATTGACCTTCCCCCTACCCCCTACCCCCTGGCGCTTGCCCTCATCCTCCCTCCTCCCCCAGTGTCTTGTGTCCATTGGTGTGCTTATATGCATGTATATAAATCTTTTGGTTGATCTCTCCCCCGCCTCCCCAAACACTCCCCAGCCTTCCTGCTGTAATTTGACAGTCTGTTTGGTGTTTTACTGCTTCTGTATCTATCTTTTTGTTCATCAGGTTACAGTGTTCTTTATTTTCCATAAATGAGTGAGATCATGTGGCATTTTTCTCTCATTGCCTGGCTTATTTCACTTAACATAATGCTCTCCAGGTCCATCTATGCTGCTGCAAATGGTAAGAATTCCTTCTCTTTTTTAAAAAATATATTTTATTGATTTTTTTACAGAGAGTAAGAGAGGGATAGAGAGTTAGAAACATCGATGAGAGAGAAACATCAATCAGCTGCCTCTTGCACACCTCCTCTCCCCCTCCCCCCTCCCCCCCCCTCCGCTAGGGACGTGCCCGCAACCAAAGTACATGCCCTTGACTGGAATCGAACCTGGGACCTTTCAGTCTGCAAGCCGACGCTCTATCCACTGAGCCAAACCGGTTTTGGCAAATTCCTCCTTTTTTATAGCAGTGTAGTATTCCATTGTGTAGATGTACTATAGTTTTCTAATCCACTCATCTGTTGATGTGCTGCTATGTACATAGGGGTGCATATATCCTTTCTTATTGGTATTTCTAGTCTCTTGGGATATATTCCTAGAAGTGGGACTAATTTTAATTCTTGAGTGAAAATATAAGATTGAATTAGCTAATACCCATCTCCCTTCTTTTGGGCAGAGCTGTCTGTATCAGGCCCTTCAGAAATCACAGCTCTTGGTCAAGAGCACATGCCAGACATGGTATAGGGGTGGGGCACTTTCTCTTGAAAGGGTTTATTGACTTAGTGGTCCCATGACTGTCATATCTAGAACCCCTAATAGAAAGCAGTGGCGGCTATCTCATTGATCTTCACTGGAACGTGTATATTTGCCAATATCTATTGGTCTCTACCTACTTTGCATTAATTTTGTTTGACCCCATTGGATGGTACAAAAAAGGTTAGAGAATGTAGATTATTATCTGACGTGAAGGTGAATATGTCAAGAGGCAATATATGTATTTGTGTATGGAAGGGTATCTTTCTGAAAAAGCTAGGTTTGCTAGAAAAGGATCATCAGGTTTAGGTTGTTATCTTGATTTTGCACCTACTTATGAATGACCATAGATAGGTCTCTTATCTCTATTTCTACTTCCTCACTTGTTAAAGGTTCTAACACTTTCCTTGACTACACAGACAATTGTTAAAACACTCTACTATGAATAATACATGTTAAATTAAGATAATTATGTGAGTGATGTATGAAAATGATCTGAAATGTTTAATAGGTAGAATCGATGCAAATTTAGAGTTTAATTACATTTGGTGGGGATTGTAACGCCTGCGTATGCTTTCAGAAATGTAGTTTATAAATATGGTTGTAGTTTGGAATATTTTCAGGATTAGGGCTGACAGCGCTGGCCTTTGTGCTGCCCTCCTGTGCTGTTTACACAGCGCGGCAGGACAATTACATTCCTGCGGGGGAAATTCCATCTTCTGTCCTCAGGTGGCCACAAGGGCCCAATTATTCTGGATGTTTCTGTGTTTCTTTCGTAAAGGAAGAGAAGGAAAACTGCTCTGGAGCATTCCAGGTCAGAAGCATAAATCCAAATTAAGGGAAAAGGCCACAAATTGCAAATTGCATTTGACACTGGAGACATAATTGGTCCACTGATACCGGAAGATCCTAAGCAGATTAATGAGGTTTAGAGAAGATACCATTATGATAGCATCCGGAAAGGCTTTGTGTCAAAAATACATAGAAATTTAACTGGTTGGCCTTTTAATATGCAAGGATTTGTAATGCAGTTTTAAACAGTTTATTTGGTAAATAAGACAGTCTGTTATGGTGGGAACAGAAGATGCTGTACTACAGTGATTTTCGAAGCAGAGCATTAGCCGGTTGAAATATGAGCCTCACCAGCAAAGTTAATTCTGTGCTAATTCTCAGCTCATTCTCCAAGTGATTCCTTTCAAAGAGGTTTGAGGTAAATTTGTTGACATGACAATTTTTAGAAACCTATTTTTGAAATGAGTTTAATAGTTTACATTTACTATGTATTTTGAAATAATTAACTTGTATAAATTTATGTTTAATCAAAGTAGGAATTAAGTAAATTGTTAAGAAAAGATACTGAAGGACGCAGCATGAAACCACACAATAAATCAAGAAGAGAGGATAGTCACCTTTGTTCATCCCTCAGTCATCCCTGTTTTAGTAAACAGCCATTTCTTCAGTTGCTTAGGCCAAAAAGCTTTGGAGACATTATAGACTCCTCTCTCTCATACACTCACTCCATTTCCAACCCTTCAGCCAACCCTGTTGGCTGTATCTTTAAGAACACATCTATTAGCTCTACCCTTCTTTCCACCTAAACTGCCACCACCCTGGTCTGAGCCAGCATGGCCTCTTTTTGGATTACTTCAATTGTGTTTAAATGGTCTCCCTACTTCTTTCTTGCCTCTTTGAATTACTTTCCATTCAGCAGTCAAAGTGATTAAAGTTAGCGAAAGTCAGAGAAAAACTCTGCTCAAAGATGATTTATCTTACCCAGCCAGGGTGACTCAGTGGTTGAGTGTTGACATATGAACCAGGATGTCAAAGTTTGATTCCCAGTCAGGGCACATTCCCCAGGTTGCAGGCTTGCTCCCCAATAGGAGGCATGCAGGAGGCAGCTGATCTATCTCTCTCTCCCTCTCCCTTCCTGTCTGAAATCAATAAAAATATATATCTTAAAGATGACTTGCCTTGATCAGAATAAAATTCAAAGTCTTTACTATGGCTTATAACATTTACATCATTCGGGCCCCTACTTCTCTGATTTCATCTCCTAACTCTTCGTCCCTATTTATTCTATTTTTGGAACACAGAAAATTATATGGTCCATACTCTAATTTCATTCAGGTCTCTACTCAAACGCCCTTTATTAGAGAGTCTTTTCCTCTCAATATAGCATCTGCCTTCGTTACTCTCTGTACACTCAACTATTTTTCTTTTTGGCACTTATAACAACATGGCATACCACGGTTATTTATGTGTATTGTGTGCCTTCCACACTTGAATGTAAGCTCTATTCCACAAAAGCAGGGACTTTGGCTATCTTTGTTTTCTACTGGGTCCCCAAAGAGTTTGGCATCTGGCAAGGGCTCATTAAAAATTTAATGAATGAAAGAATTAACAAATATTCATGCGAACAATTATTCAGAGAGTGGTCAGGAGCAGAAAATGGGGGCAGTTTCCTCGTTGTTATTCTTTTAGGGGTAAGTCTGCATAAACGGAAGGCTGAGATCAGAATCAATGGAGGTTTTCTCCTCCATGGTTTTTCCCAATGTAGAGAATAGAATGTAGTTTAAAATGGTGACTTGGTGGTGAATATGTTTATTGTTTCAAATTCCATATCCTAGTCACAGAAGTTGTCCACTTATGTTTCAGTCATGGACATTAAATCCTGTGTACGGGCACGAATCCAGTTTTTGCCACTTCTTTCCTATGAACCCAGTAATGCTGGTAAATCTGCACATGCTTACTACATTTTACTTGAAAGTCAAGACTTTTCTCTGAGTGAAAATGCCTGAAGCATTTTTTTTCCCTTTAAGCTCTGACCCCAGTAAATCCATTGTAAAATGTTCTTGAATCCAGTTTCTTTCAGAGATGCTATTTTTCTTTCCAAGTAGTTGAACCTCATTTTCTCCAGAACATTCTTTTTTGTGAATATAGTAGGTAAATAATACCAGAGAGGCGTCCAAATAATTTCCATCCCACCAAGTCAGTGCATCTTCATCTACAAGAATCGCCACAATGCACTCTGGACTTGGCTTCCGAAGAGCAGGCACACGAATCCTACTGCCTTTTCCAGTCTCTTTGGGAACACTCGGCCTTCTCTCTCCCAGGACTTCCTGTGCAAGAGAGGGTAATAGCATTTGTCTCACAACCGAGGTCTTATGGGGATTAAATGTGATGGCATCAGAAACGGTGCTTTCAAATACATAAAGTATTGTGTTCACTAGGGATGTCTTGGATTCAACTCACAGAAACAGAAACTCCATGGCTTGGAGCCAAAGAGGGGGAGGATTGTTTTTTATGCACAGGGCTGTTCCGTAGAACTTAAGTGCAGGGAACGAAACCTCCTGAGAGGCAAGAGTTATTTGTCTTTCTAAAACCCACGGTTTCTCTTCTCTGCCCCTCCTCGCATGTCCTTTCTTTTCTTCTGACCCTCTGCAGAGTCTTTATCCACAACGCGGGCACCTGACAAAAGATAGCTTTCTTAAAACGGCGCTTTCAGCTGAAACCGGTTTGGCTCAGTGGATAGAGCATCTGCCTGCGGACTCAAGGGTCCCAGGTTTGATTCCAGTCAAGGATGTGTATGTACCTTGGTTGCAGGCACATTCCCAGTAGGCCGTGTGTAAGAGGCAGCTGATTGATGTTTCTCTCTTATAGATGTTTCTAGCTCTCTATCTTTTTCCCTTTCTCTCTGTGAAAAATCAATAAAATATATATTTTTAAAAATAGCTCTTTCAGTCTCAAATCTGCTATACCTCATTCATCTCAAATTTACAGTTTACTAATTCAAGATTCTGAGACCTGGCTCCAAATTTCCGGTGGAGAGAATTTGGTTGGGGGAGTGTAGGTCTGATAAACAACTCTCTCCTCATCTTGTCCATTTCAGGAAGGGAATGGAAAGAGGGGCATGTAGTCTGCTGTCCTTGGCGGAAGAGGCGAAGGAAGCAGACTCTGAGAAGGGAGTATGGGACAATGAAGACCTCAAGTGTGACATAAAAGCACTGAGAACACCACATGCATTCTTATTCCCTTCCTTTTGTAATCTTTAATATACTCAGCATCTGACCTGGCCATATGATAAATGGCACACTGTAAGCACGGATGGGCTTTAGAAGGCCACACCAACCACGGCATCACTTCACGTTATGTGTCACGTTCATGTCTCCAACATTGTCTCAGTTGTCCTCTTAAGGAACATAGCCTCTTATTCATCCTTTTCTTGGGGACCCAATTAATTTCATTGCATATACTGGCTTCATGAGGCCAAATTCTTTAACTTTTCCTATTTCATATCTCCCAAACTTCCCACTGTTTTAGTTAAGATTGACTGTAAAAATGCTATAACAAATAGACCGAAAATGTAATGGTTCAACAAAATAGTTTATTTTTTTTCTCAAATCAGTTCAGGGACTCTGGTTGAGGGTGGCTCTAATATCTTCAACATGTGGCTTCTGAGGTTAGGCTAGCATTCCCCTTTACAGTCCCTGGGAGGGCGAAGAGAGGCAGAAGTGATGGGGTCCTGTGATGGGTTTTCTGCACGAGGCCTGGAAGACACATACCTTATTTCATTCTGTTGGAAAATACTTAACCACAGGGTCACATCTATCTGCAAAGGAAGCTGGAAAATTTAGTGTAGCTAGGCATCTGTATGCACAGTTATAATTCTGATACTGGTCAAGAAGGCGAGAATGGCTTTGGGTGGACAGCTAGCAGTCTCTTACTTCTTCCCTCTGTGGTACTTCTCTAGTGAGTGGCATTATTCTGTAAACTACTCAGGCTTGCCAGGACCGCTTTGGCTCAGTGGATAGAACGTCGGCCTGCGGACTGAAAGGTCCCAGGTTCAATTCCGGTCAAGGGCATGTACCTTGTTTGCGGGCACATCCCCAGTGGGGGGTGTGCAGGAGGCAGCTGATCGATGATTCTCTCTCATCGATGTTTCTAACTCTCTATCCCTCTCTCTTCCTCTCTGTGAAAAATCAATAAAATATATTTAAAAAAAATACTCAGGCTTGAGTCCTTACAATCATCCTCCAACCCTCCATCTCTCCCCTTATCTGTTATAACTACCTAAGCAATCCCATATTCATTCCTTGCTTTCTACTGCCTCCTCCATAGCACTGCTCAAGGCTGTTGTATCTCTTGGTTGAGCGATGTAATCAAACCCCAAAATTACCTCCCTGGGTCAGCCCTTAGGGGCTCTTCACACTCACCTTTTACTCTGCTGTCAAGCGCCACTTCTTAACACAAAGATCCAACTGTCCGAGGCAGTCTGAGCACCTTAACGGTTACATCTCTGCGCACCGTGGAGGCTGTGAGCACCACATGCAGAGCCCCTGCAGCCAGGCCTTTGTAGCTCCGGGGATCATTCCAGACTGCCTCCTGCTCTCTGTTCCAAACCATCTCATCCCGGTCTCGTGGCCCCTGCTTCCACCTTTTTGCCTCACAACAGGACTCTGCCCAACTTTCTCTTCCTTTGAGTTAACACCATAATGGGACTGTCCACCAGCTTTTCATTCAGCTATGTCCCAGAGATGGTCTCTCAGGACCCAAGCTTGCTCTTTGCTCAGCAGATAAGTTTGGACAGGGATCATGTTATTCTTTTCACCAAAAGCAACATGAGTTCCTATTGCTTATGAATAAAACAGATTTTTTTTTTTTGTAGCATGACACCTATGGCCTGCCTCCATCTGATCCCATTCCACAATGACCACCCTTACCAATACACCCTGATAATCTTCTTGACATTGTTCTCATGCTTTAGTATCTGACTCATATATCACCCCTTCCAGAAACTTTCCTCTTCCTCCCTTTTTTTGTACTCCATCTTTGTAACAGGTTCTTCTATGTACTGCTTTCTATCTCTGTAGCTTTTGTGTACCCAATGACCTCCCTATCTAGAGTATATACACCCTAAAAACAGGGATTGTGACTTAGTCATCCTTTCGATCCTCATGCTGCGGAGAATAAAGCCTTGGGGAATAGTTTAGCTCATGTTATTCTACTGCTTCAGATGTCCCGATGCTCCAGTGGCTTCCTATATCACTCCGTCAATGACAGAAGCCCCACATAGGACTACATGGTCTTACAGTATGGAATGTTCCTGTTACACTCTCCCCTTGCTCCCTGCTGTTCCTCGAACACATCAGACAAGATCCCACCTCAGAGCCTTTGCATTTGCTGTTCCCTTTTATTGAGACACTCTTTCCCCAGATATCTGCATGGCTAGCTTTCTCAATTTCTCAGGGCTTCTCTCCAAGGCCACTTTCTCAATGAGGCCTTCCCCAATCACTGTATTCACACTGGGACTCTTGCAACACTCTCTTTCCCTCTCCCCTGATTATTGTTTCTCCACAGCAGACATCACCTCCTTACATAATACAGACTTGCCTTATTGTGTTTCTCTCTCCCCTTGCTAGAATGTAAGCGAGTGCACCCTAGTTCAAATCTGCCTGATTACTTCTGCATCCCCAGAACCTAGGATAATGCCTGGTATATGGAAGACACTCCATAGGCATTTGTTGAAAGAAAGTAAGAATAATTATACTAATAGAAAGTGTTAATTAAATACTTGCTAAATTGAGTGAAAAGTGTCAGGAACAGATGACTGAACTTCCAACTTCTAAAAGCATGTTGGCTTAGAACTGTGAAATTGAGTGAAAGCTGCCTCATCATAAACATCCTTGAGAAAGAACAAGTCGTGTCTTTGTGGTGGGAGGGGCAACCGAGCAAGGCAATGCAGACCTTGCGGAAACATTAGGGGCTGCACGGCCAGCGGCCGGTTAACCCCACGGCTTAACCCCACAGCTGGCCTTACTTCCCCATTTGGACACGGTCTACCACGCAGGTGTTTCTCTGAAGTTGTCTCCTCAGCTTGTGAAGCACCCAGAAATCTTGAGCGGCTTACGTGACACTTCTCAGGTGCAACTAGAAAACTACCGGGAGTAAAAATGACAAAAACAAACAAACAAAAAAACATCACCCACGGCTAGATTTTGGGTCTGGGGCAGCGGAGCCCCTGGTAGAACAAACAGTGCAGAGGGAAGCTCTCCGCCTTCTCCCAAAGCTCCGCCTTGACGCTGTTTATCTGAAATCCTCGTCCGCCTCGCTTTTGCAGCCGCCTACTTTCGCAGGAGGATGGCGCTCCTGATCTCTGCCTTCCCTCTTCTCTCCTGGACCCGTAGTATTTTTTTTTTCTTCCTTCTTCTCACGCTTTGTTGCTGCTAGACGCCGGCCTTCTCTTTCTTTGCTGTTTCGATCTCCGGTGCCTTGACTGTAAACAAAACACGTGAGCTCTGGCTCGTAGCAAGGCTGATGTAGGCAGTTTTCCTGCCGCCAGCCAGACGTCTTAAGGTTGCGTGACTGTGGCTCCTTTACTCCTCGAGGTGAACAAAGCCACAACATGGTGCTCCTACATACTAACTGAAGAAAGGTTCATTACATATAGAGGGTAGAAGTAATAACTTTTCTACTTTTATGTAGGATACTGAGTCCAAAAATAAAATGAAACTCTGTGGCAAGGGGTAAGCCTCTCGAGTATCTCCATTTACATATTTGTGGCAGTTTGTGTATTACTGCATGTGAATGTATGCTAATATAGCATGTAGCATTCCTGTAGAGTCTAGCAATTTTTTAAAAAAAATTTCGACCACAACGATCTAATTTCAGGGATGGGGTATACATTATGGCACTGAGGCCTACCCGAACTGGGCTGTCCCTCTCTTCCTCTTCTCCAGTCTAATAAAACCGGGGCCATTGGATGTAGACAAATGAAGACGAGGCCACCTACTTGGATCCCAGGTGAAATATTTCCTGTCGGGAAAGAAAGTCCTGACTTGAGGCAAGTATTGGGCACTGCCTCCCTCACTGCTCCCTGCGTAGGGCATCACCCCTTTCCTTTGGGAATCTGCATTTTAGCCGAACTTGTGGATAGAGATACCGAAGGCCAGTGACGGCGAGATATAAGGAGCAGTGACCTCAGGCCACATCAAGGACACATCTGCAGGCATCCCCTGGCATGTGAAGGAGCCATTTTGAATTATTTTACAATAGTTCCAATTTTACAATAATCTGCAAGAGAGAAGGACCTGCAGATTGCAGCATAGACAAGCACAGACAAACACACACACACACACACACACACACACACACACAACTGAACCAGTTGGGGCCATCAGGTAGAAAAGAAACAAAATGAACCAGCTTGAGAGATGAGACCTCCGTCTCCCCCTGTCTCTGCGGCCCACTGGACATGTGTGCCTGGACAGGAATCCTCCGAGTGTCCATTTCCTCAGTGGTAAAAAGAGGAGGCTGAACCATAGGCCTGCGAAGGTCTCTCTGAGCTCTACCACTATGGTGTATGAGGCGAAGCAGGCACAGAGTGAACCAACAACAATGTGGTTAAGAAAAGTTAATCAAAAATTCACCTGTAGCGTAAGTGCCTAAGAAAACATTGCTGCTGTGGACTGTTAGAATGAAAGCAGATTAGTTTCCAGTAAAATATATCAATTTGGGCTCAAACCAAGATTATATGTAGGGGGGGGGGCGGGGGCAGTTGAAGTCCCAATGAGATCTGAGATGTCACAGCCGTGCCCTGGCTGTTTTACCTCCTACCACCCTGCTCGGGACCACACTGACTGGAACTTTCAGGTTGGCAAGGGGAGCCGAGATGTGCCGGAACAGTATCAGTTCTAAAGACAAGGCTGCAGTGGTTTTAGAAATCACTGCATAATCTGGATTTCCAGACTATGAAAAGTCCAAAAGCATTCACTCGGCACCTGCCTGTAGTTCTGAGTGAGAGACGTGCATCTGGAGAGAAAGGAGGGAAGAAGGAAGGAGCTGTTGCAGTTGGCGGCGGGACTCGGGTAGAGGAAACTACTACCACCGGGGAAAGAACTGGGGGAAAAAATACACAAAGAGACGAGTTCCTACACGCAGCCCACATCCTTCGCTTTAACCGTGTTTGGGAGGCAAGGACCCGGGCCAGGGGTGTAAACCTCGCTTTTGAACACTAAAGGTGTTGGAGACAGCTACAAAGTTTCCTAGGGACTCCGGAGAGACCAGTTTGAGTCTTAGATCCTGAAATCTTACGTTTATTGAGAGCTTGGGTCCAGAATATATATACTATTATAAATGTCACGCCTACTCCAGGCTCATCTGCAGAAAGACGTTCGCCTTGGCTTCCTCCCTAAGCCCCCTGTCTCCCCTAGAACAGCTGAGACTTCTAGATTCAGGGTGAGCTAACCACTGCTCACCCCCAGAGAAGGCTCCCAGACCCTCAAGTCTCAGCATTTCCCCGTCTCTCCCGCAGTGCTAGGAGCTGGGGCAGCAGGTAAGAGCCAGCTGCGGGCAGAGCCCCCCAGGTCTGCCTCCCCCCCTAGCTGCCCACAGTGCGGGGGGTGGGGGAGATCCACGACAGGATCGCCACCGAGGCGCACAAAGAGCAGCCAGCCAGCAGCCTTTGAGATCATCTGGTCCAGCCCTGGGCTTCCCTCCCCGCGGAGGAGCGGGAGACCCGGGCTCCGGGCGGGACGGCTGCGCGCCCGTCCGCGCAGCGCCAGGCCCCGCCGCCCCGGCCCCTCCCCACCTTCCCAGCCGCTTGGCTAGTTTGTTTGTCTCTCTCTCTCTCTTTTTTCTTCATTTCTCCGAGGCCAGCCGGAGCAGGTTTGCTGGCAAGCCGTACACCTCCAGCCATCACGGGACCAGCCAATCTCCGGGCGGCGCTCTGGGGAGGGAGGCGGGGAGGCGGGGAGGCGGGGAGGCGGCGGCGGCATCGCTCCGGGGCCACCTTAAGGCCGCGCTCGCCAGCCTCGGCGGGGCGGCTCCCGGCGCCGCAGCCAATGGATCTCCTCCTCTGTTTAAATAGACTCGCGGTGTCAATCATCTTCTTCTTCTTCGTCAGCCTCCCTTCCACCGCCATATTGGGCCACTCAGAAAAGGGGGCTCTCTTCCTTTTCGGGGTGTCCTTCTCCCCCTTCCCTTCTTTTCCCCCATCCCTCCGCGACTCGGACGCGCCGGCGGCCAGGTTTGGAGAGCCGCTCGGTGCGCGGGAGCCGCGCGCGCGCCCGGGCTCGCCAGCCGCCTGCCCCCGGACGGGCCCCGCCGCCCCCGCCTCTCGCCCGCCTCTCCCCTCCCCTCCCCTCCCCTCCCCTCCCCGCCCTCCCTCCCGCCCGCCGTACACTTGATCGGCGGAGACTCGGGCCGCCTGGCCGGGGCTTCCCCCTCACCCCTCCCCACGCCCAGCGCGCTCCTGACGCTCGCCAGTTACTCGTTGGGGTTTGTTTCTCTTGGCTCCCGGGGCCGTCGCGCAGGGCTTTATAAAGAGCAGTTCGGGCTGGGTCGGGGCGTTTTTGTTTTTGTTCGGTTTTTTTGTGTGTTCCGAGAGGGAGAGAGAGAGAGAGGAGAGGAGAGAGGGAGAGAAAGGGAGAAAGGAGAGAGCGCGCGCGCGAGAGGCGGTCGGTCGCCCAGACCCGGGGGGAAGATGTCCACCGTGCGCGTGTCTAACGGGAGCCCGAGCCTGGAGCGGATGGACGCCCGGCAGGCCGAGTACCCCAAGCCCTCCGCCTGCCGGAACCTCTTCGGCCCCGTCGACCACGAAGAGCTGAGCCGGGACTTGGAGAAGCACTGCCGGGACATAGAGGAGGCGAGCCAGCGCAAGTGGAATTTCGACTTCAAGAACCACAGGCCCCTCGAGGGCAGGTACGAGTGGCAGGAGGTGGACAAGGGCAGCCTGCCCGAGTTCTACTACCGAGCCCCGCGGCCGCCCAAGGGCGCCTGCGGCAAGGCGCCCGCGCCGGAGGGCCAGGGCCTCGGCGGGGGCCGCCCGGCGGCGGCGGCGGTGCCGGTGCCGGTGCCGGTGGTGCCGGCGCCCGTGGTGCCCGCGCCCGTCGGGGCCCCGGCGAACGCCGAGGACCTGCACTTGGCGGAGCAGAAGGCGGACGCGCCCGACGGCCAGCCGGGCTTAGCGGAGCCGTGCGCCGGGATGAGGAAGCGAGCGGCCGCCGACGGTGAGGACCCGCCCTCCCCGAGCCATAAAACGCCCGTCCGTCTGTCCGTGCGTCCCTCCGTCCGTCTGTCTCTGTCTGTCTCTGTCTGCCTGCCTGGGCACCGCCTTGCCTGCCTGCGCGGCTTGACCCATCCCCTTTCTTCTCTCTCAGCCCACTCTCTGGCGTGGCTCCTTAGGAGGGAACTTTTCGTCATCCTGGGCTGCGCGTGCCGTCGGGCTGCTTCTTTCTCTCTCTGTGTGTGTGTGTGTGTGTGTGTGTGTGTGAGTGTTTACGATTTGTGAGTCAGGCGCCCGAGATTGTTTTTATCTGATAACTTTGCGAACCGAAAGCGTCGCAGGCCCTGCCTCCTCCCTCCCTCCCGTCGGCGGCGGGTAGGTGACCATTCGGGGGTGTTTATCAGCGGCCTCCCTGCGCGTTTGGGGCGTAGCAAGCACGATCTGTTCTGTAAAAACAACAACAACAACAACACACACACACACACACACACACACACACACACACGCACAAAAAACCAACCTCAGTGTGTGCCCTGCAAAGGCTCCTTGGTATGACGGGTGGGCGGAGGTGGTGGGTTTTCCATTCCCCCGACTATGGAGCCAACTTCTGCCAGCCATTGTTTGTTTTTTTTTCCTAATAAAGATTGTGGTTTTTTTTTTCTTCTTTTTTTTTTTCTTTTCTTAATCCCCTCTTGTCCATAGATGGCTCTTCTCAGAACAAAAGAACCAACAGAACCGAGGAAAACGTTTCAGACGGTTCCCCGAACGCGGGCTCCGTGGAGCAGACGCCCAAGAAGCCGGGCCTCCGAAAACGTCAAACGTAAATGGCTCGGGTGGGTTGACACGACTAAGAGCCCACATAACTGACGCCCCAGGTCGGGGCCTGCGGGAACTCTTGGAGCTTTCAAACCCCAAGATAACCTGATCTCAGTGGTGGCCTGCAGATTAGAGCTTTGTGGTTTTTTTTTCTTTTGTTTATTATGTTGTTAAGACAAAAAAAAAAAAAAAGGGCAGGAATGGCGAAGGCTGGGGCATCACTGTGGGGATACTGTTATTTCTTCTCAGTTTCCATGTCCTCGGGTCATTTTCCCTTGGAACACGAAATGACTAGAGCAAGCGTCCCAGAGAAGTCCTTGTAAATCAGGGCCCTGTGGGTAGCAACCTAAGTAAGTTCCCTGTGAATCCCACGGAAACAGGCTGGGAACAATAGGTTCTTTCCTCATCCGACCAAGACCGAGGGGTGTGTGCCTCAGACCCACTTCAGGAGAATTCATTTCCTAGAGGTTCCAGTTCTGTGAATAACAGATTCTGGGCCATACAAGGAAAAATGCTCCCCCCCCAAAAAAAAAAAAAAAAGATTACATTTAAAATGTGAGGGAAACGTTCGGTACACATGGCTCATACTTGGTTGATCAAACCGAAATACAAAAAGAGAGGTGTGCTGTGTTCTTGTATCTATCATTTCTATAAACTGTCACTTTCCCTGCTTTCTGATAAGTTTGAGGTCAGAGAAGGAAGCTGCATATTTTTAAAAACCAAAATAGAAAGCTCAAACACCAGCAGCAACGAAGGTGCCTGCAGAAGTTCTGGTAACACTGAAGTTGCAAAGCAGAAGTTAAATTAACTCTGCCAGAGTAAGCAGTCCAGGAACACGTCAGCATGTGTATGCTAATCGCGCTATAACAGGGCGCTCTGGATATCTGTACGGGAAATGGATAGTAGGTGTCAGAGTTGTCCAGGGCGGGTCTGCCCCCAAACAAGGGAAGTGGAGATTTTTCCATCTACTAAAATCAATCAACATAAATAATTGGAGTAACTCACCTCCCCCAACTTTGCTTAGACTAGCTATTTATAATGATCAAAGTATAGATATTAATAGTTTGTATACTTCTTTACAGACAAGACTGTGACCTCTTCTCCCTGCCCCTCCCCCCCATACATGCTCATAGGCTAGCATAGAAAGAGATCTTAATAGATGTTGGTACTAACTTTTAAAATCCTCATTTATAAGAATTTAAAAATAAGTTAACCGCCCTAACCCATCGATGTTTCTAACTCTCTATCCCTCTCTCTTCCTCTCTGTGAAAAAAAAAATTTAAAAAAATCAATAAAATATATTTTTTTAAAATAAGTTAACCATTGGGATTGAGGTGGGATTCCAGTGTGTGGTGTTTTTAAATCATAATGTCATATATATGACTTCTTCAAATACATCTGATTTTTTTCAGAGCTTATATAAAACGACACTATAGACCCTCTATATTACAGCTGTATAGGAAGAGGGGAAAT
Organism: Vespertilio murinus; assembly: GCA_963924515.1. NCBI lineage: Eukaryota > Metazoa > Chordata > Mammalia > Chiroptera > Vespertilionidae > Vespertilio > Vespertilio murinus. The sequence goes on along the minus strand of OZ004707.1, from coordinate 173,937,660 downwards.
TGGATGAAAAACTGTTCTGACACACCCTCATCACCTGCAGCTAGTGCTGGTTTGTGACTTGTGGCCTAGCTCATTAGATGAATCACAGTAAAGCAGACCTACTAGATTTTGACCTGGTTCCATTCTGACATAGAGAGGCATTTGCTAGTAAATACTGCCCTTTCAGAGAATACTAGAAATAATAGGTAAGCCCTATTCAGGAGCAATCATAGGTATGTCCTATAGAGGACTAAGACACTAGGACATTTTGGAAAAAAAATGTTAATAGGATTTTCTTAGTAGACTAGAAGTTATATTCTCCATCGTTTCTCAAATTTAGCAAATTTTGCAACTCTTTAAGTGTGACAGTTTCTTAATTTTCCTCTCTCTGTTCTTTCTCACCATCTTTGACCCCGATTCTCTAGACCAGGGTTTCTCAACCTCTGCACTGTTGACACTTTGGGCCAAGTAAGTCTTTGTTGTGGGGAGTTGTCCTGTGCATTGTAGAACGTTTGGCAGCATCCCTGGTCTCTCCCACTAGATGCCAGTAGCACCCCCCACCCCCTTGTGACAACCAAAAATGTCTCCAAACATTGCCAAATGTCTCCTGGGGGACAAAATTGCCCACTGTTGAGAACCAGCGCTGTAGACAAAAGTCCACAACACAGAGGAGAGCAAAAATTCAGGGAAGGGAAGAAACACTGGATCGAGAGGACCATGGTCATCCACGTTTAGTACATACTTCCTTTTCCATCAGGTATTTCCCAGCTAAAGAGAGTGACAAATCACTCCTGTACTTTATGGGTAATGTTATTCTAGCACTTTTCTCATAATGCTTTCCTCTGTTTTCTCTTGCAGAATTGAGAGTCGGTTTCCTTGTTTATCAGACACTTCACTGCTTGGCGAAGCAAGGAAGATATGAATTAAACATTTTAAATACATATCGCTGACTCCATGGAATGGATGTCCCGGATAAGCACTGAAAAGGAACAACACAATAACACTAAAATGTTAGGCCCTCTTAAGTGATCTGCCTCTAAAAGCATTGGATGTAGCATCATGCAATTAGGTTTTTCCTTATTTGCTTCATTGTACTACCTGTGTATATAGTTTTTAGCTTTTATGTAGCATATAAACTTTGGGGAGGGCAAGGGGAGGGGAGGGGGGGGAGGATGGAGCTGAGGAATCGGCTTTGGGAGGCATGAAGAGCTTGCTTTCGATTTAGAGCAAGGAGAACATTATTCGACTTTACCATGAAGAGAAGCAGTTTAAGGAAGGGGTTTGAATTGTTTTCTTTAAAGATGTAATGTCCCTTTCAGTGAAAACTGATACTTCGTTTTAAAAAATCATCCAAATTTGAACACTGGCTACAAATAATTGCTATTTATTTTTTACATGAAGCTATTTTTTCATTTGGGAGCTCTAATGATTTCGTTATGTAGCAGTAAATGGCTTTTTTTAAAAAACAAAAAAAACAAAAAAACTATCCTTCTCAGTGCTCCCCTTAAAATTGGAATTTACCAGTTAATTATTTAGCAGTTAGGTAATCACTCCACGTAATTATAGGCAAAAAAATAAAAATAAATGGAGGAGGGGAGTCTGAATGCTCAGAATCAACCATCTAATTTTTATCAGATTTGTTGAGAAAATTTCTGAATTTTCTTTTTTCACTTTGGGCTGTGTGGACACAGTCAAAATTATTCTAACTCCTTGGATATTTTTTTAAAAAAATATCTGTATGTAATTCCACATGAAAAGTAATGAAATAATTTTAAATTTAAAGTTTCGTTTTCTATTTGCTAATTTGCCCAAAGGAAAGTAGTGTTTTAAGAGGTAAGTATGTATACAAAAAGCCCGGTCTGGTAGAAGTGAAATGGATACTACATCTTTAAACAGTATTTTTCATTTCCTGTGTATGTATATGAAACAAAACCATTTGAAGTGTACCTGTGTACATAACTCTGTAAAGACACTGAAAAACTATACTAACTTATTTATGTTAAAAAAAAATTTTTTTTAATCTAGACAATATACAAGCCAAAGTGGCATGTTTTGTGCATTTGTAAATGCTGTATTGGGTAGACTAGATTTTTCCCCCCTTCTTCTGTTAAATAATATGGCTGTGCTTAAAAGGTTGCATACTGAGCCAAGTATAATTTTTTGTAATGTGTGAAAAGATCCAATTATTGTTACATATCAAACAATCAATAAAGAAAGCTTCCATAGCTATTCATCGAGTTGAACTGTGTATATTGTGTTTTACCAAGCTTGAAATACTCAGCCTGGCATTTTAGTCAGATTTACACAAATGCAGTAGGAAGTGGAAAATAGCTAGACAATTCAGGCCCACAACTCAAGTTTATGTGGTAGTAGCTGTTTCCCACTCAGTTCTATAAAGGTGGACAAAACTTGACAAGTAAAAAGTGGAAAAGCCAGATTTTCATATAAATAAGATTGTTAAATTCTCCATTAGTTCAAATATTTATGTCTTCTAGGATATGAATGTGTCATAACTAAAAACTCTTACATAAGTGTACACTGATCACACGTTTGCAGGATTGAAAATGAAAGTAACATCTAAATTCTCTATTTACACATGCAAAGTGCTGTGGGGAATTAGAGAAATTGTTCAGACCGACTCATCGACACCCCTTGTGCAAAATATTCAAATTTATAGGCCCTTCAGAAATTAGTGTGCGTTCCACACTAATTTAGATAAAACCCAGCATGCTTCAGATTTAACTGGTCATCATACACAAGTTCCTAAACTTATACATTTCCGGGTAATCTACACAACCCAAAATTGGTTAAATACAAAAATCAGAGGGTTTTAGGTTCTCCTCACAGCAGAGATAATTTTTATTTGAGAAAAAAAAAGACATTTTAAAGTCAGATTTACTAAAAATAATTCCTGTAATTTTACACTCTTCAAAATTAAATTATTTTTTTCTAGAAGACTGCAAATGGTTAAATTGCAAAAATCTGAATTTGAGTTAAATTGTTTCCCTCAAGTAGTTACATTTACATTGTTGCGCCCCAAAAGCGGGCTCTAAACAAGATAGCTTCAGTTTATTTTGACCCGAAGTTGGGTGTGTGTGTGTGTGTGTGTGTGTGTGTATTTTAAAAATAGGGTTGACTCCCTACAGCTGTGGAAAGGGAAAATTAGGTCCTTTGCTGGCTGGGCTACATTTTCCAAGTAGGCATTATTTTCATTAAAGACGGAAAGGTGTTTTTTGTGTGATTCTATTCAAAACACGTATGGGTGTTTTTCAGGAAAACACTAAGAAAGCAAGAAAAACAATTCAAGATGGGGGGGAAGGAGTGGAGGGAGAATCAGGAAATAATGAAATAAAGTTTTCTCTGAACCAAGAAGGATACTTTAAAAATAAAAAGTGTTTCTACCAGGGAAAAAAAATGCCTCTTAATTGTTGCCTGGACCCCCTCTTCCCCTCCTAGAGAGGCACCTTTCATGTGAATTTTTAGAGGCTGCGTTTTAGGATGGCTGGGCCAGGAAGCGGCGGATGCTCGCCGCGCTGGGCACGGTCACAGGCTCGCCGTCCCCGGTCGTCGTCGCGCGGATCCACCCCACGTCGGTGTCGGGTCTCCGGACGCGTCCCCCGCGGTTCGGAGCGTCCTCTTCCCCGGGCCAGCCCCGCGTCGCCCGCCGCCAGGGTCCCTCCGAGGGGACCGGGCCACCAGCGCCCGCCACCTCCCGCCCGGCCACCCCGGCCACTGCGCCGTCGTCCCTCCGATCTGCCCCGCAGCTCCGAGTTCGCCCGCCGCGGGAGCTGCGGGGGTCGGGCCGGCTGGCTGACGCTTCGGGGCGAAGCGGCCACGTCCAGCTCGGGGTCTTCAACGTGCAGCCCCCGCACCGCCGGGGCCCCTGCGCGCGCTCCCCCGCGCCCCGGGCGCCCGCAGGCCGCGGAGGGCGGCTGCGTCCCCCCCCGCCTGCGCAGCGGGGCCGAGCGAGCGGCTGCTCAGAAACTTGCCTCCCTCATCCTCTCTCTCTCCCCTGGGCGCCGAGAGAAGCGGGAGCCCCCCCGTTCCTCTCGGCACACAGAGCCTCATCATCACACTCAGCATATGCTCACTCCGTGGTGAGCCTGGTGGGGGGACCTGAGCGAAAAGGGAGAACTTTCCCGAGTTCGTGTGCCCTCCGGGGCAGCAGCACGCTCCCCTCCACCCCTCCACCCCCCACCCAGGGCGCCAATGACCCGCGGCCCCGCGCTTTTCGAAAGGCTTCCCCGCGCGCCGGCAGCCGGGAGGGCCGCAGGGGCGCACCGAGCGCCGCGCGCCACCGCCGCCCGCGGGGGTCGCTTCCTCCCTCCCCGCCGCTCGGCGAAGTCCTCTGTCGCATCCCCGGCCGCCTAGCGAGAGAGCTGGGGCACCTCTGCTAGGGTTACGATTGGGGGACGGAAGGGACCGAGAAAATAAATTTAAAAAAATTTAAAAATGGGGGAGCGGGGCCGACGGCCTTGCTGGCCACGGTGCGCCCACCGCCCCGGCCGCGCGCAGCGACCTTTCCGGGCAGTCTTGGAACGCTGCCTTCGCCATTTCATCTCCCCCCCATCATTAGCGTCGATTCTTGCTCTTCATAAGCTTTTTTTAAAATATATATAGATGGAAAAGGATGTTTTAAAAGCTCGTCTAGGCTCTCCCGAGCTGTTTCTCAGAGTACTAACTTTTTAAATTTTGCCATCTCTTTCACCTGAGCCACACCCTACGCTCAGTCTCCCTTCCCTCCCGGGCAAACTGAAGGTAAAAATACTGCCAGCGAGGCGGGGGCGGGGGTGGGGGTGGGGGAGAGTGCCCACGATCATACTAGAACCTCCACCCGGGGCGGGTGGAGGCAGCACTTGGGGACCTGGTCAACAACCGGGCTCTCGTGGGGGTGGGGTGGGTGGGGTCGGCCTCGGAGCGCGCAGAACCGAAAGTGTTTATTTACATGTAAACGCCTCGGTGTGCGCGTCCCCTACCCGCGTACCGGCTCCGTCTCGCGTGGGGGTGGGGTGGGGTGGGGTGGGGGGGACACGGAGCAGCGCGGACTCGGAGAGGGAAAGATACAAAGAGAACTCGGCGCGTTGGGCGCGAAACGTCGAGGCGCCTCGAAAGGAACGCGGAGGAAAAGCAGGGAGGAGGCGCGCGGCCGAGTCCGGGCCGGGGGGGTTGCATCACGGCGGCTCCCCCGCGAGAAAATGGGCTCCAGACCGCGGCCACCATCATGGCGCTCGGGCCGCGCTTCCCGCGCGCCGTCCCCGAGCGCCCGGGCCACGGGCACCGGGCCTCCGGCCGGCGTTTGGCAAACGTTTCCACTCCCGCGCGCGCGCGCCTCCCCCCCTCCCCCTCCCTCCTTTTGTGTGTGTGTGTGTGCGTGTGTGTGTGCGTGCATCGGTGTGACTGTGTGTGGACTGGAGAACTTGCAGATTGTTTTTTTCCTCTTTCTCTCTCTCTCTTTTTTTTCCCCCTCCCGTGCTGGTGGTTGTAAACTTGATTGGCATTGGCTGCGCCCACTGACCCCTGCGCGGAGTCCACTGAAGATTTAAGGTGGATCCGAGAGGCTGCAGCTACAGGCGGAGTCACACACACTCACACGCCAACCCCAAACCCGGCGCACACACACAACCCCCACCCCCCACCCCCAAACCGGGCGCACACACACACACACACACACCCAACCCCCCCAAACCGGGCACACACACACACACACACACACACACACACACACACACACCCCTCAACCCCCCCCCCCCCAAACCGGGCGCCCGCCGTGTTTGGACGCCTCCCCCGCGGTACCAGCCCCCGCGCGCCGCGCCCGCCTCGCGCTCGCCCCGCCCACCGCCCGCTCCCTCCCCATTGGCCGCTGAGTGCAGTTTGAATTTTTTTTTCATTTTCTGGGATGCTTGTTTTCTTGTGTGAGAGAGAGAGAGGGAAAAAAAAATACAGGTCTCCAGATCGTGTGCCAAAACCGCTTTTGCGGCCCCAGGTGAGGTGTTGAGCTGGTTTTGTGGAGGCGGGAAGGAAGCGGATAGGTGGAGCTTCTGTCCCCAAAATTTGCCCCCGAGTGCGGTGGACAGCGCCCAGCCGGGGGGTGCGCGGGGCCGGGATGTAGTATAAACGTTAATGGACGGCCGGCCAGGCCGCGGGCCAGAGGTTCTGGGGAGCCGCCCGCAGGAGCGCCGGCGGGGAGGCACCTCCCCCCGCCCTGGAAAGGTGGAATCAGGGAAGGCGGGAGGACGAAGGCGGCCCGGAGAAGACCCACCTCACTACCAAGGGGAAAAAGAAAGAAAGAAAAATAGAAGGAATGCAAATAAATGCAGGGGGTGGGGAGGAGAAAGTATTATTTCAGGAGCCACCAAGTCAGGGATCACATAAGTCTGGCAGTCGGTGTCATTTTTACTGATTTTTTAAAAGAAAGTCGCCTGCCTCTCATGTCCAGAGTATTTTTATGGAAGGAGAAGGCTAAAACCCAGAGAAGGGATGATTTTGAAAGTGCTTTGACTGCTGGATCTGAACAGTTAACTCTTTAGGATAATGTTAGTTGTAAAACAGGTCGACTACGTAGGATAGTCTTCGTTAATTATAGGCCAACCGTGTTTTACTTTATGGTGAAAAGTTTTAAAGTTTGTCACAAATTTAAATTATTCTCCAAATCAGTTTATCTCCAGATTAGTGAAGTTGGCATATAAGCGTATGGGTATTTTGTTGGTTTTTTGGGGGGACCGGGAAAGGGGGACTTTTATCTGTTACTCTAGTTACAATGTAGTTGACAATTTGAACCTGAATTTCAGCCCAGCCTTTAGTCTAACAGTTCCTATTCAAACCACCCCATCTATTTTGTAGTTCTTAATTCCCCCAGTACTTGGTAGCTCAATTAACCAACCCCTTAAGGTAAGCCCAACCCAACTAAGCTGCTCAGACCACCATATGCCAATCTGCCTGTGCCCTTGGCAAGGAATTTTTGAGCTAAGATCGCCCCCAAATAGACTGGCTGGCCTCAGTGAATTCATCATTCCTGGAAGTGTGAGTCAAGCACTAGTCTGAGTGACCCCTCGATTAGGGACATTGTAGAAAAGATTCGACTATCGAATGTTAAGATTTGTGGTTTTTTAAAAATATATTTTATTGATTTTTTTTTTTTTTTTTTTTTTTTTTTTTACAGAGAGGAAGGGAGAGGAATAGAGAGTTACAAACATTGATGAGGGAGAAATATCCATCAGCTGCGTCCTGTACACCCCCCACTGGGGACGTGGCCCTGACTGGAATCAAACCCAGGACCCCTCAGTCCGAAGGCCCACACTCTATCCACTGAGCCAAACCTGTCAGGCCAAGATTTGTGATTTTTAAAGTCTATTCCAGACCCTTGAGATACTATATTTCCAACATTGGAGTTTCTGGGTTTCTCCTAAATTAAGCCATTTTCCTTGCTCATGACCATTTTCTAGAGTCCATTTGTCCAATATGGTAGCCTGAAGCCATATGTGGCTATTGAGCACTTGAAAGTAGTTAGTCCAAACTGAGATGTGTTGTGTGAAATATGCACCAGGTTTCCAGAATTAGTATGAAAAATATGTCAAATATCTCAGTAATATATTTTTTTAAATATTGATTTCAGAGAGGAAGAGAGAGAGAAAGAGAAACATCAATAGTGAGAAGGAATCCTTGATCAGCTGCCACCTACATGCCCCACCCTGGGGATTCAATCTGCATGTGCCCAGACCGGAAATCGAACCTTGACCTCCTAGTTCATAGGTGGACGCTCAACCATGGTGCCACACCAGCTGGACAATAATTAATTTTATTTTTATTTATTTAAAAAAATATATTTTATTGATATTTCACAGAGAGAAAGGGAGAGAGATAGAGAGCTAGAAACGTCGATGAGAGAGAAACATCGACCAGCTGCCTCTTGGGCACCCCCTACCGGGGATGTGCCGGCAACCAATGTACATGCCCTTGACCGGAATCGAACCCGGGACCCTTCAGTCCGCAGACCGACGCTCCACCACTGAGCCAAACCGGTTTCGGCAATAATTTTTTTTATTGATTATATGTTGAAATGATCAAACTTTTGAATTATGAAGTTAAATAAAGATATTAAATTTAAGTTCATGTGTTTCTTTTTACTATTTTAGGGTGGTTACTAGACAATTTTAATTTACAGATGTGACTAGTATTATATAATTGCTGGACATTGCTGTTCTAGACCAACATGAAGCCCCCATTTTGAGTTTGGTGGCTGGTAATACCTAGTAGGTGGTAACTTCCAGCTGGTTTCCTAATTTCCCAAGTTAAATCAAGGCTTAACCTCAGCCATTGGAACCTTTAAAAAGAATGTCACCAACACCTAACACCTACCATTTAATCTTTAACACCGTGTTGGGTTTGAGCCCAGACCACGGAAATATGGTATAGGTATGTCTAATTAAGTCAGATTTGATCACAGCTTTCCACATTTTGTAAAGAGAGAAACTGGGAAGTCCAATATGTTAGGAATGACTCCGGAAAAAATGTAGACCCCAAACAAAACTTCCGCAAGTAATTTTTCACTGCCGCTGTTCAGCAGACAGGACGGCAGCCAGAGAAGACTTGAACGAATGAAAAGGTGAGTCATATTTTTGGATGGGAATACTCAACATGATAAAGATGGCAGTAAATTAATACCTTTTCAATTAAATTTATACCTTGACACTAAATTCTGATAAGATCTAGTCATCCTGTTTGGTTCGGTTGTTCTCTCGGCGTCAGCACTCAGAGCCAAATTATTTTGATTGCTGTAAATTTAGAATATGTTTTAATTTCTGATAGCACTAATTCCACACACCCCAACTAGACCCTTTTCAGACATTTCCTGGCTGCTTTCGCTGGCCTTGCTTCCCCATATGAATTTAAAATGAATTTGTCTAGCTGCAAATACACCGTAATCCCTATTGTCATTAAAAAATAAAGTGAGATTTTTATCTCACACTTTATACCAGGATAAATTCCTGAAGGATTTAAGTGAACTGTAACAATATTAAAACCAAGCCCTAGCTGGCTTGTAAAAATATTAAAATTAAGCCCTAGCTCTATCAGTAGATAGAACATCACCCTGTGGGCTAACGGGTCCCAGGTACGATTCAGGTCAAGGGCATGTACTTCGGTTGCAGGCTCCTCCCTGGCCGGGGCCCTGGTCAGGGCTGGTGCAGGAGGCAACCAACTGATGTGTTTCTTTCACAGCAATGTTTCTCTCTGTCTCTTCCTCTCACTTCCTCCTCTCTCCCTAAAAATCAATGGGAAAAAATATCCTCGAGCGAGGATTAACAACAATAACAAAAAATAAAATAAAATTGAAAAAATGAAGCCATGGACATACCAGAAGGAACCTCAGAGGATTAAAAAAAAAAAAAATCTCAGAGTGGGAAAGTTCTAAGCATGACACAAAACATAACATTCATAAAATGTAATGTTGGTAATTTGATGATATAAAAATAAAAATGTTTTGCATGACAAAACCTGCCATAGTAATGAGATGGGCGTTGTGTGAGTATACTTAGTGCCACTGAGCTGTATAGTTAAAAAAATATATATTTTTTAAATGTATTTTATTGATTTTTGAGAGAGAAGGGAGAGGAATAGAGAGTTAGAAACATCTATCAGCTGTCTCCTGCACACACACACACACACACACACACACACACACACACACCCGGGATGTGCTGGCAACCAAGGTACATGCCCTTGACCTGAATCAAACCTGGGATCCTTCAGTCCGCAGGCTGACTCTATCCACTGAGCCAAACCAGTTAGGGCTAAAAATACTTAAAGCGGTAAATTTTATGTTGTTATGTGTAATTAAGTACAGTAGTAAGTAAAACCGCTAAAATATTTTAAAGGTCATTCATGTTCGAGCTACATGAATTTCACACAGCGATCTGGTCCCATCCTCTGGGGGACAGACCCTGGGCAGAGGTTTGGCTTCAGGCTCTGGGGGAGTCTGCTTGGGTTTGAGTGCCAGTTACCTGACGTACCGCCTGCGAAACTTGCTGCAGGTTACTCCACCTTTTAAGGTTTCTGTTTCTGTGGCCGTGTAATGAGGCTGTTTACAGTCCTCTCATTGGGTTATTAAACTATTCAATACGATGATGTATGTGCATCACTTAGCGTAGTACCAGGTATATGTTTAATAAATAGCCATTCTGTGTTCATAAACAAAATAATTAATAGGTGTCCTGTTCTAATTTTGGATTCTCAGGTAACCACAACCAGCACTATATGAACCTGGTAAATATGTTTTCTCATTTTTAAATATGCTCTTATTACCCTTAAAAAGAACAGATGATTTTTTTTTTGGTGGCATTTAATGAACAGAATTAATGTATTGCAAAAAATCGTCCAAATGGTACACTTTATGTCATATTTCACCACAGTATTTTGAAAAGCTTAAAGGCATGTGTGGAGTTTAGGGTCATCTCTAATTATCTTAGAAAGAACCCGGTGTGGATTCGTGTGTGGTATTAATCAGTAACACACCCCATACACAAGACAGTGGGACATGTTTGCAGTCCATACATCAAAAGGCTGATTTCCCTAATAAATGGTGTCTATAAATAAATGAGAAAAAAGCAAACAAACCGATAGAAAAATAAGCAAAGGCTATGAACATGGTTTTCAGAAAAGGAAATACAAAAGGTTTCTAAGATGTGGAAACACTTATAGTTTGAGACTCTTGGAACATAAATTCTATAGAGAATACACGATTTTAAGTAGAGGGTTACAATGAGTGCTCCTCAGATGCAAAGGTGACTTTTATCCTTCCTCGATAGTCTAACGTCTGCTTCCCTCCCTTCTCTCCAAGGCTGCGTTTTCCCCCAGCTTCATTAACCAGAGAAGCAAGGGTTTTGCGTGTGTGGAAGCCATGACCACCTTTCAAGCTCAGGGTAAAATCTCCCTCATTCAAACCGTGTAATCTTTGGCTTACTGGCATCCCCTTGCTTTCCCTTAGAAATCCCCGACTCAGCCTCTGAAAGCAAGTACAGTGACCCCACACTTGCGTCCATTCCTGGTTTTAATGCCTGTATGTTAGCCTATAATCTGAATCTCCGAAATCATCACTTGACTCTGGTTTGTCCTTCAAGTTCTCTATTCTCTTAAAGCTTCAAGCAGAATTTATTTGATGATTAATATGAAACGTCAGAGTATATGATGGAGTAAATGGTGTTAGGTTAGAACCACACATGCATAATGCCTTCTATGTTATGTACTGTGGGTTCATACTTGGATTCAGTAGTTCCTTTCTACAGATTTACTTTTGGGAAATGGTCAGATTTGTGACTAAAGATATATTTACCAGCATGATCATTGTGAAGTTACACACTAAACTTTAAAAAGAAACAAAATAAAAAACCAAACAACATCCCCTCAGTTATAGGATTAAAGGATTGATTATGTGGTTGCAACCATTAAACATCCAGGTAGCTTTATTTATATTAATAAGAAAAGTTGTCCATAACATTAAGCCAGGTGTAGAACAATATTTATGGTATGACCCAATTTTTTGTAAAAAAAAATTTAAAAAAATTAAAAATTTTGTGTATGCTTTGATTCCTGAAAGTAGAATTATGAAGACTTTCATTTTGTTTATTTACATATTGGTTGTATATTTTAATAATGGATTTTAACAGGAAAAAGCCATGAAAATCTTTCAAATTTAAAAAATAATTATCCTTAAAATTCTTGAATAGAGACCAAGTTTCTCTTTGTAGTCTCTCTTCTCAGATATTAGCACAGAACAAGGCATTTCCATAATTAATTTTCCTTCTTAAAGGAACAAAATTAAATCCCTACATGAATTATGAGGAGTGTTGTGTGTTTGGGTATATGGTTTTGCTTCCAGGGCACATAAATTAAGGCATAAATATCATCCCATTAACTCGGGGCTATCTTAACAAACCATGGAAAATTGAGCCTATTCCATCTTTTTGCCACATGGGATCCTGGTGGTAACACTATCCCAAACCTCACATTCCTTGATCTCTGGCATTTGGCACACCAGGGTTCTGCCTGGAATTCATCGGCTCCACTCCCCGCCCGGGTAGTTTAGTTACTTAGGGCATCGTGCTGGGGAGACCGTTTTAAATTTCAAGTTAGCAGGCCAGTCTGGAGCTGTCCCTCTCCGTGGGCCGGGCCTGGGCAAACCCTTAGGATCCCCGAATCCCGAGGATGGGAGGTCCCTGCATCCACTTTCATTTTGCAAATGAGAAAATCCTAATCCTTGATTTCCTGTAACGTGAGGAAGTTAAGCAAGATGATTTATAGGTTCCTTTTGGCTTCCCATCCTAGGATTTGTTTCCCAGTCAAGATCATGCAGTCCATCCCCATGGATCAGGTTGGTTTTTTCCCCCCAGGGAAGCCAGATTACTGATTTTTGGCCGCACATTACGTACTCACAGGAGTTGGAGGAAGATGACGGTACAATAGTGTCCGCTGAAGAGTGAACTTTTATGATGTTCCCTAGAAACAAAAGCATGTGACCAAAACCGGTTTGGCTCAGTGGATAGAGCGACGGCCTGCAGACTGAAAGGTCCCGGGTTCGATTCCGGTCAAGGGCGATGATTCTCTCTCATTGATGTTTCTAGCTCTCTATCCCTCTCTCTTCCTCTCTGTAAAAAATCAATTTTAAAAAAATTTTTTTGAGCGGGGTTTAGGTGAGGGTTCCGAAGGCTCAGTGCGGTGAAGGGACGGCAGAGCTGCTGCTCTGTGCCACTCCAAAGGTGTCCAGCGGAGGGCGCCAGCACGGGCTGGAACCCAAACTCGCCCCCAGGCCAGCCATGCTGATCCAAGAGAAACAAGTCTTTCAAAGTCCACCCCCCACGCAGTGCCTTCTGCAGTTTTCTGAAAGTCCCCCGTGTGGCAGTGGCTGCCCTGAAGTGGACATACACAATAAGATTTTGGACCAGGGGGCCTCCTCCAGTGGTGGGGGCTCGCCAGGGCCTCCTAAGGCAATGGCCTGGGTGCTGAGAGGGGAGGCTGAGCCGGAGTTAACCAGCTGCAGGCAGGAGGGGAAGAAGAGGGATCCAAGCAGAGCACCGGCCAAGGCCCCAAGCCAGGGGAGGACTTTGAGGCAGTGAAAGAAGGGGCTGATGGCTGGGATGAGGGGCAGCAGGCATGGGTGGGGTGATAGGAATGGAGTGCTGGGGAAATCCGGATGGCGGCGGTTGGCTCTTTAAGCCATGGGAGGAATTTTGGGCTTGACTTCCAAGAGCCGTGGGAAACCCTCGGATAAATGAAGAGAGTGACTTCCTCATGGCATCTTATTCTCGTCAAAATCCTTAGTACTGGCTTACACCTGTTTTCTTCCCAAACATACACAATATAAAAATGTTTTGAAGATCTGGGCGTATGGTTTTTCAGGGAGGGGGGCATGAAGTCCTTGGACCATCAGATCAGATGCTGGTCACAGCTGGTATAGTTCAGGTATTGAAGGAGGGCCCACGCAAGCCCCACGGCTGGCTGGGTGTCAGTGTGCTGAGCTGGTGGGCTGAACAAGCCATTCCCACCCCTTCTGCGCCACCCTGCCCTTGTGTAGCTTGCCGTCTGTTTTCATAGCCACAATGAGGCCACTGCTTGTCATTTAGGAGCTCGTCCAGGTTTCGTCCTTTGCCAGTACACTTGGTGTGCATCTTCTAAGCATGGGAACAGCTTAGGGGTGAGTCCTGAATGCTTTTCTTCAAAAATAGCTCAGCATTTTAATCTTTGTTTTACTGAGCAACTGGATTCAGTGTTTACTAATACTTTGGACAAAGGATGAACTATTTACTTGGTTTCGGAAAGAGATGTCAAAAAGAGAGATAATAAAAAATGAAGCCACAGGAACTTTAATATATATATATATATATATATATATATATATATATATATATATATATATAATTTATTTTAAAAAATACATTTTTTATTGAGTTCCGAGAGGGAGAGAGAGAGAGATAGAAACACCCAGGACGGAGTTTCAGGAATATGCCCGGACAGAATCAAGGCGTGACCTTCTGGTTCATAGGTCCACACACTCAACCACTGAGCCATGCTGGCTGGGCTTGTTGTGTTTTGTAGTTTTTTTTAATTGGGGATTTGTAAAAGAGAGACCTCTGCTGGCTAAACTGGTATAATGACCTAGAGTTGGTCTGTCACCCAACAAGAAGCTGTCTTTGAAACTTTCACAGGTAGGTGTTAGAATATCCATGGCTCACAGTTCATTTTCTCAGCTATCAACTCAGGTTCTTTGAAGCTAATCCAAGGGATCTGTGATTCCAAACCCCAATCACAGTTGTTTCTGTCTTTAGGAAAAGTCTTGGTTTTTTTATATTTCTAAAAAAGTATTGTGGTTTTAAAAAAATATTAATTTTTATTTCAGAGAGGAAGGGAGAGGGAGAGAGAGATAGAAACATCAATGATGAGAGAGAATCATTGACAGGCTGCCTCCTGCACACTCCCCACTGGGGACAGAGCCTGGGACCCATTCCCTGACAAGGTATTGAACCATGACCTCCTGGTTCATAGGTTGACACTGAGCCATGCCAGCTGGACTAAAAAATTATAGCTTCAAATATCAGCCCTGAGACAAACCCAGACCTGAAATAACTCATGAATTTTATCTTCTTTGTTTCCTTTCTCTCTTCTGCCCTTCACCTCCCCTCCACCAGTAAAACAAATAAAATGAATCTTCACTCAAAAGAGAGTACTGCTGCTGAAACCAGTTTGGCTCAGGGGATAGAGCGTTGGTCTGCGGACTGAAGGGTCCCAGATTCAATTCCGGTCAGGGGCATATACCTGGGTTGCGGGCACATCCCCAGTGAGGTGTGCAGGAGGCAGCTGGTCGGTGTTTCTCTCTCATTGATGTTTCTAGCTCTCTATCACTCTTCCTTCCTCTCTGTAAAAAAACAATTTTATATATTTATATATATAATTTAAAAAAATTTTTTTTAAAGAGAGTACTGCTAAAACTTGTGGTACATCTACACAATGGCATACTATGCTGCTGTAAAAAGGAAGGAATTCCTACAATTTGTAATAGCATGAATGGACCTGGAGAGCATTATGCTAAGTGACATAAGTCAGTCAGAGAAAGATAAATATTCCATGATCTCACTCATTTGTGGAATATAATGAATAACATAAACTGATGAACAAAAACAGATCCAAAGACAGAGCATTGATAAGACTATCAAACCTCAGAGGGAAGGCAGGAGCAGGTGGGGATAAGGGAAAGAGATCAACCAAAGGACTTGTATGCGTGCATATAAGCCTAACCAATGGGTGAGGGTATGAGTGTGTGTGTGTGTGTGTGTGTGTGTGTGGTGGTGGGAGTTAGAGAGGGAGCTATGGGAGGATAAGGATACATATGTAATACCTTAATCAGTAAATAATTAAGGAGAGAGTACAGTTGATGGAAGGTGAGAAGGGAGGAACTTATCTGCTTATCTCTAACATATCCTCAACTGCATACCCAGGCTGGGCCCAGGGTTGGGGTCAGATAGCTGAGGAGAGCTGTCAGTGCCATTAATGTCTCTGCCGGAAGTGTTCAGCCATGGGAATGAGGCGGCATAAAGGGAAGGAGATTGGGTGAATGGGAGACCCCACAAGGGAGAATGTGAAGGTGGCTGTGTGGTGGGAGGAAGGGAAGGTCTCCCCGAGACCTTTCACTTGGTGACAATGGTAGTGAGTGCCTTCTATGGGCCAGGCTGTGGGCCAAGCACTTCACACACCTTTATTCTGTTTCTTGCTTTTCCTCTCACTTCATAATCTTTTTAAAAAATATATATTTTATTGATTTTTTACAGATGGAGAGGGAGAGAGAGTTAAAAACATCGATGAGAGAGAAACATCCAACAGCTGCCTCCTGCTGGGAGATGTGCCTGCAGCCAAGGCACATGCCCTTGACCGGAATCGAACCTGGGTCCCTTGAGTCCACAGGACGACGCTCTATCCACTGAGCCAAACCAGCTAGGGCAGCTCCCCCATTCTTGATGCAACACTCCCTGTATGACATCCACGCTGTCCTTGGTCTGCGTTGTGCTGCAGTTGGTTTTCCTTATACTTTCTGCTCCTCTTCTCCAGTTGCCTGCCCCTCCTTTTCTAAGCCCTCCACCCCCGACAGGCAACCGGGCCCATGAGGGCGCCACCAGGAGCTCCTGTGACCAGTCCAGGCAGCTTTTCCTCCCTCTCCTAAACTGACTGATTCTGTCTGGGCCTTGTCAGGGCTCTAACAAATCACTTGACTCACACGTTTACCAAAAGATGTCCATGGACTTCTATGCTCTGAACTGTCTATTAATGTTGTCATTTCTGTACTGCTGATTGTGTTGTTTTTCCGTGTACACCTTACATTTGTATATGTTAGAAGTTGCCGTATACGTATTGAACGCTCCCTGCTCCCTCAGCATAATACAGCGCCCTTTACTGAAAATACAGTACCTCTTAACTTTCTTAATCCCAAAGAATAAATCTTTAACTCTGGGGGTTTTAAACACTGTGGCAGGCTGGTTATATAGATACTAGAGGCCCAGTGCACAAAACTCATGCACTGGGTTGTGGGGGGGGGAGGGTCCCTCAGCCTGACCTGTACCCTCTTGCAATCTGGGACGCATCAGGGGATGAAACCCTGCCGGCTTAGGCCCCATCACCCCAGGCCCCATCACCCCATGGGGATCGGGCCTAAGCCAGCAGTCAGACATCCCTGTCTTAGTCTGGGACCCCTCGATCCTTACCGCCTACCTGCAGTGGAGATGGGAGAGGCTCCTGCTACCACCACTGCACTCATCAGCCATGAGCCCGGCTTCTGGTTGAGCGGCACTCCCTTCCACCTCTCCCCCCCTGCTCTGAACACCAGGGGGCAGCTCCTTTGTTGAGCATCTGCCCCCCTGGTGGTCAGTGTGCGTCATAGCAACCAATCATTCTGCCGGTCGTTCCCCTTTTCAGTTGGTTTGCATAAAGGGTTTTGTTATATAGGATTCTAAAACAGGGTGTTCTTTTTAAGAGTTTCCAATTAGCCCTAACCTGTTTGGCTCAGTGGATAGAGCGCCGACCTGCGGACTGAAAGGTCCCAGCTTCGATTCCGGACAAGGGCATGTGCCTTGGTTGCGGGCACATCCCCAGTGGGAGGTGTGCAGGAGGCAGCTGATCGATGTTTCTCTCTCATTGATGCTCCTCACTCTCTATCCCTCTCCCTTCCTCTCTGTAAAAAAAAAAAAAAATCACTAAAATATATATTTTTAAAAAGAGTTTCCAATTTTACCCTAGTTTCTAATGTGATGCCCTGAGTATACTGTTAAGATTTACTAAAGTTTCATAAAAAAATAAACTGACTTGCTTCAAAATGAATTCATTGGTGGATCTGGCAGTTATTGGGTGCTCATGAAGTATGCTGGCCTATACTGGCCTATTCTAGGCCTTTGCTAACGAGTCTGACATCTGCCTATCTGTCCCCTTCTGGCTGCCTAGAAGGTGGATAAAATGGATGCAACTTGAGGAGGCATCCTTTGTCCGGAGGATAGAAGGCACATTGTGGAGCGGACCGATCCAGGAACTGTGGGCGCTGCCACACCAGCTCTGCACCGCTTATCTCCCGAGTTCCTTTACCGAAAAGAAAAATAAACTTTTATCTTGTTCAGGCCACTGTTATTTCTGGGCTCTGTTACTAGCTGCCAAATGCAAATCTTAACTGATGGAGAAGTCCTTGTGGGGTTTTTTGAGCAAGGCGCCGGTTCTGATTGGTGGCTCTGCGAGAGCCGGATTCCGGGAGCGGGTGTTCCGGGAGGGAGGGGGGCAGACAAAGAGAGGGAAAGTTGGCTTGGCAGGTGGGGAGAGAGAGGGCTGGGAGACTCTGAATGCGGAGAAGACACATCTTGCCCTGGGTCATTGAGTTGGGTTTTTTCCCCCTAGGACACCTCTGCTAACCTGCTGTTATACAGTGGTTATGTAAATATGTCATTATTGAATAATTTGCATTCTGCTATTGTCGACTAAAAGCTATGGAGATCGAGGAGATGGATACTCTTTGTGCCTTAAAAAAAAAGAGAAGCAGGCAAACGCTGGGCCACGGAGAGCGTATCAGTGTTACAGTAAAGTGGTTATTATGTGTTCTGAGCTCCTGCAGGCCTTTTCCAAGGAAAGGAACTTTTGTTAACTGCGGCTCGTCTAATCAAGATACATTTGAAATGTATCCTTTTCACTGGATAGCTACTGTAAATAATATTTTAAAAATGAATCTTGGGGGCCAGAGCGGGGGTGGGGAGGTGGGGGGTGCATTTGGCCTCGGTGCAAAGGGGATCGTGTGCTCAGGGCTGCCAGGGAACCCCCTCCGACTTCGGAGGCTGCCCTTCTTTACCTCGGGCTTACAGAGGGAGAAACTGAGGCACCCGGCAGCTCCGAGGGTCCCCGGGAGGCTGGAGCCGCGGAACCCCAGGACCCCTGAGCTGAATGTTGTTGCGGGGCGGGGGCGGGGGGGTGGGACGCGGAGACTGGAGATGGTCATTCACTTGCGCCTTGGTTCATTTATTCTCATTCATTCATTCATTCATTCAACGTCTGTGGAACACCGACCTTGTGCCCGGTATGTCTCCCCGCCACCCCCACGGGGGCCCCGTCCGCGGAGGCTGCGGGAATGCGCAGCCCCTTGGCGGTTTCTAATCGTCGTGATTTAATGCAATCACCCCCACTAGGCCCCTGCCGAATGCCAACCCCCTACGCCAACCACTTTATTGGGAAAAAGGCAGAGCTGTCCCATTTTAGAGGTGAGAAGCCGAGGCCCCGCAGGGCGCATGCACCAGGCTGGCTTGTGCTGGCCGCAGGATTGGAGGCCAGGCCTGGGAACATCGGGGCGCCAGTGAGTGCAGTGGCTTCCATTGGTCCGCCTAGGAAGGGAGCCCAGGGAGGGCACCCCAGCCTGTGACTAGCTGGGGCCCCCAAGAGGTTGGGGGGTGGGTCTGTTTTCAAGGCCTCTGTGGCCCAACTGCCCTGGGCCACTGCCTCTGACGTGGAAGGCAGGAGGGGGCGGGTGAAGCCCCTCGTTCTGGGACCTGGGGGGCTTGCTGGCCGGAACTGTCCTGTCTCTCCCAGCCGCAAGCAGACCCTCTGGGAGGATGGAGGGCCCGGCTCACTGGCCAGGGTGGCCAGGCTCTCCTCACTGCCCCCAGGGCAGCCTGGCTGCTGGGTCTTTGGCCTGCGTCAGATGCACTGGGCTGTTTCCCATCTGGGGAACTTGGTCCCTGCTGGGCCCTCCAGCTAAAGATCCTTCCACTTCCTCTTTCAGTCTCAGCTTACCTGTCCTTCCCCAGGAGGGCCTCCTGATCTCCACCCAAGAGCCCAAGAGTGGTTCCCTTTGTTATCACTGACCCCCTCCACCTCCCCCCTCCCCCCTACCTCTCCCACCCCCCAGTTCTGTGAATTGTACATTTTGGTCTGTCTCTTCCCCAGGAATAGGTCCGTTTCCTTCATTGCCATGTCCGCAGAACAGTGCCTGGCACACAGGTGCTGAATACACATACGCTGAATGAATGAATGAATGAATGAATGAAGATCAGCCTGCAGAGCTCCAGGCCTGGCCCAGCTGCATCCTTGACCAGAGGCCAGGCCAGGGAGGTGAGCTGGCGGTCGGGCAGCCTTTGGGGACAGAGAGGCAGAGGGGGTCCCGGCTGTAGGCTGGCTGCCCTGGAGGCCAGAGCCAAGCTCTCAAATGGCTCCTGTTCCACACACAGCCTGTCCAGCGCTGCCCCCTAAGACCCCTGCCCCGTCAGCCACGCCGGGGAGCCCAGAGCAGAAGGAAGGGGGCAGGTTCTTCCCACAGACCCAGGTCCAGTGGCCTCTGTGGTCCCACCTGAAGTTGGCAAAGAACTCCTTCGTGGTGAGGGTGTGGGACGGGCAGGCTGGGAGCTTCAGACCCAGCCAGGGCTGGCCAAGGGATGAGGGAGGAGGTGGGGATACTTTTGGGGGAAAGATTCTGGGAGGAAAAAAATGGTGAGGTGGAATATAAAATAGCATAGATGTTGAAAAAGAAAAAAAAAAGTATACACACACACACACACACACACACTCCAACATATATACTTGCAGGGTAAAAATATCATGCTAAACATTTCATAAAGGGGGAAAAATCTATTGTATTAGTTTATGCTAAGCTTCATGTGACCACATTGAGTAATAGCTGTCTCTTCGTAGTAGTGAATTTTTCATCTTGACGTTGGGCAGGTAATTTCACCGCTCTTAAATTAGAAGATGTTTAATTATTGTTTATACGGATTATAAAAATATAGCATAACATAGCTTTCCTCTGAACTAGATGTGCTAACTCAATATCCAACTGTCTGTTTCAAAAAAAAAATGGGTTGGCAACCCCAGAGTTCCTTCCAAATCGGGCTCACACAGGTAATTAGAAGCTTTAACACAACTACAAATTTCAGGGTCCCTTAAGGCGGTGGCCTCCAGCCATTCTCCCCTGCCCGGGGAAGGGCAGATGGGCGCAGTGAGACCCGAACATTCTTGCTTGTTAACTATGTCTCTCCAATTTCCCTTCATTTGGGAAAAAATACACTAGAATGCAAGTGACTGAATATTAGGTCAGAATCTGGACTGTCTGGTGCAAATTTCCATACTGTTTCTGTCAACTCCATTTTAATAGTTGCCTATGACTATCATTTATAATGGGAAGAAATATTAAAATGATTCAAAATATTAGGTTTTTGATTTATACCTCCCTGAAGTGCCTGTTGCATTTTGCTATAGTCTGCACGCAGGAAACACACACACACACACACACACACACACACACACACACACACGTCTGGTAAGCAGATGTTCTCTCTCTCTCTCTCTCTCTCTCTCTCTCTCTCTCTCTCCATTTAAATAAATAATAACACTAGCCAATGTTTGTGGAGCAGTCAGTGTGTGCTACTCCACTTCTCTACGTTATTTCTTTTAATCCTGATGAGAATGGCGTATCGATGAGGAAACTGAGCCTTGGAACTATTGCTCAAGGTCACATAAAACAGCCGAATTTAGGCCTTGCTGACTCTCAGCCTGGTTTAGAGGCTGTCCTGTTATTCTTGTAAATGCTCTCAGTGAGAACAGGGCCAACTGGCTCAGTTTGACACTTGATCCAAAATCGTTCTCTCTCACTTTCTGCCAGATTGGAAGGCGGTATGGTGATTAAATATTTCTGGCCGGCAATAGCTTGCCATTTATGGAAAAATGATACCCCCCAAATCTTTAATAATTGTTTCATTAAGAACAAAGACAAAGCCCCTGCTAGTCTTTGGAATGAGAACAGGAAAATCTACTTCTCTGCACCTCACTCTCCTCAGGCAAGATGCGAAGAATAATAGGATCACTTTCGAAGTAGCTACGGGAAGAAGAAAAACAGTGGATGCTGCTTAGTTATAATTAGTAGACACGTGTGTGTGTGTGTGTGTGTGTGTGTGTGTGTGACTACAAATAACATTTTAAGGTTAGAGAACCCCTTCTTTATGGTAAGAGAAACTTGTAAGGCCCAAGGAAAGAGTTTGTAAAAATAGGAGCTTACCTCTGAACCTCCTTTTGCTTTTAGCTCCATGCAGATTAAGGAGTTTCTCAAAGGCTGCCTTCTTGCAAGGTAGGTGAGAAGGTCTGCTCAAAAGTTTTCGTTTTGCTGAATTTGTGTTGGTTTCCTATTTCCTCCGTTGTTTGCCTGGGAGGGGTGACCCAGATTACTTTGGGGAAGGCTGTAGGAAGATAGGAGCCAGGTGATGCTTGCTGACTTGTCTGTGTGGTGAGGGGCTTTCGTTAAAAAGGTCATCTCCTTTGTGCAGCTAAAGAACTCCCAGGGGAGTTTTCTCATTTATCTAGTTTGATGTTTTGGGGGTAATTCTGTAAGGAACAGCTGAGCCCTAGGTCTTCTTTTCAGGCCCGGAAGGCACCCACAGCTGGGATGGGTGGGTGGGAGGAAGGTGGATCTGACTAGTTGAAATCGAAGGCCATCTTCCCCAATGGGACATTGAGGGTGTCTCCGTCAGCTGATCCAGAACAAACGTGAAGGTTGGGTCATTATTACGGTGTAGGATGCCTGGCTTAACCTAAGTTCCTGCCCTCAAGGAGCTCAGAGGTAGGTGGGGTGTGTGTGTGTGTGTGTGTGTGTGTGTGTGTGTGTGTTTGGCAGAGAGAAAGAGAGAGATAGCTTCCTTTAGGTAATTGTCATGATCAACTGCTTTATAAATATACTAGAGGCCTGGTGTACAAAATTCATGCATGGGTATGGTCCCTAGGCCTGGCCCGCGATAAGAGCCAATCGGGGCCTTCCAGCTGCTGGCCGGGGCCTTCCTTCATTCTGCACTGCCCCCTGGTGGTCATCGAACATCATAGCAAACGATCAGTCTCCTGGTCAAAATCCCATGGGGATAATTTGCATATTAGGCTTTTTTATGTATATAGATTATTATAATTATGAAAGGGTGGCTAATGGGAGTGCTACAAAATTGTTAGCTATTATTGAGGAGTGAAAGTTCAATATTATGCCTAATTGGAGGAAGCTGATTTATGAACATGTGGCAACGTTTCAAAATATGTCCTTTCCCTCCCTGTTCACCGATATTTCTCAGCATCCAGTCCCATCACTCCCAGTTCTCTCTCAGTTTGCATAGTGTATTCATATAAATCAGCTTTAGCAGCTGGAACATTGCATTTGTTCTCCTCGGTGGTTCTGTTCTGTGCAGAGTGCACACTGATTACACCTGAGTCTTTACTGTGAGAACACTGAGGACAATTCAAAGCCCAGGGCATGTGGTAACACTCTTCAGTAATCTGATGTAACTCAGCCCATGGTGGAAATAACAGGTACGTTTTCTTCAGGGCTGGTGTGTTAGACCTGTTTCCCAGGGCAGTGCCTCATTCCAGGGCACAATACATCTTAATTAATCGAATGAGAACCAGGCCAAGTTGGGTCTGGTGCAACTGTGCTTGGCACAACTTGTGCCAAAATTCTGTGGCCATCCAGCGGCGTCATTGAGAGAGCTAAAGTAACTGTGAGAACAATGGCTCTCATAACTGGTAATGTAGCTTGGAGGATGCACCTCTGCCCAAAGTTCAGGCAGATATCTAGCTGGGGAGGAGTTCTGTATCATTTTTTCCTTTTTTCCTTCCTTCTTTCCTTCCAATAAAAAATGTATTGATGCCATAACCTGTTTGGCTCAGTGGATAGAGCATCAGCCTGCGGACTGAGGGGTCCCAGGTTCGATTCCAGTAGTGGGTGTGCAGGAGGCAGCTGATGGATGTTTCTCTCTCATCGATGTTTCTGGCTCTCTATCCCTCTCCCTTCCTTTTTGTAAAAAAAAAAAAAAAAATCAATAAAATATATTTTAAAAAATGTATTGAGTGCCTGCTGTGTGCTAAGTATTAGGTAGGAAAACATTATTCCTACCCTCAAAGAGCTCAGTTGTGTGTGTGTGTGTGTGTGTGTGTGTGTGTGTGAGAGAGAGAGAGAGAGAGAGAGAGAGAGAGAGAGAGAGGTCAGCACAATGAGTTACGAACAATAAAATAGGTTTGAACAACCTTCTGTGAGCGTATACATGGGAAAGGACAGTTCTGGGGAGGCTCTGCTGAGGATAAGTGATTTTTAAGCTTTGAAAGATAAATAGGAATTTTCCCAGCCTCCAACCAGCCAACAAAAAAGTAGAAGGTGGGTCGTTCCTGTGGTTGGACAGGGCGCCTAGAAAAGTGGTGTATGGTTCATTGTTACCAGTGCCTGGATCAATATTCTACAGCACTGGACATTTTGTGGACACCCTCCTGAGATTTCTCAGTGGCAACAGTAACCATCTGCTGACATCTGCCTTTTGTAGGCCAGAGTTATTTTTGGTCTACTTTATAGTGTGGGATTTTGGAGGATCAGTAGAGCTCTTATGAGTCAATTCTCTGTTCATGAGTGAAAT
The DNA here is from genome assembly GCA_963924515.1 of Vespertilio murinus. Classification (NCBI taxonomy): domain Eukaryota; kingdom Metazoa; phylum Chordata; class Mammalia; order Chiroptera; family Vespertilionidae; genus Vespertilio; species Vespertilio murinus. The sequence goes on along the minus strand of OZ004707.1, from coordinate 173,913,754 downwards.
TCTGAACCCTTGAATCTACTACCCAGTGCCTACTGTCACTGAATGGTAAATATGCAGAGAGTATACTCCAGGCAGAATCATTTTGTATCATTTTGGGTTTCTGGTTCTGGTAACTAATGCGGGGTTTTAAGTGACACCAATTCCTTTATCCTAGAGTCCCAGTGGTTGGCAAACTCATTAATCAACAGAGCAGTGAACCATGGCTCTTGAGCTGCATGTGGCTCTTTGGCCCTTTGAGTGTGGCTCTTCCGCAAAATTAGGAGTAACCTAATTAAGTTAAAACAGTGTACCTATCTGTGTAGTTTAAGTTTTAAAAAATTTTGGCTCTCAAAATAAATCTCAGTCATTTTACTGTTGATATTTGGCTCTTTTGACTAGTGAGTTTGCTGACCATCGGCCCAGACTAATGTCTACGCCAGGGGTGGGCAAACATTTTGACTCGAGGGCCACAATGGGTTCTTAAACTGGACTGGAGGGCCGGAACAAAAGCAACCTGATCATGCTGGCACTCTCATCTTGGGCTGCTGGTGAAGGAGCAGAGGGGAGAGCAAGAAAACCCTTTGCTCTTTCGGCTCCGCGGGCCGGATAGAATAGCTGAACGGGCCGGATCTGGTCTGCGGGCCGTAGTTTGCCCACGCTGCTCTAGGAGATACTAAAAGTTTCCCGCTGTCGATTTTCTCCTAAGTACTTTAGACTATTTCCTATTGCCTGCCTACCACAGAGCCCCCCAATCAATGAAAACAGCCTGGCACCATCTTCTTACGGGTTTGAAAGGGTGCACAGAAAGTCAGTGCAAGAAGTAAGAGGTCTAAGTTAGGAAAAGCCAAGGTGGAGTGAGTCATGCGGAAAGAGCAGCCAAAGGATTCTCATGGCTCCCAGGTGTCCTCTTACCGTGGCATCACCACCGCACCCCGTCATTGGTCAGGAGCAGCCTTGGGAAGCGTGGCTTCAACCCAAACTGGGTGACGGATTGCCGGTGACTTTGGCTTGAGGAGTCCCCAGTGGCCGGGCTGTGTTTTCTTTAGAACTGCACTGCAGGCTAAGACAGTTTCCCTCCCTCTCCCTCCCTTCCCATTCTCTTTCACTCAGGGTCAGACCTGCATGGCGGTCTGACAGTTCTCCCAACCTCTCCTCATTTCCTCTACATTTCCCCGGGTAACTTTTCCCTAATAAATTTCTTACATATCTAATTTCATCTTGGTGCCTGTTTCTTGGAGGACCCGGGATAATATTGGATGGACACCATACGATTTCACTCACATGTGGAATGGAATGAACAAAATGAACTGACAAACAAAATAGAAACAGACTCCTATAAAGAACAGGTTGACAGCTGTCAGAGGGGAGGGGCGGTTTGAAGGCCTGGGTGATAAAGGTGCAGGGATGAAGCAACAACAAAAAACAACTCATAGACACAGATAATACTGTGGTGGTTACCAGATGGAAAGGGGTTAGGGGGGAGGTAGAAGAGGGTATAGGGGAGATTACTGGTGGTGAAAGGAGACTTGACTTTGGGTGGTCAATACCCAAAACAATATGCAGACGATGTATTACAGAATTGTACACCTGAAGCGTACATCATTTTATTGACCAATGTTACCTCAATAAGTTCAATAAAACATGTTGGATGAAAGGGCAAAGAAATGTAGTGTGTGTTTTTTTGTTGTTGTTCTAAACCAGCCGTGGGTAAACTACGGCCCGTGGGCCAGATCCAGCCCATTCGGCTGTTCTATCCGGCCCGCAGAGCTGAAAGAGCAGAGGGTTCTCTTGCTCTCCCCTCCGCTCCTTCACCAGCAGCTCAAGATGAGAGTGCCAGCATGGTCAGGTTGCTTTGTTCCGGCCCTCCGGTCCAGTTTAAGAACCCATTGTGGCCCTCGAGTCAAAAAGTTTGCCTAACCCTGTTCTAAACCTTTTAATACATACTGAGATTCAAAGGTAAGAAAATGCAGTACTTGGATCAAAAGAACAATTTAAAAAAAAAAAGGGAACAAAAAATGTACCAAGCAAATACATTTTGAGAAAGCCTTTGAACAATACTAAAGTTAGGTAAAATAGGGATAATAGGGAATGACATGCAAGAGGATAACAATTTTAAATACACGTTTGAAGAAATATGAGGGGGGGTGCATGAAATAATAAAAATGCAATTTTATGCGGTGTAACACCACCCCCTGAGGTCTATGCAGTGGGAGTAGCCTCACTTGTCAACCTGGTTGGATCTCCACCTTGGGCTACTCCTTTAGCTTACTAACTCACTCTTTTTTTTTTTTTTAATAGCACTGTCTTTATTTTTTATTTTTATTTTTTAAAGACATTTTCTTTTTAAAAAAATATATTTTATTGATTTTTTACAGAGAGGAAGAGAGAGGAATAGAAAGTCAGAAACATCGATGAGAGAGAATCATTGATCAGCTGCCTCTTGCACACCCCCCACTGGGGATGTGCCCGCAACCAAGGTACATGCCCTTGACCAGGACTTTTCAGTTCGCAGGCCGACACTCTATCCATTGAACCAAACTGGTTTTAGCACTAACTCACTCTTAAATGACAAAAATCCTTTCTCCCAGTGTTAATTCGATAATTAGCACCCTCCAGTTCAGTGTTTACCCAAAACTCCATCTTCGTTTAAGGGAAAAGCTTCTCCTCACCCACCAGCCGGGACAAGAACCATCCTGTGGCCTTTGCTTTATTCTGTTTGTCAAAGCCAATTGCGTGGACCGACTCCAAAGTTAACATTCTAGGAAGTATACTTATTCCTGAGTGAGGAACACTGCAAAGGTACATGACGAAGGGTGTAGATAGAGGGAGGAGCAAAAGGCAGGGTCAGTAGTTCACACCAACGTAGTACCAAAGGAAAAGTCTAGTTAGCTAATGCTTGGTCATGTGTTCATCCCCTGACCATTCCTTGTGGGCAGGGTGGGGACATGGCAGTATGACTGGCAGCTATAACAGGACCATGTGCTTGAAAAGGGTCAGAATTGCCACTCCCCTAAAGAAAGAGATGCTGATCCCGGAAGAAAGGAGGCATGCTGGACAAACAAAGCAAGCACTATTCATACCACACCCTCCAGCCTATCTCCCCAGTCTCTGTAATCATTCTTTCACATAGGTCCTACTAATACCCTCTTTTTACAGTTGAGAACATTGAGTTTATGTAACTTGCTCAAGATAACATATCTTGAGTGATGGAGATTTTTGGATTAAAAAATATAGGGGCAAGATGTTTGTCAATAGTGTGGGTCAACTGCCTCCTCCCCCCACTCCCCACCCCCACCCAGAGGCGGATAGCAAAGATCTGCCTGAGAAAGGTGGCCTCCCCAACGTGAGGGAATGACTCACCTCAGGAAAACCGGGGTATCTGCCTTTTGAGCTCTAATCCGAGAGCCCCTAACCCTGACTCTGCTCACATGGCTCCAGTCCACTCTGCCCTCTCTCTAGAGCCCAAGGTGAGTGGCTGCACACAAAGTTTTGTGCATTGGCCCTTTAAGAGGGTACCTTCGTTTCCAGCCGTCTTTCCCTGGCAGACAGCAACCCCATGGCTTTTCACAGCCAGAAGTTATATGGGCACCTTTCTCAGTTCTGATTATCTCTGCTGGGGGGTGGGGAGGAGGGCAGCTTAGGGATTAGACCCCAGAGTTCTCAGTGGCAAACCCCTGCAGCTGAGCTATCTCACCAGAATTTCATCTGCTGTCTGTGGGAGTTTGGCCAGCCCTTTTGTAGCCACCCTCCCTACCAATCTCTATACTAGTAGTTCCCAACATGGGGCACACAACCCTCAAGAGGGCAATTTGATTTTTAAGGGGGGCAATTTGAGAATGAGTTATTATCAGTGAATTTTTTTGCATTTCTTATGGTTCTAGGGGCCTCATATATAGTATCTATATATATGAAAGGCTAAGTGACCAGCCAATGGGCCGGTAAGTATGATGCACACTGACCACCAGGGGGCAGATGCTTAATGAAGGAGCTGCCGAGCTGCAGTGACTTGGCAGTGGTGGCTCTCGGGTGACACACCCTGAAACCAGAGAGGAGGGAGCTTCCACCTTCAGCCGTGGGTTATGTTGTTGCTGGGGCACTGTTGGCCCCAGTCTGGTTTACTGCACACTTGTGTTCGTATTCCACACTCTGTATGACAGCAACTTTGCAGAGTGCTCTCTTGCACACTGAGACCCCTTGGAGGATGTTGGAGAGCCAGTGTTGGCCCGATCCCCACAGGCCAGGCCAAGGGATCTCACCTGCTGGAGGGACCCCGCTCACATTGAGCCTCCCCAGGTGGCCGGCTGGGGAGGGACTGCAGGAGGTTGTCTCCAGGGCATGTCCGGCCCTTCTCACCCAGTCCTGCCCTGCCAGCCACCTTCTAATTAATTTCCTTTCAGCGTGCATGAATTCATGTACTGGGTCACTAGTGTAAATATATATTGTAACATATTTATGCATTTAGTCCTATTATTTGTTTGGAACTTTATTTGCTATTTTTTCATATCTCTTCATATTGTTATTTCTTAAATAATTTGCGATTTCTTTCTCATTATTTCAACTGTTTTTTTGTTCTTTTATTTTTATTTTTCATGGATGATATGTTTTTTTGAAGCTTGTTTAGACCCAGGTAATGGCTTTTCAGGCTTCCTCCACGTGAATTTTGAATAATAAGAATTATATGTCATAGGGAGGGCATTAGGATTTTAGAGATGCTTAGGTGGGGCATGGCCAACAAAAGGTTGGGAACCACTGCTCTACACAGTCTCCACTTTCCATCCTTGGTTATCAGGGTTCTCTCCATCTAGTCTTCAGTTGATTACTCAGGATTTTTAAATTTTTTGTATTTTTGTAATTCTAGTTTGTTCCTGAGCTCAACATCTGTCTAGCATCGACTTACTCTGCTGCCATTTCTAATCTCCCCTCTTGTGGGCATTCTGAGAACAGCACCCTAGTAATAGTGCCCTCTTTAAAATACATGTAGACGGGTGAGCCGAGTGTCCCAGGGGGGCCGAGTGCCCCGGGTGAGCCGAGTGTCCCAGGGGGGCCGAGTGCCCCGGGTGAGCCGAGTGTCCCAGGGGGACGAGTGCCCCGGGTGAGCCGAGTGTCCCAGGGGGCCATGTGCCCCGGGTGAGCCGAGTGTCCCAGGGGGCCGAGTGCCCCGGGTGAGCCGAGTGTCCCAGGGGGACGAGTGCCCCGGGTGAGCCGAGTGTCCCAGGGGGCCATGTGCCCCAGGTAAGCCGTACTCCCCAAAGGGGAAGGGTGTCCCGGGTGAGACGTGTGTCCCAGGGGGCCGAGTGCCCCGGGTGAGCCGAGTGTCTCATGGGGCCGAGAGCCCCAGGTGAGCCGAGTGTCCCAGGGTGCAGTGTGCCCCGGGCGAGCCGTGTGTCCCAGGGGAAGCAGTGGGACCCAGGGGAAGGGGCGGTGAAAACCAGAGGAGGAGCGGACTCTATTCATATGGTCCTGAGATAGTCATCATAAAACAAGCAGACTGCCAAATGAGGAGCAGATTTTATTCATGGGGTCCAGAGATAGTCACCATAAAACAAGCAGACTGCCAAATGACAGCGGGGAGGGGAAGGAGACCTGGGGGGAGATAGGAGAACAACCGAGGGACTGGTATGAATGAACATAAGTACAACCAATGAACACAGAACTCTGGGGAGGGAGGGCATAAATGGGAGGTGAGGGGGGGCAATGGTAAACTATGTACACAGAAAATACCTTAATAAAATTAAAAAAAAATACATGTAGATTTATCAACGAAACAAAACTACTGTAATCAAGAGAGTTGTATTTGTTGAAAGGATAGGCACAAAGATCAATGGAACAGAATACAGAGTCCAGAAGGAGATCCATTCATGTATTGTCAATCAAATTTTGACAAAAGTGCAAAACCAATTCAATGTAGGAAGGATAGTCCTTTCAGTAAGTGGTGCTAGCCCTAGCCGATTTGGCTCAGTGGGTAGAGCATCGGCCTGAAGACTGAAGAATCCCAGGTTTGATTCTGGCCAAGGGAACATGCCTGGGTTACCGGCCCGACCCCCAGTAGGGGACATGCAGGAGGCAGCCAATCAATGATTCTCTCTCACCATTGATGTTTCTATCTCTCCCTCTCTCTCCCTCTCTAAAAATTAATAAAAATGTTTAAAAAAAAATAAGTGGTGCTGGAACCAAAACAAAAAAAAAAAAAAGGAAAGAAAAATAACCTTAGCCTATGCCTTTCATCTTATGCAAAAATCACCTCAAAATGGATCATAGAACTAAGTGCAAAGTGTAAAGCCAGAAGCTTCTTGGAAAAATTCTCTGTGACTTTAAATGAGGGCATTTTTAGATATGACACTGAAAACATTATCCATGAAAGAAAACAAGCATAAATTGTACTTCATCAAAATTTAAAACTTTTGTCGAAACCAGTTTGGCTCAGTGGATAGAGCGTTGGCCTGTGGACTGATGGGTCCCGGGTTCAATTCCAGTCAAGGGCATGTACCTTGGTTGGTTGCGAGCACATCCCCAGTGCGGGGTGTGCAAGAGACAGCTGATCAGTGATTCTCACTCATCGATGTTTCTAACTCTCTATCTCTCTCTCTTCCTCTCTGTAAAAAAGCAATAAGATACATTTAAAAAAAAACAATGCTAAAGGAAAAATGAAAATAGAATGAACAACACTAATTCCAATGTAAAATAAAGAGAAAATAAAATGGCACTTAAAAAAAGAAAGAAAAAGGAAACAAAAAAGTTAAAATAGCAGTAGTAATAATGCTGATGGAACATAAAAATGTAATAATTAAAAAGGTAAAATCACATGAGAAAAAAAGAAAAAAATTCGTTTAAGTAAAAGATGCAAAAAATGAAAATAAAATAAAAAATAGAAAAATTAGTAAAAAATGTGTGCAGTTGTGAAGGCCATTCACTTCTTCCATTATTCTGTTTGGCACGCTTGTTTCTCAGTCCAGACAGTATTGCAGTTCCCTGCGTTCCGCTGCACCTCAATGTTGTAAGCTAGTCCTTAATTTTAAGATGGCGATTTCTTAGTTTCTTGGTTTTTGATTAAATAAAACTAGTAATAAACAGAGTCAGTTTGTACTCCAGCCCCTAGGTGGCAGTGTTTCTGGATGGTTGTCCCCATCTTTTTGGCTGCTCTAGCCTTCTTTTTCTATGGCACTCAATACCGATTTTGCCTCTGAGCTGAATCCTGGATGATTTCTCCCTGCTCTGCTTCTCAGCTTCCAAAAAAGCAGTTTCCCCTGCCATCTCTCAGAGCCAGCCAGTCTAGGTGATCTCTTCTTTGTAATCAGAAGCAAAGGGTTGCAGGGGAACCAGCCTAGGTGTGCGATGTACCAGTCTGCGTGCACTTACAAACAGACTGCATACCTTTGCAACTCCTATGTTTCCCTCTGTGTCAGATCAGAATGGGTTGCTCCCTAGAGAACCCCACTATTAGCAACTTTGAGGACCCCCGTCCACTCTCTCGAATCACTCCAGACCCAACAGTGGGGGGACTTTTGTGGACACAGATTTCCGTGGTCCCAGAGCGCGAGCTTTTGTCTCTGCCACCACGGCGGTCGCAGCTTCTGCTGCCACATCTTCTTCCTCCTCCGCTGCCAGGACACAGACACCCCACGTTATTCCCGGCAAAATCCAACCTTTCTGTGGAATCCACGTCCGCACTGACCGGGGCCCCACAGCTGCTCAGTGGTCTCCACAGTTGTGGTTTTTCCAGGTCTCAGATAAGATCCCCTGTTGCAGCTCTGGTGTGGCTGTGAGAGGCAGCACGTACCAGTGTTTACCTATGCCGCCATCTTCCCAGAATCAGACTGTATTTATTCTTCAGTGTGAGGAGAAAACACTGGGATGAGGGAACTGATGGTTTGCTGGGTCCTCAACCCGGGACTGTGGGCAGGTGGCCTATTTATCCAGTTTTCATAATCGGTCTCATTGCCGCAGGGCTCAGTTCTGATGCTGGCAGGAAACTTGTGGGGGTATTTATGAAGTCTAATATTTACCGAGTTTTAAACCGCATTCCTGTGGCCTGTGCCCAGTATTCCTGAAAACCCTTCTCCCGCTCCTGGCCTCCTCTTGCACGGGCGAGGTGGCCTCATTTGAACCCAGTTTTAGGTTGCATCTGCCCCTCCCGTGAGGCCCATGTTCCCACATGCTTTCCCTTCGCCAGATGCCACGATGGACTGTTGCTTTTCTAGGTCCCATATTTGCTTCACCCTGAAAATAGCTTTTTTCTTCCCTCCACGTCTTGCCTGCTCGGGATTTTGTTTTATGTCTGTGTGACAGAGGGAAAATGTATTAAAATGATGTGCTGGCAGTACTCCCTTCTCGTCGACCGGGAAGAATGAGGGCTTTGTGCGCGCAGCTCACTGGAGGGCTTTTGTTGCATTAAGCAGGGCATTTGGCAGCGCGGAGAATAAAAATGCCGAGAGGAGACCAAATTACTCTACCCACCACAGAAGGAGGGCGATACTTGGAAGGACATTTTATAAGAAGGCTGGAGAGAAGAGGAAGTTGAGATGGGCGAGCTCTGGGCTGTAGAACCTTTGAGGAAAGAGAAAGAAACTCAAAGAATATTTAAAAGGGGGAGCTTTCTATAGAACGTGCAATGTAAGAAACACTCGGTGAATGTTAGATATGTGGGCAATTGGGTGCATTCACCACTGAGGTTGGCCATAGGGCAAGAGTAGGATGACTCCAGCCCAAATAGTTTCAGGTGGTAATGATGGGGCAAAAAGGGAAGGAAGGACGCAAAGCGGTCTTTCCAATGGCAGGTCTTTCAGCAGGGATGCTTGCTCAGCACTCGGGACGGATGCTGCAGAAAGGTTGCAGGAAGAAGCTACACCTCATGATGGTCCAAGAAAGAGAGAAAGAGGGCATTTACCTGCCCGCTCCCTCCTGTCTCCTTCCCGTTGGCCAAGGTTTATTCTACGGAGCCAGATCCCCTGAACTCCCAGGCGGTGCCACTTGGCGGCTGTGCAGCCACTCAGGAAATTAATGTCACACCTCCTGGTGTGGCCATTTCATTCAAGCCTGGAAGTGGGATGTGGCTCGAATGGGTGAGGCACTGAGGAAAAGGAAGAACCGAAGGAGCAATAGAGGGAATCTGAGAAGGCTGTAAATGTTTGTCCTCTGTGATGAAGAAAAGCTTTTATTTAAATCTTGCTTTGCCCAATGAGTGTGACGGGTTAATTGAGCATAGACCTATGAACTAAGAGGTCACCGGTTCGATTCCCTGCCTAGTTCGTGGGCTCACTCCTCGATGTGGGGTGTGCGGGAGGCAGCTCATCAATGGTTCTCTCTCATCCTTGATGTTTCCATCTCTCTCCCTCTCCCTTCTCTGAAATCAATAAAAACAAAAACAAATAAACAAACAAACAAATCTTGCTTTGGATTGTGAATCGTGTTTTTAAGTGATGGCTAAGGTATGAATCTAAGTGTCTTCATAAAGACATGTGAAAAACTGTTTAAAAGAGTGGCAAGTCATCCATTAATGCTAATAGGTTATGCCCAAGAAGTCTTATCATTAGACTTCCAAATTGTAATCATAGCACCCCGGTCCCACAAAGTAGCAGCTTCTATTATCTTGGTCTTTAAAAAAAATCAAGTTATTTAATTATCAAAGTAATACATACATATGTTTTACTAGTTAAAAAAAAAGAAAGAAAGAAAGAAAAGGCCCTACTCAGTTTGGCTCAGTGAATAGAGTGTAGGCCTGTGGACTGAAGGGTCCCAAGTTCGATTCCAGTCAGAGGCATGTGCTGGGGTTGTGGGCTCAATCCCCAGTAGGGGACGTGCATAAGGCAAGCCAATAATGATTCTCTGTCATCACTGATGTTTTTGTCTTTCTCTCTCTCCCCTCTCCCTTCCTCTCTGAAATCAATAAAAATATATTAAAATAATAAGAAAATAAAATTTTTTTTAAAAGAAACAAACACAACTTCTAGGTGAAGGGAATTACATTAGTGTAATATCTGGCTTTTCTCTGCCCTTTTATATATATATATTTTTTTTAATTGATTTTTTTTACAGAGAGTAAGGGAGAGAGATAGAGAGTTGGAAACATCAATCAGCTGCCTCCTGCATCCCCTATTGGAGATGTGCTCGCAACCAAGGTACATGCCCTTGAACGGATCGAACCTGGGACCCTTCAGTCTGCAGGCCTATCCACTGAGCCAAACTGGTCAGGCTCTGCCCTTTCTTAACTCTGAACAGAGGAGGGCATGATTTCATTGGCAAATTTGGGGAAAAGATAGTGGGCATGTGTATCTTGTTCCTGTCCCCTTTCCTCTGTGTGCTCCAGCCAGCACAGGTCTGCGCTGGGGGCAAGCTGACGCTCCCACCTCCGTGGGGCAAGCTGACTTTGGACCCCAACTGTGGCATCGAATTCTGCAGCTCAGTGCTGGGAAACTCTTCTGACTCTCCTATGAAGCCGCATCCTGCCACCCAGCTTTATCAGAACTTAATGAATAATTTGCCCTTCTTCCATTCCTGTGCCTTGTTAATTTGTTTTGCACCCAGAAAAGGAGGAAGGTGCTTTTTATTGGGTGTCCCTTCAGAGTTCCAACATTTGATGCATTTGGCCAGGATATTAACAGGTAAGCAATCAGGAGCACACTTAGGGAGAAGCAATGAATACACACGGGGTGATTGAGGCTTCTGGAGAGAGGCAAGGGATTGGCCTTGGACCCGGGCCTTGATCTGTGTGCGGGACCTTTCAGTCCTGGCAGTTTGTAAAGGCTCATAGTGGGCCAGGTAGGTTTTTATGGCGGTGCACTTGGCTTTTGAAGCGGTGGCCTGGGGGGAAAAGACCTTGGAAAAGCCACTCAGAGGCAGTAAGAGGGCCTTGGCATGGGCACAGGGACCAAGAGAGGGTCTTAGAGGCCAGCAGGCCGAGGAGGACTTAACAGTTAAGGCTGAGGCAGGGATTCAATTAGAGGGAGAAAGAAACAGTCTTTTCATACGCGTTCCCTTTAGACATTAAAGGAGTGCAAAAATATTTGCGGCTCTTAAATTGTGGGGCAGCTGGGTTCTCTCTGGGCCACAGAGCACTGGTGAGAGATTAGCCTTTAATGCCCTAGTGCGAGGGCTAGGTGGTAGTGTAAACAGACAGCTGATTTAATTTCTCTTTTATGCTATTTTGAACCGTCTTTAAGGGCAAAAGAGGACAGGGTGAATAAACTAAGTTCGCTTTCATGTAGCCCAAGAGTCATTCTCTCCCTGTCCTTAAGGCTGTTAGAAAGTGGTTATTTAAATATGAGGGGGCCCTAGCCAGTTTGGCTCCGTGGGTAGAGCATCAGCCTGCAGGCCCAAGGGTCCCGGGTTCAATTCCGGTCAAGGGCACGCACCTTAGTTGCAGGCTTCTCCCCGGCCAACAACCAATGCATGTGCTTCTCTCACATCATCTCTCTGTCTTTCCTTCTCTCTTCCACTCTCTCTAAAATATCAATGGAAAACTATCCTTGGGTGTAGATTTAAAAAATAAAAAATGGCCAAAACCAGTTTGGCTCAGTGGTAGAGCGTCGGTCTGCGGACTGAAAGGTCCCAGGTTCGATTCCGGTCAAGGGCATGTAAATTGGTTTCGGGCACATCCCCGGTAGGGGGTGTGCAAGAGGCAACTGGTCGATGTTTCTCTCTCATCGACGTTTCTTTTTTTTTTTTTAAATTTATTAAGGTATTATGTGTACATAGCTTACCATTGCCCCCCCCCCCATATATGCCCTCCCTCCCCAGAGTTCTATGTCCATTGGTTGTACTTTTATGTATGCATACCAGTCCTTCGGTTGATCTCCTATCTCCCCCAGATTCATTGACGTTTCTAGCTCTCTATCTCTCTCCCTTCCTCTCTGTGAAATATAAATAAAATATATATTTTTAAAAAGAATAAATAAATAAATAAATAAGATGGAGAAATCTTTCCCAGGGGATGGTTTTCTTAGGCCCGAGGAAGAGGCAGTGGGAAAAGCCATTGCGGCTCAGGAGTAGACGTGAGCAGTATTATTGTGGGAGCTCTGTTAGTAGAGGAGTTCACCTTCGTTGCAACACTATAGTGCAGGCACCTGAAGTTCAACGGGGACAGGAAGTAAAAGGTTTTGACTCTCTGGGTGGGGCAGAACCGCTCCTCAATTCAGGTCTGATGGCTGAGGATGTTTCGGGCGCACCTTTCCGAACCGTGCAAGAAGGCGGCACCTCCCTGGAACGCTTTGCCTGAGAGAGGAGCCAGCACCCGGATGCAGCGCTTCCTGGAAATGGTGAGGGCAGGGTGCCATCATGCGGAAATGAACCTGCCGCCGGGAGATTTCTCCTCTCTGGGCGTCAGTCCACAGGCCACAGGTTTGGACTCTGGTACCCATCAGCTGGCATCCGAGGGAGGCTGCAGGCTCTACAATAGCCGTTGGCCACTGAGAGTATTGGTTTTTGAATATGCATTTTGCTTGTGAATCCTGCTAGGAACTGGCTTGTTTTCTGAATGTGGTGGCTGTAGGGCTAGCGCTGTGACCATTTTTGCACCTTCTACTAAATCTATAGACTCTGAAGGAAAAAAGGGTCCGTTACAGAGGTGCTGTTATTATCTTCTGCGAGGCCCTGTAGGGACTGTGACCATTCCAGTGAGATATCACGTAGGCTGCCATTGCTAAAAGACCCCTTACTCTACCCAGACGCTATCTACTCTCCAGCTGATACAGAGCAGAATAAGAAGTTGGGGAAGATGGATTTTAATTTCTTTGAATTTTAACCCATACAAAAAGATATAACTCCCATACCATTCACCCACTTAAAGGGTATAATTCAGTGGTGTTAGAATAATCACAGAGTTGCACAAACATCTTTTGACTTGTATAGTTCTCCCTTGCACCCAGTGGTATAGTTCATGTAGGAAAGGCAGGATAAATGCTTGCTCTGTGCTTTCATTTACCAGTTTTCAGGATTTTTTTTTTTTTTAGGTTTTCTTTTTTTAGTTTTCAGGATATTGAATTAATTTCTTTGCATCCTCCAGAGGTGACCAGTCAGTTGGGAGTTTTTGTTTTCTAGGTCCTTTTAAACCAATATGAATGCATATTTTAAAGTATGTTTGATGGGTTTCATTTCATTACAATTATTGTCCTTAGTGAACCTCAAATTGTTCCATTTTGGCTAACATTATTTCCTGGGTCCCTCTGACACGTTGGTAGTTGTCTTTGATAGCTTCCTTGCTATCTGGCATGATGAGCTGCTATAAAGCATATCACAGACTTTGGTGATGTAAACAATGTGATACTGATGTAGAAATGGACAAGTAAATTAATAAAAAAATATGGGACTTGGTAAGTCATAAGGTTATGCAGTGGACAGCTGCTTGTTTATTTTTATCTTTCAGCATTATTGCATTTTCTACTTGGAATAGTTTCCCAAAATTTGTTTTGGACGTCACTCCTGATTCATTCGTCCTTATTAAAGTGTGTTGAGAAGGACTGACCCCGTCTTCAGCTCCAGTTGCTGCCTTGATTGACTTAAGCCAATCAGCATATCCAGTTACCCTGCCCACAGGGACTAATGCTAGGCATGACCAGAATCCATGAAAGCCAAGAAGATTCAGCTTCCAGGAAAGATGTTGGGATCACTGGCCTTCCATTTGGAGGCAGATATTAAATTTCTACTTCTTACCATTCATAAATATTCATTGAGGTGGTATTATGAATGTGAAGAGTCTATTATTAGAAGACACAGAAAGACAAAAAGCCATATCATTATTGACTACAAAACAGCATGGGTAAGATAAAGCAAATTGTATGGGAGGAAATATTTGATATATATATATATATATATATATATATATATATAGCCAGCAACCATAATGCCATAACAACCGTAAAGATCAGCTGCTATGATGCTCGCTGAGGCCAGCAAACCTGCCCCATTAGGGAATGGGGTCAGCTGGCCAACCTCCCTCGGCCCCTCCCCCCAGCTGGCCTGTCCCTGATCAGACTCTCCCACCCTCTCAAGGGTGGGGCCGGGTGGTCAAATCCCCCCTTACCCTTTCCCCTCCCACCCTTCACCTCCAACCTTTCACCACTTCCCTCCCCCCACCCCCTACCCCCGCCCCACCAGCCATGCCCCTAATGGGTCTGTCCCACCACGATAGGCCAGCAGCCCCTCCCCTTGGCTGGCCCTGCCCCTGATTGAACCCCCCACCCAAATGGGGGGTGGGACCTACTGGTCAACCTCCTGCATCCTCTCCCCTCACTCCAGATCAGCCCCCCTACCCAAATCAGGGGCAGGCCTGGCCAGTCAACCACCCATGGCTCCTCCTCCAAGCTGCAGGCCCCTGGTTGGCACCCTTACCCCATTCTGGAGTGGGGACAGCTGGCCCACCACCCACAACCCACCCCCAACCAGCCCCCCAACCGAATCAGGGTCAGACCCACCAGCCCCTCTCCCTAGTCAGCCTGGTCCTAATCTTTGGGCTGGCCAACCAACCTCCTGCCATCTCCTCCTCCCAACAAGTCCAGCCTGGATCCGCCCTGATCGGGGCCAGGCCAGCTGGATCCCACCTATGCACGAATTCATGCACTGGGCCTCTAGTATATAAATAATAAGAGTTAGCATCTGGCTGCAACCAGTTTGGCTCAGTGGATAGAGTGTCAGCCTGCGGACTGAAAGGTCCCAGGTTCGATTCCGGTCAAGGGCATGTACCTTGGTTGTGGGCACATCCCCAATAGGGGGTGTGCAAGAGGCAGCTGATCGATGATTCTCTCTCATCGATGTTCCTAACTCTCTATCCCTCTCTCTTTCTCTCTGTAAAAAATCAATAAAATACATTTTTAAAAATATATGTTTTGTTGATTTAAAAAAAAAAGAGTTAGCATCTGTATCATAGTAAACCTTCAATATGTGGATAAGAAAAAAGGCAACACAATAGAAATATAGGCAAATGGTTGACTCTCTGCCCAGGAGGGAAAGAAAATATTCACATACATACACATACCCCCACACAAGATATAAGCAGAAAATCCACATAGAAGGATATGGGCAAAAAGGGGCAATCTCCAAACCCCACTATAAATATATGAAAAGTGTTGAACTTCACTCATAATCAAGAAAGTGCATTTTAAAACTGCTCAATAGTATTTCATAGTATGGATATACTGAAGTTTAACTCACCATTTCCTTACTGATGGAAATTTAGACGATTGATTTATTACACACAGTGCTCAACGAACATCTCTATCTTGCTTCTGTTTTTGCAATATTAAGCCTCGTAAACTTAAACCTAGAATGTGGTAGCAAACACTTTGGTAGCTGGAGCCCCAAATAGACATTGTATATTTTGTGAATGTGCTCTGAAACAGGCCAACAGAATGTTCTTTGGATTTTATTCTTAATCCTGTGCTTAATCTAATACACTTCAGGACCATTGGAACTTTTTCTGGTCAGATTAGTTCAAACAGTCAGAAATTGTTCTCTTTTCTTGGAATAAAGCTGATTGAAGGATTATGTTGTCTGAATAGCTGTAGGATTCGGAAGCTCCTTTCTAAAGGGTTTATGTTTAGGTTAAAAATATTCACAGCTTCTTTTGGATTAATGGTCTAACATGAATGTTTTACGATAGCCTTACTTTTTCATGTATCATAGCTCTAGCTTGTTTGCTGCTCATTAGCTATAAATATATTCCAGGAAGAGGAAATAGTTGACTCGCTGCCCAGGAGGGAGAGAAAATACGAATCAAGTTCAAAATATGTATGCCTTTTGTTCCAGCAATTCCAATTTTAGGTCTCTCTCCTACGGAAATGCTCACCAAAAGTATTCACACACAAGGATGTTCACTATACCATTGTAATAAGCAATTCACTTGAAAATATGGTAAGTGCCCATCAATAAAAGAATGGATAAGTAAATCATGACCTGGCAATATGTTGAGCGACAGCTATGAGTATCAGCTTGGAAAAGTATCTGTATAAGGGAGGGCCCGGCAGGAAGAAGAACTCATTCTAGGTGTTTCAAGTGAAGAGATTTTGAAGGAAAAGTTTAATTACAAGAAGTTGATTAGTGTTAAGCCAGCAAAGAAAACATGGCGAAGTACCTACAGAGGAAAATCATTACCATTCCTAGGGCTTAAGGCACAAGGGAGAGGACATCCTAAATGATAAAAGGTTAATATGCAAATCGACTGAACAGCAGAACTAACGGTTGCCATGACACACACTGAGCACCAGGGGGCAGATGCTCAACGCTGGAGCTGCCCCCTGGTATTCAGTGTGCTCCCACAGGGGGAGTGCCACTCAGCCAGAAGCCTGGAGCCAGACTCACAGCTGGCGAGTGCAGCGGCGGTGGCAGGAGCCTCTCCCGCCTCCGTGGCAGTGCTAAGGATGTCCGACTGCCAGCTTAAGCCAGTTCCCTGTGAGGAACAAGTCTAAGCTGGCAGTCGGACATCCCCCGAGGGCTCCTGGACTGTGAGAGAGCACAGGCCGAGCTGAGGGACCCCCCCTGAGTGCACGAATTTCATGCACCGGGCCTCTAGTATATAATAGGAGCTCAGGGAAATTTGGAACCATAGAGGCAGGGCCACCCAGGGAAGCAATAGCCAAACAGGGACACATCTACTGCAAAGGACAGATGAAGGGAGGGAGAGCAGGGAAGGAATCCTCTGACTTCTCTCCTCTTAGACTCTGCTGGTGCCTCCCATTGACTGAACCCCATCAGAAGCCTCTGGTAGGGGAGCCTGAGTGAGGCAGACCATAGGAGTCAGCCTGGGGGTACAGAGCAGGCCAGAGAGAGGGCAAAATGATCTGAGGGGATAGGAATGACACTACTTGTCTATATTTTTAAGTGGGGGAAAAGGTTGCATAGGAATATGTACAATAATATGCTATGTTTTTGGATACACACACACACACACACACACACACACACACACACACACACCGTATTTTTCGGACCATAAGACGCACTTTTTCTTCACCAGATATGCAGTCCCCAGGGACACGAAAGGTCCGGGGGACCCGCTGCCGCTCTGCAACTCTGACCATAAGACGCAGGCACTACTTCTATTCGGACCATAAGACGCAGGCACTTTTCCTCCCACTATTTGGTGAAGAAAAGGTGCGTCTTACGGTCCGAAAAATACGGTGTGTGTGTGTGTGTGTGTGTGTGTGTGTGTGTGTGTACACACCATATTTGCCGGCGTATAAGACGATTTTTTGGCCCTGAAAAATACGTATTTGCCGGCGTATAAGACGACTGGACGTATAAGACGACCCCCTAACATTTCCACTAAAAATACAGAGTTTGTTATATACTCGCCGTATAAGACTACCCCCCACTCGGAGGCATATTTTTCAGGGCCAAAAAATCGTCTTATACGCCGGCAAATACGGTGTGTATATATATATATATCAGAGAGGGAGGGTGAATGAGAGAGATAGAAACACCAATGATGAGAGAGAAGCATTGATTGTCTGTCTCCTGCACGCCCCCTGCTGTGGACCAGGTTCACAACCTGGGCATGTGCCCTTGACTGGAATCAAAGCCGGGACCCTTCGGTCTGCAGGCCGATGCTCTAACTACTGAGCCAAACTGGCCAGGGCCAATATGCTATTTTTGTAAAAGAAAGTCACAATCACCTATTTGTCTTATCATAAACACTATGTAAGAACACAGAGCAAATTATAAACCTCAGTATCACTTCTAGAGGGTGAGAACAGATGGAGAGAGGACATTTTCATTTTTGACTTTCTACATTTTGATATTATATAAATTTGTTACAAAGCAGTATTGCTTGTGGGTTAGAAAAATAAAGGGAGCCTGTATTTTCCACAAAAGAAAGCAATGGATGGCAGGAAATAAAAATTAAGACCCCCTTTTTGCCTCTCGAATCCTTCTCTCTTTATTTTTCTCAGCCAACAAACTTTCTCTGTTATTTGGGGCACACAATGGGCAAAATGTAGCTTCCCCATAGATCTCAAGTTCCGTATTTCAGTTCCAGTCACTGAGAAGACTAGCTCAGCACTCTCTGGGTCCAAATTTCAAAATCTCAGAAGGAAGAATCTGATTGACTAAGTGTGTTTCAGATGTCCCCCTCTGGTCCAAGTGGCTGTAGTCAGTGGAGCAGGATCATTGCCATCCTTTGGATGGAGATAAAGAGATATTGTTAGGCCAAGGGTAGGACATATGTTTCCAAGTCACCACAGCTGGAAACAGAGCTGAGACCATTAGAAACTGATAAGCTAAACATCACTTTGAACTGCCCCAAAGCTGAAAAATAAAAAAGGTATTTCAAAGGAAGCCATAGAAAGACAATGTCATATACTAATATAAAATAAAATCAGCTGATAAATCAAGTAATATACTATCAGAATAATAAAATACAAATATTGAACTATTTAAAAGGCTACAGATGATCAGAAAGCACAGAAATAGTCACTGATTTGAGCAAAGGTCCTCGTTATATTTGTAGCACATTTTATAGGTCTCAAAAGGATCCCACATGTATTTAATCTATATATATAAAAGCCTAAGCCACCAACCACCTATTGAACCATCTGACTGGTAGCTATGATGCACACTGGCCACCAGGGGTGCAGATGCTCAAGGCAGGAGTGGAAACCACAGGCATGGAAACATGTAACAGACCGATGAATCTCAGAGGGGAGTGGGAGGGTGGAGGGTGGGAAGAGATTAACCAAAGATCTTATATGCATACTCAAGGCCTGGTGCACAGATTCGTGCACCAATGGGTGTCCCTCAGCCTGGCCTGTGGGAATCAGGCAGAAACCGGCTCTCTGACATCCCCTAAGGTGTCCCGGATTGTGAGAGGGCACAGGCCAGGTGAGGTGCACGAATCCGTGCACATGTGGGGTCTCTCGGCCTGGCCTGTGCCCTCTCCAATCTCTCGGGGGATGTTGGAGAGCTGGTTTCTGCCTGGTCTTGCTTCACTGCAATGTTTACTGTGAAATGACTGAATTCTTTTGTTAAAAACAGGCCATAAGCAAAATTAAAAATAAAAGAGAACCAATATTCAACATTCTCTTGCCTACTAGAGACACACTAAAAATGAAACTATTCAAGTCGTCCAAGTCGAGGGAAAGCTTCAGATTTATTATGGCTCTGTATACACGAGACAATGTCACAATCCAGGTTGCAGTGATTGTTATATATGTCTGAGAACTTGAGAGATAATGACATGGCCTGGGAAAGAGAGAGACCCAGTTGTAGTACCGTATTTCCCCGAAAATAAGACATCCTCTGAAAATAAGATCTACTTACAGGTTTCCTTCTGAGTGAAATATAAGGCATTCCCCCCAAAAAATAAGGCCCCCAGGCTCTGTCTCAGAATGAAAATTAATTTACCGTAAACTGGTCGCTAGGGCCGCCCTGACTGGCGTCTAGCAACCAGTGACCTTACGCAGAGTCCTGATGTCACTTCTGTGTGAATGGAGAGAAATCAGCATGGAAACTTTGTGAAACATAAACTGCAAGAAGTTGTGACTTGGGTGAAGAATTCATGGGAGAAAATCACTGACAGTTGCATTGCAAATGCACTGTGAGCCGGCTACCTTGACAAGAAGTACTCATTTAAAGACAGTGCTCTTGCTAAACATGAGAGATTTGGTCCACTGATTCTGAAAGAAATGGAGTCACAAGAAATTCACCAGGATATTCAGGAATTGGATTGTTATGATGATGTTCCAGAAGATGAAGACATGATTGTCATTGAATAAATGAATAAATTTTTGATACTGTAGGATTCACAGTTTGTCTGGTTTGTGTTGACAACTACCGTACTACCGTACCGTATACAGGTAATAATAAATTTCCTTTATTTTAAAAAAAATGTATTTTATTGATATTTTACAGAGGAAGGGAGAGAGATAGAGAGCTAGAAACATCGACCACGAGAGAGAGACATCGACCAGCTGCCTCTTGCACACCCCCTACTGGGGATGTGCCCGCCACCAAGGTACATGCCCCTGACCGGAATCGAACCCGGGACCTTTCAGTCCGCAGACCGACGCTCTACCACTGAGCCAAACCGGTTTCGGCAAATTTCCTTTATTTTCATTTAACAATAAATGTGTACTGTATTCTTCTTCATGGAAAAATAAGACATCCCCTGAAAATAAGACCTATGGCATCTTTGGGAGCAAAAATTAATATAAGACAGTGTCTTATTTTCGGGGAAACAGGGTAGTTGTCCTGTGCCCTGGTGGATAAAAGAATCTTTATGGCTGCGGGAGGGGTGTGGACTCGGCTGCAATCTTCCTGGCACCAGAGGCAAAAGCATGTGGTAAAGAGGATATGCGGTACGGCCCCTGGGGCACATGTTTCCACGTGAATGACGTGATGTATGTTTCACCCACATGACCTCATGTGCTCTGGGCAGGTGTGCACACCTGTGGAGGAGGACACAGAATGAACCTGCACCAGCCTCCGTTGATCATATAGGGAGACGGGGGCAACTGAAGAGCTTCCAGTATCATCCTTGTCCAAAAGAATAAGCAAGTAAGTTTTTGTTTGTTTGTTTGTTTGTTTTGTTTTCCAGAAAAGGGCAATGATGGTCGAGTCTTTCTTTAAAAATAAAAATCTTGGGAAAGAGCCGAAGTCCTGCCCCGGCCCCTGCAATGGCTGTTCCCCCAGGTGCCGCTCCGCTGCTGGAGAGCAGTGCGCGGATGCTAAGTGGAATATTTTCTGCAAATGTTGGAGTTTCTGAGATCCCTGATCACTGCCCCTCCTGGCTTGGTTCGCTACCGCCACCAGGAGTGCCCGTGTCTGGGCTTCAAGGCCAAGGGGGTGGCGGAGCTGATCCTCCAGGGCCGGCGTGGGGCCCACGTTCTGCAATGCCCTGTCTCTCCACCTCCCGGTGCGGGACCCCGAAGCTACAGAGCAGGATCTGAGTGTCGTCTCAGAGGCACAGGAAGCCTTTCGCCAGCAGGTGAAGCTGCCGGCAGAGGCCCCTGAGGGTTTGGATTGGAAGTTGCTGGAACTTGACCAAGAGTAGGGGGAGCCCCTTCTAGCTGCTGTGGCACAGCTGTGTTTTGAACACCTGGGTCGGCTGGAAAAGGCACTGCCTACCCCGCCAGACACAGCGGCTTTGGGGTGTGCTGAGCCGGATGCAGCCTGGGAAGTCTGTCACAGCTTCTTTTGCTTTGAGCCAGTACAGTGTGGCCATGGGGTGCCGCTTCCAGAGCGCTCTGCTCCTGACCCAGTGAACGTGTCAGCGCCCATGGAGCCCGGTCCTCCTCAGCATCCAAGACCAGCCAGCACTCCATCCACCTGCGCCAAAGACCAGCCCTGGCCCCCGCCTTCCTCAGGGAGCAGCCTCAGAGCCTTTGGCTTAGGCCAGCGGAAGGCCCAGGCCCAAGGGGCAGCCACGAGGAACAGGAAAGAACAAGGGCACACACAGCACTTCCAGCAGGTGATGCAGGCGCGAAAGCAGCCTCCGCTGGAAAGTCCAGGCATCCGTCCCAGACCCTGGGCGGAAGGGCTGTGAAGGAGAACCCAGGTCGCTTGCCCGCCTCGGAGCAGAAGGACGTGTCATTATCGGGGCAGCCCTGTCATTACCGGAGGGGATTTACTTGGTTTTGGACTCTAATGAGGAAGAAAATGGCCAGAGTGGAGGAATGGAGGCTCTGGAAAACTATGAGAAGACAAAGTATGACGCCCAAATCCCCACCTTCTGAGGATACCTCCCCTCTTCCAGTCCCAGTGCTGGTCTGGCCCTCCCCGTGACCATAGAGACTCCTCTGAAAGGACCAGAACGCCATCTCATCTTTAAAAAAAAATTTTTAAATATATATTTTTATTGATATTTTACAGAGAGGAAGGGAGAGAGATAGAGAGCTAGAAATGTCGATGAGAGAGAAACATCGACCAACTGCCTCTTGCACATCCCGTAACAGGGATGTGCCCACAACCAAGGTACATGCCCTTGACCGGAATCGAACCTGGGACCTTTCAGTCCGAAGACCGATGCTCTATCACTGAGCCAAACCGGTTTCGGCAGGCCATCTCATCTTGCCTGTTTCCTTCCTCCTCACCTCCACAGGCCATTTAGTGGGGATAAAGTGGAAGCCCAGCCTTGGATTGCTGGACTCCATGGCCCAAATTACTTTGTAATGCTTGACCATTACACTTGGGATTTGTTAAAGTAAATAAATAAATAAAAATAAAAATCTTGCCCAGCTGGCGTTGACCTATGAACCAGGAGGTCACGGTTCGATTCCCAGTCAGGGCACATGCCAGGTTGCAGTCTCAATCCCCAGTGTGGGGCATGCAGGAGACAGCCAATCAATGATTCTCTCTCAGCATTGATGTTTCTATCTCTTTCTCCCTCTCCCTTTCTCTGTGAAATAAATAAATATATATTTTTTTAAATAAAAAATTTATGATGAAGCAGTGATTATAGCAGCAACGTGGAACAAAAGCCATGCAAATGTTCATTCTCACCCTGGTCCAGGTGGCTCAGTTGGTTGGAGCATACCGCTAACTGGTTTGATTCCCAGTTAAGAGCACATATCCAGGTTTTGGGTTCGATCCTGGGTTGGGGCCTGTTCGGGATGCAACTGGTCCATCTTTCTTTCTCACATCTTTCACATCTCTCACCTCTCTCTCTCTCTCTCTCTCTCTCTCTCTCTCTCTCTCTCTCTTTCTTCCTCTTCCTCTCTCTCTCCCCTTCTCCCTCTAAAATAAATAAATAAATAAATAAATAAATAAATAAATAAATAAAAGCAGTTCACTCTCCTTCACCTGGTAGTTTTTCCATATGTGAATATTCCCCAAAGAAAAATCCAAAGGGGGGAAATTTACACAGATGTTCCTGGCACCTCTAGCTATAATAGTTGGGGGGAAAATTGGAAGCAATCCAAGTATCTAATAGGGAAGGGACTAAACAAACAATGGGATTATTACATAGCTATTAAAAATGACAAGAGGTGAGGACTGTGTCAACAGAGAAGTGTGTATCTGCAGGAACGTTAAGTGGAAAAAAGAACACGGAGCAGTATTTAAACACTAGTGGTTAAGGATGTGTGTGTACATTATCAAAGGTCAGAGGCCAAGGAAAGAAAAGAAGATAGCTGGAGTTCAGTGTTCACTAGGTCTTTTTTAAATATTCGTAGTGCCATGAATTTATGACACTCATAGTTGAGATGTCATGCAACGTAGGTATCCTGGAAGTCCCCTGCAGAATAAGAGGTCTAGCTCACCTACCAGGCTGTATTTTCTGAGACATAATTTCATGCCAAATTCTCATCAAGTTATTATGAAAACAGCGCCACTTCTTTAAGAGAACAAAATACCTTTCTTTAGTTTTATTCAACAAGCAGTTCTGAGAGCTTAATGATGTGCTAGAGCAGTTGCAGTCTCGTGAAATTTATATTAAAACAACAACAACAACACATGGGAAATCCTCAGGTGGATATGTGCTATTATCTTCATTTTTATTTATTTGAGTGCTTGTATGTATTAGGATGTATTACAAGGGAAAGTCTGGGGGTGGGGTTGGGGGAGAGTCTGGAAGACCTTTGACCTTTGTGAATGAAACTCCACATTTACAAATCGCCTTGATTTTATACTTTTGATGCTGTCTCCAAAAGGAATCCTATGTATAGTCACTGAGATTATACTGATAAAGATGAAAAGGAAAAGGTCATCATCATACTCTAAACTTGTGTCAGATTACCATTGCAGTGCACTATGGATCAATATTTTATAGATCCTGTGATTATCTGGTGAGTAGCTAAATATTGACATTGCAAAATGTATTATGTTGTAATTAAAAGACATTAACCAGCCAAAACTGGTTTGGCTTAATAGATAGAGCGTCGGCCTGTGGACTCAAAGGTCCCGGGTTCGATTCCGGTCAAGGGCATGTACCTTGGTTGCAGGCACATCCCCAGTAGGGGGTGTGCAGGAGGCGGCTGACCGATGTTCCTCTCTCATCAATGTTTCTAACTCTCTATCCCTCTCTCTTCCTCTCTGTAAAAAATCAATAAAATATAATTTAAAAGAATAAATAAATAAAAGACATAAACCACACATTTTCATATCTTGTCTTAGAATTTTTTAATTTATTTATTCACAGAAAGCCTCAAAAATAGACATGGCCTAGGCTTCTCTACATCTCCGGGAGGCCCTGATAGTGACTTTCACTTTATCTTTAGCACGTGATCGTTTTAACGAGGGCCCACAATGAATGAACACCAACTTAACAAACTGCTCTCTACCGGCCATACTGTTTCTGCTGCCCTGTCACTAGTGGTCAGAAAATTCTAGAGCCGTGAGTATCTGGCTGAGGTGAGAATCCCCTCCATTTGCCAGGTTCCAGATCTGCTGATTCAGACTCTCCAGGGCTGGAGTTTGGAGGTCCCTGTACTTGAGCTCTCTCCCTCTTCTTTCTTGCACTAGGGAAGTTGGAGAAAGAAGCAAACGGGAAGTGAAAAATCTGGGTACTCTCCTTTCTTGCCCACGGCCTCCCCACCCTTGATCAGGCCTGGTTTACATTCCATTTGGAGTGTTAACGCCCATGGGGACACATTTTTCCACCTCTGACTTCAAAAGCTCAGGCAGATACTTGAAGGCACCTTGACTAAGGTTATATTTACCCTTTGAGGAACTATACCCAGAACATTTACATCTGGACCAATGATGCAAAAAAGTCAGGTTCCAAAGCTCCGTGCTGAGTAGTAACAAATGGTGTGGCGTTGATAAAGACAAAGTATAGTTACAAAGGTGGCCAAGTTCATTGTGTCCCAGAAAGATATGGTGGTTAAGACTTTCCAGATGAGCCAGAGAGTTGAGACGATAACCATTTAAGGGAGAAGCCAATTTGGCCTTCCCTATTTTAAAGGTGTGAGTGTTAGAAGGATTGATACGTTTGGGGTCCTGTGGTCGGAGGCTGCCAGGCTGAGCTCCACCAGCAGGAAGCACCCACAGATGCCGTACCCCCCTTTTCCCCCTGAATTATTCAGACAGCTGCCCTTCCAGCCATGCTTCACGAGCCTGGAGACAGAATCCACTCTTTTAACTGTTGCATGGACTAAAAATTGCTCCTTCCAGTGCAAACCCAGGAAGCCGAATCCCCGCCGCTGCTGAGAGTATATAATTAGCTCCTTGTGCAGCCTGACCCCACGGATCCCTTTCTGACGCATTTGGCCTGCAGTGCGACCTTTCTGAGACCTCCAGTATCTTCTCCCAGCTGGAGATGCCCAGAACTGCACGCAGCACTTCATTCGGGTGTGGCCTTGTGGTCGCTTTTTTTTTTTTTTTTTTTTTTTTTTAAGCTTCATGCTTATTGGATCACATTTTCCAACCACTCTCAGATTCACATAGCTTTTTGAAATACAGGGGTGGACTATAAGTGGCTATCTCAAACTTAACAGTTCCTGCCCCCCCAACCCCCCTTTAATGATTTTGGAATTATGGCATCTCAAGAAACACTATAATTGGTCAGCCTGGGGTGCGTTTGATGTCCTCCCAGATAACGTCATTAGCTATTCTCAGGAGAGGAAAGGCAGCGTATACCCTCCTGGGAGAATGACACACTCTGTTTCAAGTTGGGGAAGAGCCTGCTGTTCTTTTCCTGCCGTTTGGGGGGGAAAGCGAACACACAATGTTCACTTCCTCACTACGGGATGTGCTGTGAGGCCGGCAGGTCATTTTCCACCATGTCACATCCTTCTGGGTGAAGGCAGCAGGGGCCGGGACAGGAAAAGGCAATTCTCAGGGTGAGACAAGGCTTTCCCAGGGCAGCCATTGGCTCTCGGGAACTATAAAGCGTGCCCATCCAGAAACAGCCTCCGATTTCTCTTCCCGGAGGTAGCCAGAGGTGAATGGTAAGTGGAGAGTCTAGCGGGGACACTACCTGAAAAATTGCCACTGGACTGGTAATACTGGGCTTCTATCCCTGGTCCGTTATATATTTTAAGTGACTTTTTCCCCCACTTCGCTTAAGAGATGTCTTTCCCTGGAAATTTATCCCTGGTGGGTGGAATTACGGAGGCATGCAAGTAAATTTCAGACCCTGCAAGAGTCAAGAGACCAAAATTCTAGACTGGGCTCTGTGAAGGACTGGCTGCATCTAGAATCTGTCTGTGTTTCCATTTCCTCGTGAGAAAAACATCTCTGCCCTGGTTATCTCACAGGATTGGACCACTCCATTTCTGTGTCTTCTTTGCCACTTTAAAGATGTTTCTGATAATGATTAGTACAGCGGATATGAAAGGGGGGGGGTGTTTGGCAACTAGCAAGGATGTACTTTTACCCCGGAGTGTACAGTCTGTCTCTTTGTTAGTCATCTGTAATTGGCTCAGTGAGTTGTTAAAAAAAATTTGGGTTGGGTGACTATTTTATTCAACTCTTGTTCATTTAAAAATATATATATATTTTATTGATTTTTTTACAGAGAGGAAGGGAGAGGGATAGAGAGTTAGAAACATCGATGAGAGAGAATCATCGATCAATTGCCTCCTGCACACCCCCTACTGGGGATGTGCCCGCAACCACGGTACATGCCCTTGACCGGAATTGAACCCGGGACCTTTCAGTCCGCAGGCTCTGTCCACTGAGCCAAACCGGTTTCGGCTGTTCATTTTTTAAAAAATGCTTTTATTGATTTCAGAGAGGAAGAGAGAATGAGAGAAATAGAAACATCAATGATGAGAGAAAACCATTGATCGACTGCCTCCTGCACTCCCCACACGGGATTGAGCCCGCGACTGGCGGAATCTAACCGTGATCTCCTGGTTCATAGGTTGACGCTCAACCACTGAGCCACACCAGCCAGGCCAACCGCTGCTCATTTTTAAAAGGAAGCTTTCATAGCAGAGATATAGTGGTATGAATTTAATTTAGTTTTAACTAAGCGCCCACCAATGAGCTCTCCCTAGAATAAATAGCCAAAACCACATCAGAGGCTTACTTCTAAAAGAAGAGCCGGGAAGAATCACAAGCAGAACCATTGCTCCTGGCAGCCATCTAACTTAGAAAGATCAGTTTGTTACACTTGATAGATAAGATTTTTTAGTTTTTGGTGACTTGGAGTGGGGGGAGGGGCAGAGACTATATTACAACTCTTATGATGCAAGCCTTCATGTGACAAAAGAAGGTACCACCTCCTTTTCCGTAAGCAGGTACAGCCTCCTGCCTGTAAAGTATTGTCTTCCCAACAGAGCAGAGGCCCTAGAATTATTGCAGGCGTTAGAAGGCTCCTCCTCTCCTCAGGGCATTTTCTTTTTCTTTCTTTCTTTTTAAAATTTCTTTATTGATTAAGGTATCACATATTTGTCCTCATCCCCCACCTCCCATCCCCCATCCCTCCCCCACTCACGCCCCCACGCCCCTATTGTCCCTGACCACTGGTCGGGCTCATATGGCATTTTCATCTTACATGACAAATCGTGAAGTCCGTCCTTAGCGTCCCTGGGGGGGGGGGAAGGGAAAGCCGAGGACAGCATTGGTCCTCGTGGCACATGCGGATGCAGGGTCCTGGGAACTTGGGCGGCCTGCCTGTCCCGGATCACAGCACTGCTCTTTGGGAACTGGGCGCAGGGCTGGCCGGAAAGGGACCCCTTGGACCTTACGCCAGCAGCTGCTATGCTAAGGTGACCAGACATCAATCTTTACAAAAATCGGGACTTTTAAAAAAAAATTATATATATATTTTATTGATTTTTTACAGAGAGGAAGAGAGAGGGATAGAGAGTTAAGAAACATCGATGAGAGAGAATCATCAATCAGCTGCCTCTTGCACACCCCCTACTGGGGATGTGCCTGCAACCAAGGTACATGCCCTTGACCGGAATCAAACCTGGGACCTTTCAGTCCCCAGGCCGAGGTTCTATCCACTGAGCCAAACCGGTTTGGGGGAAAAAATCGGGACTTTTTTAAAAAAAATAATTTTATTGATTTTTTACAGAGAGGAAGAGAGGGATAGTTGGAAACATCGATGGGAGAGAATCATCCATCAGCTGCCTCTTGCACACCCTCCACTGGGGATGTGCCCGCAACCAAGGTACATGCCCTTCACAGGAATCGAACCTGGGACCTTTCATTCCCCAGGCCGACGCTCTATCCACTGAGCCAAACCGGTTTCGGCGGGAAAAAATCGGGACTTTTTTTAAAAACGCCCCGGGGAGGCGGGACGCATTGTTTAAAAAATCGGGACCGTCCCGCCGAAAGCGGGACGCCTGGTCGCCGTACGCTCTGCTCAGCTCGGGCCCGCTGCCCCCAGCGCGGGGAGGCCGCGGTCGCGGGCCGCGGAGACCCCGGAGTAACTTGTGTCCGTGTCCCCCCGCAGGGCATGGAGCGGCCGGCGGCCGGGGAGCTGCAGGGCGCCGAGGCGCTGCGGCGCTTCCAGGGGCTGCTGCTCGACCGCCGCGGCCGGCTGCACGGGCAGCTGCTGCGCCTGCGCGAGGCGGCCCGGCGCCTGCAGCGCCTGCGCAGACGCTCCCGGGCGGCCCGCGTGGCCGGCAGCTCGCTGAGCGCGGCGGGCGCCGTCACGGCGCTCGTGGGGCTCTCGCTCAGCCCGCTCACCCTGGGCGCCTCGCTGCTGGCGTCGGCCGTGGGGCTCGGCGTGGCCACCGCCGGCGGGGCCGTCACCGTCTCGTCCGACCTCTCCCTGATCGCCTGCAGCGCCCGGGAGGTGCGCCGGGTGCAGGAGATCGCGGCCGCCTGCCAGGACCAGATGCGCGAGCTGCTGGGCTGCCTCGAGTTCTTCTGCCGCTGGCAGGGCCGCGGCGACCGCCGGCTGCTGCGGAGCGGGAGGGACGCCTCCGCGGCCCTCTGCAACGCCGTCTGCTTCATCGTCTTCTTCGGCTCCCGCGGCGGCCTCCTCGTGCCCCGGCGGGCCGAGGGCGCCACCAGGGTGAGCCAGGCCGTGCTCAAGGCCAAGGTCCAGAAGCTGGCCGACAGCCTCGAGGCCTGCACGGGGGCCCTGGACGAGCTCAGCGAGCAGCTGGAGGCCACAGTCCGGCTCCGCGCCAAGGCCGGGCGGGACCGCGACCTCAAGGTCGCTGCTGGCCAGCCCCCGGCGGCGGCGCTGTGGTGCAGAGAGGAGCATCCTTTCTCCTAAGGACCGAGGCCAGAAACCACCCTCCCCCTGCAAGAGGGGGGGATGCTCTGGCTTGGTTGGTCCCTCAGGAAACACCCAGCTGCGCGAGGAGCTGAGTGCAAAGGAGGAGGAGAAACTGTGCTCGAGGCGAAGGGTCCTCTCGGCCCTTCTTTTCCCCATCACCGTGGACATTCTCGCCGAGGACTGTTTTATTGCGCGATCCTATTGGAATTATGTGACCTGAACACTATTTTTTATTTTCCTTCATCAGAACCGTCCAGTCTTCACCTTCCGGGACACTCGGGTTTTAAGTGGTTGGATGGTCCCTGGCCCTGCTGACGAACTCAGCAGCGAGCAGCTGGAGGCCACAGTCCGGCTCCGCACCAAGTCCAGACGGGACCGAGACCTCGAGATCGCTGCTGACCAGCCCCCGGCGCTGTGGTTCAGAGAGCATCCTTTCTCCTAAGGATGTTCTCTGAACAACAGCGCCGAGGGCTGGTCACACCAAGGACTAGTCAGCAGCGATCTTGAGGTCGAGATCCATCCCGTCTGGACTTGGTTCGGAGCAGGACTGTGGCCTCCAGCTGCTCGCTGGAGAGGGTGCAGAGACATGGCCATCCTTTGGGTCCTTTCTAAGCTCTACTTGGCTTGGAGGACCTCAGAAGGAAGGCCTTTGTGGGGAAGACTCAAGCTTGAAAGCCTCTCTTCCAGAGTTTCTGAGCACAAAAGACCCCCCTCTGAACAGAGCAGGAGGGTTCAGGATCCGAGAGAGGCCCCACCCTCTGATATGCCATCCCTCCCCTTCCTTCCCCTCTCAGCTTTTCCACTCACAGGCCCAGCCTGGGGATGGAGTGGACCTTCCTATTCAGGCTCCGAGAGGGGAAACCGTCCCATCTCTGAGCGCTGTCCCTGGCAGGAAGCCGCTGAGGCCACAGAAGACAAAGTGACTTGCAGCTTCGTTTTCTGACTTCCCTGTGGACAGGAGAGGGCGGTGGCTTTGAGTTAGACAGTCCTGCGTTTATTACGTACTCTGTCACTATTGTGTGATCCTGGCCACTTGTTCTCTCTGAGACTTGGCTTCCTGGCCAGTCAAAGAGAGATGCTGAGCCCTTACTCTGTCGTGAGTCCTATGCGAGGTGAGGTGCCCAGCTCGCACAATGTCTGGCTCCTGAGGAGCCGGCCCTGGCCTGGCAGGATGGGCATCACCGGGGACCTTGTTAGAAAGGCCAGTTCTCGGACTCAGCCCCTGACTTACGGAATCAGAAACTCTGGAGGTGCAATTTAAACAAGGCCTCGGGGTGATTCTGATGCCCACTGAGGTTTGAAAACCACGGCAAACCGATGTTCGTTTCTGATCCCCTCAATGGGATTTCACAAACCATCGGGGCCTCTCTAAGAACTCCATGGTCTTCAGAGCCATTCCCTGAAGGTCCGGGGCAGACCGTGTCCCAGAAGTAAAAGAATGTGTGTGCATTGATCAATGCATCCGGGGCACCTTGCCATCGTGTTAGCTAAGGGATGTAGTAACATAAAAAGCCCTTTAGAGGGCAGTGTTGCCCACTCATTGTAGAAACTGGTACAGAAAGGAATGTGAATTTATTGGAAATGGATCTCTATTATCGTCTCCGAAAACTGCTAGACCAGGTGTATTTTTAATTTATTTTACGTTTTTTAATTTATTTACTTTTTATTATTTGCATGTAATTTTATTTAAACATCACATTTAGGAAATAACAGGAATAGCAAGTGACCTGAATGGGAGACTGGAGGCTCTTTGCTGGAGATGAGGTTGAGTTTGACTTTCTGAGGCCGGACGTGAGTCCTCCTTGAATACGTCTCTCTTCCCACGTGAAGTAAATGTGGGAAGTCCTGAATAGACAGACCCAGAGCTGAGTTTAAGGTTATCAATAGAGGCTTGACTTGCAGGAGGTAGAAATGATGCAGGCATATTTAACCTGAAGGTACTTTGCCAGCAGGTAACACTTGACACAAAAGGAGAATCCATTTAGCCCTGGGCTCTGAACTACTTTTCAGGGGGAAACAAAACAATTAAAGGCATGTGAAGGAAGCACTTAGACCTTGGAAGCCTGATGTCCTATAACGTTGTCTTATGGGTTACAAACAAAATAGCTTGTGTTACGGTGGTGAGGTGTCATGGTTTCACATTGTAAAAAGTCTGTCAACTGTCTCTAGGAAAACATAATCTCTTCACTTTCCACTCCTACAACTGTCATGTTGAAAACTATGTTGGAAAGTCTTTGAGACTACATACACAAAAGCTTGGCTGTATTAGTTCACGATCTAGCACGCTTTAAATGGGTTCCGTTTTAACCCAGGGTTCCCAACAGTGGCAGTGTGTCGGAGGAAGTACAGTGTCAGTGCTGGGGCGAGGTGGTTGGTGGTTCTAAATTTTAATTTTTCCTGTAAATTTCAACCGATGTGTATCCTGGTTTGTGTTCAAGTTGGCACTGGTTTCTTTTTTAAACTGGTGTCATCTCCTAGACTACCCTGCACAGATGCATTTTGGGTCACTGGAATGTACTTCATGTTGGGTCACAGATGCATTTTGGGTCACTGGAATGTACTTCATGTTGTCATTTGTGCTATGTCATAAAGGTACAGCCGCTCCCTAACTCCATCTTCTATTAAAGCTTAAGCTTGAATTATATTCTTCCAATGCCTGAGCTGCTCCCTAGAAATATATGGGGCGCTTTTGGCAGCAGCAGCAGCAAACATTTTCTATCATTGGGGTATTTTGACTGTATCAGAGTCCTAGGCTCTTGAAGTACCATCCCAGTGGCCCACTTTGCACCTAAGGAAGAGTGTCTACTTTGGAACAACACTTTGAATAATAATTATTCAAATGCATTTGAGTCATTTAATGAATTGCTTAGCTGTTTTAATAGGAATTTATTGATGATGAAAGACTATCCATCCCTCCACATGCCTGTTACAAAGACTGGAGCCTCTATCAGGATTTAGTCACGTTCAGTTCAATGGATGCTAGAGACAAATGTTTATTTCTTTTGTGGAAACGTGAAAAAGGCTTTTCCTTATGGCCTACATCCTACAAACACACAGATTGAAACGGTATGTTGTTACGAGAAGGAGGGAAAGGATTATTTAGATCACAAGCATACTCCAGAAAAAGTCCCGAGTTTGAAAAATAAATATGTTTGTACTAAAGGCTTAAGTGCTTCTGGTAGTTTCTGGGGTTTACAATCATTTGAATGGTTCTCTTTCACAATAAAGGGGGTTCAACGAAACTACATTCTGCTCTATTGAAAAACAATCCTTAGCAAACACGCTGATCCTAATTGCTTTGATGCGTTTGCCCTAAGGCACCTGTCATTTCCAATATGGAAAATGTCAAAGTCAAAAGTGTGTACCGGGAGGAAAAAAGAGAGAGAGAGAGAGTGGCGTAGAAGCCACTTTAAATCAGATATGTCAAACAATCCGTCAACTTGATACAGTTCTCATTCAATGCCTTGGTGTGAAAAGAAAGAGGGAATTGAGACATAGAGATAAAGACACTACAGAGATAAAGAGGGATTCAATTAAACGCAGCAGTTTTTGAATTCAGCGGTGTGTTTTTTTTTTTTTCACTGTAGCAAAATTAGTTCTTTCCCCTGTTGAAATAAACCGTCCATTCCTCAAGTGTTTTGATCTCTGTGATGAATCACCTGATCTCATGTTTGCCTGGGTACGAATTAATAACTGAACAAGGGCAGGTATTTCATCTCGTTCGTTTAGAACATTCAGTATCAGACTGTGTAAAACCAACTTTTAAAAGGCAGTTGACTCACGCACGGGAATATTCGTATTACCTAGAAATCAGACTTCCAGCATTTTTTCCCAGGAGGCACGATTTCCCCACAAATCTCCAGAGAACTCACCCCGCAAGTCACCGATCTTGACCGGGCAAGGGAAATGTAATAATTTTTTTTAGCTAAGAATTGGCGGATCCCGATAGACCTAGATTCTGTTAGAAAGGAAGGTGGACATAGGACAAGGGGATCCAGCAATCCATTCAGAGAGCCGGCAGTGGTTGCCAGAGTCGGCCAAGAACTCCTGCTGGGGAGGTGGTCTCCCTGGCGGGGTGCCAGCCAGCCTGCATCTCCCCACCTTAGATACATGCCTGGGTCCAGATGCTGTGCTGTTAGTGGATGTGCAACCAAAAAAAAAAAAAAAAAAAAAAAGCTGTGTTGGCAAGACCCTGACTGTTTGCAAAGCCAGCCACAGGCTGGGATCCTGTTTTTGCTGTAGCCATGTGTTCCTGTCTCAACAAGTGTCCATTTAGTTAATTGCAATAAATCTCTCCTTGTTGAGTTGACAGAAGGTGGGGGATGTTAACTTTTTTGCTCCAGGCAAAAACCCTGGGGAATTCTGCGGTGGTCTGGAATAAGACAAAGAGTGATGCCGGATCTTAGATTTTTACTGTTCCTTTTCTGTCTCTTCACAGTTTTTGCTGCTTTCTTTAGGTTCTATATGGCAGGCCTTGGCAGCTTCAGGCTCCTCAGCACGCCAAGTCTAGCATGAGAGAGAAGAGAAGCATGTTTAACCGATAGTTCAAACAGAAGTCCCAGAATTAAGTCTTGCTGGCCTGGATTAGCCTTACTAGGACACTGTGCACACTACTGAACCGATCATTGTAGTAGAGAGGATGGGAGACGCGCACCAGCTGGCTTATTCTAGGTCATGTGCTCAGCCCCTGAATCCCAAGAGGATGGGGGGTGGGGGGGGGTGGCCCTCTGAACTAGTAGGCTGATTTTACAGTTGTCCCACTTGTATATCACACTCTTTCCTGGGGTGATGTCTTCTAAGGGTATCATTTCAAGCCTGGGGTGTTTCTTGGACTCCTTTCTTCTTGGCAGATGTTGAACTCACCAGACCTCGCTCCTTCAAATGACCACTTGTTCCGATTGATGGCACATGCACTGTCTGAGCAGCACTTCAAAACGTACAAAGAAGTGGAAAACTGGGTCTCTGAATGGTTTGCCTCAAGAAAAGTTCTATTGGGACCGTGTCCACAAATTACCCAAAAGATGGGGGAGATGGGTAGCTAGCGATGGGCATTACTTTGAAGAAAGCACTTTCGATGTTTCTCTTGAAATTACCGTGTTTTCTTTGGATCACAAAATCTGCATTACTAACTGGTAATGGCCAATCCGTATTATTAACTGGTTAATAGTTAATCCACAATTTGAAAGAATATGTAATCACTCATTTTTAAAAAATATATATTTTTATTGATTTTAGAGAAGAAGGGAGAGGGAGAGAGAGATAGAAACATCAATGATGAGAGAGATTCATTGAATCCTGCAACCCCCAGCATGTACACTGGACTAAAATCGAACCCGGGACCCTTTCGTCCACAGGCTGACACTCTATCCACTGAGCCAAACCAGCCAGGGCTGTGGTCACTTATTTATTATCTGTCTTCTCCACGAGGAGGATGCTGCCCTTGTCACTAAGCATATTACGTAGCCCTAGCACGTGGCAGGCACTCAGCAAATGTTTTAATAAACAAATGAACTAATAATTATAATAAATAGTACTGTGATAGCAACCTGTTTAAAACTCTATGGTTAGAAAAGTAAGGAGCACAATGGGTGGGGATCAGAAGGGCATATTGGAGGCCCTGGTTATCCGCCTGTTCAGTTCCTCAAGTCCACACTCAGACCCATTCCTAACTTTTCCGCTAGGTTTTCTGGGAGGCCACACCCCTCCGGTCCGCTGGTGCAAAACCCGGCACGGCCGCTGGGGGGCGCCCAGAACGCGCAGTCGCGGGGACGACGACTACATTAACCAGCATCCCGCGCGCCGCCGCCCCACTTCCGGAGCCGCCGGACAGCATGGCGGCGCCCGAGGAACCCGGTTCCCCTGCCGAGGCGCCCCAGCCAGCGGTGGAGGAGGAGGAAACGAAGACGTTTAAAGACCTGGTGAGGGTAGTTTCTCCCTGTACTGCTGGCGCCAGGCGCAGGCGGAGGCCAGCCGCCTTAGATCCTGGCGGGTGGGGCACAGAAGCCGCTGGGGCCTAGCTTAGGCGTCCCCCCCGGGTTTCTGAAGCTCGGGTTCCGGACGCGCTCCCTCACCGTCGGGGCTTGGTCGTCGCGGGTCGGGGTGGCTGCCGGCCGGGCTGTGAGAGCCCCGTTGGCGCTTTCCTCCATTTTGATGTGGCGACGTTTTGGGCTTTGGAGTGAGAGGAACCGCGTTCGAATCCTGACCCAGCCTCTCCCCTAGAGGCGTGGTCGGCAAACTGCGGCTCGCGAGCCACATGCGGCTCTTTGGCGCCTTGAGCGTGGCTCTTCCGCAAAATACCGCGGCCTGGGCAAGTCTGTTTTGAAGAAGTGGCGTTAGAAAGAAGTTTAAGTTAAAAAAAAAATTGGCTCTCAAAAGAAATTCTAGCCGAAACCGGTTTGGCTCAGTGCATAGAGCATCAGCCTGCGGACTGAAAGGTCCCGGGTTCGATTCTGGTCAAGGGCACGGACCTTGGTTGCGGGCACATCCCCGTTGGATGTGCAAGAGGCAGCTGATGGATGATTCTCTCTCATCGATGTTTCTAACTCTCTATCCCTCTCTTCTTCTCTGTAAAAAAAATCAATAAAATATATATTTAAAAAAAATACTCTCCCCCTTTCACTAGAGGAATTTAAAAAAAAAGAAATTCTAATCATTGTACTGTTGATATTTGTCTCTGACCACTGAGGTGAGTCTGCTGACCACTGGCCTAGAGCAAGTTGTTACGCCTCTGTGCCTCCTTTCGGCAGCAGTAAGTTGGGGAAGTACCTCGTGGCATTATGAGGATTAAATGGAATAACAGGTGTCAGAGCGTGGCTTTGTCCCTGGTGAGCAGAAGCACATAGAAGGAGCGCTAGATGCCCTTTGAATGAAATGTTAAAGGACCCGGGCCTGCGTCGCCAGCCCGTGGCTCTGACAGCCATTGAATGAGGGGGAGGAGGGGGGTGTGCTGCTCTTTGCTAAAGCGTGTGTGTTTTTTATTTTTAATTCCAAGGGCGTGACGGATGTGTTGTGTGAAGCTTGCGACCAGTTGGGATGGACGAAGCCCACCAAAATCCAGGTGGAAGCCATTCCTTTGGCCTTACAAGGTAGGTTGACATTAAACATGTGGCCTGGGACAGAGTCAGTATGAACTTAAGAGAGTAGCAGAGTACTGCTTCTTGCCTACTTGAAGTGAAATAAAAATATCCTCACTGACGATACAAAGTTTTGGTGGCGTTTTGGCTTTTGTAAAAGTTCTCCAGTTTTCTTTTCTTTTTTCTTCTTCTTATAATATGATTTGTGAATCATTTATTCTGTGAAAGTTGATATCGTCACCTGTTATGTTTTCTGTTGAGAGAGAGGGAGGGAGAGAAACATTGACGGGGATCGAACCTATAGCATGGGGATGTGCCCTGACGGGAATTGAACCCACAACCCTTCGGTGCTGGGGATGACAGTCACCCTGGCCAGGGCTGAGCTTACTTTGTATAAGGAGCTTTAGTGTCTACAGCAGATGCTGACTCAAGGAAGCACTGGATTAAAATGTACTAACAAGAGATGTTAGAAATCATGACTTGCTTCTCAGCCTCTGGGCTAAGATCAAGTGTAATATCTGTTCTTATCAGCTGAGTATCTGATTCATCCTCTGTCAGATGATATTATATTAAACTAGATGCCCGATGCACAAAATTCGTGTACGGGAAAGGTCGTTAGGCCTGGTCTGCAATCAGGGCCAATGAGGTTTCCCACCTTCCACCTCCTCCTTCCCTCACCACCCCTGCGTGGTTCCCCTTGCCTCCTCCTTTCCTTGCTCCCTCAGCGCTCCACCACCCACCACTGCTGGTTGCCTGCCATGGTCTGCACTGCCCCCTGCTGGTCAGTACATGTCATAGCAAGCGATCAAACTCCTGGTCTCCCAGTGGAACTCCCAAGGGGACACTGCATACTAGCCTTTTATATATATAGGTGTATTTTTGGAATAGGAAGATGGAATAGGAGCTTGCTCTGTCCACTACCTCCGTCCATCAACCTAATATTGCAGTACCTCTGGGAATGGTGCACCAAAAAAACCCAAAAAACCCCAAAACTTCCCCAAACACACAAACCCTAAAAACAACAAAAAAAGAAGCCATGAATAATAAGTGCAGATTTACATAAGGTCCCCTGGAATCCTTATTAGTATCTGGAGGTGTTGAGAGCTCGTGCTGTAAGACATGCTTACCAGATTTGCAGAATAGTGGCTGATGATTAATGGGACTAGAACTAACAGGGTGAACTTTAATAAGAGGAGAAGTGCCAAAACCAGTTTGGCTCAGTGGATAGAGCATCGGCCTGCAGACTGAAAGGTTCCAGGTTCGATTCTGGTCAAGGGCATGTACCTTGGTTGCAGGCACATCCCTAGTAGGAGGTGTGCAAGAGGCAGCTGATGGATGATTCTCTCTCATCGATGTTTCTAACTCTCTATCCCTCTCTCTTCCTCTCTGTAAAAAATCAATAAAATATATATTTTTTTAAATAAGAGGAGAAGTGAAATCCTGTTCTCAGATTCCCAAAACTCAACTGTACAGAATTAGGGTGGGTGGTAAAAAACACCCAAAAGTGTTAACTGAAATTTATTAAGATCCTCCGAGAAAGTGAGGTACATTACTATAAGAGAAGGGTGACATTCTTAGCGTTTCTTACCTCTTTGAAAATCAAATAAAAATTAGAGAGTTTCTCCCCAGAAAAAAAGCACATAAGTATATCCATACATAAAATTTATCCTTTGCTCTGAATTTATTCCTCTCCCACAAGTCCCAGGTTAAGAACTGAACTAGCTCGAGAGAGAATAGTGCTTTGACCTGTATTTCTAATCCTCACTTTTCTTCTGAGCCCACGCAAGTATGCCCAGCTGGTTTTCAGCTATTTCTCTGAGCTTATTGTAGGAACCTCCGGCTCCCTATGTCCAAACCAGTCATTGTTTCCTCACCGGAACTAATTTTTCTGTGGTTCCTATCTCAGTTTATGGCCTTTGATTTTCCCATGCTAGAAACCTGAGTGTCCAATACATTTCCTTTTGGAACTTTCTAAATCTCACTGGTTTCCATTCTCAATGCCTTATAAATCCCTTGGTATCCTAATTGAGCTCTCATTTTCCTGTGTGTCCCCCAATCTGGGGATTTGGTTCATTTATTTAAATATATATATATATATATATATATATATATATATATATATGTTTTTTTTTTTATTGATTTTTTTACACAGAGAAAGAGAGAGTCGGAAACATCGATAAGAGAAATCCATCAGCTGCCTCCTGCACACCCTCCACTAGGGATGTGCCCACAACCAAGGTACATGCCCTTGACCGGAATCAAACCTGGGACCCTTCAGTCCTCAGGCTGATGCTCTATCCACTGAGCCAACCCGGTTTTGGCAGTTTGGTTTATTTTAGATGGTAAAGAACAGATTCATGTTCAGGTTACTTCAGGGGGTTAATGTCTAGGAGAGGAAGTCTCAGCAGCCAGGCAGTCAGGAACCATGGGAATAACCGTGGAGGTCATTGCTCAGGAGGAAGCCATTGCAGTGGACACTGTTCTGGTGGTTTGGGTGGCAGGTATTTTCCAAATCTCACCTGTAATGGCTTAAGGATTACTTATAACATTCTTCCCTCAGAAGAAGGGACCTGGACTGTTAGCTCCTGGCCTCCTCCCCGGGCCATCAGGCAGGCGTAGCTTATCTCCCTAATGAATACCATTGGTCGTGCTATCCCTGTTCAGATCCTTCAGATCCCCTCACCTACCGGAAGATATCAAAACACGTTAGCAGGGCTTATGAGTTTCCTTCCTAGCCTCCTTCTCCCCTTTCCCCTAAAGATGTCTGCTCCAGCACATTGTACAGCTCACTCTCCCTACTCAGTCTGCTATGTTTTTTATTTATTTATTTATTTATTTATTTATTTATATTTTTTTAAAGTATTTTTTATTGATATTTTACAGAAAGGAAGGGAGAGAGATAGAGAGCTAGACACGTTGATGAGAGAGAAACATCGACCAGCTGCCTCTTGCACACCCCCTACCGGGGATGTGCCCGCAGCCAAGGTACATGCCCTTGACCGGAATTGAACCTGGGACCTTTCAGTCCGCAGACCAACGCTCTACCACTGAGCCACACCGGTTTCGGCTGCTATGTTTTTTAAAGCTTTCAGCCTCTCTTCCTCCATCAGATGGGGATGCCCTTCCTTTCCTTCTGTGCTTACTTCCAGATTTAACTTACTCATCACTTCTTTTAGCTTTTCCTGACTTAGGAAAAGCTTCTTCCTTTGTGTTCTCACTGTATTTTGCAGGGGCTTATATTAAAGCCTTTATCACACTGTTCTGTCCCTGGATTTTGAGCTTATCTGGAGCAGAGACCATGTCTTCAGTCTGTTCAAACTTCTTCTGCCCCTAGTTCCTCAAATATTTATTCAGTGTTTACTTTGTGCCCAGCATTGTGTCATTGTAGAAAATGTGGAAACAGGCAGGGAAAATTTCTATGAGATGTTTTCTTTTCTTTTTCCACCCCCTAGGTCGTGACATCATTGGGCTGGCGGAAACCGGCTCTGGAAAAACGGGGGCCTTTGCTTTGCCCATTCTGAACGCGCTGCTGGAGACGCCCCAGCGTTTGTTTGCTTTAGTCCTCACGCCCACCCGAGAGCTGGCCTTTCAGATTTCAGAGCAGTTTGAAGCCCTCGGGTCTTCTATTGGAGTACAGACTGGTAAGTTCTAAGAGGAAGGGAGTCTTAGGGCTCCTTCACCAGTTGAGAATGAGTGTGAAAGAAGAATGGAAGGAAGTATAAATTAGCATACATTTATTGACAAAAAAGCTGATATGGTATTTTAGCTGTGGGGAAAGTTGTATATTTAAGTAGACATCTAGCATTGGCTTTTAAAAGGTGATCAGTGAACTATGGAAAAAATTAAGGGTCTCTTTCCTATGTTTCTTTTTTTCCCCCTGCAGCCGTGATTGTAGGTGGAATTGATTCAATGTCCCAGTCTCTGGCCCTGGCAAAAAAACCACATGTAGTAATAGGTGAGTAGTTGCCAAAGGTAAAAGATGCTGGCAGTGATGAGTTGGAGAACATCTACCAATGTTGGGTGCTCCTTACTTGTGTGGAAATGTTAGCGGCGAATGTGGACCTCAGGTTTTGTGTTCGGCTAGGAAAGAATTCAGAGCTGAGAACTCTAGCTCCGGAGGCAGTTTCTTTAGCAAGCAAAGCGAAAGTACACTCAGAGGGAAGATTCGCATGGGCTGCTCAGAGAGCTGCCCGCAGGTATTGGTGACCCAGCCCTCAGCCTGGGCATGTGCTCTGACCAGAATCCAACCAGAAATCAAACCGTAACCCGCTGGTTCATAGGTTGATGCTCAACCACTGAGCCATGCCAGCTGGGCTCAGCTGCTTTAAGCTGACCTATCAGGGCCTTTTCCTGTACAGGAGCCATGAGGTTATTCTCCAGCCCCTGTCCCTCCTCTAAGGGGGTCTAAACCTCATGACCAATGACGTGCTGGCTGGGGAAAGGTCACCGGGGCGAGGTGCCAGCCTATGACAGTTGGCTCTTTAGTTTTGCCCCTTGCTAGGCGCCTGGAACTTCCCGCCCTGGTATCATTCCGTACATTGCTGCTCTGGTCGTGCCTAACTGCTCACTCTAACAGAAAGACTTTGAAGAACAGATTTTTGTAAACCTATTTAATTTTTAATTTCTGAAATTGGGGGAGGTGGTGACGGAGGAGGGGCTTAGTAACTTTATTTTTGTCCTTGTTCTTAAACATTGCTCTATCTCCTCAACCTTAATTTGTTAGCAACTCCTGGTCGACTGATTGACCACTTGGAAAACACAAAAGGTTTCAACCTAAGAGCTCTCAAATACTTGGTCATGGACGAAGCAGACCGAATATTGAATATGGATTTCGAGACAGAGGTGAGCTCCCAATTTCTTTCCTCCTCTTAGAGCATCTCAAGTGCCCTGTTTCAAAATTTGAGTCATCGCACACCTGCCTCATGGGGAGTGTGCATCATATCAGCTAATTTAAACACCTGCCTTTTTCATTCATGGTGCTCTTCCCATTGTGAGTGCCTCAGCATCGAATATAGCTGGACTCTGATTTCAGAGTTGGGGAATATCAAAACCAGATTGTCTTTTTCCATTTCATATGATATAGACCTTTTCATACACTTGGAAAAGCTGTGCTTTTTTTAATGACCTATTTATCATAGCTTACTTATTTGATTAATACTTATTCTTGACTTTTCTCTTAGATTAGTTCTAATGTACTAATTTAAATTGCTCTTTTTTACTGAATCACATTACTTTTTTATAGTATTTGGTATGGTATCAAATAGTAAACATTTTGTAAAATTTAGCTGAATTGAATTGAATTTTTGAGTCCCCAAATCCCCACAGTGTTGTATTTAGTTTGTTACTACTCTATTCTCTGTCTCCTTCACAAAGAAATTTGCAGATGTCTAGTCTAAATATTGTATTGATACCCTTTCCTCTTTGTGCCTTAGGTTGACAAGATTCTCAAAGTGATTCCTCGAGATCGGAAAACATTTCTCTTCTCTGCTACCATGACCAAGAAGGTGAAATTTCCTAGGACTTCTTATTTCTTTTTCATAAGACTTGATTAATGCAAACAACAATAATACAGCATTTGGGAATCAGAGTACTTTTCCAGGTTGTTGTTTTTGTTTTCTTTAGGTACAAAAACTTCAGCGAGCAGCACTGAAGAATCCTGTGAAATGTGCTGTTTCCTCTAAATACCAGACGGTTGAGAAATTACAGCAATATTATATTTTTATTCCCTCTAAATTCAAGGTAAAGTGTTCCCTCTCCTTCCTTACCAAAACATCTGAGAATGAGTCAACTCTTGATTAGTTGAGAGCTGTGCTACAGATGGGAGTTCTTTCTGTTTGCTTTAGAGAGCAGGCTGTGGTTCTGTTTATCGCTGATAGAGTCAAACATTCCACAAATTCACAACATACTAAGTAAACCACAGTAACGAAATTATGATACAGTTCCTTCCCAACCCCATCCTTGAGGTAGTTTTTCTTTTGTGTGCCTATTATGTGGCTTTTTTTGTAGTCAAGGGACACTATGTTTTGTCTCGATGTGAGGACTTTTTTTGGTTGCTGAGTACAGATCTCCTTGTTCTTGGCTCAAGCTGTATGTGGAATTCAGAGTTCATAGAGATGATAACGCTGGTTAAGGAGTGCAAAGTTGACCTGGCAGGTGTTGCTCAGCGGTTGGATCAATTTCCAGCCAGGGCACGTGCCCGAGTTGAGGGCTCGAGCCCCAGTAGGGGGGCATGCAGGAGGCAGCAGATCAATGCTTCTCATCACTGATACTTCTCTCTGTCTCTCCCTCTCCCTTCCTCTTGGAAATCAGTAAAAATATATTTTTTAGCCCAAGCCAGTTTGGCTCAGTGGATAGAGCATTGGCCTGAGGACTGAAGAGTCCCAGGTTCAATTCCAGTCAAGGGCATGTACCTTGGTTGCAGGTTCCATCCTAGCTCTGGTTGGGGCGCATGCGAGAGGCAACCAATTGATGTGTCTCTCTCACATCGATGTTTCTTTCCCTCTGTCTCTCCCCCTACTTTCCACTCTTTTGAAAAATCAATGGAGAAATATTATTGGGTTAGAATTAACAAAAAATGAAATAAAGAGTGCAAAGCTGGCAGGGGTTTGTAAGTATAAGTTTAGGCTTTTATGGAATTTATATGCCTAAGACCCCAACCTTTTCTTCCAGGTTCATTTACATGTATTGTCTTTTATTTGTAATTTAGGATACCTACCTGGTTTATATTCTAAATGAATTGGCTGGAAACTCCTTTATGATATTCTGCAGCACCTGTAACAATACTCAGAGAACAGCTTTGCTACTCCGAAATCTTGGATTCACTGCCATCCCCCTCCACGGACAGATGAGTCAGGTAAAGATCAGGTGGTATGAGAAAGATAAACCGTACAGCAATAGATTTGTACAGTAATAACACAGGGCTTTACTGCGTCTTCCCATGATTGATTTTATGCGCTTGTAGGGTTGCTCTGGATGCTTATTTCCTCCTTTCAGGATAAGCAAGAGATTCCAGTTAATTCCTTAGGTAGTTTCTGATATGGATGCTATCGAGTTGATTTATTCAGCCCTAATGGTAATAGTGATTCTCTGATCTCTAAGGACTTTTTAATTTACTTCCCAATTATTATGTTAAACGAGTCTTATGTTATGCTAGTATTTT
Organism: Vespertilio murinus; assembly: GCA_963924515.1. Lineage (NCBI taxonomy): Eukaryota > Metazoa > Chordata > Mammalia > Chiroptera > Vespertilionidae > Vespertilio > Vespertilio murinus. Next base: position 173,870,496 of record OZ004707.1, on the reverse strand, counting down.
CTAGCCTTAGTCTTAAATACTAGTGGCCTAGTTCACGAAATTCGTGCATGGGGTGGGAGGTTTCCCTCAGCACAGCCTGCACCCTCTCCAATCGGGGACTCCAAGGGGGATGTCTGACTGCCAGGATTGGGCCTAAACTGGCAGTCGGACATCTGTCGCTCAATCTGGGACTGCTGCCTCCTAACCACTCACCTGCCTGTCTGCCTGATCACCCCTAACTGCCTCTGCCTGATAACCCCTCTGCCTGATCACCCCTAACTGCCCTCTCCTGCTGGCCTAATCTCACCCCTAACTGCTCTCCCCTGCCGGCCTGGTCTCGCCCTCAACTGTCCTCCCCTGCTGGCCTGATTTCGTCCCCAACTTCCCTCCCCTGCTGACCTGTTTGCCCCCAACTGCCCTCACCCATCGGCCTGATCTTGCTTGCCCCCAACTGCCTTCCTCTGCTGGCCTGATCATCCCTAACTGCCTCTGCCTCAGCCCCCACCACCATGGCTTTGTCTAGAACAGGGGTGGGCAAACTTTTTGACTCGAGGGCCACAATGCAATGATCAGAGGGCTGGAGCAAAAGCAACCTGACCATGCTGGCACTTATCTTGGGCTGCTGGTGAAGGAGCGGAGAGGAGAGCAAGAGAACCCTCCGCTCTTTCAGCTCTGAGGGCCGGATAGAATAGCTGAATGGGCTGGATCCGGCCCGTGGGCCGTAGTTTGCCTACGGCTGGTCTAGAAGGAAGTCAGACGTCCGAAAGATGGCCATTCAATCCAGTCTAATTAGAGTATTACCCTTTTAGTAGTATAGATAGATTATATAGGATAGGATTGCTTAAATGGGCAGGAGAAAGCCTTTTTCAGCAGGAGGAGATGCTCTTGGCAGACAAAAATACATAATCTCTATATCTGGACTGATAGCCAGTCACATGTACTATACTGCCAAACTGGTCATTAAAAAATTGACTGCTGCCAAAACTGGATTGGCTCAGTAGTAGAGCGTTGGTCTGCGGACTGAAAGGTCCCGGGTTCGATTCCGGTCAAGGGCATGTACCTTGGTTGCGGGCACATTTCCCAGTAGGGGGTGTGCAAGAGGCAGCTGGTCGATGTTTCTCTCTCATCGACGTTTCTAGCTCTCTATCTCTCTCCCTTCCTCTCTGTAAAATATCAATAGAATATATATATTTTTAAAATTGACTGCTTTCTTATAACTTATACCAAATAGCTGTTGCCCTTAAAACCCCTCCTCAGCCCCCACCTTAGGTTCTGCCTTTCCAGTTCACCCAGATTAGGTTCTGGTTGGTTGGTCTCTATGCCAGTTAGTGTCAAAAGCTCTGCCTCTTAAGCAGCCATTGGCTCCTCGCAGTTCCCCCAGATTTGGTTCTGATTGGTCAGTTTCTGTGCCAGTCAGTGTCTCTGGGCCTGTCTCCGGGCCTATCTCTGGGCCTGATCAGAGAGGCGGGGCTGATCAGCAGCATTATCTCCCCCCCCCCCACCCCCACCCCCAGCTGCTGGCGAGCCCCAGAGAGAAAGAGAAGCAAGAGCTGATCAACAACTGCTATGGAGGCTGCGGATTAGACCCTGCTTTTCTCTCTGGGCTTCTCTCTGGCCCTGATCCACAGCCTCCTTGGCAGTTAGTGCTGGGTCCCTGACTGCAAGACTGACTTCTGGTATTTGGTCGTTTTGGACCCTGGCTCTTTATATATATAGATTTTTGTTGTTGTTGCTTTCATGATTCTTTTTGACCCGTGAAGTCCAATCTGGACTTGGGGGGAAATACCCTTTAAAAAATTTATCTCTTGTATTTAATATGTCTAGTTGGTATGTCTTAGATTCCAAGAGTCCTTAAATTATTTTCATGTCTTTTTTTCATCATTTCAGAGCAAGCGCCTGGGATCCCTTAATAAGTTTAAGGCAAAGACTCGTTCCATTCTTCTAGCAACTGATGTTGCAAGCCGAGGTTTAGACATACCTCATGTGGATGTAGTTGTCAACTTTGACATTCCTACCCATTCCAAGGTAAGTCCTTTTCTGACCTGATTTCTAGTCCCAAAGTGAAATTGAGGTATAATTCACATGCAACATTATATTCGTTTCTGGTATACAAGGTAAAAATTCGATATTTATATACATTGTAAATGATCATTATAATAAGCCAAGTTAACATTTGTCACCACACATAATCATCATTTTTCTTGTGATGAGTACTTTTAAGATCTATTTTCTTAGCAACTTTCAAATATGCATTACAGTATTACAGACTATAATGTTACATTCCCATGACTTTTTAATTTCATATCTGGAAATTTATATCTTTTGATACTGCGCCCCATCTCCTTACCCATTTCACTCCCCTAACCCTCCTCAACCTCTGTCAATACCACATTTGTTCTCTGGTTCTATGAGCTCAATTTTTTTTTTTTTGTTTCTGTTTTAGATTTCACATATAGGTTAGGATCATATAGTATTTGTTTTTCTTTGAATTATTTCACTCAACACAATGCCCTCAGAATTCATCCATGTTATCACAAATGGCAAGATTTAATTACTGTTTTTTATGGCTGAATAATATTCCATTGTATTGAGAGTGTATTTTTTTAAATTTTTTTATTGATTTCAGAGAGGAAGGGAGTGGGAGAGAGAGATAGAAACATCAATGATGAAGGAGAATCATCCATCGGTTGCCTCCTGCACACCCCACACAAGGGGATTGAGCCTGCAACCCGGGCATGTGCCCTGACCAGGAATTGAACTATGACCTCCTAGTTTATAGGTTGACGATCAACCACTGAACCACAGCTGGGCCAGAGTATATTTCTTAATGAAATGTTTACTGTGTTTTCTTTTTCTTTTTTTGGTCCATGATTAGTTAAGCATCAAAAACTAGTAAAGGCCCTGATTTATTCATTTTTACCATTTTGCACATGACTGCAGATATACTATTAACAAAGGTGAATGAAGGTAGCCAGAGAGAAGTGTTAAATAATGATCACAGTCCAAGGGGCAGGTGCAGCATGCTGATCTTTGTCAGTCTCGTTTCTGTAGAAGTGACAGCTTGTGGTCCTTAGTGTGTCTCGGGTTTCTCAATCTGGACACTATTAACATTTGGGGCCAGTGAATTCTTTGTTGTGGGGTCTGTCTTTGGTAGTGTAAGGATGCTTAGTGTTCCTGGCCTCTACCCACAGGTGACACTATGACAAACAGATATGTTTTCAGATTTTTGCAAATATTCCCTGGGGAGGACAAAATCACCCCTGTTTGAGACCAACCATATCTCTTGGCTATATATTTAACTGCTGTAAACAAGGTGCTGTCTCATTTGATTTTCGCAGTAACTCTGAGTTTGGGCATGTCTTCTATCCCTGTTTTATAGGTAAGAAACCAAGGTTCAGTCAGGTTATGTGATTTACAGACAGTTGTGTAGCTGGTAGGTGGTAAAACCAGAGCTGTGACCCACGTCTGCCTCTAGATCCACTGCTGTTTTTCTCTACACCATGATAATATGCTTAGTGACCATGTAGATATGTTGTAGATTTGTCTTTCTATAAAAGAAAGGAAGAATGGGATCAGTTTGTGTTGTGAGAATAAAATAGGTGATGCAGATTTATCTCAACAAAATTTTAAATCCATTTTTCCATGTTCCACTACGAATTTGTTTTCTTTCAGAGTTTTGCAATAAGACTTTACATACATAGTGTTTTACTTACACTACATGTAACTCAATTTATTTACCCTTTTTGTTTCAGGATTACATCCATCGAGTAGGTCGAACAGCTCGAGCTGGGCGCTCCGGAAAGTCCATCACCTTTGTCACACAGTAAGTGAATCGGGGTCGGGGCAGAGCAGTTGAGAAAAGAGCTGAGTTTGGGAGCAGACTGACTTGGAACCTGACTCTACCAGTTACTAGAATGGTTACTTAACCGCCCTGATCCCATTTTTATCATTCGTGAAATGGAAATAATGCCTACCTTTGGAGAAATGATGCCTACCTTTGGAAAAGTCTAAAAACACATGCTTGTCACAGTGCCACCTGGTAGAGGCCAGGAATGCTACTAAGCATCCTGCACTACAAAAGACAGCCCCACAACAAAGAATCCACTGGCCCTAATATATATATTTAAATATATTTCACTGATTTTTTACAGAGAGGAAGGGAGAGGAAAAGAGAGTTAGAAATGTCGATGAGTGAGAAACATCAATCAATCAGCTGCCTCCTCCACACCCCCTACTGGTGATATGCCTGCAACCAAGGTACATGCCCTTGACCGGAATCAAACCTGGGACCCTTGAGTCTGCAGGCTGATGCTCTATCCACTGAGCCAAACCGGTCAGGGCTGGCCCTAATATTAATAGTGCAGGGTTTAATGAGACTGGAGATGTTGTCTACAAGGTCTAGTACAGTGTTTGGTATCTAGAAGGACAAAAACCACCCTATTATTTCTTTAACTGCTAGAGCCAGAGAGCAGTGACCTTTCCCTCAACTCATAGAATTAGAATAACTATTTCTGATTTCCTTTTTAAAGGAAAAATTTTATATACCTAGTGCTTTTCTGGGAGTAAAGACTGTTGGGGGATTTTCTAGTGGGCTATGCCCAGATATTGCATTATTCTGAAAAGGAATAATAGATTCAGTATTGTTTATCACTGGCTCCTGTTGCATTGTATAATGCAATACCTGTTTTGGAATGGTATTTGCATTGTCAGCCCACCAAAGCCATGCCAATGTTTCTTCCTCAGATACGATGTGGAACTCTTCCAGCGCATAGAACACTTAATTGGGAAGAAACTGCCTGTCTTTCCAACACAGGATGACGAAGTTATGATGCTGACAGAACGTGTGACTGAAGCTCAAAGATTCGCCCGAATGGTATGCAACTTATTTTTTTTTAACCACCTTCTTTGCGAATGATATTATCTATGTGCTAGATATTATATTAGTCCTCATAACAAAATGCAGGAGCTGGGTAATAATTTATTCTGAATTTAAGAATAAATGCATTTCTAAGCATGCTAAAGCTTTGAGATGGTAGGTCCATCATTAGACCCTATAACTAGGTGGCTGAATCAGGATTCAGACTCAGTCTGACCACAGCGACCACGTCCTCAGCCACTGTTCATGTTTCACACGTGGCAGGAAAACCTTTGGACTTGAGATCAGATGTCCCAGTTGTGACTAATTTATCAGGAACAGTTCCTCACTAAGCAGTTCCTATCCTAATGTAGGGAGTAATACCTTGAAAACTTTACGTGGTTCTATGAGCAACAGATGAGCGAATATAAACTGCATAGTTGCTAATAGTAGCAGTAACAGTAGCAGTGGAGATGAGAAGATTTTAAAGGAGAATCCTTGCAAGTGTTATCTGCTCCCTGGGATTCTAGTCTGAGGGAGAGAGGAACTTTGCCTCGGAGTAGCTGAAGTGTGGACTTGGTTTTGCTTTTCTTCCAAAATAGAATTCTTTGATATTTTTGTTTATATGTGCATGGGGGGGGGGGGGTTGGAGGGAGGGAAGGGAGAGAATTCAGAAAATACAGAAAGGATTCAAATAATAAATAGAATGTATAACTCCCCCCCCCCCCCCCCCGCACAGAGAACCATAGGTAATCTTTGTCTATATTTTTTTCCATAATTAGACTATCTAATTGTATAGGATTAATATTTTTTTTATTTCAGCAAATTAGATCCATGTGATCATTCCTTCATTGCTACAAAGAATTGTTATGAATATGTAACATGATTTACATTGATATGAATTTAGGCTTTTTGTAACTTCTTGTATTTTAACTACTGTGTTTCCCTGAAAATAAGACATTCTCCGAAAATAAGACCTACTTCATGGAAACATAATACATCCCCTGAAAATAAGACCTAGAGCATCTTTGGGAGCAAAAATTAATATAAGACACTGTCTTATTTTCGGGGAAACAGGGTAGCACGGTTGAACATCCTAGTAAGTGCAGTTTTGCATAGTTGTCTTAATTCCTTAGAATAATCCTTAGATTTTTTATATCTTTGATTGTTAATTAGGTTAACATTTTTGTATATTGGGGTTTTGGTTAACCTAATTAACAATCAAAGATATAAAATAAAACAATAAGCTATTATTTTCACATGGCAGACTAGCAAAGATTTAAGAAAATGGTAATATCTAGTATTGACCAAAATGAGAGGACATTCACATATACTTTCACTGACGGTGTAAAGTGTGACAGCTTTTCTACAGGGCAATGCAGCATTCCATGTGAATTCAAATTTTAACTGTATACTCCTCAGCCTAACAGTTCTTGCTAATCGTTGTTTGATTTTATGGAGGAGAGACCAGGATGTGTTCACCCCCAGTGGCGGAGGCTCATTTTCAGCCCCATCCTTTCTGTTTTGCAGGAGCTAAGGGAGCATGGAGAAAAGAAGAAACGCTCACGGGAGGATGCTGGGGACAATGATGACACGGAGGGCGCTATGGGTGTCAGGAACAAGGTGGCAGGAGGGAAAATGAAGAAACGGAAAGGCCGTTAGTCTCTTTTATGAAGACCTGATTTCTGTTGTCTGTTGTGTGAAAGGGGAGTGAAGAAGAGAAAGAAACCTCCTCCAGGAGAGTTCTTCAGACTGAAACCTCTCAGAATTACGTCCAGAGTCTGCTCAGATGCTTCAGTACTTACTCTCCTGTCCTTGTTGGAGTGTCATGACTGCAGAATGTTTTGTACAGGTTTCACTGTTCTTCCACCTTGGTTCCTGCTCATGACATAAGTAGGACGTGCCCTTCTGTCGCTTCACACAGACCTGTTGCTCTCTCAGCTGCAAGTCAAGGACTAGGTTGATGCAGCACTTGACCTGGAATTGTAACGAAGCATCTGCATCGATAAAATGGGGATACCTAGGGTACCTAAGCAATCTCAGCTTGTGCTTCGTTAGACCTGATGTGAAATAATAAATTTAAATATTATTTTTAAAAGATTGGAACTTCTTGAAAACCTTTATAAGTTAAAGTACTCAAAGATTTAAGAAGATCTAGCTCATAGGTAAGAAATTAAGTGGCTGTTACGTGGCAAATTCATTGGTTGTTCTTAATTTAAGTTAAATGACATTTAAAGTTAATCAGCAAAGGAACAAGATGAAGAATGGCTTGGAAAGAAAGTTCTACTTAAAAGGAGGGTGGTCTATGTAAAAGGGGATGATGCAAAGTCCTTAAGTGAGACCGCAGTGATTCTTAGCTCCCTAAATAGATTCACTTCCCTCGCTTCTTGAACTGAGCAAGTGGTTAGGAAGCCTGGTTTTTATATTATTCTGAATCCCAGGTGACTAGATTGAAATCAGAAAGCATCATAAACATGGGGCACCCAAGACCCAATTCATCCACTTGTTGTTGGTGACCATTGGACACCATTTCTTTTAGCCTCACCTGTTGATTATGTAATTCAGGAGGTATAAAGCTGGGCGTCAGCTGCTGGGGAGGAGCAGCACTGCACTGTAGGGGCTGGGTGGGGCACGGAGAGGGAATGGAAATCAGAAACAACTGTGAGCAGTCGTGACGTCATGTGCTCTGACGGCTTTTACACACAAAGATGTCTAATCATTCTTGTTGGATGTAAGTTTTATTAGAAGAGGATGTCTGGAGTGGCAGAACCAGATGAAATGATTCCAGTAAGACTGAGAATGAGTTTTGGCAGAAGAGAAACATTCTGCATTCATAGTAATGCAAAGTGCGTGTTTCAAAACTGTTTCGTAGAGTCAAAGTGAGAAGTAAAAAAGTAGATGTCAGTAAAATTCTGTGTGATAGTCAGGTGAGAGCTGTTGATTGCAGGAAGGTCTCTTGTAAATATAGCAGGTAGGGTGCTTCCTGCCACAAATGTATCCTGAGATGGGCGCTTGTGGGTAAGGCATTTACAGCTAATTGGAATCTAACTCGTTTCGTTTAGTATGCCTCAAATTTCATTGCTGCTCATGGTACATTAGAGTGCAGGATAAGTTAGAGGAGTCCGGAGGCAATAAAAAAGGAAAGGAGAAAATGGTAGAAGAAAAGGAAAGGCAAATAGTTGAATGGGGCCATCCTTTGACTATTTGATATGAGTTGTGTCTACTACTGGAGGCTAATTCTTCATAATGTATTTTCCTGATGGGAATCTCCAGATGGCTTAGGATAATGGCCTTTCTCTCTCTGTCTCAGCCAATCGGGAAAAGTAAATAGATGGTTGCTGTTTCAACTCAGTGGATGATTGCAGAAGCAAGCTGAAATTGAGTCTGGGTATGGGTGGTGGGTAAGGAGGAGAGATTGGAAGTAGTCTAAATAGGCAGGGGTCTCTAACCTAGGATCTGTGGACAGCTGAGCTATAGGCATATTCTGGGGAAACTAAAAAGGTTAAAAACTACCACTCGAAAAGTTAGCTATTGTCTCTAAAGCAAATTCTTAATTATGCTTTGCTAGGATGGGAAGATGGACACTAAGAGAAGAAATGTGGCCTGTGTGTCTTCAGGCATATTGGTGGTCCAGACCATAGATGAGCGTCCCAAACAGAACAAGTAAAGATGTCATTATGAAGGGCAGGAGGCACACAAATAATGAGTGTGATGCATTAGTAAATGAGACATGGCTGTGGGTTTATGCTGTTATTCAGGGCTATGCTCTCTTGTCCTCTAAGACAAGGTTTCTAAGCCTTGCTGCTGAAATCCCTACTGAGGTGTGTATTAGTCCCCTCCGGCTGCTGTAACAAAGTATCGCACACTGGGTGCCTTAAAACAGAAGTCCATTGCGTCACAGTGCTGGAGGCTAGAAGTCTGAGGTCAGAGTATGGTAGGGCCATGCTTCATCTGAAACCTCAGGAGAAGATCCCTTCCTCTCCCCTTCCTAGCTTCTGGTGGTGGTTGGCAATTGTTGGTGTTTTTTGGCTTGCGGCAGCATAACTCCAGTCTCTGCCACTATCTTCACATACTGTTAGCCTTCTAGTGTTCGTGTCTTCACTGGGCCTTCTTTTTATTTTATTTTATATGTACCACCACTTATTTATTTATTTATTCATTTATTTATTAAGGTGTTATATGTGTACATAGCTTACCATTGCCCCCCCCCTTCCCATTCATGCCCTCCCTCCCCAGAGTTCTGTGTTCGTTGGTTGTACTTATGTTCATGCATACCAGCCCTTCGGTTCTCTTATCTCCCCCCAGGTCTCCTTCCCCTCCCCGCTGTCATTTGACAATCTGATTGTTTTATGGTGACTATCTCAGGACCACACGAATAGTCTGCTCCTCCTCTGGTTCACACGGCCCCTCTCCCCGGGTCCCACTGCTTCCCCTGGGACACACTGCTCACCCGGGGCACACGGCCCCCTGGGACACACGGCTCACCCGGGCACACGGCCCCCACCGGGCCTTCTTATAAGCAAACCAGTCTTTGGATTTGGGGTGTACCTAAACCCAATACGACCTCATCTTAACTAATTACAGTGGAACCTTGAACAACATGGGTTTGAACTGCAAGGACCAACTGATACACGAATTATTTTTCAGTACATTAACAGTTGGACTTTCATATCTCTGGGTTTTGTTTCCACTGATTCAACCAACTGTGGATCAAAAACAGTGTTTTCTGTCTGTGGTTGGGAATCTGCAGATGTGGAGAACCAACTATGCACTGTTTTATGCTACTTTGTGTAAGGGTTTTCTGAGATTTTGGTATCTGTGGGGGGCCCTGGAATTAATCTCTCATGGATACTTAGGGGCAACTTTAGTTAATTTTGGGGGGAGTCAAAAATTATATGCACCCCTAGCTGGTTTGGCTCAGTGGATAGAGCATCGGCTTGTGGACAAGGGTCCCGGTTTGATTCAGGTCAAAGGCACATGCTCAGGTTGCAGGCTCGATTCCCAGTACGGGGCATGCAGAAGGCAGCCAATCAATGATTCTCATCATTGATGTTTCTATTTCTCCCTCTCCCTTTCTGAAATCAATAAAGATATATTTAAAAAATTATATGCAGATTTTCCACTGCATGGGACAGGGGAAGGATTGTTGAATCACTGACTCTTGTGTTCAAGGATCTACTTTTTACTGCAAAGACCCTCTTTCCAGATAAGGTCACATGTTCTGGGGTTCCAGGTAGACATGAATTTTTTGGGGTACACTATCGAACCATTACAAACTCTGGACTGCTATGTTCCTTGTGGTTTAAGATTGCATTGTAGACTAGAAGTGGTAAGAGTTGATTAGAAGAGACAGAAGATAGGTCTTCAGAAATGGTGGGATGGGTAGAAGTTTAGGGGCTTAAAATGACTTTTTTTCAAATGAAATGTGAATTGTCTTTGCAGTCAAGGTACCAGTGGCTCTAGTTAAGGAATGGGGAAGGAGGTCCTGGCCTTTGTTCTGTTCTCTTGGTGTAATTCCTTAGTTCTGTTTTCCTGATTTAAGAAACAGCTTCAACCAACTGACCAACCTCTCCCCACCTCCCAACTGCAAACAAACACACCTCACCTGACTTTTAAGACCTTGTAAAGGGCATATGTAAATAGTCATGTAATGCTGGCCCAGAGAAAAAAGTTCTCTTTATTTCTCAGCTGAATCATAAAACCACTTTTTATAGCTTTATGGTGTCATGACTTCATAATCCTAGTTAGTCTGGTTTTACCTCTTCTGTACAGAGCTCATGCGAGATGAGGAAAATACCTCTATCTTATGAAGGGGTCGTTTGGAGATGCCGTTCCAAGCCTCAAGCAGGCTGAGAATCCCAGGCACTCTGAGGGCATTCCGGCGGCGGCCAGAAGGGGTCTAGACTCACGGATCATGATTCTTTCTTAGTCCTTAAACATGTAATGAATATCTTAGAACTTGGCTGGCTATCAAGACATCCAGCTTACAGCCGGTGTGTTCTGGTTTGCTCCTCATCTGAAAATATGTCAAAAAACGTAAAATCATGCCGAAACCGGTTTGGCTCAGTGGTAGAGCGTCGGTCTGCGGACTGAAAGGTCCCGGGTTCGATTCCGGTCAAGGGCATGTACCTTGGTTGCGGGCACATCCCCGGTAGGGGGTGTGCAAGAGGCAGCTGGTTGGTGTTTCTCTCTCATCGACATTTCTAGCTCTCTATCTCTCTCCCTTCCTCTCTGTAAAATATCAATAAAATAAATATTAAAAAAAAAAACAAAAAACAAAACAAACAAACAAAAAAAAAAACACGTAAAATCAGGTACTCTCATCTTCCCCACGTCCCGCAAAGGCCTGGGAAATGGGACCAGAAAGAACCACAGGCCGCGGTATTGGTTACAGAAAATGAAGGCATTCCAAGTTATCAAAAGCAGGTAACAAAGTGACCTAAGAAAATATGTTCCAAAGAGCAAACACACAGGCACAAAGACTTGAATATAAAATTGGAGGACACACAGGAAGTCTCGATCCACATACTAGTTCTTAAGGTGAAGCCTTAAGTGCAGATAATAAATCAGGGTGTGAGTCCGCCCTCTTTGGCTGGAATGACAAGAGACCCAGACCCTAGCACTCGAGATTCAAGGGTTACCCACACCCACATTCCTTTTCATGCCTCACCTGTCCCAGGTATGCAGTAAAATTCCAGCTAAAAATAACTGTAGAAACTTGAACTCTGGGAAATAGCCCTAAACAGTCTCACCTAGAGGAAAGAGCTGATGTGTGCCAAGTGGAGGAGAGACGGGAGGAAATGGGCCCATGGGAGGCCATGTAATCTCTATGGTGTGGTCCCCGATGCCTGCTCATATTGAGGTTTTTAATCTGCTTATGGCCATCCACCCTCCTGATACCCTCAGGAGGTATTGCCTTCAGTAACCTCTGGGTGTCCCCGGGGGGCCTGGAAGAAAGCAGAGGGATGGGGGGATGCAGTGAAGTTGGTGAAAGTACTAGTTACTCCCACTCGCTCTTGCTTTGAGATCTAGTGATAGGTACTGAGCCTCGATCTCTCTCATTTGCTAATATGGACATTCAGAGCATCTATCCTGTCTGACTCAGAGTCTTGAACCTAATTTTATTTTATTTTAAAAACTCTGTTCCTTCCCTCCCAGTGTCAGCTATCTCCTAGCCACGGTGCCAGGTTCTAGGAAGACTATGCCGAAGAAAGTTAGAGAGAAGAAAAAAAAGTCAGTTGCTATCTTTGCTGACCTGTCTTAGCCGAACACGGTCTTAGCACTGCGTTGTAGTTGTGCTTGTCTAGAAGGCAGGGACCATGGCTTATTCATGGATGCGAATGCAACCTGATGATCTTGCAGGGCCCAACCCCCAGTGAATGGCCAGTAACTGTTGTTTTTAAAACATACTGTGTGTCAGCAGCTTTACATGTGTTGCGTCTAAGTCCTTGAAAAATCCCAAAAGGTGGTTATCGCTGTTGCTGTTATGACTGTGTGGGGAGTCAGACTGTCAGGCCCGCTGCTGATGAGCTGTGAGACCTTGGGAAGGTGTTCACCCTTTCCACGTTCCAGCCTCCTTATCTGAAGAGCCAGAGACCTTACGTAATATGCCTACCTCACAGGGTTGTGAGGTTTAAATGAACTATCCCGTGGCTCATCATAATGATTAATAAGTGTTAGCCACTATATTTATCACTGTTATTACTATCACTACAGAGGAAGACTGGCTAAGCAGCTTGCCTCAGTTGTATAGCTGATAAAGAGATAAGTAAAAATTTCGAGCCGCTATATTATATACCCTGTGTTTATGTGTGTATAATTTCATAGTATGTTATTCATTAAGTGCTTATTGGGTGAAGGAAAGATTGAGCCATCGTTTATAATATATATTTTTTCCTTTGGAAAAATGTCTTCCGCATGATAAGTATTACACAAATGAGCTTCTGGACTAACAACCTACCGTATTTGCCGGCGTATAAGACGATTTTTTGGCCCTGAAAAATATGCCTCCAAGTGGGGGGTAGTCTTATACGGCGAGTATATAACAAACTGTATTTTGAGTGGAAATGTTAGGGGGTCATCTTATACGCTCAGTCTCTTATACGCCAGCAAATATGGTACTTTTCAGGGCCAAAAAATCGTCTTATACGCCGGCAAATACGGTATTTGCAAATCAGGGAACAGCCGGGGGAAGGGAATATATTTTCATTTCCACCAGTAGATGGCAGAAGGGAGAAAGGATGCCCCTGAATGGGAAGGCGTTTTCGTTCTGAGCAGTGACTGCAGCACAGGGACTCATTAAAAGGACTCTTTGTGCAGGGTTTGGCGCCCAGGGACAAAGGGGTGGGAGTCAGGGTGCGTATGGGAGCTACCTAGAGGTGTCTGAAGGGTGTCAGCCTTCAAGAAGATCTGTTAGTTTGGCCCAGAAGCTGGGGACTGGGGAACTGAAGTAAACGGAGTTTCAGATGTAGTAAGAACAACAAGCTGCATTCCACTACTATCTCTTCTTCACAGCCCAGTCTGCGTTCCCTCCCTTTCTGCTTACAAGCAGCTTTTTATTGCTAAAAGTCTGCCTTTTCCTTCTGGAATTCTGATCTAAGTCATTCCCTCTGTTCATGTCCTCCCCCAGCACCCCACCCCACCCCCCACTCTGTAACCTAGGAGTACTGTTACTGCGTATCCCTGTACATGTTGTTGGTGGAAATTTGAATGTAAAAGTTTATGAATGTAAATTCTCCGAGCCACTAATTCCCCTTCGTTGTATCTCTCTGACTCCATGGAGTAAGCTTTGCCCATGGCCCTCCGTCAGATAAGCTGGGGAGCCACTTGTTTGCTCATCCTTCCTGGCAGCAGCAAGTGATGGGGAGTTGTCCCTCTGGTTCCAAAAGAGTACGAGCAGCAGCAATCATATGCGATGGTCAGAATTATTGGACCAGACGGCGGCTGACTCCACTCTGATTTCTGTGTTGGCTGTTTTCTCCCAACATTCCTTTTGGGGGAGGAGTCTACTCCTGCTCAATTCCTGACCCCTTGGACACTTTAACCCAGGGGTGGGCAAACTTTTTTACTTGAGGGCCACAATGGGTTCTTTTTTTAAAAAAATATATTTTATTGATATTTTACAGAGAGGAAGAGAGAGAGATAGAGAGATAGAAACGTCGATGAGAGAGAAACATTGACGATTTGCCTCTTGCACAACCCCCACCGGGGATGTGCCCGCAACCAATGTACATGCCCTTGACCGGAATTGAACCCGGGACCTTTCAGTCCGCAGACCAAACCGGTTTCGGCCACAATGGGTTCTTAAACTGGACCGGAGGGCCGGAACAAAAGCAACCTGACCATGCTGGCACTCTCATCTTGGGCTGCTGGTGAAGGAGCGGAGGGGAGAGCAAGAGAACCCTCCACTCTTTCGGCTCCGCGGGCCGGATAGAACAGCTGAACGGGCCGTAGTTAGCCCACGGCTGCTTTAACCCAAACTGTTAAATTCAGTGCCCACTTCCAACCACCATTGTTGTGTTTTCTGGGTGGTCAATAGAGTAGGGACCATGGGAAGGTTTCTTATTTTATACTAGTGGCCTAGTGCACAAAATTAATGCATGGGGGGTGTGTCCCTTAGTGCAGCCTGCACCCTCTCCAATCTGATACCCCTCAGGGGATGTCCTGTCTCGCCCCCAACTGCCCCCCCCCTTGCCAGCCTGATCCTTGTGGGATTGGGCCTAAACTGGTAATCTGGGATCGCTGGCTCCTAACTGCTCACCTGCCTGCCTGCCTAATTGCCCCTAACCACTCTGCCTACTGGCCTGCTTGCCTCCAACTGCCCCCCTGCCAGCTTGATCATCCCCAACTGCCCTCCCCTCCTGGCCTGATTGCCCCTAACTGCCTCTGTCTCGGCCCTGCCAGGACGTCCAAAAAAGGTCTCCCAGTCTAATTAGCATATTACCTTTTATTACTATAGATTTCTGTTTGCACGTTTGTGATGGTTTGTTTGCGATTCTTTACAACGAGGCTGTGGAGAGCTTGCTGTGCAGGAGGCATTTGCTAGGTGCTTGCCATATAGTTTTAAGTTTCCTGGAGGTAATGAGTCATTTCTTTTTTTTTTTTAATATATATATTTTTTAATTGATATTTTACAGAGAGGAAGGGAGAGAGATAGAGAGCTGCCTCTTGCACGCCCCCTACCGGGGATGTGCCCGCAACCAATGTACATGCCCTTCACCGGAATCGAACCTGGGACCTTTTAGTCCACAGACCGACGCTCTACCACTGAGCCAAACCGGTTTCGGCATGAGTCATTTCTTGAGGAAACATTGAAAAGCTTGTTTGTGATATTTTAAAAACACAACTTGGTCATTTCTTATTGAGCATCTTTGGTGATTTCCTACATTCACCCAAGGGTCTTTAGGAGCTCTGCAGGGTGAACTCATGCCAACAAAGTGCATAGAGATTTGGTCACATCGTAGTTAATCCGTGACTTCTGTAAAAAATCAATAAAATATATTTTAAAAATGTTTAACAGCATATATATATATATATATATATATATATATATATATATATATATATTTCAGAGAGGAAGGAAGAGGGAGAGAGAGATAGAAACATCAATGATGAGAGAGAATCATTGATTGGCTGCCTCCTTCACGCCTCTTACTGGGGATTAAACCCAAAAGTCAGGCAAGTGCCCTTGATTGGAATAGAATCTGGGACCTTTCAGCCTGCAGGCTGACGCTCTATCCAGAAGGCCAGTGGTCTGCAACCTCATTAGTCAACAGAACCAAATATCAACAGTATAACGATTGAAATTTCTTTTGAGAGCAAAATTTTTTAAACTTCTTCTAATGCCACTTCTTCAAAATAGACTTGCTCAGGCCATGGTATTTTGTGGAAGAGCCACACTGAAGGGACCAAAAGCCGCATGTGGCTCTGGAGCCATAGTTTGGCAACTATAGATTTAGGGCTTTAACAGCTTACTGAGATGTCATTAATATAGCAAAAAAAACCAAAAAAAAAACAAACAAAAAAAAATCCACCCATTTTAAATGTATTAATTTTAACAGATTTGATGCAACCATCACCTTACTCTAGTTTTAGAACACTTCCTTGTGCCCATTTGCTTTGCATTTCTATTATTTCACCTTTTCTTGTATTTTTTTTAAAGACAGGAAATAATTATGAATTCATACTGTTATTTTCAATTCTGGTTCTCCTATAGGCGGCATCTTCTTTCGTCACGCCTTGTAAATCAGACAGGTTTAGTTGGAGTTGAACCTGAAACTGAAACTACTACCATGTTAAATGGTGTGTGGTGACCTTCCCACCTTCCTTTGGAATAATCCCCTAAGTGGCTGCTAACAATCCTCATTTATCTCTTCCTCCACCTCTCTGTCAGTTCAGCTTGGAGTGCTTTGGCCCGCTTTCCTTTTCATCCCGATTTGGAAAAAATACTAAGGCATACAATGTAAATCTCTTCTGCAAGATAGAAGCCAAAATAAGCAGTGATGCCACACTGAGGTTTTCTAATTTAACTTTCATCAGATGCCAAAATGCACAAGGGACTGTACAAAGCATAGCATTAACCCCAGTCACTAGCTACAGGAGAGTGCGGAGGCCAGGAAAACCCAGGAAATATTTCGCTCAGACCCCAACCCGACAGCTGAGAGGAGGTTAATCTGAAGAACCGCCATGGCTCCCTTCTGCACGGTGGAAGTGCAAGTTTCTGATGACAGTCCTTTTTTTTTCAACCTCTGGTTTTTCAAGTTAGGAAACAGCAAATGGAGAATTCAGGTGATTGGCCTCAAACCTCCGGCTGGGTGGGGCAGACACAACCTTGCTTGACCTGGGCAGTGCCCGCTCCCTGGAGTGAGGCACAGGAGAGACCGTGAAGGAATGGGGAAGGCTAAGGGTGGACCATGTTGTCTATGTGACTTCCCTGGCATGACTGCTGTGTGTGGGCAATGCCACGGGGTGTTTACGCTCCCTGCACCCTCACCTTTCCTTATTGTTAGAGAGGGCAGACTATGCCAGTCCAAGGAATTATTTGTCACTGGTTTTGCTCTTTTTCCAGAGTTCCCCACTAGGTGAAGCAACGCTTGTCATCTCTCAAAAAGACAACCAACCCACTCACCCACCACCCTTTGGTCTCTTCCCATTGCTCTTTAGAGAAGGGAAAGGCAAAGCCACTTAGCATGGCCTACAAGGCTCTGCGGTCCCTTTAGCCTCTCCAGCAACTCCCCGACTTGTCTTTCCTCCCCGACGGGCCTGTTTTCAGTCCCTGAGCTCCGGCCTGCCCCAGGGCTTTTGTTTTTTCATTAAAAAAAAATTTATTAAGGTATTATATGTGTACATAGCTTATCATTCCCCCCCACACTCCCCTTCATGCCCTCCCTTCCCAGAGTTCTGTGTTCGTTGGTTGTACTTATATGTATGCATACCAGTCCTTCGGTTGTTCTCTTATCTCCCCCCAGGTCTCCTTCCCCTCCCCGCTGTCATTTGACGGTCTGCTTGTTTTATGGTGACTATCTCAGGACCACACGAATAGAATCCGCTCCTCCTCTAGTTCACACACACACACACACACACACACACACACACACACACCCCGGTCCCACCGCTTCCCCGGGGCACATGGCTCTCCCAGGGCACACGTCTCCCCCGGGGCACATGGTTCTCCCGGGACACATGGTCCCCCTGGGGCACCCGGCTCACCCAGGGCACACGGCCCCCTGGGGTACACGGCTCTCCCGGGACACCCGGTCCCCTGGTTGCCCCAGGGCTTTTGTACATGCTATTCTCTCTGCCAGCTTTCCTCTTCTGCCCTCTTCGCCTGTGCAGGCCAGCATCTTTGCCAACACGCCATCTCGTTCTGGTACTCCAGTGGTTACTCTTTCTAAGCACTCAATGTGCTGTATTTACTAAACCGTCAGTTACTGGGGCATAAGCTTCCTGACTGAGAGGGGCTGTCAGCACATTTTTAAAATAAAACTCTAAAAAATGTTTTGTATTGATTTCAGAGAGAGGAAGGGAGAGGGAGAGATAGAAACATCAATATGATGAGAGGAAATCATTGATCGGCTACTTCCTGCACACCCCCAGCTGGGGATTGAGCACAAAACCCAGGCACGTGCCCTGACCGGGAATTGAACCATGACCTCCAGGTTCATAGGTCAATGCTCAACCACTGAATCACACTGGCCAGGCTGTATGTTGAGCCAGGATGTGGAAGATAGTTCTGGACTGTCTTAACTTGCAGGTGAACTCAAATATTCCTCCACACATCCTGATCCCAAAAGGATCTGCTCATGGCCATCCACCTATCACCTTCCCATTGTGCAAGCCCTGGGGTTCATCTCTTCAGAGCAGACCAACTGTCAGTGCCAAGGGTTAACAGCCAGGACTCCTCATGAGTGACCACCAGCCAGACCACTCGGGTCACTCAGCCCACTGGCTGCCGAGGCTCATTCCTTCGTGAGAGGCTCTGCCTGGAGGAGCCCTGTGTACACTGGTAGGAGCTGTGGCTCTGTTGGGTATATTGGGTTTCTGTCCCCTTTCAAAGTTGGGACCAAAATCCTAAGGGCACTCTTTCCTGTGGTCTCCGCCACAGTGCCTGAGCCATACCTTCCGGAGCCACAGACACAGCTAACTCGAATGGCGGCCCTTTTGAGAGGTGCCCAGAGCTTTAATCCATTTCAATAATATTTTTGTCTTCTCAAGCACGGCTTGCTGTTCTGATTCTCATTCCCACACGTGCCCTTTCTTTTCTTTTTTCTTTTTTTAAACCAAGATTTAATGCACATTTATTCTTTTTTTTAATATCACAGTTTCATGGTTTTTTAAAAATAAATATATTTTATTGATATTTTACAGAGAGGAAGGGAGACAGATAGAGAGCTAGAAACGTCAATGAGAGAGAAACATCGACCAGCTGTCTCTTGCACACCCCCTACTGGGGATGTGCCCGCAACCAATGTACATCCCCCTGGCCGGAATCGAACCCGGGACCTTTCAGTCCGCAGACCGACGCTCTACCACTGAGCCAAACCGGTTTCGGCAGCACATTTATTCTTAACTGGTGGAACATATAGTATAAAGATTCCATACTGAATAGATGATATTCATTAAGGAAAAAAAGGAGGCATTTACATCAAGTTTTAGCTACATTGTTTGAAATACAAATATGCAGATTTTACCACTGAAAAAATATCAGTCGTGTTTCTTCATCAGGAACTTCAACTGAACCTAGAACATTCTCACACCTGATTGGAAGGAAAACAAAACAAAAACCCAGGAAAAAAAACCCTGTAAGTTGATTGGCTGCTGAGACAGCAAGATGTGGCCTTTCTTTACCAGGAGGCACTGTGCCAGGTGGGGACAACACTCTCCCAGGCTCCCCAAATCCCTACCAATGCTTGCACTTCCTTCCCATCCTTATGGGTTGGGTAGGCTTGCCTCTTACCAATGAACTTCTGTGACAACACGAGTCTTATCTGACCAAATGGCCCCCCAAACCTTACGGCAGTGCCCGGGCCTTGAGTTTTCTGTGGGGTCCTTTCCCATTTCCCCCTGGCAGATGTTCCCACAAACTCTGCAGAGTCCTGCAGCAGAGGCCAGTCCCATGTTAACACATGTCGTCAGTACAACGGACTCCTTTTACTGACGTGGGGAAGGGAGGGCGGAGGTAGGTCTTGGGCTACCATCCCATGACATATTGTGGGTCGCCCTTAAATCCCTCATAAAATAGGTTCATGAAGATTATTAAATACTTCTGTTCTGACTTTGCCCTGAGATGGCAAGTGAAAGGCACACCATTTCTCTGCTCCATAGTAGTTCCCACTAGACTCTTCTAAGTACTTCCTGCTCATTCCTGGAATTTCACTTCTTGAGGTTCCCTCAGCAGCCAATGCAAGTGCTGAGCGGGGAGCCTTGGGGAAGCACTTCAAAAGCTCATCGTTGCCTCTTCCACGTGAAGGCAAATTGATCTTCCTTATCAGAAGCCTGGGCTTGTCAGTCTTTCCACGAATCTCCTTGAAGGTGAAGCACCTTGGCAGAAACACTTTTGCAAAAGCATCGGATCAAAACAATACCACTCTTAAATGACAACAGGCTTAATTAAATATGGCCACAGTTAAAGATCTGGTGAGAGTTCACATACACACTCAAAATGTAGCAACTGACTGAGTTATCTATTCCAATCTCCGACAGCTTGGCCCCACAAAGTTCTTTACTCAAAATCCTTTTTCATTTTTAAAAAATTTTATTGATCATATTATTACAGATGTCCCCCCCCCCCCCCCACCATAGCTCCTTTCTACCCGGTTCCCACCCCACCCCATGCCCTTACCATCTCCCCCCTCCCCCACTGTCCTCATCCACAGGTGTAAGATTTTTGTCCAATCACTTCCCTCTTTTCAGCAAGCCTTCTGCAACTTCCTCAAACCCTCTACAGCTCTCACGGATGGCCCCGCTTTGGTTCTATCTTCCCTTTCTTATTTTGAAACAATTATTTCACTTCAGGATAAAATTACTTTTTTTTCTTTTACCAAAAAATACATCTTCTTTATATTTTTCCTTATGTCAACATAAGATACATCACCCAAACCTGTAGAGGATTTTTTTTTTTTGCCAGAGTGTATTTGAGTTAAACAGATGACACATTGCCTACCGCAAGATCTCTGATGTTTCAGAGAATAAATTTTACAGCCTCTTTTGTGCATTTGAAATTAAGGAAGGGACTGAAACCTCGGTTATTGGATTACAGGATGGCTAACAAGATTATGTACTTTCTTGAGGGTGGTTACCCTTATTCCAAAGGTGTGTTAACCTAGATACACAGAGACAATGGACAGGACTTGCTTAAGGCAAAGATAAACCTTTTAATAAAGGCCTTAAGTGCCTGGGGTGGGACTCCCCACTATGACCCGCCAGTTTGGAATTTATGACCAGATCTGTGGCCACTTCCCATAGGGGCGCCTTTGCCTCCACAACACTCCCTTGACAAATTCCACCTGTTTTTTTTCCTACCTGCTTTTACTGAAAACACACGTCCTACTTTCTATATACAGGGTGGAGCAAGAGTAGGCTTAGAGTTGCTCATGTAGAGAATAAATAATAATATAAGAATAAACTGTGTTTCATGTACTCACAACTATAAACATACTTTCCTCTCACCTCTGTATGGTCTTTTTTTTTTTTTTTGGTGCATCATTATGTTTAGTAGTTTTGTAAAAAAAACCTTAGCTCTTTTACAAATCCACTTGGCAAGTGAACACTTGCATACAGCAGTATGCATTTTTAAAAGGCCTTTCTCCTTTAGTGCCTGTGGGCGATGGTTTGGTTAACTCCTGGGTGTTTACATTTCAAGGATCTGATAAGGCTTAAAACTTGAAGTGATAAAGGAAGAATGTAAACTTTCTCCTAGGTGTTTTGGAGTAATTCTATTTAAAAATGTTCTTTGCGTGGCACTGCACGGGGCACTTAATCTGTTTCTGTTTCCCCGTCCATCACTGGAACACCCTCCCCTTCTCTCTCCTCACTTTCCCATGGATTCCACCGCTTAGGGTCCCAGTCAGCCTGTCCCAGGCAGAGCCTCAGTGGGCCTTAATCCACAGCAGCGTGTGTGGATTTAGCTTTCTATCTTGTTCTCCCAGCTTGTCTGCAGCCTCCTCTTAGCCCCCTCCTGCTCCCGCATACACTCTCTCTAACTGCAGTCTCACCCTCCAGCTGGGCTTTGTGATCAGCTGACCTGTCCACCGGAGAGGCCGCTGCACTACCGTGCCATTCCCTCCTCGGCCACAGGGGGTTATGCTCAGTTTCTCAAACAAGCCCATTAAGTCAGCGGGCATTTTCAGGGGATCCCCATACTCCGGCGACCGTCTATCCACGTCTAACATATTGACCACCCCTCCCCACGCAGACCTAGAGGCCAACGCAGGACCTCCCCCAGCGTGTCTCTCTCTCCAAGACCCATTTCTTTGGTCTCCTGGGTGACTCAGCCATTGGTAGGTCACAAGTTTCTCAGGGGCTTTCCAGGTGTAATCTGAAACTGGCCCCTATACGCGGAGGTCAAGGAGAGACGGAAGAAAGAGGCAGAGCATTCCAGATTGGCAGAAGGCAAATTTAATAAGCAAGGGAACTTTTTTTCCAGCTGTCTTGGGCTGGGGGCAGTATGAGTCGTTTCCGCTGCCTGCCTACCAAAGTTTAAAAGTTCATATGGAGACCCTAACTGGGTTTAGTCATGCACCTAGGGGGCGTTACCTGGGGCCAGTCACGTACTGCAGTCCAGATGGTCTTAACATTCCATTTTTATCTCAAGACTGTGTCCTTGGGGCAGCTTGTGGGTGTTTACGAGGTGTTGAGTGCTGGAGTGGTTTCAACCTGAAATAATGATATTACCTGTATGCTAGCGGGTTGTGGAAGGAAATGAGATAGTTTAGGTAAAACGCTCAGCCTCGTCCTGGCCCTATGAATGTTATCATTTATTGTGAGTCCTATTAATTAATTAATTCATTCATTCATTCAACTCATTCTGAGTAAGCAGCTACTATGTACCAGGTGCTGGTATCAACATGGGTGAACCATATGAGGGTGAACAGGTTCATTGCCTACCTTCAAGGAGTGGCCAGTCCAGTCTCCTGTTTAGTATACACTGAAGTATAGGGTGTCTCAAAAAATCTATACTAGTACACACACTTTGAATACTTATAAAGGCAGGGTTTATTAGAATACATTTCATTTTCAAAACGGATCCATCAGCTGTTACAGTGTCCATACATTTTTGGGACACCCTGTATAAGGAATAATCCCCCTCTTAATTCTCTCCCAAAGGTATGGGCTTTCAAGTAAACAAAATGTAATTAATGATTTAGTCATTAAATGTACAACACGGAGATAAATTCACACGTCTAGAGGAAATTTTCTGCTGACATGAATTTTGACAAGCCCAGGTTACTGTTGGGCAATATTCTTTTTCTGAAATTGACTGTAAATACATTTAGTCACATGTGATATATATGTTATATGTAGAATGTTACCATGTAGTAGGCTATATGATAAACATTACAAATATGTAATTAATTTATTTCTTACAACTATCTTCTAAACCAAACTTTGTTATTCCTGTTTTACTCTGATGCTCAGAGTGTTTGAGAAATTTTCCTTAAGTCACTTAAAAAGCAGCTGCATGACCCGGATTCAAGGAACTCTACTCGACTCAAATGCTTATTCTTTTATTAACCGCACTATGATGCTTTCTTTTGTTAATTTTCTGCTTGGTTGGGCCAAGGACTGGACAGCCATCCCCTCACCCTCCCCCACCACTCAAACTCATCACACCGTGTTGTACCTGCTTGGTGGTCTTTTCCATTAGAATAGGGCAGTGGTTGGCAGACTCATTAGTCAACAGAGCCAAATATCAACAGTACAACGGTTGAAATTTCTTTTGAGAGCCAACTTTTTAAAACTTAAACTATATAGGTAGGTACATTGTTATTAACTTAATTAGGGTACTCCCAAGCTGGCCTTTGCTAAAAACTCAAGGGGCCAAAGAGCCACATGTGTCTCTCGAGCTGTGGTTTGCTGACCTCTGGACTAGGACATTCTTTTTTTTTTAAAAAAAATATATTTTATTGATATTTTACAGAGAGAAAGGGAGAGAGATAGAGAGCTAGAAACGTCGATGAGAGAGAAACATTGACCAGCTGCCTCTTGCCCGCAACCAATGTACATGCCCTTGACCGGAATCGAACCCGGGACCTTTCAGTCCGCAGACCAACGCTTTACCACTAAGCCAAACCGGTTTCGGCATGGACTAGGACATTCTTGAGGGTAGATACAGTCTGTTGTTCACCACTATACTCCCATTGTGAGAACAAATAAAAATAAGTTTTGTTATTTATCACTGCTTAACAAAACTACCCTAAAGATTAGTGGCTTAAAAGATCAAATCACAGTTCAGTGGACTGACTGGACTTAGCTGTATGGTTCCCTTTGTGGGGTCTCTCATGCAGTTGTTGTCAGGTGGTGGCTGGGGCTGGTGTTGTTTGAACACCCGAGATGATTTCTCTATCACGTAGCTGGCCCAAGGCCCTCGGGTGGCTGAAACAGCTGAAGAGTGGCTGGACATCTATCCCCACGTAGTTTTCCACGTGGCTGCCTTGGCTTCTCCACAGCATGAGGAACTTCTTACATAGTGTCTGACTTGCCCCTGAGTGACTTCCCCAGAGATTGGGGTGGAAGCTGCCAGGCTTTTTACGACCTGGGCCCGGAAGTTACTCAGGATCACATCTGCCAGAGTCCATTGTGAGTCACGGCGCCAGTTGAGAGTCAGCAGGGGAGGCAGCTTCGTCAGGGCATCACTCATTGGGGACCATCCTGGGAGACTAGCTCTCACTGAGGGGAGAGGGCAATCTGCGGAGGGAAAGCTCCGAGGAGGCGCTGTACATGGGGACTCTCAGAGGAAGAGGAGTTTGCCAAGTGAAGAGAGGGGGTGGAAGATGGAGGATGAGGGAGGAAATCGTCTTCCAGGCAGAGGGAACCGGCTGTGCAAAAAGTTGGGGATAAGAAGAGGGGTTGAGGGGATGATGCGCATGGTGTGGTCAGGTTCTACCGTTTATTGCCGGATAATTTGGATGATATTTAACCTTTCTGCTTCTCGGTTTCCTCATCTGTAAAATGGAGAGCGTCAGTTATTTTTTAGTAGCATTGTAAAAATTAAATTAGTTAATGCTTGAAGAGTTCTTTAGAACAATATCTGGTACCTAGCAAACAATAAGTGTTGATGATTGTTAGTATTATACAGAAAAACCTGGGTAGTTACTATGGCTGGAACATAGGACTTTGGATGGGAAAGCGTAGGATGGATGGGGAAGCGTAAGACATGTGTGTGGAACAGTAAGCAGGGGCCAGAGCATGACTTTGAAAGTTATACAAAGGTGTTTGGATTTGGTCCTAGAGTAAAGGAAGAGATGTGGCGGATTTAAGGAGGAAAGAGTTGACCAGATTTGGGATTTCAGGAAGATCTCTATATTGGAGGTCCCCAACGTGGGGAATAATTGGGAGAGGAGAAAAACTAGACATAGAGATCGATTGGAAGCTGTTGTGGTCCAAGAGAGGGACACAGTGGCCTGGCCTAAGGTTATGGGAATGGGAATGGAGAGAAGACATGGATGGCACTGCTCAAGGCCCCAGTGCTGGTTAGTGACAGAGCAGGGACTGGAGCTGCTGACTAATTACACAGGAATTTCCTGCCAGGAAATTAACCTTTTTTCCCCACTTGTTTATTTAGGCGCAGTTTAATATGTGCTATTTGATGGAGACAGATAAGTAGTTACAAGTAACTGGGCAGGTATGGTCTCCCTTTTCATTGCTTATGCTGGCAATTGCTAATAACAGGTACACTCCCATAAATCACTGCTCCCAAAAGATACTGAGCAAGGTGAGCGATTTTCTTTGAAGGAGAGTTTTTTGTTGTTGCTGATTTTTTTGTTTTTGTTTTTTTTTTTGTTTTTGTTTTCCAGCTCTGCTGGAAGGGTCACACCCCATCAATCATACCTGCCTCATCTATTTTCCTTCGGGTCACACTGGGAGTGTTTTTGCCTTTTCTGGTTTATTAGGCATGTAAAACACCAGTAAGATCTGGTTGGCTACTCTGTTGTTGGTGCACCCTTTGCTTTTCAAGTTGTGTTTCTCAAACATTCTCTGTAGACACAGGTTGGTCATGGAGACCACAGTTCTGAGAAGGTCTGGGAATAGCTGGGAACAGGGTATATAGCTGCTACCTGGGGGTGTGGGCTTTTGAGACATTTGAGGCAACAAGGGTGGCTGCTGGGACTGTGGGCAAAGAATGAGCTTGGCGGTGTTGTCATCCGCTGAAATAGGAGACCGTGAAGGTCTAAGATTATGTTCTAAATGAACCCTGGCAGGATCCACTCTAATCTCTTCTCTTGTCCTTCAACACCCCATGCTTGTTCCTAATTCCATACGGGATGAGAGAGTCCTATGTCAATTGAGTCCTACAAGTTCTTCAAGGCTCAGGTCTCACCTCTGAGGGAGCCTCTCTTCACTCTCCCAGCCCTGCGGGTCATGCCCACTCTCACCTCCGACCTTTGAAGAGGAAGAGTAGGCACCATATAACTCAGCACTTACTCACCTGCTGTGTATATTGTTCTCCCAACAGGATGCTACCCTTAGCATCTTCTTTTCTGGAAATCCTCTGAGTGATGAGTCCTCCTTTGCTCCCACAACACCTGTCAGATTTTTTTGGGCCACCTCTGTTGATTGACAGATCCAGAAATGTGGAAGATCTAAGGTTAGCCCTAATTTATAGATTGGGAAGGTTAGGAGGAAAGGGTTTAAGTCACCTGCACAAGGTTGTGAAGGTTGGCACTTAACCAGGAACTAAGCAGGAATGGTCCCCAGTTAACCATTTCACATATGTTTGTTGTTGATTCTTTCCAACAAGCCTAGGAGATAGGGCCTATTGTCCAAACTTCACTGCCAAGGAAACGGAAGCTTACACTTGGTAGATAACTCCACAGGAAGCTTACACTTCAAGCTTATACTTTGTAAATAACTCCACAGCACGTATGTGCCAAACCCACCCAGAACATTTCCTTTTCAGCACTTCCCACGTTGCAGCACCTGCTTACCCACTTGTTTCCTCTACTTACACTATTACCTTTTCCAAGGGTGAGGGCCATGCTTTTGGTTTTATTTTCATCTTGGTCACCCTCCAGGGCCTAGCATAGAACCCAATGCCTAGCTGATGCTCAATAAATGATTGTTAACTAAGTGTTACATGGATAAAAAGCCAACGATAAAGCTCACTTTGGTTCCTGGCAGCACTGCCTCCCTGCGAATCCTAGGCTGGCCTGTCCCCTCTCCGAGGGGAATCTCCTAGGAGCCTCTACTCCTCTCAGAGTGATGGTATCCTTCAGACACCTGTGTGAGGAGAAGTCTTACCTCCCAGCTTTGAAAGCCCTGTGGGAGGAGGTTGGAGGCCAGGTGATCAAACAGATCTGCTGCCCTGGGGGGTGGGTGGGGGTGGAGGGAGGGCAGGGAGCCTTCAGACCTGCTGCTGCGCTGGGCCTCCCTTCTAGCTTTCCTCTGGGCACAGATTTAGTGTCCACAGAAACCCTGAGAGAGTAATCATCAACCTCAACCTACGGTGGTGCTGAAGAGCCCAGTCTCTGGTCAGGGGATCGGGGCTGGTCCTGGCTCTTCCCCTGGCCACGTTTGTGGCCTTGAGCCCATTATTTAACTTTGTGAAGCCTCAGTTTCCTCCCTGTAAAGTGTGGATACAATTGATGTCCACTTCACGGGGCTGTTGCGAGGATTACCTGAGGAAAGGTGTGCGTGGCTTTCTCACAGCCCAGTGGATGGCAGCCATGGCTATTGGCCATTGAAAGGATAGCGGCCCTGGCTGGTTTGGCTCAGTGGATAGAGCATCAGCCTGTGGACTCAAAGGTCCCAGGTTCAATTCTGGTCAAGGGCACATACCCGGGTTGTGTGCTCGATCCCCAGTTGGGGGCATGCAGGAGGCAGCCGATCAATGATTTTTTCTCATCATTGATGTTTCTCTCTCTCTCTCTCTCTCTCTCTCTCTCTCTCTCTCTCTCTCTTTCTCTCTCATTCCCTTCCTCTCTGAAATAAATTTAAAATGTATTAAAAAAAAAAGAAAGGCTGGAGACAGAATCATGAAAGAGCAGCAATAATACAACATTGGGCACTGCAGGGTGCTCTGCCCATCACTCTTCAAACACCCATCTCAGGCCCCTGGTTCCCTCCTCAAAGGACCTGCCCAAGGCAACAAGAGGCAAACAGTTGGGGTGTATTTTGCAGTTCTCTCCATTTTCCGTCTCTGGCTTTCTGGCGCAGCATCTCCCCTGTTCCTATGTGAGGGCCAGGCTCCCAGGTGGACCTCCCCGACAGAGCTCATGCCAAAGGTCGGCTCTCGCTTCTCCAGAGATGGGGGTAGACTTGAACATGTCTTACAACAAGGAACCCCCCTCACAAAGTGCCCTCCACCTGAGCTGGGGTGTTTGCAATGCAAATTATCTTATCTCACTCAGAGAAGGGGTCCGGGCACATCTCTGGTGTTCGGACTGCATTGCTGCCCTCTGAGGAGTCGCAGGCTGCCAAGTCAGTGCTTACTACTCAGGTGTAGGTTGAGCCAATGTGTGCAGGAATGGAAGGCAACCCTCAGAGGACAGCAGGGGTTAAGTGCTCTCTTTGTGGTGTCTGATCTAAACTTACTCTTCAGGTTGTCAGTCTCTCCTACTGTGAAACATGTCCTGCTTTATCTGTCCAAGAGAAATTGCCCTCTTTCTTTTGAATTCCATTTATCTCCTTCTTTGCACTTGACTCACTGTGTGGTAATCATGTGCTTATATGTCTGTTTCTCCTGTTAGACGGTGAGGACCTTAAGGACAGGACCTACTACTATACTTCCATCCCTAACTCCAGAGCCCGGTCCCAGGTGGGATGATAAGTGTTGAATGAATGAACCAGATGGCTAACCCGGATGTCTGTTGCTTTACATGACAGTATGAGTGTACGTGTGCAGGAGTCCCTCTTACCCGTGTTGTTACTCCCAGCAGTTTCAGTTCCCGCAGTCAACGGCAGTCTGGAAATATTAAATAAAAAATTCCAGAAGTAAGCAATTCATCAGCTTTAGGTTGTGCACTGTTTTGAGTACTGGGCTGAAAACTGGCGCCTTTCCCTGCCGTCCCACCCTGGGGGGTGAATCATGCCTTCGTCCAGTGTCTGTGCTGCCTGCCCCACCCTCTTAGTCACTTTAGTCGCCATCTCGGTTATCAAACCGACTGTCTAGGTATCACAGTGCTTGGGTTCAAGTCACCCGTATTTTATTTAATAGTGGCCCCAAAGTGCAAGAGCAGTGATGCTGGCAATGCGCCAAAGAGAAGCCATAAAGTGCTTCCTTTAAGTGAAAAGTTATGTACATATAGGGAAAACAATCTCTCTCTCTCTCTCTCTCTCTCTCTCTCTCTCTCTCTCTTCCTCCCTCCATATACATATAAATTCTTTATAGGGTTCGGTACTCTCAGAGGATTCAGGCATCCACTGGAGGTTTTGAAATGAATTCCCCATAAATAAGGTGGAACTACTGTGTGTGTGTGTGTGTGTGTGTGTGTGTGTGTGTGTGTGTGGTGTGTGTTTAAATTTGTTTATCTTGATGACTCCCTTCACTCAGAGCTAAATAAGAGATCGGTCAGTTCAGGGTGTACCTTAGCCAAGTGCCTTATGTAGGGTCACTTAGTCAGCCACTCCTTTTGTTTGAGTCCTGATCGATGCTACATGACCAGAGGACAGTGAAGGTGGGCAGAGGCCTTCTGTCCCACATGGTCACGGCATGCCTCCGTGGCAGATGGTAACACAGTGGGACTTGATTTTCCTATGTGTTTATGTATTAATTCTGTTTTTATGCTTATTCCTTTTGCAGACTATCTTAACATCTGGGGGACTTATTTTATAACTTGAATCTGTAAAGCAGATTTCTCAACTTCTAGTGAGTTGAAGAAATTTGATAATCTCAGAAAGATATGAAAAATTTCTCCTGAAAACTATAGAACCGTTCACTCATGAACTTTCTGTGGTGTTGGGAGTGTAGAAGCCTCCTTTTGTATAGAGATCATTGTGTTGTAAGACTAGTTCAATGTTCTCACACAGTAGGTGCTTTATATAAACCATATTTCTGAATCCAGCTGAGTAAGGATACTTGCCAATAGAAACAATCTTGCAAAAGATGGACAAGTGGACGAACCTGGCAACATGAACATTATAAAGAAGACACCTGCAGGTTACCACAGGAAACCAAGCCTTGCATTTCCTGCCATGCCTGCCTTACTAACACTTGTATATTTACAGGACAGACTCATGCTTTGGTGTAGGTCTGGTTTCCACTGAAGTGCCCAGGGTTAATCCATTTAACCTTAACTGCCTTACGTTTCTTGCCATTAATGTGCTTATCAGCTTCTTCCTGGGAGGGGAAAACGATTGAGATAATGGGCATAAAGCATGTCGTGCGGTGCCTGGAATAAGAAGGTGCCCAACAGATGTTAGCTCAGCACAGAAAGAGACGAAAGAGCAGATTAGACATGGGAAGCTGTTCAGTGGACAGAGGAAATGTGGGGAAGGGTAGGGAATTAGTGGAGTAGGGAAGGGGGCAGGAGGAGACCCAGGACTGAGGGCATCACCTCTGGCTCCTTTTGGACTAGCGTGGCCTTGATTGCTAGAAGTCCTGACGATTGCTGAAACCAGTTTGGCTCAGTGGATAGAGCGTCGGCTTGCAGACTGAAGAGTCCCGGGTTCGATTCCGGTCAAGGGCATGTACCTTGGTTGCGGGCATATCCCCAGTGGGGGGTGTGCAAGAGGCAGCTGATCGACGTTTCTCTCTCATCGATGTTTCTAACTATCTCTCCCCTTTCCTCTCTGTAAAAAATCAATAAAAATATATTTAAAAAAAAGAAGTCCTGACAATTTTACAGATGAGCTGGAACCCGAGAAACCAGGTAAAGTCCCTTTCTGATACCAAATAAAGATACAGCCATTTGACAGTTCTGCTCTGCATCTTAGGACGTGTACAAATACGAGAGCATCACCAAACATGAATCATGGAAAGTGAGCTGTGAATGGAGACACTTGCTAAGAGATGCCAGCCTGGCCCCAGAGAAGTCTGTCAGCTCTTTTCACTTGGGAGAGAGGAATTATGGGAGGAGCTGCAGCCCCTGCCAACCCTAAATGTCTAAAACGCAGACTGTGTAAGGCTGAGGGCAACACCAGCTGCAGATAAGCTCAGCGGGGCGAGGCTGGTGGGGAGGCCATGCAAGGTCCCCAGGAAGCACGGGGAGAGCACAGCCTCTAACGTCCCTGCAAAGTCACAGAGCCAGGGATGCGGGGAGAGTGGCCTGGCTCTGGAGTCAGGGATGGGGCTGTGCGGGCACTGGGCCACTTTCTGGAAGTTAACAGTATGCAGGCCACATAGCTCACCGAGCTTCCGTTTCTCACCTGTAAAATAAGGATAGCAACTGCTTGGAAGAGTTTCTGTAAATATATATATATACAAGACAAAGAAACACAAGTGTAAAAACCCTGGATGTCCATTGTCATGGAAAAAAAAGTAAACTGGCTGGATTAGTCTGCAGGGCGGCCGTAACAAAATATCATAGGCTGGGTGGCTTAACCAACAGAAATTTATATTCTCTCTGTTCTGGAGGCTGGGAGTCTGAGATCAAGATGTTGGTAAGGTAGTTTCATTCTGAGACCTGTCTTCTTGCCTCACAGTGTGCTCAGATGACCTTAAAATTTTTTTTAAATTAATTTTTTACAGAAGGGAAGGGCGAGGTATAGAGAGTTAGAAACATGGATGAAAGAGAAACATGGATCAGCTGCCTCCTGCACACCACCCACTGGGGATGTGCCCGCAACCAAGGTGCATGCCATTGACCAGAATCAAACCTGGGACCCTTCAGTCCGCAGGCCTATGCTCTATCCACTGGCCAAACCAGTTAGGCCAAATGACCTCTTAAAAAAAAAAAAAAAAAAAATATATATATATATATATATATATATATATATATATAAAATTTCAGAGAGGTAGGGAGAGGGAGAGAGAGATAGAAACATCAATGATGAGAGGGAATCATTGATGGGCTGCCTCCTGCACAACTCCCACTAGGGATCGAGCCCGAAACCTGGGCATGTGCCCTGACTGGGAATTGAACCCTGAACTCCTGGTTCATAGGTTGAAGCTCAACCCCTGAGCCACGCCGGCTGGGCCAGATGACCTCTTTTTGGTGGAGAGAGAGAGTTGTGGTGTTTCTTCTTATAAGGGCACCAATCCCACACGAGGGCCCCAAACTCATGATCTCACCTAGCTCTGTTTCCCAAAGACCCCTTCCCCAAACCTCATTGCATTTTAGAGTTAGGTCTTCAACATGTGCATTTTGAGGGGACACAGATATCCAGTCCATAACACTGGTGAAAAAGAAACCATTGCTCCTTATGAGTATTCCATCGTGTGTTTTAGCAAGAGAGAGAGAAACAAATCTGTGGTAGTAAGCTTTAAGTAAAACACCAGCGAAGGGTAAGGCTTACCTCTAGGCTGACCCTGCTTCTCTCAGCCAGGCCTTGGTTGGTCTCCCCCTGCTGTAGCTTGTATATCACCTGTGGGGGCATCCCTTTAAAGCCGAGAGCCAGGGAAAAGCTGGTCTACACTGGCAAATACAATACCACAGGATATAGGTCGATGATGGTTACTGTTAGGGTCGCTGAAGGAGGAACGCACGTACCAGGCCAAAAGTGGTAAGGGATTATACATTTATTAGGCCATCTGGATACCAGATGGACTGAGCCCCCCAAATGGCGTCAGCACCCAGGGAAGGGGAAGTCAGAGGACTCCAGGCAGGCTTTTTCTGGGTAGAGAATTCTCTGGGCAGGCCCAGAGGGGAAGAGTAATGGTCTTAGCAAGTGGAATGCGGTCTAAGCAAAAGGGAATGTCGGTCATAAAGTGGTCTAAAGGTCAGCTCCCAGGGGAGGGAGCATTGATTCAATTATCTAACAGTTCCCACCCTTTATCCCACCATGGATACCTTTGAGAATCTGATAAAGCTACGGACATTTCCTCAAGGACAGTGCACACACATTTCTGACAATGGAGAAGGGTTCTCAATGTGAAACCCATCTTTGGATCCCTGGTGTGTGGTGTGTGTGTGTGTGTGTGTGTGTGTGTGTGTGTGTGTGTTTGTGGTCCATGGACCTCAGGTTAGGGGTCCATGCACTACAGAAAATAGAGAACGTTGGTGGTTCTTGAGAATATCAATGAAGTTTCTTCCATTTCTGTGGGTTGGAGTAATAATACAGGATTTTAAAAAATACATGATATAGATAGGGGATCAACCGAAGGACTGGTATGCATACATAAAAGTACAACCAATGGACATAGAACTCTGGGGAGGGAGGGCATATATGGGGGGGGGCAATGGTAAGCTATGTACACATAATACCTTAATAAATTAAAAAAAATTAAAATGAAGTATCTAAAGGAGAATATATTATATGTGCATTATATAAAGAAAAAAATACATGATATAAAAGGGTTTGCTATCCAAATTTGTTATCCTTAAATAAGTCATGAAGAGGGAATTAGGGTGATGTAGCATCTAGATGCCTGCAATATGAGTCTGAAGACCTGGCTTCTCATCTTGACTCCCTCGTTAAGTAGATTTGGGACCTAAGACACGTCCCTTGGACTTTCTGAACGTAAGTCCTCTCATTGGTCAAGCTATTCCCACCTAGAGCTACTATTTACTGATGCTTTCTCAAAGGCCAGAGACACTATGCTGAGTGTTCCCCTCACCCCCAAATATTATTAATGAGTAGTTCAACACTGCAAACATATATATGTGTATCTATATTCTAGATCTAGTTCTCTGTCGCGCGCGCACACACACACATGCACACACACACACACACACACACACACACACACACACACACAACTGTTATTCTGTGGGAATAGATCCATACTTCTTCACAGTGGGAAAATAAAATGCCCATGGGTCTCAGTTCAGGAGTTCTTTGTCAGAGATCTAGGACAAGCCTTGGTTATGGGAAACTGGTAGTCATACCAGGAAATATCTGGGGCCCTCACCTTCTGCAAGACGAAGGTGGCACAATCTCCCACGTTCCTTAAAATAGTCTTTTCTCAATACTCACCTTTGTCAGTGCCTATTTACACTGTTCCCTCCCAAGGTCACACCCATCAGTTTCTTGAAAAGATGTTTCCAGCAGTGGTGGTTTGGGGTAGCACAGGGAAATAAGGAAATGGCTGGCAGGCGAGCGGCAGGCCCAATAGCACACTGTTCTGCTCTCCACCTGCCCCTACTGGTGGCAGCCCCAGGGTGTGTCCTGAGTGCCAGCCCACAGTCTCTCCACAGGAGTTTCACTCTGGTTTGGGTCCGTGTTGTCCTTGGAATTAGCTAGTTTAATCAGTCTATTTTGTCCACTGGTGCCATTGGCCCCTCTCTGGGACGAGGCCAGAACCAGACTCAGGTGTGGCCTGGGATTGAAAAGCAGCCTGGAGACCCCTCTCATTCCGCCCCTGTGAGACACTAGCCCTTTCGGCCTGTCAACAATGAAATACACTCAGCAATCCAAGGACAGGCAACACAAAGTGACAATCTGCTGGTTTTCCAGCCCCAGAGAGGAGCAAAGGACATGATGATTTATTGATTTGGATGAAGCCCTTTCATTGATTCAGTTACATCTGAAACACTACACATGTCAGGCATGTAGTAGGTGTTTGATTTATTGAGAGAATGTATGAATAGGTCTCCTTAGGTTTTTTACATAAAAAAGGGGAGCTGGCACAAAGTAGACCTCTGATCAATATTTGGTTCTTACACCTGTGCAGGGGTAGGTAAAAGTAGATTTAAAGTTGTTTGCATGGAAAATAATACAATAATTAATAACTGATAATACAAGAATAAACTCTGTTTCGTGTAATCACAACTGTAAACCTATTTTTGCCCACCATTGTATATTTTAAAACCTCAGGCCGTTGGAAAGCCAAATATTTCCCCTATACTCAGAGGAGAATTGACTTCATTTATTGACCTTATTATCTTGGTAGGAATGTTGTTGTTTTCTTGGTTCTACTGTCTCATCAAGATAAGTCAGTTTTCTTCTACGAGTCTCAGCCAAGCCTACCACTCCATGGACAGAGGAGACCCGGGTATTTGGGGAGCTCATTTATTTGAAAATACTTTACTTCACTTTAGAAGTGAAGGTCTCCCATGTCTTCCTAAGTTGAAACTCTAAAGTGTGCCAGTCACTGGGAGTATAAATGTTTTGGTGTTTTGTTTTGTTTTTATGAGAAAATTTTTGTAAGAGTCTATTTGAGTCAAACTGATGACATATGTTAGGGACCAAGATCTCAAATACATCCAGTAGAAATGTTTCATTCCTCTCATTTTATTTGCTTGGAGATCAAGGTTGTGGACTGAAGGCATAGGAAGGAATTCTTTGTCCTATGGTGGGAATCTAAATGAATCATCACTGTGAACAACTGTGGAACACTCGCTGGCCCTTCCCCCTCTCCCCCCAGGCTAAAACCTATGACTTTAAACTTGTGGAAGATGGCACTATAGAGGATAAACAAACAAACAAATAAACAAACACAAAACTAAGATGGAAAAAGCTGTAATCAATACTCCTGAGAGCCAAAACTAGTTTGGCTAAGTGGATAGAGCGTCGGTCTGTGGACTGAAAGGTCCCAGGTTTGATTCTGGTCAAGGGCATGTGCATTGGTTGTGGGCACTTCCCCGGTGAGGGGTGTGCAGGTGGCAGCTGGTCGATGTTTCTCTCTCATCGATGTTTCTGGCTCTCTGTCCCTCTCTCTTCCTCTCTGTAAAAAATAAAAAATATATATTTAAAAAAATACTCCTGTGATATTTTTCCCTTCGGCTAAATGGTGATTGACTTATTCTAAACCACCCAGGGACTGACAGCTTCATGTTAATTTCTGTTTCTGATTGTGTCACCAAACTCCTGTTTCAACATGAGATTATTTCATTCCATCCAACTCAGCCACATTGGTGCAAGTGACTTGACCATGAAATAAGTTCTTTTTTTTAAAAAAAACATATTTTATTGATTTTTTTACAGAGAGGAAGGGAGAGGGACAGAGAGTTAGAAACATCGATGAGAGAGAAACATTGACCAGCTAGCTGCCTCCTGCACACCCTCACTGGGGATGTGCCTGCAACCAAGGTACATGCCCTTGACCGGAACTGAACCTGGGACCTTTCAGTCCACAGGCTGACGTTTTATCCACTGAGCCAAACCAATTTCTCTTCTGAGAACCAGCGAGAAAGCATTTCTATAATTCTGTTGGGGAAAGTTGGTGCTTATAACATCTTATGGGATCATCCCACTTTCAATCTTCATCCCACAATTGATCCCAGTAGCCTTGCAAACATCTCAGAAATTCCAATATTTAGGTCTTTATATTTTTGAAATTGCCTCCTGAACTTTGTGAGTGCCATCAAAACACTGGGTAGTCCACACTATTTTATTTTGGAAATGTGGACATTGAATTTAAATAAGAATTTAGCTATAAGAGCCCCAGTTGTTTATCGATAACACAGATAACAAAAGGATTTTCATTCCAATTATATTCAAAGCCTCAAACTGGAATCTTTCTTGACTCCTTTCCTTTCTTTCAGAATCGGGCCACTGTCACTTCCTACTACCTGTGCGTGCAAGCCCCCCCCCCCCCCCCCCCCCCCCCCAGCCGCCAACCTGCACCTGCTCCAGGCAACCTTCTTCTCTAGTGGAGGCTCACTGGCCACCCTGCCCACCCTCCTGTGCGTTCTCCCCACGGAGAGTGTGACCCTCTGTTAAAATGTAAGTTGGATAATGCTATTCCTCACCGCCAGCGGCTTCCTGTCCCACTCAGAGTGAAGGCCGAAGACCTGACAGTGATTCACTAGGCCGGACTCGGACAGCACCCTCTTCCTTCCCACTTCCTCTCTGACTTCGGCTTTTTCACTCTCTCCCTTGCACCTTCCTCCCTGTCTCTCAGTCCTCCTTGCTGCCCCAGGAACATGCCAAGCACAGGTCCTGGCACTGTGCTCCCTCGGCGTGGGATGCCTTTCCCTCCCTCTCTGCCTCCAGGTCTCTGCCCAACTGTCATCTTCTCCCAGAGGCTTCCCTGCCCCCTCCTCCCACCTCTGCTTAGCATAATGTTATTGTTTTCTTCCCTCCATTGAATGTGGACAGAGGACATGAGGCAGAAACTCTGTCCCTTCACTGTGGGATGCCTACCTTCTGGAAGATTGTGGAGATATCCAGTACACATTCACTGCATGATTAACATCCTCGGCTCAAACCAGGGAGTGAAGTGGGGGGCAAGGCAGGAGTGTGGGTAATCTCAGAGTTCTAAATGTTAACGTAAAAAACCATTGAGCCGAAACCGGTTTGGCTCAGTGGATAGAGTGTCAGCCTGCAGACTCAAGGGTCCCAGGTTCGATTGGGGTCAAGGGTATGTACCTTGGATGCGGGTACATCCCCAATAGGAGGTGTGCAGGAGGCAGCTGATTGATGTTTCTCTCTCATTGATGTTTCTAACTCTCTGTTCCTCTCTGTAAAAAAATCAATGAAATATATTTTAAAAACACACACAACCAAACCTATTGAAACCTGTAAAGAATTTTTGTGAGTTTATTTGAGCGAAACTGTCGACATATGTCGGGAAGCAGAACCTCAATGAATTGAGATAATGCTCCGGAGAATGGCAGTTACATTTATATTTATACATTGTGATCAAAGGAAAGGGATGACTAAAACCGGTTTGGCTCAGTGGATAGAGCATCGGTCTGCGGACTGAAAGGTCCCAGGTTTGATTCCGGTCAAGGGCATGTACCTCGGTTGCGGGCACATCCCCAATGGGAGGTATGCAAGAGGCAGCCAGTCGGTGTTTCTCTCTCATCGATGTTTCTAACTCTCTATCCCTCTCCTTTCCTCTCTGTAAAAAAGCAATAAGATACATTAAAAAAAAAAAAAAAAAGGAAAGGGATGTAGGTGGGTTACATGAAATCCATTGGTGATAGGCTAGGAGGCTGGAGAAAGCAAAGTGGTGCCGGGAGGGAGAGGGTGGGGGGAAAGAAAGAGGGACCCCTAGAATTGGATAAAAAGTAAAATGATAGACACATACTTAGGTGGGTCCAGGAACAATTAACATGATAATGAAGAAATTTGTGGTATCTGACCTGGCACCCAGCACTTTATTTAGGTTGTGCCCCCAAGGGGTCTAGAAAAAGGTAAGTTGCGCTGAAACCTGTTTGGCTCAGTGGAGAGAGCTTCAGCCTGCGGACTGAAAGGTACCAGGTTCGATTCAGTCAAGGGCCTGTACCTTGGTTGCAGGCACATCCCCAGTAGGGGGTGTGCAAGAGGCAGCTGATTAGTGATTCTCTCTCATCGATGTTTCTAACTCTCTATCCGTCTCTCTTCCTCCCTGTAAAAAATCAATAAAATATATTTAAAAAAGGAAAAGGTAAGTTGCAAGTTACCCAGACATTTCAAGGATTATGTTATCATAGATGCAAAGACACAGATAGGCTCAGTTAAGGTAAAGGTTGACCTTGTCGGTGAGGATACCGGCCTAGGAGGTAACTACCCACCTTAACTGCATTTAGTTAAAGTTTAATTTCAGACCATCCTTTGTGGTTACTTCAGGTCTCTGAGTTTGCAAGACCGACATGCAGGCCTCCCCTGAGCTTGCCAGGTCAGCATGTGGCCTCTTTTGTCCACATAAATAGTCAGGTGTCTAACCCACATTTCCAAAATAGCTTCTTATGCCAGGAAAGATTTTGTCAGGCCAGGACCCTCTCATAAAATGGGTCCTTATATGGGACCCTCCAGGAACTGGCTGTGTCACCCTTGTGTTTCCTTAAAATTCTATTCTTAGTGATTAATCTTTTAGTGTTAAGCATCAAACTCTTTAATAGGCACCCCCCCCCAACCCTCTTAAAAAAGCACCAAAGGGTCTTGGGTTCAATTCCCGGTCAGGGCACATACCCAGGTTGTGGGTTCAATCCCCTGTAGGCAACTGTTTGATATTTCTCTCTCACACTGATGTTTCTTTCTCCCTCTATCTCTCTCTTCCCTCTACTGTCTCTGAAAAGCAATGGAAAAATATCCTCAGGTGAGGATAAGGATAAACTCCACCCTCCAAAAAAAATGTAAAGTATAGGGACATTTGGGTAACTGGAAGTGACAAAGGGAAGAGCTAAGAGGCAGCTGTGTGGCTTCCCTGTCTTGATTGTCTTTCTTGTCCAGCCTCCAGGAGCTGCCTTCCTGCCTTCAGTGCCCGAAATCCAAGAGCGAGTGAATGAGTATCACTGCATGTCTCCATGTCATTCTATGTGATGCTCATGACAACACTGTGAATGAAATGTGCAGATGGCGAAATAGACTCTGGAGTTGTTAGTAGGATTCAGAGCGGGTCTTTCTAACTGCAAGGTGTTTTTTTTTTGTTTTTTTTTTTAAATATTTTTTATTGATTTTTTACAGAGAAGAATAGAGAGGGATAGAGAGTAAGAAACATTGATGAGAGAGAATCGTCAATCAGCTGCCTCCTGCACACTCACTACTGGGAATGTGCCTATAACCAAGGTACATGCCCTTGACCAGAATCGAACCCGGGACCCTTCAGTCCACAGGCCGACGCTCTATCCACTGAGCCAAAGTGGTTTTGGCTCTAACTCCCAGGTTTTAATTGTTCAAGTTCATTCCAATATAAATCGCCCTGGTCACTAACTCCCTGTCCTGGGCTGAGCACAGCCAATGGGGGGGGGGAGGGGAGAGAGAGAGAGAGAGAGAGAGAGAGAGAGAGAGAGAGAGAGAGAGAGAAAGAAAGAGGGAGGTCAGGACAAGTCCACTGGGCTCCAGCCGCTTGGGTTTCACGTCGCTGCAGAACCAGTCTGGGCACTTAATGGGCCTCTAACCCAGCCTTGAGGTTACCCGTGGCACTTCTCTGGTTTCAGCGGGACACTTCAGCTCATAGCTTTCCTCTGAATTGAGACGCCGAGTATGAGATGAGCACAATCTTAAAGGCAGTCCCAGGGAAGGCTGTAGCCACGACATTTTTCACGGCTTGATAACAAGAGGCCCGAGACGGCGGAGCTGGGGCTTGGCCCCGGTGCCGACCGCAGGCTCCGGTTCCCTGCAGACTGCATTCCGGGGCTTCAAGTGTCCTCTCCCGTGCGCCGCACGTGTTTACCCTTTGCGCACCCCACCTCTCTCCCTTCCACCCGGTGGAGGTGGGAAGAGGAAACCAAGGCCACTCCCAGCACAAGCCCCTGAGACTGCCGCTGTGCTGGGCCGGCTCTTCTTGGCATTTCACACACGACCCTCTGGCGAATGCAGAGCCGCCTGCACTTCAGAGGTGTACCGGTTTCCTCACAAAGGATCGCAAGCTGGGAGGCTTAGACAAGAGGAGTCTGTTCTTTCCCAGCTCTGGGGGCTGGGAGCCTGGGACGGAGGAGGTGCCTGCTTCTCTCCCGAGCTTTGAGGGGGACGCTGTCCCTCTCCTCTCCTTGCCTTCTGGTGGCTGCCATCGATCCTCGGGTTGGGACAGCACAGCTCCAATCTCTGCCTGTCTCTCCATGGCCTCTTCTCGGTGTCTCTGTCTCCTCTGTGTATCTCTTTGTGTCCTCTTCTTTTTTTAAATTTTTTTTATTAAGGTATTATATGTGTACATAGCTTACCATTCCCCCCCCCCCCCTTCCATTCATGCCCTCCCTCCCCAGAGTTCTGTGTTCGTTGGTTGTACTCATATTCATGCATACCAGTCCTCCGGTTGTTCTCTTATCTCCCCCCAGGTCTCCTTCCCCTCCCCGCTGTCATTTGACAATCTGCTTGTTTTATGGTGACTATCTCAGGACCACATGAATAGAGTCCGCTCCTCATCTGGTTCACACCGCCCCTACCCCTGGGTCCCACTGCTTCCCCTGGGACACACGGCTCACCCGGGGCACAGGGCCCCCTGGGACACACGGCTCACCCGGGGCACACGGCCCCCTGGGACACATGGCTCACCTGGGACACACGGCCCCCTGGGACACATGGCTCACCCGGGGCACATGGCCCCCTGGGTGTGTCCTCTTCTTATAAGGACACTGGTCACCGGGTTTAGGGGCCACCACATTGGCTTCATGCTTCAATGCCCTCCTGCTTCCAAGGCGAGAGTCTGGGGCTCCACGCTCCATCTGCCCACGGCCCGCACTTTGTGCCCACACCGCGCGTGCGCAGGGGCAGGGCTGCTCCACACTCTGTCCTCTCGGCCTGGAGTGCCCCACCCCGCCTTCCTCACCTCTTTTTCCTCTCCATCTGAAAAACCCTTCCTGATCCTTTAGGCCTCTGACCCGGGGTGCGGGCCACCCTGAACGCCATGGGGAGCGTTGACTGTGGCCTGTTGTGCCCGGGTGACGGTGACTAGTGTCTTTCTCATCCTCATAGTCAGCTCCCTGTGATGCGTGGTGCCCAGGTAGTTGGCTCGCGAACGCTTCCTGCAGGGGTTAAGCTGCCGCATGGGAAAGCCACGGCGAGCGGGAGCCGGTGGCCCATGCGAGCTGGCACCAGCAGCTCCATGAGTGAAGTGACCTGAGGAAGAAAGAAAAGTCCTCTGTGCTTTTCTCCTATGGCTCCGGTGGCTTTTAAATGAGATTTAACTGAGGTCAGGGAGGGGGTGTTGCTAGGGAAGAGGTGAGGGAGAGGAAGGGGCAGCCCCTGGCCTGAGGTCCTCCAGCCCCGGATTCCGAGGTAAAGCTGGCAAAGGGGCCGTGCCCAGGCCTCGGGGAGAGCTGTCCACGTTCCTGGGTCATTCTTTTTTTTTTTTTTTTTAAAATATATTTTATTGATATTCCACAGAGAGGAAGGGAGAGAGACGGAGAGCTAGAAACGTCGATGAGAGAGAAACATCGACCAGCTGCCTCCTGCACACCCCCACCGGGGATGTGCCAGCAACCAAGGTACATGTCCCTTGACCGGAATCGAACCCGGGACCTTTCAGTCCGCAGACCGATGCTCCACCACTGAGCCAAACCGGTTTCGGCTCCTGGTTCATTCTTGCAGTCAGGCGTGGGGGGCACTTTGGTGTTGGTCGGTGGGTCCGTAAGAGGCGTCCGCAGGGACCCGGTTCTCGGGCTCCCAGACCGAGGCTGAGCCGGGCGGTCCTCCTGGAAAGTGACCCCTTGCTGGCCTGGCTGCCGAATGGAGGCCTCCCCCCCCCCCCAGCCTCTCCTTTAAGAGGCCAACGGCTCCTCATTGTGAGGCTCTCCCTCCGCATCTCATTTCCAATCATGTGAGAGCCTCTCCCTCTCCCTCTGTGTCCCGCACAATGCGGCCCGTCACCTGAAGCCAGCGGGCACTCGCAGGAGGACAACGAGGTGGAGTCGCACGTGGTTTCCAAGCTCCTTTTATACCATTGTGTCCATCGATTTCCAAGGGCCATTTCTGCAGAGGAGAGACCGGGCAAATGCAGCATCCCATCTATCACCCCCCCCCCCCCCCCCCCCCCCCCCGGGCCTCTGGAAATTGCTCAGCGGTTCCACCCTGCCAGCCTCCTCCCCACCTCCCCGCCGGCGGCCCCGAGGGGCTCTGGGGCGGGGCTGGGCCGAGGCCAGAGGGGCAGGAGCGCAGCAGGACTCACCGTCTCAGGGCTCAGCGCTGCCTTAGATGAGGGGCTCCAGGTGCCTCGCCCCGGGCCTGGCCCCGGGTTGGTGCAGCTGGTGTATTGATTGCTATCAGGATGGGAGGAGAAGAAGAGGTTAAAAGGAGGGCAGGAGAGACAGTGCTAAGAGGACAAGGTGGGGAATCCAAAGCCAGTGGCAAAGTAGAGAGTAATGGGTGCAGGGGGCCGAGGGCAGTGCTTCAAAACAAGCACCCCCCCCCCAAAGCTCTCCCATACGCAGCCCCGGACAGGCCACACTGACGACGTCACCCGGAGAGCAAGGAGCAACAGGAAGACAGAACACACCCATCCTTTCCGGGAGGTTTCCTGGGCTTCTTGTCCTGGGCATGGGATGGGGGGGAGGGAAGGAATCCCCAAAGTCGTGTTCCTGCTGCTGTACTCCCTCCTCTGACTTGACATCTTTTTCTTTTTTAAAAAAAGTGTATTTTATTGATATTTTACAGAGAGGAAGGAGAGAGATAGAGAGCTAGAAACGTCGATGAGAGAGAAACATCAACCAGCTGCCTCCTGCACACCTCCTACTGGGGATGTGCCCGCAACCAAGGTACATGCCCTTGACCGGAATCGAACCCGGGACCTTTCAGTCCGCAGACCGATGCTCTACCACTGAGCCAAAACCGGTTTCAGCTTGACGTCTTTTTCTTGATGTCACGAGCCTCACCCTAGGCATGGTGACTCAGACTGTAGGCTGGAAGAGCCCTTAGAGACCTCCAGACCCGCTCCGTCCCCGGGGGAGCCACCAGCCACACCGCACTCCTGCTTGTGCGTTCACAGTGCGGCTGGCTAGCCCACACAGGCAAATGCTGCAAATATAAAATGCACACTGGATGTCTGAGGACATGGTTTAAAATGAAAGAATGTAAAATAGCTCATTAGTATTTTTTTTAAAAAATTATTTTATTGATTTTTTACAGGGAGGAAGGGAGAGGGATAGAGAGCTAGAAACATCAATCGACCAGCTGCCACCTCTGCTCACCCGCCATGGGGGATGTGCCCGCAACCAAGGT
Organism: Vespertilio murinus; assembly: GCA_963924515.1. NCBI lineage: Eukaryota > Metazoa > Chordata > Mammalia > Chiroptera > Vespertilionidae > Vespertilio > Vespertilio murinus. Next base: position 173,827,385 of record OZ004707.1, on the reverse strand, counting down.
ACATGCCCTTGACCTAAATTAAACCCGGGACCGTTTAGTCCGCAGGCCGACGCTCTATCCACTGAGCCAAACCGGTTTCGTCGCTCATTAGTATTTTTGAAAAGGTTGATGACATGGTGAAATGATGATGCTTAGGATCTACTGGGTTACGTAAAATATTATTAAAATGAACTCCCCTATTTATTTATTTTTGTACTTCCGTTAATGTGGCCGCTGGAAAATGTAACATTACAAATGTGGCTCCCATTTGTGGCTCGAAGGACCTATCTATTGGACAAGCCTGGTCCAGTTCAACTTCCTCCTTCAACACAGGAGGAAACCGAGGTCCAGATAGAAGACCTGGCGTGGCAGATGGCACCCACGAAAGAGCACTGTCATTTTCCGTTTCCACCAATTCCTCCTTTCCTACACACCACACACACACACACACACACACACACACACAACCCAGGGGCCTCGGAAAAGGAGCGGGTGGGCTTACACACCTGCGGCTGCAGGCCTCAAGAGAAGCGTTCCAAGACAGTGAGTGGCTTGTGGTTTCTTGGGAGAGACATAAAAATCCAACGAAGGTGGCCGTATTCCCTCCAAGAAGTCACCTTTTGAAAAAGCTGGGGAGCCAGGGATCTTCCCTGGTTGACTCACTTGCACAGGGACCCGGGCTGGGTCACCAGGTGTGCGGTGGGGCCTCCACCGCACCTAGGCCTCCCCCGCGGGCAGTGGGGAGAGCCCGGCCTGAGCCCCAGGCGGTGTGGGCCGCCACTTACGGATTGTTTGACAAGTAAACAAAGACCAGTTTCAGTAGGGATTGGCTTGATAATGGGAGAGGGGTGGGCAGCCCGGGGGAAGGGGAGGGGAACCAGATACCAAAGGCAAATTCCTTTATTTCATAATTTTATCTGGCATCCCCGTTCCCTTGCTGCATTGTGAGGCTCGGAGGGAGGCAGTTAGGGAAGCAGCGGAGCGATAGGGATCTCCGGCCCCGGGGCCGCACTAATGGGTCTCATCTGAGGACACTGCCGATGAGCGGAGCCGCCACCTTGCTGAGGACCCGCCAGTTTAACTCTGGACGCCCAGCCAGTTTTCCTTGGCCTCTGCCTCGCTTGGGCTGGGGGTAAGGATCGGGGAAGGGGGGCCCTGAGCAGGGGAAGGCAGGGGTAGGGAGGAGTGGGGTGGGGTGGGGTGTCGGGAGCACCGCTTCCCTGCCCCTGGCTTCCCATCCTTCCCAGCCCGGGCGCGGAGAGTCTTGGAAAGACTGGGAAGGGCCAGCTCTCCGTCCTGGTTGGTTACTCCAGTAAACACACAGCACGTTTGCCTCTCCCCGTCCCCCACCTCCCACGGGTGGTGGGACCCAGAAATTGGGCGCCACCGCCGGGCTCGCCCTCGCCCCTGGGGGACAGGGGCGCGGGGATGGCGGTGGCGGTGGCCCGGGCGGACGGAGGCGCAGCGCGCTGGCCCCTCGCGGGGATCCGGCGGCGCCAGGACACCGGCGGGTGCGCGGGCTCCGGGCGGGGCCGGGCGGGGCCGAGCGGGGCCGAGGTGCCCTCCTCCCCATTTCAGGGGTGACTGTGCCGCTGACGTCAGGCGGCGTTGGGTTCGTTCCCTGGCGCGAGGACTTTATTTTCATAACAGCGCGCAGCGCCATGGAACTGGAATGGGCGTGTCCTCCCCCTCCCCTGACCCCTCTCCCGCCCCGTGTCCCTCCGCTCACCTCCTCGCCCGCTCCCTCCCTCCCTCCTCCCTCCCTCCCTCCGGCCACGGCCGCCTTTATAACTGCTCGGCGGGCGCCGGGAGGGCGGGACCGCTTTCGTGGCTCCGCAGCACCCAGGGGCCGGAGCCGCCTCGGACGCCCGTTCGCGCGCCGAAGCCCAGGCAGCCGGGTGAGTGGGGCGCGCGGGGCCCGGAGCGCGCCCCGCCTCCGGGTGTACATCCTGGGGTGGTGAGCGGGGTCCGGAGGGTGGGAGGCGGGAGAGAAAGCCCGGTGGCGAGCACCGCAGCGGGCCGTGAGCAGGAAAGAATCCCTAGAAAGAAACGCCTCCAAGTTGAACACAACGCAGAGGGTTATAGTTTCCTTCGCCGGCGCTCCCGGGCTGAGAGAGCGGCGGGGAGCGAAGCGCACGCACATCAGGTGGAAGTTTCGGGCGCATTTTACGCACTCGGGGTGGGCGGGATCCCAGCCCGGCGGGCGGGGGAGCAGCTCTGCATCCAGGAGCAGCTCTGGATCCAGGAGCAGAGAAAAGAGGGAGAAAGATCGTGGAGGAAGGGCAGGGCCTGGGGCGGAGAGGGGTGGGCGCGGGGGAGGGCGGCAGGAGGAGGAAGGTGGTGACCATGGTCACTTTACCCAGGTCCTGAAAAGTTTCCAAGTGTTTTTGTCCTTCCGCAACAAGCGTGCCCTTCTGCATGCGGGGAAAGTAGGTTCCTTAGCAGCCAGCCCTCCTCCTGATGTGAGTGCGGGGCCCTCAGCTCCACCGCGGCCCCTCTGGTGGAGCAGCCCACCTTGCACACAAGGAGATGGGGCTGGGGAACGGCCCCAAAGATGCCCCGGAGGCCCTCCAGCATCCGAGGGGAGGACAGGCTGTAGGAGGACTGCTCAGGTTCAAGGAATCTGAAGGACTTTCCATTCCCGACTTCTCTCCGGGGCTGAGTCTGTCCTCCGAGGGTTTGCAAACGCCACACCTGCTGCCGGTTGGGCTGACCCGCCCGCGGCTGTGGGCTCATTCCTGAGGGGGGACACTTGAGCCACTTCAGATGCAGAGGGGTGAGGAGGGAGGCCGCGCTCCACTCTCCAGGCCGGTGCTGGTTGCTACCTGGAGAGGGAAGGAATGAAGGGGAGGAAGGGCCAGGAGGAGTTTTACTTGGGAGACGGACTGACGGGCTCCTCCAGGGTTTGGAGAGGTGCGTGCTTCAAGAGCAAAGGGGAACGGGCAGAACATTCCTGGGAAGTGCTCTCCACTCGAGTCAGGAAGCCTCCCTCCTCCTCCTCCTCCGGACTCTACAGGGCTGTGCAGCGGTGGGAGGCAAGGGCCTGGGCCCTGCGTTCCCCCTAGGGGGTCTGGGAAGGACCCAGCTCCTCCCCTGGCAGTCCTCTGTGGAGCCTGCGCCTGCCTTCCTATTTCACTCTATTGGGCACCGGGTGTGAAGAAGAATTTTACTTGCGTGATTTTATTTTTCTCACGCTGGGTGTTGGACTCCAGGCCCACTGCTATTTAAAAACCCACACTCGAGTTGAGGAAATTGGCAGGAAATGATGTGTTGGTATAATAGGACCTTCAACAGGGAATAGAGCAGTGGTTTCTCTTGAAGGGTAGAGTTTCTGAGTTGTTTGTTCTTACTTTTATTCCTATTTCGATTGCTTTGTGGTCAGAATATATTGTCTGTACGTTTCTTAATTTTAGGATTTCAGATTTTTTTGTGTGTCGTCTAAAATATACTTAAAAAAATTTTTTTGTGTAAATGTTCCAAGGCCACTTCCATAGAAGCAATCAAATAGAGCAGGGGGTCGATAAACTAGGTCCATAGCCAAACACATCCTTCAGCCCGTGTTTGTAAGTAAAGTTTTATCGGAACACAGCCATGCTCATTTGTCTATGCATTATCTATATCTGCTTCCGCTATAAACGTGTGGATTGCAGAGCCTAAATTACTTGTTATCTGGCCCTTTACAGAAAATGTTTGCTGATCTTAGATATAGAGGATCTGAATTATTTGATTAATAATGGATATCTAATAAGATATAAAGATAGAAAACATTTTGATTAAAGTATCCACAGAACATATATAAAATTTACCATATTATTATTCATATCTTTCTTTTTAAAAATTTAATAAATCTTTATTGTTCAGGTTATTACAATTGTTTCTTCTTTCCCGCCCATAGCTCCCCTCCACCCAGTTCCCACCCCACCCCATGCCTTTACCCCCCCCCCCACTGTCCTCATCCACAGGTGTACGATTTTTGTCCAGTCTCTTCCCGCACCTCCCACACCCTTTTCCCCTGAGAATTATCAATCCAATCCAATCCAATCCCATTCTATGTCCCTGATTCTATTATATTCTGTTCCTCAGATATTTAATTCACTTGATTTTTAGATTCACTTGTTGATAAGATATGTATTTGTTGTTCATAATTTTTATCTTTACTTTTTTCTTCTTCCTCTTCTTAAAGAATACCTTTTAGCATTTCATATAATAGTGGTTTGGTGGTGATGAACTCCTTTAGCTTTTTCTTATCTGTGAAGCTCTTTATTTGCCCTTCAGTTCTGAATGATAACTTTGCTGGGTAGGTTCTTGCTATTCATCACTTTGAATATTTCTTGCCACTCCTGTCTGGCCTGCATAGTTTCTGGTGAGAAATCAGCTGGAAATCGTATGGGTGCTCCCTTGTAGGTAATTAACTGTTTTTCTCTTGCTGCTTTTAATATTCTCTCTTTGTCTTTTGCCCTTGGCATTTTAATTATGATATGTCTTGGTGTGGTCCTCTTTGGATTCTTTTTGTTTGGGGTTCTCTGGACTTTTTTGGACTTGTAAGTCTATTTCTTTCACCAGGTGGGGGGAGTTTTCTGTCATTATTTCTTCAAATAGGTTTTCAGTATCTTGCTCTCTTACTTCTTCTGGCACCCCCATAATTCTGATGTTGGTACACTTGAAGTTGTCCCAGAGGCTTCTTAACACTATCGTCAAATTTTTGGATCCTTTTTTCTTTTTGCTTTTCCGGTTGAGTGTTTTTTGCTTCTTTGTATTTCAAATATTTGACTTGATTCTTGTGATCCTCTAGTCAGCTATTGGGTGTCTGTATTGTATTTTTAATTTCATTCAGTGTATGTTGAATTTCTAGTTGGTCCTTTCTCATATCCTTGAGGGTATCGTTAAATTTATTGGCCTTTTCTAGGAAATTCTTGAAAAACCTTATAACCGTGGTTTTGAACTCTATTTCTAGTTGTTTGTTTTCCTCCATTTCTTTTGTTTGTGATCTGTTTCTTTGTCTCCCCATTTTTGCTGCTTCCCCGAGTTGGTAGGGTGGCTTTGTCTGAGGCCACTCAATAGGAGCTACAGAGAGAACTACAGTTTTCTCCTCTTTGCTTGGGGTTTGGAGGTTTTGGAGCTGTCTGACCACAGATGCAGTTTGTTAGGTTAAGCTGCAATAGGGCAGGCCATTTATATGCAAAAGCCACTGTGTGGAGCTTGGGTGGGTTTGTAGATTGTGCGGGGCGGGGTCTCAGGAAGTTACTAGGCTAGGGCGTGGCAAACATCGATGGCTGACTGGCAGCCATCTCTGTGTTTCTGCGTTTCCAAGTCCCTGCACTCTGTGCCCCAGTGCAGTAAACAATGATTGCTGGGTGCACCTCTGCAAAAAAGTCACCCTCACTTTCCCACCCAATGGCAGACAGTCCAGCTTCTTCCTGTAGAAATTTGGGTCCCCAGTGTCTCCCCAGAAACTGGAGTTAAGAGTAATCGGGAGCTTGTCTCCCTTTGGGTTGAAGAAAGCAGTGCACCCAGACACCCGCTGCCAGCCTGATTCGTGCACCTACACACCTCAGCTTTTCAGCGCTTGTGCACGTCTCAGTGCTCTTTGCTCTTTCCATCTAGTTGTAGAACTTCCACTCAGCCAGCTTTCCCAAGGTTCTGGGTGATAGACGTTTTGTCTTTTAGTTGTAGTTTTGAAATCGTTGTGCGAGGCAGCAGTTTAGGTGTTTACCTATGCCGCCATCTTGGTTTCTCCTCATTTTTCCTATTTGATCTGCTGAGGACTGATAAAGTATTAAGGTCTCCATTAATTGTAGTATTTCCTTTGATTTCTTGTGTTTCTGGTAGTTTTGTTTCATGTGTTTTAGTGCTATGTTATTCAGTGCATACACATTCATGATGATTTTATCTTCAATGTGCAATCATCTGATTATTATAATATAATACCCTTTTGCCTATACTTTGCATGATATTAATACCTCAACTCTTTCTTAATTGTCTTACCTTGAGCAAGCTATTTAACTTTGTACCTGATACATAATACCTGCTAAATAAACATTACCCTATATAATAAAAGGCTAATATGCAAATTGTCCCCTCAGGAGTTTGACTGGGAGTTTGACGGCTCACTATGATGTTCTCTGACCATCAGGGGGCAGCACAGAAGAAAGGCCCCACCCAGCAGTCAGTAGCTGTTGGGAAGGAAGGCCCTGACTGGCAGTGGGAAGGCTTTGATCTGCTGATTGCCGGACAAGCCTAGGGACCCTATCAGTGCACGAATTTCATGCACCAGGCCTCTAGTCTATTATAATTGTGCCTTTTTTTTTTTTGCATTCATTTTTATTTTTTTCCTTCCTTTGGCTTTCAACTTTTAAGATCCTGTTGTTTTAGGTGAGGTTCTTATAAGTATTGAATAGTTTAACTTAGTCTTTTTTTCAAAATAAAAAGTGTTAGCATTTACATTTATTGTAATAATAGTTGTTTACTATTGTCATGTAATTTTTGGCCATGTGTTCTGTTTTCTCCATCTTCTCTACATTAGGTAGTATATATTGTATTTTTACATCTACTAGACCACTCAATGGATGGTAGTGTCATTCTCAGAGCTTAGAAATACAGGCTTGCAAGGAAAGACGACAAATTTAGCTTGGGGCTTGCTGGATCAAACATTAATATGTTGCCATTATATATTGAAATAGAATATTTTAAAATTGGTCTTTGAGAGCTTTGAGAGGGTATACCAATAGAGGACTTCACTTTATCTAACCACCTTTTTTTTCTTGGAAGTTTCATTTCATTTAAAAAATATATATATATTTTTATTTATTTCAGAGAAGAAGGGAGAAGGAGAGATAGAAATATCAATGATGAGAATCATTGATTGGCTGGCTCCTGGGGATCAATGCCCCCTACTGGGGATTGAGCTCACAACCCAGTTATGTGCCCTTGACCTGAATTGAACCCAGGACCTTCATTCAGTCTGCAGGCTGATGCTCTATGCACTGAGCCAAATCAACTAGGGTTGGAAGTTTCATTTCTTAAAATTCCGGGCCCAAAAGATTTGAAAGTTTCACTCAAATTCTCAAGTTTAAGAAAAATTATTTTCAGTATTTTTATTTTACATTCCAGTCATTTATTTTACATTAATCTAAAGTTCACATGGTTTGTTTAGACTAGAGGCGGGTGATAATCCCCCCCCAGGAAGTACCAGAAAGTAAATAAATTGGGATGAGCATAGTTGTTATACTTGTTCAGCTCTGCCCATGGAAGTAGAATCATTTATTTTCTCCTCAGTTACTGCTTAGAAACTCAGTTCAGGGATGTTATTCATAAGCTGTTACCATGACGTATCACTTTTATGTCATCAGAATACGGGCAGCTACTCAGAACAGGGGGGGTCTGGAGATTTCCCTAGAGACACTTTCCAATAACAGCTTATCCTTCATCCAGGGCAGAGAAATTTCTGAGAGACCCCACCCTTGTCTTAGGACACAGCCTAGATAAAAACACGAGGATCAGCACCTATTCATCTTAAAAATTTGTCCTCCCCATTGCTCAAACTTGCTAATAAGTAACTTGCTTTGAGTAAATACTCAGCAGGCGGTCTTATTCCAAACATTTGCTCAGCAACCACTGTGCAGAGCACACCGCAAGGGGGTACCAACCAACAGAAGATTTGCCATTTTCTTAATCCTTACGATGCCTGTTATCTGATAGGCGAGTCTACCTTATGTTCAAGTGTAATATGTAACATATACATGGGAAACCTTCAGTGCCAAGAAGTAGTTACTTGTAAAAACTATGAAGAGACCTACAAATTTAAAATGAGATGGGAATAATGATTTTAAAAAAAACCCCAACAAAACCCTATATTCCAAATGGATTGTGACAAGGAGGGGCAGGGTCTTTCTGGCTAAAAGAATAACGCTTGAGGGGAGGCAAAGAGGTTGACTTTCTCCAAGAAGATCTTAGATGAGCCCCAATTTCCTACCAGATAGTAAAGTACTTTTGGAAGCCTTGCTTGCCTTGCACAGAGGGGTAGAGAGGAGCTGGAAAGGCAGAGGAGGAGGTGGCTGGGAGGACCAGCTAGAAAAAAAGCTTCACTCAAATTGAGGCTGAATCTAGTATAACAGACAAAAAGGAGTTAATATGCTTTTTAACCACTAAATCCACGGTTTTAACCTTCTTTTCTTTGCTCCCCTTGAATTGTTTAACTCCATTGCCCCCCTTTTTTTTGGAAACTGCTCCTTGGCTTCTGGGAAACCACCTGGGCTTATTTCTTTTTCTAACCTCCAATAATTTCTTTTTCTTTAAAAAAAAAAATATATTTTATTGATTTTTTTTTTCCGAGAGGAAGGGATAGAGAGCTAGAAACATCGATGAGAAACATCAACCAGCTGCCTCCTGCACCCCACCCTCCCCTACCAGGGATGTGCCTGAAACCAATGTACATGCCCTTGACCAGAATAGAACCTGGGACTTTTCAGTCCACAGACCGAAGATGCTCTATCCACTGAGCCAAACAGGTTTCAGCTTTAATAATTTCTTTTTTTACATCCTTTGCCAACTTCTGCTTGGATGAGATGTTGTGCCCATGGTTTGGTCCTTGGCCCTCTCCCTCACCATATATATATGCACCCTGCCCATCTCTCATGCCTCATCTCCTTGGTTTCCTTGCTAAAGCTTTTTCTTTTTTTAAAAAAAATCCCATTAGGTGGACTGGGCCACCTTTTTCCATGTGCCCTCAGCATACCCTGCACACTCAGAAACTCCTTGTTTGTATGTCTGTGTGACTCTATTGGTCTTCCCAAGGGCAGCAGCCACACGTGTGGTCTGAGTGACTTGTACATTGAACACAGTACCTGACACGAGTAGACACTTAAAAGTCTATTGGTTGACAGGAAGATTGACCTAATGCAAGACTGCTTGCTTTGGAGACTTCCCAGAGATGATGTGAATGGAGAGAGGCTGGAGTTTGGGAGAAAAGCTTCTGAGGTCATAACTGACTTAGAGATGAAATAGATTAAATTATGATTAAACTCTTAAAGGCATATTCTTCCTAACTATGTGACGTGGGGTATGTAACTTCATCTAAGACATGGTCTTCTCGCCTACAAAATGAGTTGTGGGAATGTTAGATAAGATAATAGTTATAAAACATGTACATGAGAGAATACATACAAGACATACAAACGCCAAGCCTTGTGCCTGGCTCACAGGAGGACTCAGCATGTGGTGGGAGTCATCCTTCTTTTTATTCATCATTATATTGTGACTGTTGCTATTACTATGGATTGAATGTAGCAATTCAAGGGCAGAGAGGAAATTAAAATGAGAGAAAATCACAAATTTGCCCGTGATGGCTCAGCTTCAACAAACACCTAAGTTATTGATGTCATTCCCCGGGCAGTCCGCAGAGGAAGGTTTTGTCCTTTTCGTGTGTAGATGACGGATGAGATAAGTAGATGAATCTCCTAGGGAGGAAGATGAGATCAGCTGTTGGGAAGTTTCAGGGCCCCAGCTAATTCATGCTCAGATACTCCATCAAATGCTGCCATTTGCCCTTGCACACCAGGCAATGCCACTCGTTGGTCAGTGCCACTCATTGGTCAATGCCACTCGTTGGTCAGTGCCATGTGAAGGGTCAGCCCTGCTCCAGGACCCTGTGGCTTTGCCCTGCAGGTGGGCATCCTCCTTTTCCTGCACTCAGACCCTTCAGCCTCGCCTCCAGCCCTGGTTTGGTGCTGAGTGAGGAGTTTGTGGCACATATTCTTTTAACGACTGGGCATGGGGCAAGAAGGAGGATGAGGGGGAGGGAGAAAGAGGCTTGGAAATTGTCTACAAGGAGCTCCCCAGAGGGATGAGCAGTGGAGCTGGACATGAGCTAGACCCCCTAGCTCAGCACCCGCCCTCGTTTTGTAGAGGGGATGAAGGTTCCGGGACAGAGTGTCCATGCACGTCAAGGCAGCCGAAACGCCTCCCTCCTTAAAGGGGCAGAGTAAAGGGAGGGTTTGGAATGGAGCTCAGTCAGTGCCTCTCCTCCCTGCCTGCCTCTCCTCCTCCAGTTGTCCCCTCCCTCTCCGCCCTCATTTCTCTTTATTTCCTCACCTTTGGGTCAGTGGCCTGACTCATTCCAGAAGGGTTAAGGCACAGCCAAGTGATTTCAGGGTCTCGGCTAGTTAGCGTGGTTGGCCGCTGTCATAAGCGAAAGGGGGTCTCACCCTTATGACTCAGAGTCATTTCTCATTTCCCAGGCCTCTAAAACCTCACCGTCCTCCCTCGAAGCGCAGGGTTTAGTCATCAGGAAATTGGGTGGGAGCGCATGACTGATTCCAGTAAATTCCTCTCTGCTTGCCGGGAAAGCTTCAGGATTCACAGTCTCCTAGGAGACACCTGGAGTCCCTTAAGGAGCAGGGCTTCAGACACGGCCCAGAGCTCCTCACTTCAGGCCCAGAGTGTGACTTTAGACGGCCTGTGTGAGAGGGAGGATGGGAGCGAGATTTTTTTTTAATCTACTTAAAAACCCTAAGTAGATATTTGGATGAAGGACAGTAGTCAGGGGCTTGCGAGGTGCAGCCCACCCCATCTCGTCTCACGAACAACCCCTTTTCCGTGGACTCCACTTCTCCTAACCATACGATCGCCCGCCCATCCTGGTGGGGCACTTACCACAGTCAGGTACGAGATCGAAGGCTGGGGAGAGACATTTAATAACCCAACCGCCAAGGGACCTGTTTGTCCAGCGGGAGGTGCAGACTCCTCAGCAGGCTGTGGTAGGAAACGCGGAGGCTCCCTGAGAATTCAAAGGGCGCATGTCTCAGTGGGCATGGGCATCGAGGGAAGCACCTGGTAGAAGGGGCCTCTGAGTCAAACGAAGGGGGAGGGGAAGCGGGAGAATGCCCCACCAGATGGGGCCGCATGCTTGAAGGGAGATAAGAGGGCTGGCTTGGAGGAGAGACCAGAAGCTCGCCTAGTGGGGACTTGGAGGAGGGTGTGGGGACAAGGCATGAGGCTGGAGAGCCAGGCAGGGCCGCGCCTTCCACCGGCCATGCAGGTCATGGCTCTTTCCCAGGCCGCAAAGAGCGGCTTAGAGACGGCAAAGTCTGCAGACAGAGGCCGGGCTCCTGAGTGGTCCAAGTGGAGATGTCGGTGGGCGACATACAAGAGACAGTGAGGAGGTGGAAGAGCTAGGACGCGGGTGATGGGTCTGTGCATGTGGAATAGAGGTTCCTGCGGCCATTTCCCAACGCAGTGGTAAGATCTTCGCTTGGCTTTTTATTTTATTTTTATTTTTTATAATATACTTTATTGATTTTTTTACACAGAGAGGAATTGAGAGGGATAGAGAGTTAGAAACGTCGATGAGAGAGAAACAAGGACCAGCTGCCTCTTGCACACCCCCCCCTGGGGATGTGCCCGCAACCAAGGTACATGCCCTTGGCCGGAATTGAACCTGGGACCTTCCAGTCCGCAGGCCAACGCTCTAATCACTGAGCCAAACCGGTTTCGGCTTCACTTGGCTTTTAGTGTCACGGCCTTGGGTTCACAACTGGGGGTGCTGTAGGAGGCGGGAACGCACCAGGTGTCTGATCCATGGGGGGACAGATTGGACCTGGGTTCAGCAACCTCCGTACTTGGGTTCTGGCTAGGAAAGAATTCAGAGCCAAGACCCAAACTGTAAGAGAACATTTATTTATAAAGTCACAGGGGCAGAAAAAGTAATTCCTGGAAGAAATGGGCTTAGGGAACAAGTTCTAGAGGCAAAAGGATGGCCCTTGGAGCGTGGGAGTGAGGAAGCCAATGGTAATACGCCCGGGTCGGGTGTGTGTGTGTGTGTGTGTGTGTGTGTGTGTGTGTGTATGGGGGAGAGGGGAATGGAGAGGAAGGGAAAGGCTCAGACCTGCTCCCAGAGGGAGAGCCCTCTGGGTCCTCCACCCTAAGGGTTTTAAGGGTGGAGAGTTTAGGGTATGTCCCCGGGGTAAAATCTCAATAGAATACTCAACAATCTTTCCCCAGGTGTCCTTTAGGGGCTGTGGTCTCCATTGATTGCTTGGTCCACCAGAGCAGAGGCGTCATTATCCAATGCAGCTGGTCCTGAGGTCAGGCATGGGGTCACTGGTCTGGTTTTGCTGCTTTTCTGGACCTGAAGCTACAAAACAATTGAGGCCTAAATGTTATCTCTAGGGAGGAAAGGCCAGGGGGTCCATACCTCATCACCAGCGGACATGCTAGGGGAGAAAAGTCAACCTGGGGGCTCGGTCCCACCTTACATTTGTCCTTGGCTAGGCACGCAGGGTTTCCTCCCGGGCGACCTTCTGTACCCGGCCCATCGTCCTCGCTCTGCTCATGTCTGTCCAGCCCTCTGCCACAGGGAGACCCTGGGGTGCCTCCTGCCCCGCCCTCTCATCTTTCTCACAGGATCCCCCTTCCGGCCCTGCCTTCTTCAGTAGAGCACGCACAGCCAGTGTGCAAATAGTCATTTCTGTCCTGTGTGGGAATTGGGAGGGTGTGTATGACTCCGAACTGCTGGGGCAACTCACAAGGGTGGGCTGAGCTCTCGGGGGTTTAACCCATGCTCAGAGCCTACAACAGCACCCAGCACTGATGTTGTCACCCCATTTCTAACTGGAGGGTCCCTACTAGCTTTGAAGTTCTCACCAGACAAATAGGCTCTACGGTGTTGAGTTAAGATGTGCGACGTTGAAGTCGGAATTCGGGTTTGAGTCCCGGACCTCCCGCTTTCTAGCTGTGTGACTGGGGCAAGCCAGCTAACAGAGTGGGCCTCGGTCGCTGCACTCGTGGGACAGGGGTAATAATGACGTGAGCTGTATCATAGGGTGATTGTGAGGGTTCAGTGAGTCAGGTGCATAAAACTGGGTGTGAATGAGTCATGAGACCCTCCCTCACCCTTTGAAGCAGTCCAAGAGCCAATTACCATTGGCTTCCTTACTCCCAAGCTCCACCCCCACATGGTCTTTGTTGGAGTGAGTCCATGCTTGGGTTACAAGCGATGCCCCCATCACTGCTGGACTCCTTCCATTTTCTTTTTCTTGCTCCAGCTCTTATGTTCTTCTCCAAGGCGATTGCTTGAGCTCCTGGCAGTTTATATTCCCAATGCCCATTGCTTCCCCGTTTCTTCTCACCTCTGCTTTCCACAAGTCCCTTTCGGTTCCCCAGAACCTGTCCTCTCCCAGCCAACTTCCCGGCTCTTTCCCTCCTCGGGCCTCTCCGCAGGCAGCATGCTACCTTCTCGGTACGGGCTAGTTGGGAATGAGCCTGGCGAGCTTTCTCTCCCTCTGACTCAATTGAAACTTAGAACATTTTAGACCTGTTGTGCAATGTCTGTCATGCTGGGGAAGGGGTGGGGAGGGCTTAATAGAGGTCAATTAAGAAGGATATTAGTTCAAAAAATTAGTCACTTATGCCCAGCTGGTGTGCCTCAGTTGTTGAGCATCAGGCCATGAACCAAGAGGTCACAGTTCAATTCCCGGTCAGGACACATGGCCAGGTTGTGGGCTTAATCCCCACTAGGGAGGAGGGAGCCAATCCATGTTTCTCTCTCATTGATGTTTCTATCTCTTTTTCTCTCTCCCTTCCTCTCTCTAAAATTAATAAAAATATTTTTTTAAAAATTAGCCACTCAGATAAAAAAATATTTACTAAAAGCTTTTTAAAAAAATGTATTTTATTGATTTTTTTACAGAGAGGAAGAGAGAGGGATAGAGAGTTAGAAACATCAATGAGAGAGAATCATCAATCAGCTGCCTCTTGCACAGCCCCTACTGGGGACGTGCCCGCAACCAAGGTACATGCCCTTGACCGGAATCGAACCCGGGACCTTCCAGTCCGCATGCCGACGCTCTATCCATTGAGCCAAACTGGTTTTGGCACTAAAAGCTTTTAAAAAAAGATATTTCTGAGAGAATTGGGAAACACTAGTAGAAACCCTCAGCAGATATTTGACACTAAAAGGTTGTTTTTGCCCTAACTAGTTTGGCTGAGTGGATAGAGTGTCGGCCTGGGGACTGAAGGGTCCTGGGTTTGATTTTGGTCAAGGGTGCATGCCTGGGTTTTGGGCTTGATTCCCAGTAGGGGGTGTGCAGGAGGCAGCCGATCTATGATTCTCTCTTATTGATGTTTCTGTCTCTCGCTCTCCCGAATCTCTCTGAAATCAATACAAATATATTAAAAAAAGATTATTGTTAATTTTTAAGTGTGGCTAAGTTAAAAGGGAGTTTTTGCCATACTTATGTATGCATGTATTTATTGATAAAATGATCTGATGTCTTGGATCTGCTTAAAAGTAATTGCGTGAGTGAGGTGGGGATGTAGATTATTGAAGCAAGATTGATGATACATGGATATGTTTTGAAACTATGTGATGAGCCTTTGGGCCTCCATTATACTATTTGTTTTTTTAATGTGCTTGAAAATATAATAAACACTCAAATATTAAAAAACACGGCTGTTTTAGAGGTAGTTCAGGGACTGTTTCTCATCTCCCTGGCATGGGTGGGGAGGGAGGTGGAGGTGAAATCGGAGAAACTGGTTTTCTCGCACTCCACACCCACTGCCCATTGCTCTTGTGGGACCCCGGTCTGTGGGTGTCTGTGGGGGTTGGGAGGCTCTGAGACACCACCTCCCGCCTGCACTGCTGCCCCGGAGCGAGGGGCCTCGAGGTCCAGCTGGGTGCAGGAGGCCTCCGCCTTAGCGTCCCGTCCAGCCCCTCACTATCCTCTGTGCAAAGCCTCCTCCGTCTCGGTCCAGATTTGGAGTCCTCAGGCTCAAAGTCCTCCGTAACTAATTATCAGGTAGTATGATAACAACTACTTGTCAACCAGCAGCACTGCTCTGAGGGGTGGGGAAGGAGCAGTGGGAAGGGAGGGTGAGAGAAGCACCTTTGCAGCCAGACACCGCAGCCCCGATGATTAATGTGAGAGGGAGCGAGGAGGAGAGGTGAAGGGAGCGAAGATGAAGTGCACGGGGCCTGCCGGGGCCCCTTCCCTGACAGGTGCTGCCCTCGGATTGGAAGGGGTTCCTCCTCTTCCGTAACCATGGCACCCTCCACACCTCCCTTTCCCACAGTGCCCCGAGTGGACATTCGACATTCGCAGGCTGGGCAGATCGGGCTTTGGGCACTTGTATTTCAGGCTTGCCGGCATCTGAAGTGCATCTGCCTTGCTTCCCCCCCTGTTTCTCATTCTACTCCCTGGAGGGGTGGAACCTAGCCCGCGCTTTGCTCTGTGCTCTGCATGTGGGAGGAGTGCCGTTCCCGTGGGGTAGAGGGCAGGCCACAGACCCATGGTCAGAGAAGGCCACGGGATGCCTGGGGCAGTGGTGGCAAGTTATATCTGCCTGTCTCTGCTGCTTTGGCAGAGAACATGCCTGTTTCCCCCTTTCCCGATGAGTGTCTAGGCTAGTGGTTGGCACAGAGTGGCATTCAATAGCTATTGGCTGAGCCAGGCCGGCGTGGCTCAGTGGTTGAGCATTGACCTAGGAACCAGGAGGTTACGGTTTAATTCCCGGTCAGGGCACGTGCCCAGGTTGTGGGCTCGATCCCCAGTGTGTGGGGCGTGCAGGAGGCAGCCGATCAATGATTCTCTCTTATCATTGGTGTTTCTCTCTTTCTCCCTCTCCCTTCCTCTCTCTCTAAAATCAATAAAAAAATATTTAAAAATATTGGTTGAATGAATGATTATATAATGCAAAGTTAAACTTGGAGGGCCAGTTTCACAAGAAGTTAGGAAGATAGATTTAAACTAGAAATTATTTGTTATTTATATTTAACTTATATTATACCACTAATATAATATTTTAATATATACACAATATTCATAAATATATGAATGTATGTGTTACACTGCATATATAATTAAGAGTTCATAACCTGGATGGAATTGGAGAACATCATGCTGAGTGAAATAAGCCAGTCAATGAAAGAAAAACACCACATGATCTTGCTCATTTATGGATGATAAAGCACATTATAAACTGATGAACAAAAAGATAGATACAGAGACAGTAAAGCAACAAACAGACTGTCAGATTACAGAAGGAAGGTTAGGGAGATGTGGGGGAGATAAGAGATCAACTGAAGGACTTGTATGCATGCATATAAGCATAACCAATGGACGTAAAACTCTGGGGAGATAGGGCATATATGGGAGTGGGGGGTGCAATGGTAAGATATGTACACATATAATACCTTAATTAAAAAATGAAAAAGCAAACAAACAAAGAAAGAGTTCATTATGACAGGGAAGACTCTTTCGTTACTTTTTGGAATTAGTAGAGCCATCCTTACAAATGCGAAGGAGGGAAAAACACCTACTATGTGATAGCAGAGTTTAAGAAGAGAATCCAGTGGCTTCTGAAATCTAGAGAAATCTACAATTTAGATAACCCCTTTTATCCATGGGAGAATGGGATACTCACAAGTAATGTCTGAGACAGGTAATCCCATGTTCACTGATTCCCAAGAAAACACTAGACAAAACTATCAGGAACACTGGAAATTATTTGTGACATATTCTTTTGAACTGAGACTCTGAAACCCCTCCACAGAGCACTGGGCCCTCTAACTTCAGGGTAAATATTAATATTATACTTCAGTTAAGGGGAAGGACATATGGGGTTTGTTCTTTTTTTAAAAAAATGTATTTTATTGATTTCTTACAGAGAGAAAGAGAGAGGGATAGAGAGCTAGAAACATCGATGAGAGAGAATCATCGATTAGCTGCCTCTTGCACACCTCCTACTGGGGATGTGCCTGCAACCAAGGTATGTGCCCTTGACCGGAATTGAACCTGGGACCTTTCAGTCCCCAGGCCAACGCTCTACCACTGAGCCAAACCGGTTTCGGCCTACCCAAATATTTCTGGGTTGGTTTCGGCTGGGGTTTGTTCTTTCTCTTCATCAGCCTTTAGGATTTGCCACGAGGACATAGAGAAAAGGTAGCAGCTTTATCTAATGTGGTAAGGTCACGGGCAAAACCTTGGCTGGACATACCACATTTTTTTTCCCCCTCTTCCTGAATCTCTCCTGGTCCTCTGTGCCTGAGTTTGTTAGGACATTCACCCTCTGCCTCTGATTTGCTTCCCCACAGAATCAAAATGGCCACACCATCTGGAGACTGCCGGGGTGACCTGGACCCCAAGTACCATAGACTTTGTGACACATCCGAAGCTTGGGGCATCGTCCTGGAGACCGTGGCTGCTGTGGGGGCCGTGACCTCGGTGGCCTTCATGCTCGCCCTCCTGGCCCTCGTCTGCAAGGTGCAGGACTCCAACAAGCGGAAGGTGCTCCCGGTCCAGTTCCTCTTCCTTGTGGGTGTGCTGGGGGTCTTCGGCCTCACCTTCGCCTTCATCATCAAACTGGACAAGCACACGGGGCCCACCCGCTTCTTCCTCTTCGGCGTCCTGTTCTCCCTCTGCTTCTCCTGCCTCCTGGCCCATGCTCTCAACCTGACGAGGCTGGTCCGCGGCTGGAAGCCCCTCTCCCTGCTGGTGATGCTGGGCCTGGCGGTGGGCGTCAGCCTGGTGCAGGACGTCATCGCCATCGAGTACCTGGTCCTCACCATGAACAGGACCAACACGGACATCTTCGCGGAGCTGCCTCCTCCCCGGCGCAACGAAGACTTCGTCATGCTGCTCATCTTCGTCCTCTTCCTGATGGCCCTGACCTTCCTCACGTCCTGCTTCGCCTTCTGCGGCCCCTTCACCGGCTGGAAGAGACACGGAGCCCACATCTATCTCACCACACTCCTCTCCATGGCCGTCTGGGTGGCGTGGATCACCTTGCTCCTGATCACCCCGACCCCTGACCCCATGTGGGACGATACCATCCTCAGTGCAGCCTTGGTGGCCAATGGCTGGGTTTTCCTGTTGGCTTACGTGATACCCGAGTTCCAGCGGCTCACCAAGCAGCAGAACCCCATGGACTACCCCGTTGAGGATGCTTTTTGCAAACCTCAGTTCATGAAGCAGAGCTACGGCGTGGAGAACAGAGCCTACACCCAGGAGGAAATCACTCAAGGTATAGAGCCGGGCTGGGTGGACAGCCCTCTGTAGAGAGATGGGGGAGAATCATAGGGTATTATGTCTGTAGGAACCCTGACAGGCCAAAACCAGTTTGGCTCAGTGGATAGAGCGTCGGCCTGTGGACTGAAAGGTCCCCGGTTGGATTCCGGTCAAGGGCATGTACCTGGGTTGCGGGCACATCCCCAGTAGGAGGTGTGCAGGAGGCAGCTGATAGATGATTCTCTCGCATCGATGTTTCTAACTCTCTATCCCTCTCCTTTCCTCTCTGTAAAAAAATCAATAAACTATATTAAAAAAAAAAAAAAAAAGAACCCTAACAGAACAGATAAGGTCCCCAAGGCTCTGCTCAGGCTTAAAACCATCCAGCTAGTTAAAAAGTGCATCTAGAAGCTGCCTCTGGAGCTATCATCCAGCACTTTCTACACAGTCCATGGAGGTTTCTCGGCATAAAAATAAGACGAAGCAAAGGAATGGGAAAGGAATGACTCGAAACATTCTTAGAGATCAGTAGGTGAGGTCGTGTTCTTTATAAACGATAACTCGGCACCCCTTCTGGGAATGTGAGGCCTTCCTTTATTGGGCGCATAAAGCCAAGCCATGACTTCTTTTTTTTTTTTAATATATATTTTATTGATTTTTCACAGAGGAAGGGAGAGAGAGATAGAGAGCTTGAAACATCGATGAGAGAGATACATCGACCAGCTGCCTCCTGCACACCCCCCACCGGGGATGTACCCACAATCAATGTACATGCCCCTGACCGGAATCGAACCCGGGACCCTTCGGTCCGCAGGCCGACGCTCTATCCACTGAGCCAAACAGGTTTCGGCAAGCCATGACTTCTTGCAGTGCCCACAGGGCACCGAGAGGTTAGAAAGCCTTTTATCTTAAACTAGTGGAAATCTCCATAGAGTTACTAAGGATTCCAATTTAACCTGAAGAGCTACATTTTATTCTATGTATCTGGGCCCATGGGAGGGAAGAGATCCTATCTTGACATGAAAGAAGGAACCGATTTTGCCTTTGCCTGGTGGTGTGAGTAGCCAGGTGTTCTGTTGTTCTCGTAACATAAAGAGGCTCAACTGACATCGAGAGACACGGCCCTTGCCCATCTGGAGTTGTGTGTTGCCCTCCAGGGTTGACATTGATCTCTGGACCTAATCAGGGGAGAGGAAAGGGATTGGGAGAGGAGTGAGGGGCCTCCAAGGCCAGTTCTTAGCTGCTGCTCACAATGGCTCTGCTCCTGAAGCCCGAGGTGCGAAGCTTTCTGGTGCTTCTCCCTGTAGGGGGGGTTGGAGGGAAGTGTGTGTGGGGGGGAGCTCTCCTGGGTAGAAGCCTACCAGAGAGAAAATGCAATGGGTAAGGTATCTGTCATGCTTTGGTAGATGACTCAACTGGGGTAAGCATGAGCGGTTGCCTGAGGAATGGGGACCCTAATGCTTTAATGTCTCCTCTCCCTCTGTTTCAGGTCTTGAAGAGCTAGGTGATACCTCCTATGTCCCTTACACCACCCATTTCCAGCTGCAGGCAAGTGATCTCTCTCTCCTTTTTCACCAGCAGCCTCAGCACCCCAGGAACGTGTCCCTTGGGCATAGAAGGTGTTACCATTCTGTTGGCTCCTTACAAGGAGGACATGCCTACTTTGCTCTCATCCACCTTCTGGGTTTAGGGCAGCCTAAAGCACAGGGAGGACTTTAGCGGGAGGGTTTAGGACTTAGAAAGGGAAGAGAATGAGATTCCCGCCCAGATGGAAGTTGAGGGCTTAACAATCCGGTGCTTCCTTTTCAGAATCGGAACTCCCAAAAGGACTTCTCCATCCCGCGGGCCCAGACGCGCGTTAGCCCTTACAACGACTACGAAGGAAGGAAAAACGGGAGCTAGCTGAAGAGCGGGATGAACACGACGAGTCAGCGGGACTGAAGGGATGTGGGCTACATCCCGAGTCTTCTAAGGAAACCAAACACGGCGTGGTGGGAAGCCACGGCCTCCCCACCGGCCTCAACAGCTACCCTTCCGCCCTGGAGTTGCCGGGGGCGAGGACACTCCAGTTCTTAGCAGCACCGTAGTTTTCCCTTGGGTCCATGGTTAGGGTGCTTCTTCTAGGTGGGAGTCTCAGGCAACTCAGGGTTTCTCTCTTCGCTATTCCCTGTCACTTCACGCCCTGTGACTCGAGCTCCGGCCGTCTAACCGGGCACTGGCTCACCCAACTTCAGAAGCCAGTGCTCGGCGCCGGCTTTGTAGTAACGATGGCTCAGCCCGGAGCAGAACTGCAAATCTGAGCAGAAAGAGTCAAGGGCTGTCTCCCAGCCCCTCCCTGCCCAAACCGACACTGGAAGCCAACTTGCTGGCACCCTCCCTGCTTGCCTGGGGAGGAGAAGGCCAAAGGTCACCCTTCCATTGACTCATCTCTATGGTGCTAACGCAAGGCCTTCCGTGGGTCCCCAGCACCCCAGTCACAGTCTCCCCCTCTCTCCTCGGGCCACTCCCAGACTTGCTGTCAATCCCCCAACGGTTCTCCGCTACGTGTTGTCCCGGGAGTTTTCCTCCTGGACCTCACGAGCGTGGGCAAGCCCGACCGCCCTCTGCCAGGAGCATTTGTGCGAGGTTCTCTCTGCGTGTTCCTGGCACCGGTCCGCATTCCCAGCCTCCGCAACTAGATTTGCATTGCGTTCACCTCCCGCGCGCTGTAAGCAGGCATTGTCTGTGGAGGGGAGAGTGCCCTGTATTGTAAGTTATTCACCGTTCCTTACCTGGAGACGCAATAAAGACGTGGTGGCGACTCTTTCGCGGTGGCCGCAGCAGTAGGAGTGGCGGCGGGCGTTAGTCATGTTGCAGCTGAAGTTCAAGGTTCGGTTCCTCTGGGTGTGGTCTGGCCCCTTCTCCGCGTGTCTCGTGTGTCTCTCCTTCTCTTCTCCACATGTGTCTAAGACAAGCGCGTTTCCCCCAACGTTTGAGGTGAGCGGCAAGGGTGAGGGAGGAAGCCAAGAGGGATCACGGAGCCCTGAGGTTTGGCTCCAGGGAGGCAGAGGAGTGGCAACAGTGGAATGGGGTTTGGCAGCCCAGGTGAGACAGGAAGGAGACCTGAAAGCCAGTTTGGCCATTCACCCGAGGTTTAATTAATTGTAGGAGGAAATAAATCCATATCCCTTTATTTGACAGAATTGGTTCGTAATATATCTTGGAAAAAGTCATGGTACCTAACAGTTATTATTTACTTAATCCCCGAAACAGCGCTGTGGGGCAGGGCAATAGGAAATTGCTCTTTGGTGAAAGGGAAAGAAAAAAAAAAATCCCATACACAGAAACCAAATGGCATTTTAAAATGTGTAGCCGGGTTAGGGAGTTACCTCCCGAGAGCCCGATGCTCTGCTTTTCATCAAAAGGGAAAACCTAGCGTGGAAAGGGGTGAGGTGAGGTGGGTGGATGAATGACACGCTGAATTAGGGCTATTTACATTCCACAAAGATTTGGTTGAGGGTTTCTCAATGGCTTTGCACCGAACAACATTAGCCCAGTTTTGCATGGAGAGGGGGAATTACAAATAATGATTTATATCCTGACTATGCTAGTCTTTCCCTAGAAGGCATAATCCAGGGAGGAAAAGGCAATATAGTCTCACATTTATCGTTCCGCCACAGGGTGGGTACCCAGGAAGTACCCATCTCCTTCCCTCTTGCCTTCCCCTTCGGTCTCTGGCCTGTCAGCCAAGCGCAGGGGGCTGAGTAAAGGCAGAGCCACAGAGCACCTGGATCTGCTTTCTTGTTAGAAAAGAGTCTCCAGGCCTCTGTATCCACAGGACTCAGGTCAACCTCTTCCAAAACGGGGAAGGACATGGAAGGGACCCATCGCTGGATATTGGTTTCTTTTCTATTCTTTTTAAAAATACTTCTACCCAAGGATATGTTTTTATTGATTAGAGAGAGAGAGAGAGAGAGAGAGAGAGAAACAGACAGAAGAGGAGAAACATTGGTTGCCTCCCATATGTGTCCCGATCGGATGGAACCTGACTGGGAATCAAACCTGCAAACGTTTTGGGGTGCTGGATGACGCTCCAACCAACCAAGCCACCCAGCCAGGGCGGACATTGGTTTCTATTCTAAGAAATAAAGTGGTCTCTGGCGCTTGGACTGGTGGGCCACCATTTCGCTGATTTTTTTTCTTCTTAAAAGGCAGTGGAGGAAGGCTCCCTCCCCATTCAACCACACTTGTCACTCCCCACCCTCCACCCTCCACCCGTGCGCAGCTGTTAACCTGTCTTCAGGTCTTACGCCTCCCGAACATAATTAAACTTTGTGGTTAAACGAGGAACATCTTGGGGGCTGGAGGCTCTGGCCTCTGACAATCACTGTGATGATACAGGAGAAGAGGGTTTCCCAGCCCGGGCGGAAATAGAAGGTGCAAATTTAGCCCAGCCAGGTCCTTGAGCGAAGCCAGTCTGATTGATGGCTGGGAACCCAAATGACATCTCCTTTGAACTAAACGAATGCTAATAAAACGAAGTTCGCAACCTTCCTCTCATCTTTCATTGTCAGATGAGAAATAGACCGCTTGTCGCTTCTGCCTTTCGCCTTAGGCCGGGAGGACGTCCATCGCTGCAATACCGCGTGGCTCCACTTGGTGGCAGTGGAACCCCAGGCATCGGGCCTCAAGGACGCCGAACCTGCCCCAAAACAAACATCTAAAGCTGCTTTTCCGTGAAGGGCGTGAGGCCGAGCAGCAGATATCCAGCGGGCTTGAGGCAAACGTGTCCTGTTTTGAAAGGCTTGTGTGTGTGATCTGTGTGCGTCCTTCCTCCTCCCGCCGTCTTTAGAGAATTCGCTCCGATCTCCTCTGCCAGAGTTTAATTGCCCCGGGTCTGATTTTTGTGAAATTCTCCAAAGTATTCCCAGCCCCTTTGCATGCAGTCTGGCATATTGACAGGCAATGGTCTCATAATGCTGTTTGTTACTAATGTCGACGAGTGTATGTCTGTGGTGAGAACATTGGCTTTGTGTCAGGAAAAGTGTGCCAAAACTAAAAGAAAGGTACAGCCCGGCCCTGGAAATGCAACAATAACACCCATTCTTCCCCCCACCCCCTCCTCCCGGTGCATTCTGGGCTTCCTTCCTTCATTTCCAGACTTGTCCTTACTGCTGAGAACCGAGCTGCACACAGCTGGCCGTTTCCTTCCTTGCCCACGTCCTTCCGTTGCTACCAGGGTGGGAGGGTTTGCCCCTCTCCCAGCCCTAATCTGAACAGGGATTATTTCAGAATTGGAAGTGGCAGGTTCAGAAAAACCTTTCTTTGGTGTTGACTGCCGAGATCTGGGATCTGGCAAGACAGCCTTCAGCTTGTGGACCGCTGCTCTGGGGAACGATCTGGTCCAAACTGGAGGCTGCTCTGGAAGTCCTCCACCCAGGGCAGACGATGCTTTGCCCTCCCTGGCTTCCGGTGCGCAGATGGGTGTGGGGAGGGGCGCATCGGTGTCGTACCCCTGATTGCTGCAACCTCTGGATCATTACAGTTTTCTTGACCCTTCAGGGTGGGACACTCCGGTGCCTAAAATGTTAGCGTTTGAGGAGGTCACAGAGTTTCTTTAATTGGTGCCTCACAGCCCTCACTTTTCAGAGGAGGGGACTCAGGGCTGATGGATATGATACAACTGGTAGTCCTGCACATGAATCCGTGCACCAGTAGCTCTCTGTGGGGTCTGGCCACTTCGTGCCCGCAGCCCAGAGGCTCATCCAAGGCTGGGTGCAGAACGCTTGCCTTGTCGACGCGGCAATGAAGCAAGCATTCCTCCAGACTGTTCTCGCTGCCTGCTCTCAGTGGCTGCCTCCTCTCCACCCCCCCCCCCTCCTAACTGGGGGCCTCGGGTGGTGCTGAGAGGACTGGGCACCGTTATCTTGTGGCTATGGGCACCACCATCTTTGTGATGGAGTGATGGTTAATTTGCACATTACCCCTTTATTAGATAAGATTGGGACCAGATTTCTGGTTCTGTGCTCTGAATACCGTCAACACTTGGGAGGTCAGCGTTAGACACATTTTTTCCAAAAGGGGGTTTGAGCAAAGAATCAGATACAGTGACCATGGCCACCCATGTTTTAAATTCCTCTCATTTTCCTTTGCCTTCCCAATTGCCTTTTGCTCCCCGGTTTCTCTTCCGGTGATCTCCCTTCCCCTCTGCATGTAAGCTGTGGGGACGGGGACCGGAGGGCGACTGACATTTTCTGCTTAAACCACAGATCACGGTCCTGCAACCCCCCAGGCCATATGAGCATATGTCTCCTGAGGGAGGGGGCTGTCAAAAGACGGATTTCAAGGCAAAAAAAAATTCGTTTCCCCCGCCATCATGATGGTCCTCCCACGTCTCTAAGTCCCACACGGAGTCAGGAACCCACACCCAGCACCTCTCCCTTCCCTTGGTGTGGAGCTACAGGCCCCCTCAAGGGCAGTCTCTCACTCCCTGTGCGGTTTCTGGTGGCAGATTTCAGAGGCGGTCTCCGGGAAAATCTTTGCAAGTAACGGTTGTGTACAAGGACCTGAGCTGTGTGTCTCAAGCACCAGATTCAACCACCATCTTCAACAGAAAAGAAGAGGGAACTTTAATGAAATTTGGTTACCACATGTGCAATACCCAACTGTCTGGTCCCAGCTACTTCTAGTTCAGGCCCCCTTCCATGTTAAGGTCCACCAACTAAACAAACAAACAAACAAACAAACAAAAAAACCCCACTCCCCTCTGATAAGCCCATGACACACAAGACACAACATTAGGAAAGATGGAATAATAATATATTGGAATAGATTAGAATAAAGGTCCCAAATTTAGTTTAATAGTATAAATGTATTGATGTCCCTTCCCCCCCCCCCCCCCAATAAACCACATAAGTACTTAGTTTGACAGTCATGAGGAGAAGCAGCCTCCCAAGGTACAGACCCTGCTGTGCACAGGATGGGCTGTAAGACTGCTAAGGACCCGTGATGTGGCTCAGCAGGCAAAGAGCCCAAGCAGTCACAGGCAGTACTGACACAGTCAAGGCCGGCACGGTTCCCACAGAACGGGAGGCGTGTTACACCACATCAGCATATGAAATCCATTTCCGTGAACCTCATGGGATTGAAGGAGCTTCTCACAGAGGAGCTTTTTATTTTAATTTTATTTTTTTCCACATTTAAAAAATATTTTATTGATTTTTTACAGCGAGAGGAAGAGAGAGGGATAGAGAGCTAGAAACATCGATGAGAGAGAAACATCGACCAGCTGCCTCCTGTACACCCCCCACTGGGAATGTGCGTGCAACCAATGTACATGCCCTTGACCAGAATCGAACCCGGGACCTTTCAAGTCTGCAGACCGACGCTCTATCCACTGAGCCAAACCGGATTTGGCAGGAGCTTTTTAAAAGAACCACATGATATACAGAACGGTTGATGGAAATAGAGAGGAGAGGACTTTGCAGGATGCGTTATCATGATCAGAGTTAACATTCAATGTGCACTTACTCTGTGGCCAGGTTCCATTTTAAGGGCTTTACTTGTGTAGTATTATTTAATACTTATAAGGCCTTATATGTTATTATGATTATCATCCCCTTTTACTTAACGCCTGCAGGAATGGACGCTCCATGGGGACACAGCTACCAAGTGATAAAGCTGCCTTCGGATCCCTTATGCACAGCCCCATGCTGCCTCCCAGCTGTCTTGAACAACGACAGCATAACAGGTGGCTCAGTGTTAGGAGTTTTGGGGAGGCAGATCCCAGAAGAAGATCCTGAAAAGTGGGGAATTCTGTGTTAGGAGAGAGGCTGGGCTCGATAAGCTGGAGGACTCTTGGAATTCTCAGGGTTCTGGACTTTTTACTTGCCAAATTGTCGTGCCCGGTATTTGAATCTTAAGAACCATGGAGAGAGTACCAGTTTTATCGCACAATATTCTTCCCCCCTCACCTGCAACCCAAACACTTCCTTAGCCCTCAGGTGAAATGAAAATGCATTCTATTGTTCGGATGCGCCCTCACACCATTTGTGAGTGTCATTTGTTACTGGCTGTCATCATCCATTTCCTGGCTGGCAGTTGTATTAAAAAAAGGTTTTTTAAATTGAATTTATTGGGGTGACATTGGTTAATAAAATGATATAGGTTTCAGATGTACAATTCTATGATATACCATCTGTATATCGTATCGTGGTGACTGCATTTTAGAGAACAGGTCTTCACAGCCTTGCTTTAGGGAAGATGCTGTGTGAATAGAGTATAGTCATCCCTTAGTATCTACCAGGTATGGGTTCCAGGACCACACCCCCCACCCTGTTGATACCAAACTCTGTGGATGTTCAAGTCCCTTATATAAAACTAGAGGCCCTGTGCATAGATTTTTGCACTGGTGGGGTCCCTCTCTCAGTCTGGGACCCGTTGGGGGATGTCGGAGAGCCAGTTTTGGCCTGGTCCCTGCAGGCCAGGCTGAGGGATCCCACTGGTGCACAAATCTATGCACTGGGCCTCTAGTATACATATAAGATCTTTGATTAATGTCTTCCTGCCCTTCCCTCTGCCCCTTCCCCTCTGAGATTCATCAATCTGTTCCATGTTTCCATGCCTGTGTGTTGAGCGTCTGCCCCCCTGGTGGTCATTGCACATCATATCTACAGGCCAGTCGGCTAGTCGGCTGGTTGTTAAAGATTTATATATATATAGATGGTGTAGTATTTGCATATAACCTACACATATCCTTCTGTATACTTTAAATAACTTTTTGATTACTTATAATACCTAATGCAATATAAATGCTATGCAAATAGATGTTATAGAGCTTAGGAAATAATGACAAGGAAGAAAAGTCTGTACATGCTCATTACAGAAGCAGCCATTGCGGGCCTAATTACATAATACATGTCAGCAAGAGGTAACATTCCCCTCCCCCCTGCCAATATTTTATTTTTTATTTATTTTATTTTATTTTTAAAAAATATATTTTATTGATTTTTCACAGAGAGGAAGGTAGAGGGACAGAGAGTTAGAAACGTCGATGAGAGAGAAACATCGACCAGCTGCCTCTTGCACACCCCGCACCGGGGACGTGCCTGCAACCAATGTACATGCCCTTGACCGGAATCGAATCTGGGACCTTTCAGTCCGCAGACCGACGCTCTATCCACTGAGCCAAACCGGTTTTGGCCCCTGCCAATATTTTAAATTAATTCATTTTTCTTTAAAAAGCTTTATTGTTTCCATTTGGTCCACTGCATGGGAGAGGGCTCTAGGGTGGTTAAAAGGATGCCTAGTGGTTTCAGGGAGAGGCTCAGGCAAAAGCCGGACACCAGCGGGGAGGCAGAGGGGCTCCTCAAAGGCCTCTGGGCTCCAAGGGCTCCTGGTCCTGCTTGAGGGAACCCCAGCCTGCCTGGGGGTCGGCCAGCCTGCGGAGGTGAGCCAGGTGTCGCCCATCTTCTTGATGAGTTTCACCTCCTCATCCAGGAAGTGGTTCTACAGGAAGTCACAGAGATGAGGGCCTGGGCTGGTAGAACCCCGAGCCTGCAGCTCCGAAAGGACCCGGTCCAGGCTCTTCTCCATGACTGTGGCAGCTTCCTGGGAGCCCCGAGTCTTACCTCTCATCTTGGGAAGGCTTCCGCACGTCCTGGAAGAGAATGCAGATGCTGTTGTGTCTTTAAGAGACGCTCAGCGTCCTCGTGCTTCTCCAACAACTCTGGGAAGAAGAAGCCGTGCACTCCAGAGCCACTTTATCGCCATCACACCAGAAGCCTGGAGAGAGGTGGGTGTAAGAGGCCCGCAGGTGCAGGCTGACCAGGTGGTTGGCGATGTGGGATAATGCTGATGAATTTGGGACCTCATGGTTATTTGGCAATAAGAAGTTAAGGTAAAACAAACAAACAAACAAACAAACAAACAAAAAACGGTGTTGGCTGGCCTTGGTGTTGGCTGGTCGTGGAGGCTGAGGTGGTTCTGAAGGTGGTGACTAGAAAAGAGGTTGGAGGTTGGTCAGAGGCTGGGAGAAGGGGCGTCCCTGGTCTATCCCATTCAAACACTGTTGAAGCAAGAGACAGATTCGGGGACCCCTGAGGGTACAGCCTCCCCAAATATTTTATTTTATTTTATTTTATTTTTTTATTAAGGTATTATATGTGTACATAGCTTACCATTGCGCCCCCCCCCTCCCATTCATGCCCTCCCTCCCCAGAGTTCTGTGTTCGTTGGTTGTGCTTATATTCATGCATACCAGTCCTTTGGTTGTTCTCTTATCTCCTCCCAGGTCTCCTTCCCCTCCCCGCTGTCATTTGACAATCTGCTTTTTTTATGGTGACTATCTCAGAATCACATGAATAGAATCCGCTCCTCATTTGACAGTCTGCTTGTTTTATGGTGACTATCTCAGGATCACATGAATAGAGTCCGCTCCTCCTCTGGTTCACACTGCCCCTCCCCCCGGGTCCCACTGCTTCCTCTGGGACACACGGCTCACCCGTGGCACACGGCCCCCTGGGTTTTATTTTATTTTAAAAAATATATATTTTATTGATTTTTCACAGAGAGGAAGGGAGAGAGAGAGAGAGCTAGAGACGCCGATGAGAGAGAAACATCAACCAGCTGTCTCTTGCACACCCCCTACTGGGGATGTGCCCACAACCAATGTACATGCCCTTGACCGGAATCGAACCAGGGACCTTTCAGTCCACAGAACAACGCTTTACCACTGAGCCAAACCGGTTTTGGCCTCCCCAAATATTTTAAATCTGGGTTGGCTGAATCTATAGATGTGGAACCTGTGACTATGGAGGGCTTGTCGCATATGCTATATTTAATATCACTTTATGTTGACATGGTGATAATCCATGTAGAATCCTCTGCACAGGTACTTGAACTTTATAAACACCAGTGTCCTCAAATACCTGCAGTCAATGCCTGAAATATTGCCCCATTTAGTTCTCTACATAAAAGCTACCAATTTAAGTGCAAACATAACTAGTCCATATTGTTCTTTGAGGATGATTAATTGCATAAGAAATAATCCTATTATTTGTATTTCTCAGCAAAATAAAAATGGTCTGTAGGTTGCCCTTGCATAGCACGAGTTTAGTCTTATGAGTCCTAAGCCCATGAATTCTATGAACATTGGGAACTAGGGTGAGGGTCCGAGGGAGCATCTGACTGGGCTTAACTAGATGAGAGGGACAGAGAGGAGAGGACCGAGGTTGAGTGGGGGATGAGTGGAGTGGGGTGAGGGGGTGGGAAAGAGAGGGCTGATAGGTAGGAGGAAGAGTTGTAAAATCAGAGACCTGGCAAAATAATAAAGAGAAAATTATGTTAAGGGGAAGTTAAAGCCTTAAGAGTCAGAAATACAGGAGACTATTAAGTTATAATTCCCAGAGTATCATGAACTGCCTGAGACACTGGGCAGAGGGGCTTGGCCTCATCACAGAACCTCCCAGTGAGAGCGGCCATGTCCTCCTGTCAGTTCCCGAAGGTCCCAGCCGCATCATGTGAGAGGGGGGCCATGTGAGGAGAAGCAGCCCCCAAAGGCACAGACCCTGCTGTGCACAGAATGGGCTTCTTTTGATGACATGGACTCCACCCCACCCCGAGCCCCTTTAAAGGCACTGGCTGGGTCCTCTGTTCCTCTGTTTTCCTAACATACCTGGTGGCAATGACACACCAAATTGGTGCCTGTATGTGTTTGCCAGGTCACTGGGGTTAGTGTGTGTGTGTGTGTGTGTGTGTGTGTGTGTGTGTAAGATTTCATTTTAAGAGAATAGGAAGAAAAATAGTTCTTTATCAATTCTGCATAAAGGATAAATGCAGAAGTTTCCATGCTCTCCAAATATCTTTTTTAGAGATAGTGGGAGTCTCTGAACTCCCTAGAATGTGAGTGAAGTGTCTGCTGGTGGGTGTGTGAGCACACACACACACACACACACACACACACACACACTTACATATCCATATATACACAGATCAGATGTCATTGCAAGATACAGAGAGTCATTTTTGTAAGCGTGATGAAACATCTTTAATCCTAACCACTGGCCATATGCAGATACATTGTCAAGCCAAAAAATACCACAGCTCCTTGCAAATAGGTAGCAAATCTGAAGACTGTCTAGCTGAGGAGGAACGCCTGCCACCAACTGTCCCCTACTTGGGTGAGCAACCCATTCCCAAGACCTGGATTGCCCCACTTTCCCATGTGCCCTTTGGGTTGTGCCACAGCCCGATGGCATTCTGTCGCGTTCCACGGCTTCCCAGATCCCTGCTTTTCTCAGGGTGTCTCTTCAGCCAGAAAGCCATTCCAGTCTTAAAAAGCTCCACATGGATGGTGACCCTCAGACCCTGTCTGGCTGCCCTAGAGCCCAGGCAATCACATGCACCATCCTTTAATCCATTCCAGGCACGTGGTGCCTGTGAACAGACATGTCTGCCAGCCCTTCTTGGCTCTGATCCTTCAAGTTAGAGTTCTTTTTAAAAAATATATTTTATTGATTTTCCACAGAGAGGAAGGGAGAGGGATAGAGAGCTAGAAACGTCAATGAGAGAGAAACATCGAACAGCCGCCTCCTGCACACCCCCCACTGGGGATGTGCCCGCAACCAATGTACATGCCCTTGACCGGATTTGAACCTGGGACCTTGCAGTCCGCAGACCGACGCTCTATCCACTGAGCCAAACCGGTTTCAGCCAAGTTAGAGTTCTTAATGGTTCCAGTCACTCCGGTCAGAGACACGTTTTTTCCAGAAGTCCTTCCTTTGAGGGCCCCCAGCTCAAAATGCCTCCCCCTGCAATCCCCACTCCTCCCCTCCCACGCCCCCCAACTCTTCCCAATGTCCTCCAACCCTTGTCCTGCAGACCATTGGCACCTCAGCCCAAAGGTCCCTTCCGTAGTGAGGCCTCCCAGAGCCAGCCAGTCTGTTTCCTTCAGAGTACTTCTGCTTTGCAATTACGTGTATGTGTTGTGTTTTACTTGTTTTTCTCCCATTATTCTGTATATTTTGGGAAGACCAGAAATTGTTTTGTTTCCTCCTGTGTTCGCAGGGGCTGGCACAGCGCGCGCACACATAGGAGCATTTGTTCATGAGCGGATAAACTTTCAGGGGCAACAAAATTTTATCTGTTCATTTTGTGTTCGTTTGCCACAATTACGATGATGGCATTTCACTCCGAGAACACCACTGTCGGATCCGCCCCCTGCCTTGTGTTTTCTGTGCCAATTTATCCTTAAATAACCCCGATGAACTTCGGCTGGTCCACCATCAGTTTTCTTTTTTTTTGTTTTCCTAAAAGAACACGGAAAACCGACGTGATAAAAGCTGCTCACAAGCCCAAGGCTTGGAGGAAAGAAAGAAACTTCTCTTTGGACTGCATGCCTTTCATCAACTCCAAGTTTTCATTTCCCCGGAGCTTTTCTCTGTCAAGCTTGGGAAAGCGCTGTTTCCTAGGAGAATTGCACAAGAACAAACTTCTCAATGTGGAGAAAGAGAGAGGCGTGCCCCAGGGCCAAACAGCAGAGAAGCCTTTCTGATGGATCCCCCCCAAAGATCAAGTGCATTCCTTTCTTAAAGGGACTTGAACCTCATGGATGAAGGAGGACCTTTCACACCACATACACCAAGCTGGACGGAGAGGAGAGCGCCAGCAAATGGGCAGAGGAAGGGTTTGTCTTCCTCAGTTTCTTGGCGACAAGCTGCTTCTGGTCACATGTTCTCCTGGATGGAGACCTCGTGCAGCAGCTGCGGGGTGGGGGTGGGCTGAACATTACACCAGACCAGGAGAGAAAAAGAAGATGCAAATTGGAAGCTGAGTATCCCCGAGGGCCTGACGGACTGAGAAAAATCTTTCCATTGATTGTGCCATACAAAGCCAATCCCTTTCTGCCTTCCGGGGGCCAAATTGGAAAAGCCTGGACAGTGTTTGCTACAAACCAGAGCACGGAGGAAGCCATTTCTGGTCAACAGAATGGTGCTTCCCAAACTCACACTATCTTTAAAAAATATATATTTTATTGATTTAAAAAAATAAATCTTTATTCATATTATTACAAATGTTCCTCATTTTCCCCCTCCACCAAGTTTCCATCCCACCCTCTGCCCTTTCCCCATCCCCCATTGTCCTCATCCATAGGTGCAGTTTATGTTCAGTCTCTTCCCGCCCCGCCCCCCCACTCCCCATTTCCCTGAGAATCATCAGTCCACTCCCCTTCCATACCTCTGATTCTATTATATTCACCACCAAACTCACACTATCTTGAGAGTTACTTAGGAACTTAAGAACGAGGAATCCAGGGCCCTCCTGCAGGTTCTGGGTTAGTAGGTCTGGGCCCCCTCAGCTGATTGTGCTGATTAGGCAGGTATGGGGGGAACAGGCATTGGGATAGTTGGCCCCATTTCTTCTCCTTTTGCTGATTCTTGCATCTTCCAGACAAACCCCAGCAGCTTCCTTCCCAACTCTGGAAGAATCTCCACGTCTTCTCTTGGTGGTTTACTCATCCAGAGCTCGGGAGTGTGGCTCTGCACACAGGACCTTGGTGGGGATGCTCCAGTGTTAAAGAGGAACTGGATGTGGAAGCAGAAGTGTCAGGAGGGAATCCCTTTAGGGCGGGAGCAGCCTTCCCCACCTCCAGGAATTCTCGGGGCCTCTCTTTATGCTCCCAAAGCAATCACCTCTCCCCCCACAATTTCCTCCTCTATCTCTAAGCTCAATTCTGAATCTCTCTCTCCCTCTCCCTCTCCCTCTCCCTCTCCCTCTCCCTCTCCCTCTCCCTCTCCCTCTCCCTCTCCCTCTCCCTCTCCCTCTCTCTCTCTCTCTCTCTCTCTCTCTCTCTCTCTCTCTCTCTCTCTCTGTCATTTGGAACTCCACAGCCTTCTCTTCATCTGTGCGTTCCCACTTCCCACTCTACTGGTTCAGCTCTGTACTCATCTGCTGTCCTCCCCAACCCCACACCCGTTTCTCTTCCTGAGCTCGTGGAGCCCCCCTCCCCTTAGTTACCCAGGCCTGGATCCTGACGTCTCCCTCTTCCTAATTCCTTCCACCCAGTCCTAAATATCTGGTTATGGCAGTGGTTTGCAACCCAGGCTGCAAAACAGAAACATTTGGAAGGATTTTAAAACATTACCATGCCTGGGCTCCACTCCCAGAAATTCTGATGTAATTGGTCTGTGGTGAGGTCAGAGCCATGGAGAGCTTTTAAAACTTCCCAGGTGATTCTGCTGTGCAGCTAGGGCTCCCTCCCTTTCCCCATTACCCCCTTCCACAGGAGGCAAGTCTGATCCGCAGGGTTGGGCTGGGGTCAGGAGAGCGAGGCACTTACATTGGGCACAGAACCCAAGGGAGTGTCCAAACCCTCAGTAATCGCCATCAATAATATTTGATACAACATTTTAGTAATAAAAATTAATGCAAAAAAAAAGTCCATGGTAAACAACACATCAACATTTTGTAAAACAGGCTGTTTCGGTGTGCTTGCTTTAGAACCCTGTGCTGTTTTGCAACAGGAGCAGTTGTTTCCAATCAGGCTGGGTTCTGAGGCTGGCGTGGCTGTCACAGTCCTCTCATGGGTTTATGAGGGTTGACCACGGCCACAAACAGATTAGGCAATGAAGCACTCGAGATTTTTCAAGAGTTCATTTTACTTTTAATTTTTCTATTCATTGACTTTAGAGAGACGAATGTTGATTTGTTGTTCCACTTATCTATGCATTCATTGATTGATTCTTGCATGTGTCCCAATTGGGCATGGAATCTGCAACCCTGGTTATTGGCATCATGCTCCAACCAACTGAGCTACCCTGCCAGGCTTTGAGAGTCTACACTAACTTTTTCTATTTGATTTAAAACATGGGAGAGTATTTTGATAAGATCAATATTTAGATATTCATCATTCAACTCATTTCTTCCATCGGACAGTTTAACCTCCATAGTAATCCAATCCCACTGATCCTTGACACATTCTTGAAGGCAGTCCAGGAAAGGCATTCTAATCAGAGTTTAAGCAGTGGCGCATCTCTGTGTCTCCTGAGGTAGCCACTTTGAAGTTCTTTAAATAAGCGAGTTCTGCTATATGTTAAAATGCAAACTTAATTCTAACTAATCTATCTTTGAAGAGCACCAAACACTACCTCTCACAAGAGACCAGTAGCTTCAAACTGGCCTGAGCCATTAAGACATTTTTAACAATTCCAAGAAAAGTCTTGCTTTACTCAGATGTCAAGTATTGCTTCTCAAAGTCAAGGTCTTCACGATCACTCCCACTTAATGTTAATTGAGAAGCATCTCCCTCAAGTGCAAAATACAGCAGCTTTTCTACCAATGGGAAAAAATATAGATTTCCTAGTTTATTTCTCATTGTGTGCTTTTAAAATAGATGATTAGGCTTATTCTGAGAAAGGTGCTACAGGAGTGTGAAGAGAAAAAAGGGAACCTCATTGTGCCATAAGTTAAGTTGGTCTTGATGTGTGACAACCCTGTGTCCTCATGTCTCCAGAAGAAGTTTCTGAGAAAAAGTGGATTTAGAACTGATTGTGGGAGGATGAAAAGTAGGATAAAAAGGGCACAAATCTGACCAATATGAAGATATATAATCCTAGGAAAAGAGAGCATTTATATAAAAGAAGAATGAAGGAATAATGGGTAGAGAGAGGAAAGAGTGAGGAAAAGTTAGCCTAACCACACCACAGATTGAAATAAAAAATGATAAGTAGAGCCAAAACTGGTTTGGCTCAGTGGATAGAGTGTTGGCCTACAGATGGAAGGGTCCCGGGTTGATTCCGGTCAAGGGCATGTACCTTGGTTGTGGGTACATCCTCATTTGGGGGGTGTGCAGGAGGCAGCCAATCAGTGTTTCTTTCTCATTTCTCATTCATTCTTTTTTCTTTTCTTTTTAAAAAAATTTTTTTAAACAAATAGTCTTTATTATTTCTTATATATTTTATTGATATTTTTACAGAGAGGAAGGGAGAGAGATAGAGAGCTAGAAATGTCGATGAGAGAGAAACATTGACCAGATGCCTCCTGCACACCCCCCACCGGGGATGTGCCCGCAACCAATGTACATGCCCTTGACCGGGCTTGAACCTGGGACCTTTCAGTCCGCAGACCGATACTCTACCACTGAGCCAAACGGGTTTCGGCTCATTGATGTTTCTAACTATCCCTCTCTGTAAAAAATCAATAAGATATCTTTAAAAAAATGATAAGTAGAAACCCTTTAGATTTATGGGGTGATTATGAGATTTAATATGGAGGGACATAAACCTTTAATGCTCTTTGAATTAGGAAAAAAAAAAAGCATCAAGATGTAGGATATATTAACCTAGAGGTCCAGTGCACGAATTCATGCACTGGTGGGGTCTGGCCAGTCCTCCCAGGCTGGCCAAGAGGAGGGGACATAGGAGGTTGGTTAACCAGCCCTGCCCCCTGGTCAAACTCCTGGTCAGACTCCCATGGAGGTACAATTTGCATTATTAGCCTTTTATTATATAGGATAATACCTACCCAAGCAGATATTTTGTTAGTTCTGTGCTCTGAGCTAACCAGCCATTTATATCAGGAAGGTATTTTATAGTGAAGTTTTTCATTGATACTTTTTCTTTTGGATAAATAAATAAAATCAGAAGAAGACTAAGTGCCTTTCAAATTATGTAACCCATTACATATAAGTAAGTGAGTTTAGATCTTCAAGTAATACTTATTGAATTGAGTAATTGAGTACAATAGGCTAATCACGGTTTTATTTATTCTTTTAAATGGTTCCTCATGAATCTCAACTTAGAAGATGATTGGGGTTTTTAGCTTTATGGGAATTGCTCCCAAAACTCAAAAGGAATAAAATTGTATTTTCATTAACATATTCTATAATTTCATAAAAGTTTATTTTCCTGGATTAGTCTCTCCTGAGGGAGTCAGTCATGATGCATGTTATGCCTTCCCCTGTTGCCCACAGAACACTTCTCACTAGGGAGCAGACATATGTGACCAAGTCTGTACCACATGACCAAGCCAGCTGAATGGACCAATGGTGGGTACTGGACCCAAAGGCAGCCAATCCACAGGCTGATTGTAAATTAAGAGGAGGAATAATGCAAAAGAGCTCCCAGAGACAGTGATGAAAAGCTGGACCAATCAGACCCCTTCTTAGGAGTCTAAATTATGACATATAGGGAGAGAGTCAGTCAGGTGATAGTGGCTAAGTGGGGTTGTGGGACCAGGGCGGGGGACAACAAGCTCTCCTAATGACTGACAGTAGTCCAGCTATATGAAGCCAGATGAGTGACTACACTGGGTTCCCAGAGAGAATTTTGTCTCCCTATACTGCCATGTGTAACCTTACAGTACAACTTTATTCCTGAAACATCCTGAACAAAATACTTAGAAAATACAGCTCCCCTTCCCGCTCCTCAATCTAACTAATACATAGCCCAACATTTGGTTAAATTGTGCTATCCACTTCAGAGGCAATTTGGTACAAAGATGTTAAATTTCCCCTTTACTAATTTTAGGAAAAACATTTTGGGAAACAGTATGAGCTATCATATATGGCTTCATTAAAATGTGTTCATTAAAATTTGTGAGCTGACTCAACAGAAAAGTTCCTGCCTGTAAAACAAACAAAACAAACAAAATTATGTCAAAGGTGTCATTGCTACCATTTGGGGGTTAGAAAGTAGGAGGATCAGTGATGATGGTTTTCTTCCAAAGATGTGAGGTTGCATGGGTTGCTGTTTCCTCTCAAACTAGCGTCTCTATGTGGTTAGTTAAGTAATATGCCACCTAATCAATAGGTCCGAGGCTTAATGTTTTGGGTGTTTTCTTTCTATTACCAATAAAAAGCAGAAAGTAAAACTCTGGTCACTTAACCTAGGCACTGGTTTGTGCTGAGAACATTGCTCAGGGCACAGATTTTAAAAAGGAGCAGTTGCCGAAACCGGTTTGGCTCAGTGGTAGAGCGTTGGTCTGCGGACTGAAAGGTCCCGGGTTCGATTCCGGTCAAGGGCATGTACATTGGTTGCGGGCACATTCCCTGATAGGGGGTGTGCAAGAGGCAGCTGGTTGATCTTTCTCTCTCATCAACGTTTCTAACTCTCTATCTCTCTCCCTTCCTCTCTGTAAAATATCAATAAAATATATTAAAAAAAAATAAAAATAAATAAAAATAAAAAAGGAGCAGTTAATTTGGGGGCAGCAGAAAAATATATGAAAATGGAAATTGTGTAAAGGGTGAGCACTTAGCAGCTGCGGACTTGAATTCTGGTTGGTTCTGTCACTAACAAGCCTGAGCAAATCCCTTTCCTCATCTCTAAAAAGAGGGTGCTGTTGCTCTGGCTGGTGTAGCTCAGTTGGTTGGGCGTCTCATGCACTGAAAGGTTTTAGGTTCCATTCCCTGTCAAGGCACATGCCTGGGTTGTGGGCTCAATCCCGGTATGAGATGTGCAGGAGGCAGCCAGTCGATGTTTTGTTCTCTCTCTCCCTCTCCCTCTCTCTCTCTCTAAAAAAATAAAAAATAAAAAATAAAAAATAAAAATTCTTTGCATTGTGTTATCTCCCTGTGGGAAACCGCCTATTTTATTGTCTTCACTAGCAGAGAGGTGTGGACAAGGAGCCCGGTATGCTGGTGACCCTTAAGCCCTGGCCAAGGTCAGAGCTAGGCACCCACTGTTTAGTGGAGACAATGTTGCTGAAGCAACTTCCCTACCAGATAGTCATATAAATCCTTATTGATATCCTATTTACATAAGAGAGCCATGTAAATCCAATTTCTGGCTGTTAGAAATTGCCTGCCTCAGGGCTCTTGGTGTGTCCCAAACTGGATAAAAGGATGGCAAGGCTTGAGCCCAACGAGAGTCCTTCCTCTTGAGTTGCCCCCCCCCCCCCGCCTGGTCCCCCGATATTTCCAAATTATTATTTCTTGCCTCTTCTCTTTCATTTGCATGAGGCCCCTCTTCCAGAGCCTGAACCCTGAACCACGCAGGATATGGGACTTCACACTTCCCCCACAAATAGCATATATCCACCAAAGCAGTGCTGTCAGCCCAGGACCGAGCCTGAGAACCGTTCAGGGTACCCTGCACGTGCTCAGGAGATACTCGCTGACATTGAAGAAGTCCATGCTGTACATTAAAAAGGCTTTTTTTCCCCCTTCATGTATGGAGTCTTAGCTATTTTTCAAAGCTCTTTCACACAGAAGCGCCAACACTCACTGGTCTGAAATATCCCATTTGGTTCCCAGGGAGGAGCACACCTTTCTGGTAAATGCAGAAATGTGGGCATGGAGAAGCCTGCCGGAGTGGGGGAAAGAGGTGTCTACGCTTTGGAAAACCACTAACCACTGTGTGATCTGGGCAAGCCATTCCGTCTGTCTCGGGTTCTGCCTCCTCACCTGCAAGGTCCTGGGGCTGAATTAGATCCTCAGAGCCCTTCTGACAGCACACCTCTGACCCTGTCCTGCTCCACATGACAAATGGGCGCTAAGGAGAGGCGAATTCACGGGGAAGGACATGGGGCTGCGTGAGGAGTGAAGCCAGAGTAATTAGGGCAGAGGCATGGGTTCATTAGAAACTTCAAGACAGGCAGACCCTGCTTTTTATGTGCAGCACCTAAAATCCTTTATGAGCATCAACTGGGTGGCTCTTTCTTTGCTGTTACTGGTTCATCAAAGCAGGTCACTGACCCCAGCTGCATATGCCATCCTACTCGCTGTCTTGGGGTGCAGACATCATGGGAGAGTGTCTGCCAGCCTCCGAGCCTATGAAAATGTCCGAGTTATTTAAAATACCCATCGGTGGGATCCTGAGGATTCTCCTATGACTTTTATCACAAATGCTGGGTCACTGATAGGTAGGGGCCCTTTGGAAAAAGTGACTAGCCCTGGCTGGTGTTTCTCAGTGGTTAGAGTGTTGGCCTGTACACCGAAGGGTCTCGGGTTTGATTCCCTGCCCAAGGCATGTACCTGGGTTGCAGGTTTGATCCCTGAGCCTGGGCAGGTGTGTGTGGGAGGCAACCAATCATGTGTTTCTCTCACATCGATATTTCTCTCTCCTCTCCTCTTTGTCTCTTTTCCCCTCTCCTCCCCCTTCCATTTCACTCTTTCTAAAAATCAATGGAAAAAATATCCTTGGGGTGAGGATTAACAAAACAAACACACACACAAACAAAATGATTAGAAGAGTATTCCAAGAGTGAGTTGCTACGGACCTCTAGACTTGGTCATATTAGCGTGACCCTAATTTCTTCAGACCAGGGTCTTTCGGTCCCATTGGTAAGAGGAACCAATTTGTTCTAGCGTTGCTAAGGAAAGAAAGCGTTCAGTTACAGAAGGAAGAAAGAGACACGTAGTCAGGTAGGGTGGCCAGAAAGACTGTAATTATGCTTGAATAGGCGGTCTTCTGAGGAAGGTCCAGATGGATGGAGAGGACCAGGAAGCAGAGCAGGAAGGAGGAGGTGATACTTTGTTGGCAGTGTGGTTCTGTGGGCTTCCCAGTGGCCCACCAGGGCTACTTAGGACGGTCTTCTGGGTTTTCACTACTCGCGATGCCTGTGGACTTTATAATTCTGCATCAGAGGTTAGCTGTGGGATGAAATCCTCTTGTGTGAGATCAACAGTCTGGAAAGGAAGAAATGCCATCATAAACTTTCTGAGCCAACATAGGGAATGATACTCTCTAGAACTATGTTTAAAATACTATTATTGGGGGGTGGGGGGGGTGGGATAGAGAAACAACTGTAATAATCTGAACAATAAAGATTTATTTTTTAAAAAAGTAAGGAAAAATACTATTATTTCACCATCATTTAATACTTTGTTAATAAAAAAAGGAAAAAAAATTGAGCCTACCCGTATCAGAACTTCTTTACCCTTAGTTGTTAACAAGAATCTCTATGCAAGATTCTTGAATAGCAGCTGATCACCGGAAGTTGAAAGTAAACCAAGCAATTCTCACAGGGGACAATAAAGATTTCCCCATCGTGTACAGGCCCTCCAGAGGGTTAATTATAGCAAGTGATACAGCCGTATCCTGGACTGTGTGTGTCATCCCAGGAAAAGGCTGAGTCTCGGATAACAGACCAGAGGGATTAGCCTAGAGCTGCCTAGTACAGGGTGTGCCTTTCTTGCATTTTAGTTACTACTTCTGATCCCCGCAGAACAAGAATTGTGTCAGATTGTGTGACTGCAGGCCATCACAGCACAAAAACAAGTTTCCTCCAATTCTACTCAGCTGTGTTCCCTCTGCTTTGGCCCAGAAGGGTTAGAATTGGTCCATCCAGCTGGACATGCAGATGATGATGTCAAGGCCTAGCCCAGCTCCTGGGGCAGCCTGGGCAGCTGGAGCTGGACAGTGACTCAGACAGGCAGCCAGTGGGGCTCAGGGGATCATTTCGACAGCCGATACTAAAAACATACTTACAACCCCCCGCTCTTGTGCCCAGGGCACACAGCGGTGAGCCTGCTTCTCTGCACCCTCAAACAACCCTCAAGCTGCCTTTTCTTCCCAGGGACACTGTATTGGTGATGGCAGCGGAGATGGGGATTGGGAGGGGCTTGGGCAGAAGCAAAAGGCCTGACTTGCCTTTATTGTGCCACCCTGGCATATGGTTTCATCTAGACCAGTGTTTCCCAAAGTGTGGTACGCGTATCCCCAGGGGTACTGGAAGAGTTTGGTGGCGGTACGCGTTGCACCGGAGTTTGGTGGGGATATGCACTGCACCGTGCTTAGCTGCGCCTAATCCTACGTTCTCAGGAGTCAAGTCAATTTCATCCTTCTCGTTGATTCAAATAAATGTTATTTATAACTTTTATTTATATTTTATTATGAATAATTTTATTTTTCGTTTATTATTATTTTGTGTATATACCAGAAAAATAAAAAATAAATATATTTTGGTTGTTATTAAAATACATCCATTTTTTTTGACTCAGCGTTACAAAATTATAGAAGGGGTAACATATGTCAAAAGTGTGGGAAACGCTGATCTAGAAGGCTCAAGCTTCACATGTCTGTAAGGATGACCCTTCTCTAGGTCAGTAGAAGCCACCGGAGACCAAGCCTGACCGCTCTCCTAAGGCAGGCGTGCTTGCCCTGGCCTCTCTGGTGAACGCAGACGAGCACATTTACCTGTAGCTGAATATGAAGTTAATGCTACATCCTCCTGCGCTCCATCACTGTCTCGGGCTGAAAGCCAAAGGAGGGAAGGGCTGGGTTAGTGTCAGAGCTTCACTGGGACGCAGCACACGAGGGCTAGGAGAAGATTTAACGGTTTGCAAAGAGGCTCTCGGCCCTTTAGAAAGGAATTCTCCGTTGAGGCTGTTCTGACGACTACAACAACAAAAAATCTGTAATTTAAAAAGGAGTATTTTTTTTAACGCTTCTGAGGAAGCTTGTCTATGGAAAGAGCCTTTTGTGTTCAGGAGAAGCTCATCTGTGGTTGGTAATTAAAGAGGCTGGAGACCCCTCATGGGTTTCTAGAGAAAAAAACACGGGCCGTGGGTCTGAGCCTTTGCTCTCTGGTATCACCACACGACCAGGGCACCTGACTGTTCTTCAACAGCAAAATAAAAAGCCTCAACTAAGTCATCTCTAAAGTCTCTTAAGTTTTGACACTACACATTTTGATTTTATGTAAAAATAAATAAATAAAAATAAAACCTGGACATGAAATAAAACATCATTAAAGACAATTATATATTGTTGTAGAATATCACACATGTGGTTATTTGTTGAATGTCAGTCTCCTCAACATGTCTGTAGCTTTATGAAGAAAGTAGCTGCGTTTGTCTCTGAGGCTAGGCCAGCTGTGGGCAAACTATGGCCCGCGGGCCGGATCTGGCCCGTTCGGCTGTTCTATCCGGCCCGCGGAGCCGAAAGAGCAGAGGGTTCTCTTGCTCTCCCCTCCGCTCGTTCACCAGCAGCCCAAGATGAGAGTGCCAGCATGGTCAGGTTGCTTTTGTTCCGGCTTTCCGGTCCAGTTTAAGAACCCATTGTGGCCCTCGAGTCAAAAAATTTGCCCACCCCTGGGCTAGGCCCTGGCTCGGTACATGTTTGTTGTTTGATGGTTACAGACATAGCTGGGCCACTGGTATTCCCACTTCGTGGCTGTAGAGATGGAACAGGTCAGCTCTGCTCTCTCATTGGTTAGGTGTGTTACCGAGGGCCCAATTCCTTAACTCAGTGGTTGGCAAACAGCAGCTTGTGAGACACATGTGGCTCTTTGGCCCCTTGAGTGCGACTCTTCCACAAAACACCACGTGCGGGCGTGCAGGTACAGTGCAGTTAAAGCTTCATGATCCATGCACAGAGGTCGGTTTTCGGCCCGGCCAAGTCTATTTTGAAGAAGTGGTTCTAACGCCGAGCCACACTCAAGGGGCCAAAGAGTCTCATGTAGCGTGTGAACCGCAGTTTGCTGACCACTGCCTTAACTGGTTGTTGCCTTTGTTTCCTGATGGAAGTAAAAGAGGGATCATGATGATCAAAACAGTAAATCTATTTCATAGGTTTGTTTTGAAGATTAAATCAACTAATCTATAAAAGCCTTTAGAATAGGGTATGATGTACAGGATAGAAACCACCACAGTGCTATCCTTTGTGTATTATTATTGGTAGTAGTGCTGGAGGCACAGTTACAAATGATGGTCTGACATCCTCCTACTGGCATTTTTCAGAGGGTTTGGATCTGGTGATATATGAAAGGTTCTTTTTCCCCTCACAGGAGAATTAACTGAATTTTTGGTTTAACTTTGTTCCTTGTGGCATAACAAGACTCCTTCACATGCAACCCTTTGGTAACATTCTTATCAGACCAGATCATAAATTAGAGAAGCCCAGTTCTCCAGCTCACCGCCTTCCTCCCCACGTTATGCCAGTCCTCTCTGTTTGTAACCTGTCGCTCTTGAGGGTGACAAAAAGAGGGGGTTTGCAATTTGTTCCCCTGAAAGAACAAATGTAAGTCATACCCCCTGGGACCATTCAAATGGGTTTCTCTTAGTAAGGTGGGTGCCTTGAAGAAAAAATGATTGAGAATTCTTTAAAAAAGAACCATGTTCAGCAAAAGTGAGTAATTGCTATAAGGAAAACAACCCAAAGGGCTTATGTTTGCAAAATTATTTTTCATTGGTTCATATTATTTTATAGTAATTGACCCATTTTTATATTACACTAGAGGCCCAGTGCATAAAATTTGTGCATGGGAAGGGTCCCTAGGCCTAGAGGCGATTAGGGCCAATCTGTGACTGGTGGGGCGATGGGGGGCCTCCCTGGCACCCACATTGGCTGGCCTGGGACCTGTGAGCTGGGAGCAGCTCCTGAATTCAGTGTCTGCCCCTTGGTGGTCAGTGTGCATCATAGCAACTGGTCCTTCTACCGGTCAGGTCATTGTGCCATTCGGTTGATTTGCATATTAGGCTTTTATTATATAGGATAGACTTATTATTTTTGTCTTA
The DNA here is from genome assembly GCA_963924515.1 of Vespertilio murinus. Classification (NCBI taxonomy): domain Eukaryota; kingdom Metazoa; phylum Chordata; class Mammalia; order Chiroptera; family Vespertilionidae; genus Vespertilio; species Vespertilio murinus. The sequence goes on along the minus strand of OZ004707.1, from coordinate 173,783,972 downwards.
AAACTTTCAAATGAAATAGTACTAGGTTTGTACACATTCAAACACTGGATGGGAAAATGCCCACAATAATGTGATACTTTCAAATATTTATGGATGTTTCAAATATTCTTGCTTTGACCAAACTTGATATAACAATATTCTAATTAGTCTAAAACAGGTAAAGTAGGCAATAATTAGAAAAGGAGATTTTCCACCCTAACAAAAAAAAAAAGATTCATAGCTGATATTCTACTATACGTAAGGTCTCTGCAAATTCTATCACATTTAAAATTCTCAGTTAAAAGAACAACTAATTTCAAAAGATCAATCGATATACTGCTTGTTAGGAACACATCTGTTGCAGGACATAGAATATTTATACCCAATTGTTTGGTGTCCTGTTCATCCAGATGTTTTTTGTTTTTTGTTTTAAAAAATATATATTTTATTGATATTTTACAGAGAGGAAGGGAGAGAGATGGAGAGCTAGAAATGTTGATGAGAGAAAAACATCGACCAGCTGCCTATTGCACACCCCTTACCGAGGATATGCCCACAACCAATGTACATGCCATTGACAGGAATCGAACCTGGGACCTTTCAGTCCACAGACCGACACTCTACCACGGAGCCAAACCGGTTTTGGCCAGATGTTTTTATATCTTGGAGTTAAGTCCCTAAGCCACTTCTTTCCAAAGACTTCCAGGGAAATGGGGTCCTTAATCATCCTTTGCTGATCGGTTTCCGTGTTTACCTACACTTATTTTCCTATTTAATCTAAATCCCTCATGCTTTGGTTTGAGTCCATTTCTGCCCATTGTCTTCAGTCGGAGACAGAAAACAAGAGGACAACAGCCTCTGGGAGAGAGGTTTTTATACTTGTGCAATTCCCTGCGAATTCTCTCTTGGCTTATTCTTCTTCCAGTTGAATAATTCTGGTCCCTCAACCCGGCGGTAAATCAAATAATTATGTGGCTGGGAGTCACAGCCACAAACACTATTAATCAGAAGCGTCACATAACAAACACATACTTCACAGACTCAAACAAGATGTCATGTTGTTGTACAGAACTGAGAGAGAGGTAATTTAAACAGTCTATGAGAAGGGCACATCCAGAACTGCCATCTCAGTTTCATTGTCTTAGCCTTTCCTCATAGGTCTGACGTTCTAATAATCCTTTAATCATCTATTGTGGTTTCCCACTGAAACCTCTCCAAGTTCCCCACACTTCTCATTAGTGGATCCCAGGACTGGAAGGAGTGTTCTTGTAAGAGACTGACCCATGGTGAGTACAATGGCCTGACTGTTCTTGCTGACCACAGGTCTGTTTATATAGTAGGGAGATTGTTTCCTGAGCAAACACAAACAAAGACAGTGCTAAGCTGCTGTCCCACTGTCAGCTCATGACCTATGACACCCTTAGGATTTTTCAAGTAATTGTTATTATATTGTACTTACTATATGATACTTGCCTGGTTCTTATCTATTTTGTGTTTATTTGTATGTTTTCCCTAGCTAGGTGTAATCCTGTACTTTTTATTGGATTTTAATCATTCTTCGAATATTTGATATTTGTGCTTTTTCCAGGTGACCTAAATTCTGATTCCATTCCCTAAAACTTAAGTTTCTGGCTATTCTGCCTGATTTTGGAGCACACTCTATGTGCTCTTTACTACACAATTGTTCCCCACACCCCGCTGCCCCCACCCAAGTATCAAACTACACTGACGTTGATGTCACTGGCAGGCTATTCTCTGCTCAGAAATGGATTTTCTAAAGGCGCTGGAGGGAACATGGAACACGGTGCTTTTGCAAGCTCTTGCTCTTCCACCAGGACAATCCTTCAACAACGTTAAACACTTGCCCAGTATTTTTGGGGTATGGAATATTGATCATTACAAATTCCAGGGTGTTTGGGGTTCATGAAACTAAGACTTACTTCTCTCTCTCTTCCTCTCTCTGACTTTTGTTACCTGGAATCATGAAACAGCAATAAAACAAACATGAGACGTTGTATCCTATCTTCTGGCGAGAACTATGAGAAGTAGTTTCAAGTAAGACGGACTCTGTAATTCTGCCACAAACCTCAGCGCACTGATTTCACGGCATCAGCAAGCAATGAAAAACTGCCATCGGAAGAATATATACTATCAAGGTCTGGCTCTCGGTCATCTGAACTGAACAGAATTAATGGATGCATCTATCCGAGAAGGATTTAATTTGAATGTGTAATTAGCCATAGATTACAGCTTTAAAAAGTGTATGCACTTGAAAGGAAAGCTCCTATTAATTTTTTGAGCTTAGTGACCATTATATGTGCTATGCAGTCTATAAAATAGCATCATCTTTGCACATTAGAAATGAATTGTGAGAAATCAGATGCCTATTAAGACACAAGAATTGATGTGCAACTATGACATTTGGTTATGAATAATATGCCAGATGTTTTAGAAAGGAAATAAGTTTTGACATATTTCCAAATGACTTAAATCAGCCACCATTTTCCCCAGGTTGTTGGTGTCCAAGCCTCCTTATCGGCATGGGTAATGTATTTTATTCTTTAATAAAGGATAGTCAGGTGGCTTGCTCTTACATAAGGATCAAAATGTGACCTAGAAATTATTATGAAAATGTCACATAAGCACATTGCTTTTATTTCTATTAATGATCGTGCATCTGTGCCTTTATTCAGGATTCTGATTTAATGCCTCTTCCTGTTCCTTTTTTGTAAACCCTGAAGGGTTTTAAGCAGTGAACACTTTGAAAAGCAGAGATCCAGACTTACTGGGCTTTGTGACTTTAACGAGGTGATGAATCCTGCAAATCAGTTTATGATGATGTTTGGGCAAATTAACTTTGAGACTTAACTTTTAAAATGTCAATCACTGTTGCCAGGCTTGACTTTTGTACTTGACAGCCACAACATCTGGATTTAGCGTTTATATGTCATGCAATTGCGTGGTGCAAGCCTAATTTGGGGCTGATTAAGTCATTTTATAGTGGGTGCCTTTCTTTACCCAGTATGAGCACTAGAGCCACACCCTCTTTACTTAGGGCCTTGGATTCATTTCTGCCTTGGTCTCATTCCATTGGTCCCTCTGCATTTTGGAAGAACTCATTTTTTTCATAAAAGGTTACCCTTGATTCTGGGGTCTTCGTGTCCATGCTTGAACTATTTAGCCACCCACTAAATCCTGACCACTCCCCTTTTGTTCCCTTGTGGCTATCCTCTTGTCCTATTTCTCTCCTGTTTCTCCCACAGAAGAACCTCCTTGCTCTCTGAACAGCCCCAGGAAAGTACCTCTTGAGAGTTCCTGGTTCTCCGCTCTGAAGCTGCACTGGTAGACCGGGGCCGAGCAGGCGTTGCCCTGTAAAGGGCAATCCTGTTTACACGATCTGTAGAGGATGCAGAGCTCGGGTATGATGTACAGCAGCAGGAAAACCCACGCGTTGGTGACCAGGGCAATGCAGACGACTGGGTCATCCCACTGGGGCTGCCGCTGGAGCTGTGGGTTGCCTCTCAGGAGCATGGAGATCCACACCACCCAGATAATGATGGAGACGAGCATCGTGACGAAGATGAACTTCCCATGCTGCTTCCAGTTCTCACATGGGCCACAAAAGGTAGCTTTGGAGACGAAGAAGGTGACGGCCATCAGGAGAAGGACATAGACCAGGAGTACCACAAAGTCCACATTGAGCTGACAGGGTGCCATATGCACGAACATCATACACCTGGTCGTGACGAGCGTCACGTACTCAATGGCGATGATCGTCTGCAACAGGCTACAACCAATAGCAATGCACAAAATCGTCGTCCAGGAGAAGGAGACTCCACCGCGGACGAGCTTCACCAGGTTGGAGGCGTGAGCCAAGAGGCAGGAGAAGCAGAGAGCAAAGAGAACCCCAAAGAAGAAGTAGCGTACGGGGGCAGTCTGCTGATTGAACTGGAAGATGAAGGCGAAAGCAAGGCTGAAGAGCCCCAGCACACCCAGGAGGAAGAGGACCTGGGTGGGGAGAACATTCCACCGGCAGCAGTCTTGGACCTTTCGCATGAGGAAGAGAAATGCCAAGAGCAGAATAACTGTAACCACTATGCCAATTATTGCCAGGCACTCCAGCACAATGCCCCACGGCCCCTCTGTGTCACAGAGGAAATAGTAGTCCCCCGTGGACTCGCTGAAGTCCTCATACATGGTGACTGTAAGTGGACCTCACGAGAACGGACTTCTGTTTTCCTGCAGAAAAAAAGATGAGACAAGCCTATGACTTTACATCTACCCACAAGAATGTGTGCTGGGTATATGCATGTCACTATAATGTCTCTCTCTGTCTCTAAATTAAAGACATCTGGACATATTAAATGAAATAGCCCCCAAACTATCAAACCCTCAAAACTATCCTAGCTCTATCCTTCTGGGAAGAACAGAACAGTCTTTCCAGATAATCCATCCATTTCTAAGTTATAATTTCTCCGTTCCAAGGCTTTTTGAAGTTAACGCAGGCAGAATCTTTTTCATTCATTGGTGTGCTTGACAAGATAGGCATGATCTATAGGATTCCAGATAAATCAGGCTCCAGGACAAAAGCTGTTGACATTAACTAAGGGATCACTGGATCACTCAAGACACGGATGCACTGCTTGAAGGAGACAGACAGGTGATTTTTCCTAGTAATATTAATGACGGTTCCTTTAAATTCAAATCAATTCAGTGCATCATGTTATCATTCAATATTTGCTATTTGTCAAAGAATGACACAACATGGTCCCTGCCTTTAAATAACTTTTTGGGTAGTTTAGCATCAAAATCTAGGTCTTAATAGAGGTTTGTCTAGGAAAAAAAAAAATACCACATATTCATTTGGAAAAAAAGTACCTTGCAATCAAATACTCCTAGCTCGTCTCCTCTTCAGCTATTCCCCAGCCAGATGGCTGGAGTGACCCAGGTTTATGGCTGAGGCATGGCCTCTTCATTGCAACTTACCTTCTCTGTGTCCACGCTGGAAGCTGAGCTCTGGTGGCTGCGAGGTTGTAACTGCCAATGAGTAAGAAGGAGACAGCCTCAGCTTCTTTATTCTCTCCCCAAATGGGCGGAAGGACGGAGGCCCTCACTCAGATTCCTGCAGTGCCTATAAAAAAACCCGGAAGGTCAGAAAGACACACCTATTCCAGTTTCACAGCAACTTTTTCTACAGAGACTTCTTTGGTGATAACAATTCTTCTCCACTCCACTGCTTGCTCAAGACACCTAGGCCTTAGAGAGGGCCTGAGGGGGAGTGGGTTTAGGAGGGACTGATTGCTCCCCATATAGTCCAACATGTTCTGGAAGCTGAGAGAGGCCTTCAGTTGGTCTGACATGAGGACCCTTCCTTCTCTCCTGACCTACTTCCTGCAAAGCTGTCTCCAGAGTCTTCCTCAGATCTTGATCTTGATGGTAAGACCCAAAGAGCATCCATTCAACAAAGGAATAAAACGTTTACTGGGCCAGAAAGAGAGTATGCGCATTTAAAGGGCCAGCCATTGGCAAAATTGTGAATTGGGGAGGTTTGTCTTCTCTGCTATTCTCCTTTAGAAGAATATGGCTGTCCATCAAGTGTGGGCTTTGGCTTAAGTTCTCTCCCTCTTCTCCTTACCCTGTATCAGAATGTATTCTGCCGAAACCAGTTTGGCTCAGTGGAATAGAGCGTAGGCCTGCGGACTGAAAGGTCCTGGGTTCGATTCCGGTCAAGGGCATGTACCTTGGTTGTGGGTACATCCCCAATAGGGGGTGTGCAGGAGGCAGCTGATCGATGTTTCTCTCTCATCGGTGTTTATGACTCTCTATCTCTCTCCCCTCCTCTCTGTAAAAAATCAATAAAATATATTTTTTTAAAAAGAAAAAAGAATGTATTTGTTCTGGCTTTCATTCTACTGGGGCATTCCTAGGGCCCAAGATAGAACCCAAAAGTTACCAGCTGATGTTGGCAGATCATATTCCTTTTCTCTTTCAGTCACATGTAGTAGAACACACACTACCATGTCCCACCTATTCTGGCTATGGGCCCCCTCCTCATCCCTCCACCTCTGCTCCCAATGTACTCCTTGGTTCTTTTCCTGGGTATTTGTAGTTTGACAGTGACATCTGAAGACCCCAAATCAGTACCTGTTAGTCCGGTTTCAAGTTGTTCGGTGACCTGGCCCTACCTTTCTCATCCATACTTCTTTCAGATCTCCTGGCCCTGTGGTTGATCCAGGTTGGTGTTCCCACTGCCTCCCAAGTAAACAAGCTCCCATCTGCTCGCCTTCTCTTTGATGTTGTACCCGACCTGGACTGCCTTTGCTTGATTCCTACTTACCCTTTGTGCTTTATTCCCATTGATCCTATTTCCTACCCAAATACTTTTCCTACTTTTAAAATCTAGCTCAGCCCTAGCCGGTTTGGCTCAGTGGGTAGAGTGTGGGCCTGTGGTTTGATTCCGGTTAAGGGCATGTACCTTGGTTGCAGGCTCCTTTCCGGCCCGCGCCCTGATCGGGATGTTGGCAGGAGGCAACCAATTGATGTGTTTCTCCCACATCAATATTTCTCTCTGTCTTTCCCTCTCTCTTCCACTCTCCCTAAAAATCGATAGAAAACTATCCTCGGGTGATGATTAAAAAACAACAATGATCTAGCTCATCCTATCTCCTTTATGAGTTTTCCTGCCTCCTGACCACTCTAGCTCTCATATGTTCCCCTCCCTCTGTGAACTCAACAAACAAGCACATAGGGTCTATCTGTTCAAAATTAAAAAAAAAACACCTATTTTATTTGCATTAATTAATTTATTAATAAAATAAATGTATTAAAATAATAGCTACATTTACTAATTTATTTTATTTGTATTAGCCTCATCCTCCGATTAGATTTGTAGATGCTGAGGGGTCAAGTTCCACATTTTATGCACCCATAGCACCTGGCCCCATGTGGAGTACCTCCTATGTGGCAAACAGATTGTTTAATTGAAGGATCCTCATGATAGCATTCCAGGCCTTGTGAAGGTGCTTTTCATCAGTGTGCTTTTCCAACAGATGCTTTTTAAAAAATATATATTTTATTGATTTTTTTACAGAGAGGAAGGGAGAGGGATAGAGAGCTAGAAACATGGTTGAGAGAGAAACATTGATCAGCTGACTCCTGCACACCCGTCTCTGGGGATGTGCCCACAACCAAGGTACATGCCCTTGACTGGAATCGAACCTGGGACCTTCCAGTCCACAGACCGACGCTCTGTCCACTGAGCCAAACTGGTTTTGGCCCAATAGATGCTTTTTGATGAAACCCACCTTAAACAAGTCCGGACCTTAACTGACCCCAAAGTCATTCTGAAGTGGGGTGGTTCTATTTGAGAGATGGCTTAACTTTAAAAAGCCATGTGTTGTTGTTGTTTTGTTTTTCCCCTTTGAGAGAAGAATATTCTAGGGAGGCGAGTCCTCCCCTTTACTTGCTTTAGGGATAATTGTGGTCAGACTGGAGCCGTAAAGGCTAATCTAAAGTTCACACTAAAGGGTAAAGGGATTTTCTGGATGATGAAATGTGACATCCCTGAGAATTCACTCAAAAGCTTAGTGAGTGGTTAAATTGTTGTCAGTAGACCAAGAGAGGATTTCCCACTTAATTCTTCCAAGAGAATTACTTTGGTGACCTTTTCCCTCCTCCCAGCCCCTCTAGTTAGTCAGCCATTCCTCACTGTTGTGATGTTCTGGCCAGCCTGTCTTCTAAGGAGATTCCTCCTGACCTGAGGGCTTGAAGCAGGGGGATTAATGGGTTAATGACACAGAGGCCTTTGAATACCTGAGATAAAAGAACAGTGTCTTAGGTACTAATTATTGTTACTTAAACACCTGGGGTGCTAGAATTAACCCGTGTGCTGCTCAGCCTTAAGGAAAGAGGCCCCCTTTTGCCTCCACATCTCACACACCTCATTTCTTTTGGCTTTTATGTGGCAACAACATCACACCAAACAGTTCAGATATGGCTTTGATGAATCAACGTGTATTGATTATATTAAAAATGGAGATGAAACAGTCTAAATCACAGGGCTGGACAAACTACGGCCCTCGGGCTGGATCCGGTGAATAAAACTATTGAATTAAAAAAACACACATAGCCGAAACCGGTTTGGCTTAGTGGTAGAGCGTCGGTCTGCGGACTAGAAGGTCCGGGGTTCGATTCCGGTCAGGGGCATGTACATTGATTGCGGGCACATCCCCGGTAGGGGGTGTGCAAGAGGCAGCTGGTCGATGTTTCTCTCTCATCGATGTTTCTAGCTCTCTTATCTCTCTCCCTTTCTCTCTGTAAAATCTCAATAAAATATATTTAAAAAAATAAATTGGGTTGTCTTCTAAAACAAACAAACAAACAAAAAAACACACATAAAGACTGTACCTTTTTATGTAATGATGTTCACTTTGAATTTATATTAGTTCACACAAACACTCCGTCCATGCTTTTGTTCCAGCATCTCCGGTCCAGTTTAAGAACCCATTGTGGCCCTCGAGTCAAAAAGTTTGCCCACGTCTGAAAGAGGTCAAATGCCTTTTGTCCAACATCTATTTGTGTTGTTTCCTTCTCCAGAAACAGAGCTGGAGGAAATGTTAGAGGTCACCCATCCTAACCCTTTCATTAATAATTCTTAATAAGAAAGCCAACTTTATTACATGAGGAATTAAATAATAAGGAAGCAGAGGACCAGAGAAATGAAGCAATGTAGCAAACGTGTGGAAAGGTAGAGGAGCATCCAGGGTTGCATACTCTGGTCACAGTGTTGTGTGTGTGTGTGTGTGTTTTTTCTTTCTTTATATTTGTTACCTGGCCACATTCTTGCTGCCAGGAGGACAGGCTTCTTCCCTCAGGAGGACACGTGGGTCATAATTATAAAGAAAGAAAAAAAAGAACCACTGTGCTGTATGCCTGAAATTAATACAAAATAATATTCTCTTTTTAATACAAAATAATGTTGAAAGTAAACTGTAATTGAAAAAGATAGTTACAGTATGTAAAGTTCAGAATAGGGAATATACTCTATAATAATATGTTAATTAGACTGAATAGCCAAATGACTTTCTGGATTTCCTTCTGGATGAAGCTGGGGCTGTGAGGGCTGAAGCAAGCCTCCGTAGATGCGAGGGCCAACCCCCTTGCATGAATTTCGTGCATTGGGCCTCTAGTATTGCAATAACTATGTAAGGTGCCAGATGGGTACTAGACTTATTGTGGTGCTCACTTTATAAGTTATATAAATGTACAATCACTATTTTGTACACATGAAACTAATATAATGTTGTATATCATTTGTTAATACTATCAAATAAAGAGGGAATATGCAAATTGACTGTCACACTGTAACAAGATGGCTGCGCCCACAGCAGAGGCAGGGATTCTGTAACACAAGATAGTTGTGCCCACAGTAGAGGCAGAGTTCCTTAATGAGCCTTCATGAGCAATCAGCAGGGACCTGAGGCTGCATGGTGCTTGTCTGGGACAGGGAACCTTAGGCTGTGCCTCCCGCCCATGGGGTTTGACAGGGGACCTCAGGCTGCGCCCCCTGGCCTGCGCTGGGGGACCTCAGGCTGTGCCCTACCACCCAGTGGGCCTTGATGGGGGTGGGGCTGGCTGTGTCTGGGTCTCTTGCGATTTTGATTTCGAGGCACATGTGGGTGGGTGGGGACTTTACTCTGATTCCCATGGCACACCCCAGACTCTGACAGGAGGAAGATTTTCATATCCATTTTATTAACTTTCTGTCATCTCTGACACTTCTATTATAGAGAAAGGGCAAATAGCAATATTAAAATATTTTCTCTAATTAATTCCCTTTTAATGTGCACAAATTTCATGCAGGAGTTGCAAAATAGAGTTCAATACCAAAAAACAAAACAAACAAACAAAAAAATACAAAAAACCCCCACCCAAAACCAAAACAAACAAACTCAGAAAAGAATAGATTAGAAGAGAGAGAGTGCATCATATATTCTTCGTTCTGCAACAAATCCTGCAGCTGTCATGACTGGCCGTGTGCAGCCTGGCCGTGTGAGACGGGGTGCCCTGGCCAGAAACACATCATTTGCTCTTTTGTTCACAGTCATTTCCAAGGCTGGCTTTGTGGGGGGTGTGACCAGCGCAGCTGTTCAGGACCCCCCACTCAGAAGGATCTTGTTCTTGGAGTTTAATGCTCTGTGGTCACCATCTTGGAATTCTTAATCATTTTATCTCCGAGTTTGTGTTTTGGAAGTGAAGTCAGATGGGACAGTGGAACATGTGCAGGGGCTGAGAGCCTTGGCCCATGTGTGATCCTGCCTCCATTGCCTCCCAGCCTCCCCGAGACAAGTTCTTGGCATCCACCCCATGCTACCCTCTGGTGCCCTGAGTTACCCCATTTCCCCTTTCTGCCTCTGCCTCAGGGATGCTGCCAAACTCCCTCTGGGGTCACCTGTCCATCATGGGTTGGGTAGTGGGCCTTTGGAAAAATGGGTTGACATAAGCATGTCTAAGCAGGGTGTCACATTTCCATTTGCACGGGGCCCTGCAAATTAGGTAGCTGGCATGGGCGTTAATTCAATTTTCTGATATATGGTGGTTAATTTGATCAATATTATATCAGGATGTAATGTTCCGTTGAATTGTATATTATGTAAGGTGCAGTTAGTTGTGAAGAACCTGTGTTTTATCTGGGTCAACAAATTGTCAAGACTGGGTGTCATTTATGAATATTCAGGATATTTTTTGGAAAAAAAGTTTTCTAATATTTTTTTTACAGTTTGTGACTATTATAATATTTTGAGTAAAGTATTCCTTATGACATGATCACCACAGTTAGTCTAGTAACTATCTTGCCATCATACAAAGTTGTTATGATAATATTGCCTATTTTTCCTGTACTATACATTACATACCTATGACTTATATTTGAAAAGCGGAGTTTTAACATAATTACAATCTGATATAGATTGTGTGATTCAAGTTAATGAAAGCACTGATGCTATCAGTTGTCAATATCTGCAGTTAGATCAGATGTGAGTGACATAGTTTTTACAGAAGATTTTTTGTATTGTTTAAATTCAATTTTATTCACAATTGGATTAGGTATGATCTCCAAGTTGGAAAAGTATATTGTTGATTCAACATTATTTAATTGTAAAGGGATTACAAGCTTGGACAACAAAGCTGGAAAAATTTATAAAGGGATTATAAGCTTGGCCGACAGATATGACCAGAAAATATGGCAGTTATTAAAAATTGTTCAAAATGACTAACAATCATAGTTTATTCATCACAAAGCTTTGGCACCTAAATACATTTTAGTTGAACCTCATGGATTTATTGAAATCAGATGAGATGTCAGTGAGCACAACTCTTAGAAATATTTTGTTCAGATGTTGGAGCTGACTATATCCACTTAGTATTCATGGTGGAATTGCTGGTTGTTATAAGGTAAAGTATTATGCTAAGCACGGTACATAAAATTTGATTTCTCTATTTGGAAAAGACTCTCATTTGGCAAATATTTTTGGACATGATATTTGGGTAATAAAAGTGCATACTTAGATAATTCTTGGGCATTCTTAGCTACAATTTTAGGAGAAAACTGTGATATATTTTAACATGTCAAACACATTAACGATTCCAAAAGAAATGGAAGTTTTTTAAAAATGACTGTGATTATTTGAGATTCCTCCCATTTAGGGGTCTAATTCCCCTCTACTTGAATCTTGGCTGGCTTTAGTGACTCTCTTATAGACTGTAAATGTGGCGGAAGTGATGATGCATGAGTCCTGAGACTAGGTCAAACAGGCCTCACAGCTTCTGCCTTGCTCCTTGGGGATACTCGGTCTCCAGATGCTGTCTCCTGAGACACAGCTGTCATGCTCTGAGAATCCTGAGCACACAAGAGACCACACACACGTAGGTACTTCAGTCAACAGCACCAGCGGAGTCCAGCCTTTCAGCCATCCTCGCCAAAGCACGGGGCATGGCAATGGAAACGCCCTCTGACAAATGGATCCTCTTGTTCCAGCTGTCCAGCTGAACCTTCAGGATTTATATACATATTCACATGTAGGAATTATTAGGATTGCTATGAGTGTTCTACGGGTTAACATCTATTTCTTTCTTTAAAAAATATATATTTTATTGATTTTTTACAGAGAGGAAGGAAGAGGGATAGAGAGTTAGAAACATTGATGAGAGAGAAACATTGATCAGCCACCTCCTGCACACCCCTCGCTGGAAATGTGCCCGCAACCAAGGCACATGCCCCTGACCTGAATCGAACCCGGGACCCCTGAGTCCGCAGGCTGACACTTCAACTACTGAGCCAAACCGGCCAGGGCAAGGTTAACATCTATTTCTATGGAGTTCTAAAAACCCTAGTCAAAGCCAAAGGCACACATCCATATAGGATCAGATAACCCCAGAGGCACCAGCATTCCATTGAAAGGATGCTCATTCCAAAGTCTTTACATTTTTCTAATAAATGTAGGAATTTTTGCTGCTGTATGTTCCCAATATTATTATAACACAGAAGGGAACATTATAAAGTCAGCTTGAATAAAATAACATTAGAGATATTATTATAACTCAGTTTTCTCCCCATCACAACCATTACTTTTTAGAGGAAAAGCTCAAACTGTAAAGAAAGACATTTGAATAAATGATCGATTTGCATTTCAAAACTCAGTCAAAAATTGAATTAAACTTGGTGAACAAGGAAGAGAGTAAGTGAATTTAATGCTTATACTGAAGAATAATTAAAAGATATTATGGCAGAAACCGGTTTGGCTCAGTGGTAGAGCGTCCGTCTGCGGACTGAAAGGTCCCAGGTTCGATTCCGGTCAAGGGCATGTACATTGGTTGCGGGCGGGCACATCCCCGGTAGGGGGTGTGCAGGAGGCAGCTGGTCGATGTTTCTCTCTCATTGATGTTTCTAGCTCTCTATCTCTCTCCCTTCCTCTTGTAAAATATCAATAAAATATATATTTAAAAAAAAGATATTATGGCCCAGGCTGGTGTAGCTCAGTTGGTTGGAATGTCATCTGGTACACCAAAAGGTGATGGACAGAGCCAGTAAGATTCAAAACACTTTGGAAGTGGAATCTCTGTCTTGCAGGCTGCTGGGAAAAGAAGAATGAAAGGAACTAGCTAGGTTCATGATACCTCTAAAACTGCTCTATATATAATAAACAATTTATTATATCCATATCTCAGTTTATAGCAAATTTATGCTTCAGTTGCTCAAATAAAAATTCCTGGAGTCATCTTGACTTTTTCATTCACCCAGAATACAGTCTACTAGGAAATCCTGTTGGTGCTACCTTGAAAATACATACTCGTATCCAGACTCTGATCACTTCTCACCACTGTCATGTCACCACCTGGGTCCGGTAACTGTCATCTCTTGACTGCATTGCTGCAGTAGTCTCCTACGAACTGGCTGTCTGCTCCCACTCCTGTCCCCCAACCCCAATCCCAACCTGAAGTTCTTACAATGTACAATCAATATAGTTGCCGGAGGGATCCTTTGAAAAGCTGGGTTTAATTATGTTACTTCTCTGCTTCTAACCCTGTAATGGGTTTCTCCACTTTATATTGAGGAAAAGCCCAAGTCTTGAAAGTGTCCTCAAAGGACTTAAATGACCTGGCCCTTCCCATTACCTCTCTGATCTCCTTTTGTGCTCACCCTGTTTCAGCCTCTCTGACTTGTCACTCAATCACACAGGCTCACCTTGCCTGGGGACCTTTACACTGACTGTTTCTCTGTCTAAAATATTTTCTCTCCAGATACCCACATGGTTAACTCACTCACTCCTTTCAAATCTTTGTTCTCTATGAGGTCTTCCCTGACCATACAAGTAAAAATTTCACACCACTGTCTCCACCCCATACTCTTAACCCTGTCTATTTTCTTATCCTGCTCTGCTTTTTAATTCTGCCATAGCATTTATTACTTTCTAAAACACAATGCAATAACAATTAATTATGCCTATTGTGTACTATTGTGTATATTCCCTATTCTACAAGAATGGGTCTTTGTCTGTTTTGTTCACTGGTAAATCTAATCCCCAGAACAATGCCTGGCATATAACAGGGGCTCGATGAATATTTATGAAATGATTGAATGATGAGATGGAATCCAAGAATGTGTTAAGTTGGAGAGTGGGGCCAAGCACAGGCAAACCAAAGTTAACAGGGAAGAAAGACACAGAGGGTAGCAAAATGCCTGTGGTCTTCTAAACTCTCACTCTTGGCCAGGCATGGCTGGAGGCACTGTGGGGTTGTGCCCTGGGAGGATCCCTCTCTGCCCCACCCACCCCTTCATTTTAAGTAAGAGAAATTGGGGGGAGACAGAAAACAACTGGCCAACTGAACAATTTCACAGGAGGGCTGTTGAAGGGGGGAGGGGAGGCGGGGGTGCAAATGGCCTCATTGGCAAGAGAAACATTCTGATCTCAGATGATAGCTGCAAGGGGGAGGACCATCCAGCAAACAGGAAATTCTGTCTTTCCTTAAGATGATTTCCAGTGTTTTGCCTTGAGCAAGTAGGTGAATGGTGGTGCTATTTAGAGAGGTGAGGAAGATTGAGGGAGGAAAAGATTTTGGGGGATGGAAGAGTCTGAAGCAAGAGTTCAGTGTTGGACATGTCAAGTCTGAGACACCTGTGAATTACTTGTGTGACTGTGTCAAGTGGGTCATAACATGTGGGACTTACAGACTCACTTCTGTCTTTTTCTACTTTATGTGCCAGGTACCTGTTGACCTCCTAGACATGTGCCAAGCTGTGTGGCATACAGGCAGATAGGCTAGCCCTCTATCCTCACTTCCCAGTGATGTTTCAGCAGTTGCATGAATTGGGAAACACATTCATTCATTTATTTCCTCACACAATCATACATTGAGGTTGTTTTTGTTTGTTTGTTTTGTTTTGTTTTGTTTTTGTGAACTAGTATTCTGTTGGGAACTGAGAGTGGGAAAATCCATAATACCAAGTATCAGCACTTGAGAAAATCACATTTAATTGGGGAGATATGCTGACAAGTTATCAAAATCTATGTATTCTGAGTTATGTGTAACTTGAAGATTAAATTAATACTTTCACCTCCTTTTCTACTGGAAAGAGACCCCCCCCCCAAAAAAAAAAAAACAAAAGAGAATGAACCTTATCAATTCCTTATGAGCCCATCACGAGTGATAATTTCAAAGCTTTAGTTATTTGTTTGTGTCACTAAGGGAGGGAGTATTCAGTGTATGAATTAGCAATGGACCCATTTCTTAATTCTGTATGCCTGAAGGTCACATTTTGAAAGGAGATGCTATGTAGAAAAAAATGAAGTCAGGAAGAGAGGTGGGCTGGAAAAGAATCCTTGGGAGTCACCAGGTCATGGATGTCACAGAACCTATGGGCATAATCTGCATCGTCCTTGATGGTCTCATCTTGGGAGAGTGATGTGATATAATAGAGGATAGAGTATGTCCCTCAGAGAACACCAACATTTAAGGGCTGGGCATGGAGAGAGAAGACTATGAAGGAAGTAGGTGCACCTGGAGAATGGCAGATCACAGGTGCCAAAGGAGAAACACAAAGGAGAAAGAAGAAGCGGTCTTAATGTCAAGGGGTACAGAGAAGCCAGAGAAACCAACTAACCTGATAAAGACAAAAAAAAAAAAATGCACCTGCTGAATTTTTTGAATGGAGATCATTTCAGAGGAAGTAAACGTGGATGAATAGAGTGAATAGAATGAAAGGATGGAGTTCTCTAATGGCCATCGAGCCTCTTCTAGGAATGAAATCAATTCCCTGAGCTCCACTTCCTTCGTGAAACCCTTGAGGAGACATCCAAGTGCTGAAATGTCCTCTTGATTCCTCGAGTGGGCTCTGCTTCTAGCTTAGGAGTCCCCCCTTCTCCCCCCTCATAAAATACAGGGAGAACACTTACAATCTGTTAGCTCATAAGAAAGGGCTCTAAAAGGAGAGCAGAGGCAACATGATTACTAGCACACATTATATATTTAAATGTTTTTTTTTTAAATAAACATTTTATTTAAGGAGGGGAAATGGTCCTGTGTTTTTATTGGTCTTAAGGCATAAGACCTCCTTTTAGATGGATTTTAAACTGGAAAGGGAAAGGGAGAGAAGATAGACAGGGCTGCATATCTAACAGGTGGCACGTAGGTGGCTGCTGGGTGCCCGTGCTATTTCTGTAGCATACACCCTAGGGACATAGGATTATATCACCGCCACCTTGGCTGAGCCTCTAAATAACTTCTATAGGGAGGAGGGAGCATCCACCCAGTGTACTCCCTTGTAGAGTCACATTCTGCCTCATTTCCTTTCTTGCCAGACAAGGAAACCAGACACCGAACTGAGTGTTCAGGAGTGTTTGGTTCTGGAGTTAAACTGCCTGTCATGTACCATCTGTGTAGCCTGGAGCATGTTAATGAACCTGCTGAGCCGCCCCAGTTAATCTGTAAATGGGGTAGAGAATACAGCGCCTGTGACTATACCTCGTAGGGTTATTGTGTCAAATAAATAAGGCAGTTCATGGAATGTGTTTTCCTAGTGCCTGGGACGGGGTGGATGCTCAATAAATGTGAGCTATCAAGATCACTTATTTATTTTATTTTATTTTATTTTTTTAAAATATATTTTATTGATTTTTCACAGAGAGGAAGAGAGAGGGATAGAGAGTTAGAAACACCGATCAGTTGCCTCTTGCACACCTCCTACTGGGGATGTGCCCGCAACCAAGCTATATGCCCTTGACCGGAATCGAACCCGGGACCCTCCAGTCCACAGGCCGACGCTCTATCCACTGAGCCAAACCGGCCTTGGCCACTTATTTTTTTTAATTAGTAAGTTTTAAAACTAATCTATGCATCTACTGTGCACATATCTTTATCCTCTGGGGGTGATGTGGGGACCATAAAACACAGAGGAAGCGGGGTGTGACTGGAGAGATCAGGGAAGAATTCAAAGACTCTGGGGGTGGGACTCGAGGGATGGGTAGAGGATGGACAGGCAGGCATGAGGAGATTCAAGGTGTGGGAGCAGTGTGAGCAAAGGCTTGGAGTGGGGAAGGTGAGGAGTGCGTTAGGGGAACAAGCATTTATTCTCGTGATACTAGAGGGAAAGGAACCCAGGAGGGAAGATGAAGCATGATAAGAGAAGAGGCTGGGGTTTGAGCCCGCTCATAAAATGAGTTTTTGACAAAAGTCTAATGAATTCATTGCCAGGGAAAACTTAATTCATCTTCTACCTCAAGTTTGATTATGAGGTAGGTCTACACAGCCCACATCAATTTCTACCACACTTTCAGTCTGCTCTGGAATTCCCACTTGACATGAATTGATTCTTGATTCTGCATTTCTGGATATTGCTTGGGTGTTTCTCCAAATTCCTAGGATGATGGTTGCTATAGAAACAAAATATTTCTAAAGAACACACACACACACACACACACACACACACACACACACACACACTAGAACTAGTCGAGAATAATATGTTCTAAGGCAAAAACCATGGCATTCAACCAAATAAATACCCATCAATGTGGCATGCTGTGAAGCTTTAATTACTGTGCTCAAAGATCAAAGTGCCATTACTCACGAGTGGAGAAGCCAAATGTAAACGAGGGAGGTCTTCCTTAAACAAGTGGTGATCAACTCTCTGAGCTAAGCCAAGGGTTCTACAGTGTTTATACACACCCGGGGGCCCTTACACACTCACAGGAGCAGGACAATGTGGTATTATGCTGTGCTGCACGCAGGACAATGTCTACTGGGTGTTGCTTACAAAATGTACAAGGCGATTAATGTCACGGGAAGATGGCTTCGGGCAGAAGGCGGAGCATCCTTATATAAGCAGTTCCAGAGAGGCTGCAGCCTTAAGCCTGTCATCCTGAGCACTAACCCCAGAGCCGTCTGGATATTTGTTAATATCTGTACTCTACTGCTGATTGTTTTTCAACTTAATTATTCAACAATCTAAAAAACGGGCCATATGCTCTACTCCAGACCCTGAGAGAGGAGGAGTGAGATGGGACCATAGGGTGGTCTTTTCACCAACATTTATTTTGGGAAAGATTTTGACAAATGAATGGGTTGAAGTAAGGGAGAGAGATTGCTTTACTGGTCCAAAGACTGGCAATTAGCAAACCTGGTCTCTGTGGTTCTGTTTTTCATTATTGAATCTAGAATGAGGATAAACAACTTATTTCCTTAGCTCTTGTCCCTCTTTTTCCTTTCTTTTTTTAAAATCCTACCCAAGGATATTTTTTCCCATTGGTTTTTAGAGTGGAAGGGAGGGGGAGAGACAGAGAGAAACATCAATGTGAGAGACATATCAACTGCCTCTCACACATGCTCAATCCTGCAACTGAGGTATGTATCCTCCTTGACTAGAATCAAACCCGGGACCCTTCTGTCTGTGGGCCAACACTCTATCTATCTATTGAGCCAAACTGGCTGGGGCCCCTCTTTTTTCTTAATCACTATATCTGCACTATCCAGTCAACCCTATGTCCTCACTGTGGGGGAGGGGACTGACAACCACTTCCTTTTTCACCTTGAGAATGTTCCACGGTTTTAGATTTTCTTTTCTTCTTCCCTCTTTCCCTCACTCCCCCCTCTCTCCCTTAAAGTAAAGCTAGGACCTGTAGGATGAGAAGACCTTGCCATTCGCAAAGGAAATAAAAAGGGTTTCAGGCAAACTTAATAGCCAGTGTAAAGGCCAAATGAGTTAAGTGCGTTCAAGGAAGTACGAGCTCATTGTGGCTGGAGGATAGTGAGGGGGAGATTTGAAAGACAGGAATTGGTGGTCAGGGGCCAAAGCATACAGGCCTGGCAGGTCTTAAAATGGAGTTTGTCTTTTAGTCTGAGGGCAGAGTGAGTTTTTAAGCAAAGATCCCTCTGGATATTGGGTAGAAAATGGAGCAAAGGGGGGTGAGAGTGGAGGTGTGGCGAGCAGTCAGGAGGCTGCTGCAGGAGGCCAGGGAAGAGAGATAGTGATGTGTCCTAGGATGGTGGCAGTGGAGATCATGGAGGACTTGCTTCCTGGCACCTCATGATGGAGCTTAACACTCTCTTCCTTTTCAATGTTCTGATTTCCTCTTACACCACTGGCTGTTTCTTTTAGATCATTGGCAGGCTCTTTTCCTCAGTTGTCCTCTATCTTCCTGATTCTCCCCTCAGCTCTCTTCTCTCTTTACTCCATACAGGGTCCATAATTCATGCACTCTGTCTGTATATTGCTGATATCACACATATATCTTAAAATTAGGTTTCTCTTTTTAGCAGCAGACATGCTTCCAGCTGTCCCCGAGATAGCGTCACTCAGACGAACCATAGGCCTACATACCCTCTGTGGACACGGTTCCCCAGTCAACCTGCTTCTCACCTGTGCTTCCTACCCAGAGAGTGGCAGCCCCATCCTGGGCTCTTTGACCCCTGCCCCCTTATCTCACACACCTGCTGCTCACCGGGTCCTGTTGATCCTATTTCTCTCTCCAAACTGTCCACTTCTCCCCATCCCCACACCATGACCCTGTTGGAGGCCTCCATCATCTTTTACTTAGAATCCTGTGGCTGGTCTCCCCGCCTCCTGTCCCATCTACTTCCAATCCATTTTCCACATTGAAGGTAGAATTTTTCCCTCTTACACATGAAGATACCATGTTCCTGCTCAAAGCCATCGACTTGTCATTTTCCTTAGGATAAAATTCAAACTCCTTGACATGACCTAATGCTCTTGCGGCTGCATTTTTGGCCCTGAGTTTGGTGCCTCTCCTCCTACCCCGGGATCTTTGGGTTTACATTCGGAAGGATTCTGGAATTTTAAATATTGGATTCCTGCCACAGTGTACACCATCAGTAATACTCATAACTGTATTACCTACTAGTATAAGATGGTAAAAATCGTTTTTTATTTTTCAATGACAGTTTACTTTCAATATTGTTTTCTATTGGTTTCAGATGTACAGCATAGTTGTTAGACAATCATATACTTTACAAAGTGTTCCCCCAATGCTTTCAATACCCACCTGGCATTATAGATCGTTATTACAATATTGTTGACTATATTCCCTATCCTGTGACTATTTTGTAATTACAAATTTATACTTAACCCCTCCCTTTTTCACCCAGCCCCCCAATCTCTTCCCCTCTGGCAACCACAGGATTGTAGAATCTTGAAAGAATTCTACTTGGATTTGTCTTAGCTACTTAAGTCAAATCACTTTATTTTTAGTTTCTTTTTAGACAAAGCTCTTTTTAAGAATCACAGATTAAAGATCACACACAAATCACATTCCCCCCTCAATCGCAGAAATACAGATTCGATAATTTAAAAATATCAAATTTTTTTTGAAACCCAGCTAGCTGGGAAAATGCTGCTGGGGCCTATCTCCGCTATATTTCCCACCACGAGGCAAAGAGCCCTAGTGTATCGAACATGCTTATTTCAGAAAATTGGCAGTAACTGGCTTTGAAGGAAAGTCGGTTGAGTGGAAGTTGCAGTTTGAAGCCCATCCGGCCCGTCCAGTGCGTGGACCCGGCACCCATCCCTGAAGTGCTGGCTTCGAACGGCTCATGTCTTCACCAGCCAGACCTCATTGCGACGTCCGTAGGGCTTCATAGGCGGGTCGTACCCGGTGCAGAAGTACATGTCACTCTGGTAGGTCCCTGTGCCCTCCAGGGCGGTGCGTAGCTGGGCGGCTTGGGCCACGTAGTCGGCTTCCTTGGCAAAACCCCCAAACTGCCTGAGGGTACAAGAGCAAGGGGCTGGTTAAGAAAGGAAAAAGGTCACGCACCACACTTATTATGACAATCACATCACGATGATGAGATTGTGAACTTCCTAGGTGACTGGATGTGAGCTCTCTGAGCCTCAGATCCTCATTTATGAAAGTAGGATATGTTTTCTTTTTCCTCTGAGGTTTTTATGAGCATTAAGTGCAATAATGGATGTGAAAAACTCTAATTCGGAGCCTGAGACAGAGTAGTTCCATAGGAAATGCGAGCTTCCCCTTCCCTCTCTGAAATTTCCCCCGAGGTGGCAGGCCGACCTTCTGCCCCAAGGCACACCTTATCTCTAGCTCCCTCAACTGTCTCAGGCCTCTATCTGGAGCTGGGGAAGGAGGAAGGATCAGGGGGAGTCAGGGTGGGCTGCAGGTACCATTTCTCCCACAGCAGACCACTTTTATAATGAGTTTGCACCTTGCAGCAGTGAGAAGCAGCAGCTAGCTCTGTGCAATAACAGAGACCTGAGAAAGCTTTGGAGGGCCCCTCGGCAAGCTTTAAGCATGGGCGAATAAAGAAATGACTTCTAATAAATCCCTTCCCCTGCTCAAATCACAAAAGCCTTCTTTTCCTAGTAAATAAAGAGACCTTTCCCTAAATCAGGCTTTTCTCCTGATGGCAGAAGGTGGGAACAGGAAAGCAACAAAGCTTCTCTCTTTTCAAGATTATTATTCTCTCCTTACGTCATCTGCCTACGCTCCGAAATTCATCCTGTGGCCTACCCTAAATATACCACTCTAAATCTGTGTTGCCCTAAAATCTTTATGAGAGTCAAATTCATGCCCATTCCTAATGAGCTTTATGACTCAGAAGTCTGAATCCGCACCAGGCCAAGATTAGGCCAAGTGCATTATTTCTGGTGGGGTTCTCTGACTCACGCTTTGCTCTTTTATAAGTGGTTAGTCATGCTCCTCAAGCATTCAGCACGTTGATTACAAGGCTATTGATGTGAAAACACCCAGGATTTCATCTTTAAGAGATTGGTTATTATACTGTCTAGACAACAGCTACAGAACGTGGACAGAGCTGAGGCCAATTTGGACTGGAGGAGGCTTGGCTCTTCATATAGATCGAAGAAAAATTATGAGGCAGGAAAAAAAGTTGAGCTCTACCTTCGGACTGAAAGGTCCCAGGTTCGATTCCGGTCAAGGGCATGTACCTTGGTTGCGGGCACATCCCCAGTGGGGGGTGTGCAAGAGGCAGCTGATTGATGATTCTCTCTCATCGATGTTTCTGACTCTCTATCCCTCTCTCTTCCTCTCTGTAAAAAATTAATAAAATATATTAAAATAAAAAAAAAGTTGAGCTCTAGCTTCATTGAGGCTCAAATGAGAGGAAACTGGATTAGTAGAGAGAGGATGGACGTGAAGGAAGCATTTTTCTGGCAGTGAGAGCCTGCACTGAGGCTGAGAACCATCTGTCTGAAAATAATCAGATGCTGGATGTGGGAGCAGGTGTTGAGTGTTCTCTGTAGCCCCTCTCCCGCTGTGATACTAAATTGTTCTCTTGTGAAAATGGATGGCGTTGGCTCTTTTAAGCTTCTGGTTTTGGGAAACACCCAAAGGAGGGGTTCTCAGCTATCTTCATTTGTCAGTTGGAGGCAAAATGGCTAGTTGTGTGCTCAACTCCTGCCTCAGCTACTTTCTAGCTCACGGGCTCGGGCAAATGCTTTAATTGCTCTAATCCTTGGTCTGTAATCTGGTCAATAGGGATGATAGCGTTCATCTCCGAAGGCTGTTGTAAAGCTTCAAGGAGAAAAGACTATGCAAACTGCTCAGCCTCGTGCCTTTCACAGAGTAAGCTCCTGTCATAGGAAAATGCAGCTATTATTGCTATTTCATAATTTGCTCAAAACAACAACTCAGTCCCCTGACTCCGGAGGAGAGGGACATGATGTTCATATACTGTAGCTTATGAACACAGGAAGAGAGCCTGATAAAAAAGAACAAACTCCATTAGCAATCTCACCTTCTCAATTAGCTCTAATCTCAAAACCCTGTTTAATCTTATACACCTTCCCTTTCTTCTTCCTTTGATCATTTTCTTTACTCATCGTATTCAAAGCTTATGGTCTGAGTTCCCTGATAGAATACAGGCTCCACAAAGGCAAGGATCTTTGTCACTTTTTGTTCACTGGTGTATCCTGAGCACCTAATATACTACTTAACACATATTAGACTCCTTGGTAGATGAACAATTCTGGGATAAATAACGGAAGTTACTGTCTTCAGGTAACTAAAGATGATAGCACTTAAGTCTGTTTGCCTCCATGTTCACATACTCATCTAATAAACACTGGAAGTACATATTGAGGGGACAGTAGAGAGAATTCAAACGGGAAACGTGGGTTAACTGGAGGTATATTGTGAAGGGTCTTGAATGCCATGCATGCTAAGGACATTGAACCCCTACCCTAGATGCAAAGATAGACTTATGAAGGGGCAAATATGATCAGATTGCACTTTGGACTGATACTTCTGATGGCAGTGGAGGGATAGGAGAAATGGAGTCACTGGAGGCCAGGAACAGCCAAGTATGAGATGACAAAGGCCTGGACAAAGGCAAATTTGAAAGGTGCCTGGATGGGGATGGGAAGAGGGGAGTTGGGATGGTCCAGGGCTTCCAGTTAAGCCTCTGGATGGATTGATGCCACTAGCCAGATGAGGGGTTCTAGGCTGAACAGACACTTTGGAAGGAGGGTTGGGAGGGTTAATAATTTGGTTTGTGGCATGCTTACATGAAGTTGCCACTGTGAAATACATTCATGCTACAATTGTTGTGTACCTAAGTATGTGGCAGGCTCTGTGAAAATCTCCTTAGATTTGGGGAAGAACTGGAGCCAGAGCTATCAATTTGGGAAACAGATGAGAGAAATGTGGGAGCCACCAATGAGGAGGTGCTAGCTATAATCGTGGTAAGGAGGGAGACCAGGCATAGATGGTGAGCAAACAGAAACAGTAAACTGCTTTGGGGAATCCTAGTCCCCCGGTGGTGGGAAGACTGAGGACTTGGCCAAGGACCCCGAGCAGTTGTCTGAGAGGTACAAGAAGATTGGCAGAGAGTGAAACAAAGAATGTCATTATTTGGGGTTTCCTAAGTTCGTTATCGGTAGAAACATCCCAACTGTTTATATTTACCCTGTGGTGGACTGAGATGTTGGTAACGGGCATAAAAATGTCACTATTGCTTCATCCTGGGAGCTTTCTACTAGAAATAAGCAAAGCTAGGTGGGCTATGGAACAGATGCTTGTGTTCCCCTTCCTGCCAACCTAACCATGTCACAGAAGTGCAGGAACAAGCCAGAGGGCCAAACCCTACCAGGCACAGAACCCTGTTAAATGCAAGAAGCTCAGCTCTGGCTGCCTCGTTTGTGTTCTGGGACGAGCTACCTGATTCCTCCCCGCCTCAGCTTCCAAGCTGCACTTGGAGGGCAACAACACAGTGCCCACAGCTCTCCAGATTCACCCGCATGTGTGAGTGAGTATGAGTTAAGGCATGCTCGTAAAAGTGCCTTCCTTGAGCTTCTCAAAAGAAATAATCATGAAGTCTATGCATTATTTTTGTAAGCCTATTAACAAGTCTCTAAGTCTCCATCTTCAAAGAAGTTCTCCTGGGGGCACTATATTTTATCTCACCCAGCATCAGAGCTCAGCATTCCTAACAAAGACTTTTGGTTACCATGGGAACCAAGGAGCTAACACCTGTCTTGGATTCCAGAAACACAAAAGACACTAACTAAAAAGAGCTGAAGGAGTTGGAGGTGGAGTGGGGGAGGAGACGATGCAGGCTCAAGGATGCAAAATAAATCCTAATGTGTTGTCTTTCGGGGAGTGTCTGCTGCAGGCAGGCAGTGGGGAAGAAAGAAAA
The DNA here is from genome assembly GCA_963924515.1 of Vespertilio murinus. Taxonomy (NCBI): domain Eukaryota; kingdom Metazoa; phylum Chordata; class Mammalia; order Chiroptera; family Vespertilionidae; genus Vespertilio; species Vespertilio murinus. The sequence continues at coordinate 173,759,315 of OZ004707.1, read as the reverse complement.
ATAAAATGACTCTAAGCCTGACCATCCAACTTGGTTTTTAACAATCAACAAGTCAACAGAGATTTGTGGAAAGTCTGATATGCATGTAGCTCTGTGCCAGACCAAAGAAATGTAAGACTAGCAGCTGACAATCTCATGTTAACAGAAATAGGCTCAACATCGTAACACATGTCCTTCTACCAAGTTGAATCAAGCTTAGTGAGCTGAGCATCACTGAGCACAAAGCACAAGCTAGATACCACAGAGCTGTAAAGATGATAAAGACGTCTTTTCGCCCTGGCGAGGTCTAACCAGTGGCTGGGACAGAAAGACATAAAGATGATACAGGGCAGAAGGCACTAGAATGGAGTTTTGTAAAAGGCACAAACAGAGTGGTGGGCAACAGGAAATGATCTGACTTTGACTATGAAAGGCATAGTCATTTTGGAAGGCATGCCTATGGAAGGCATTTTGAAGGATGAGATATTAAGCAGCTATTATTGAGTATCTCTTCTTAATGCTAGCAATAAAGAATAGGACAAAAATTCCTGTGCTCTCAGAGCTTCCAGTAAGCAGAGACCGGGGAGGACATTTGAGCGGAGCTGGGTGAGTGTGAGTGGAAATGGACACTGTATGTGTGTTTGGGGGCCGCTGGGAAGTGGAGGTGAGATGCTCTGAGATCAGGTGGACAGTGGAGCGGGGCTATGTGTGGAGGGCAGTAAATGCCACACATCAAAGCATTTTTACTAGGCTTCCCTGCCGGGTCAAGCATTTGGAGACCCAATCCAAAGTTCACCCCTTCCCCTACTCATGGCAAAGGAGCATTTTATGACTAGCTTGGCCTTGGTCCCAGCCTTAATGTGTGCCTGGGTCAGAGGCAGGCCGAGGCCCACAACCAGAGCTGGGCAGCAGGGGGAAGTGGTGTGATCGGTCCTGTGCTTCCAGCTGGCCATGATCAAAGGACACCTTAGAAAGGGCAGAGGTGGAAGGACTAGAAATAATCAGGAGGCCACGGTAGGAGTGTCGACAAGGGGTGATGAAGACCTGTGGCAGTGTGGATGGAAGGAAGGACCAGCTAGGAGGTGACTAGAACTTGGCCAATAATTAGGTGACTTTTGAACAGGGTGGGCAGAAGGATGGAGGGGACCTTCAGTGAGATGGAGAACACAGGATCAGGTTTGGGGAGGAAAGCCGAGTTCCGTCTCCGACGTGTTGATGTGGAAGATGGCTGAGGAGGGTGATGTGGTGATACCTCCTGGTGAGCAGGAATGTAAGGCTGGTGCTCAAGAGAAAATGGTAGACTTGGGCTCATCCACCCAGAAATGCCATCATTTACAAAAGACTGGTGGGACAATTGGCGAGTTGGGGGGTAATGAATGGCTATTAATTTAAATTCTAGGTGATTAGGTTTTAGAAATAGCATCTTATCATTGACAGGGCTCTTGGAGGTGAGGTAGGCTTATGTATCAGAGGTACTCAATAAATATTTGTCAAATTGAACCAAACTTTCCACTTAGTAGAAATATTACATAGCTAATTGTCATATGCCTGTCCAGATGGTGCTTGAATTCCTCCAGGGCAAGGACTTCATTGCCTCATCATCTGTCCATTTTACTTATGCCAGAATGTTTTTATTTTTGAATAGAAATATGCTTTCCTATAATTTCAATCCACCGATACCAGTTCTTATCTCTGAAACAACACAGTCCTGAAATATCTTGAGACATTTGTTTCTTTTCTGATGTTTCTCCCACTTCAAGGAGTAGTCCCTTTGCTTGAGACCTAACACAATTCCTGGTAAGGAGTAAGTAAAAAATGAATATGTGATTTTTAAAAAATGAATGAATGAGTAAATATATAAATGCCCTTGCCTTAATCTTCACGGTAAATCCAAGAATGAGACATTCAAGGGAGATGGACAGAGGTCAGGTTGGAGTATTACTGATGAAAGGTCGGCAAGTGATACTATGAAAGGGGACTAAGATCTTTAGGGAAGAAGGAAAACTAGAGAAATGCAGGAAAGACAAGGATTAAGACACTGGACCCTCACAACAATGCACCATTCATTCTATTTTATAGATCAGAAAGCCCAAACTTATAGAAACTCAATTATTAGAGTTGAAGTTTGAACTCAAGTGTATCTGCAGTAACTTGACTTTTTTGTTGTTAATTCTAAGAAAACTAATCTCAGAGGGAGGTGAAGTCAAGAAGTAGAGAACAGCCAAAACCGGTTTGGCTCAGTGGTAGAGCATCAGTCTGCGGACTGAAGGGTCCCGGGTTCGATTCCGGTCAAGGGCATGTACATTGGTTGCGGGCACATCCCAGTGGGGGGTGTGCAGGAGGCAGCTGGTCAATGCTTCTCTCTCATCGACATTTCTAGTTCTCTCTCTCTCCCTTCCTTCCTCTCTGTAAAATATTACCTCACATCTAGCATTGTGTAGGCATTTACAGGTATCATATTCCATCCTCACAACAACCCCATTTTACAGACGAGAAACTGGGGCACACAGAGGCTCAATAACAAGCAAAAAGTTCTAGCCATTAAGTGGTAGAGCTGGGACTAGAGGACAGGTTGCCCTGACAACGATCTCCATGTGTCCAACCCTTTCCTTTATACCCAGACATTTCATTAAAACCATGAAAGTCTCATTAAAACTATCAGACCTCTGCTGCTGTTAGTCTCTCTTGAGAACCCAGTGCTGAAAGGAGTAGAGGAGGCTGAGTTTTAACCTAAGTGGTCTTTACAGACAACAGAGGGAGGGCAGTGTGGTGGGATGTGGCCACTCATTTAAGTGTGAGGATAATTCTATGGTCTTTTGTGAAAATGAAAAGTATGCTGATAGTGTTATTTTTTCATAGCCTTCTATTCATTTTAAAAGCACTTGTAACGAATACTGCGAATGGACATCCTTCACAAGGTCATAGAACAGGAAGACTGAATTCAGGACACCAGACTTGCCTTTTAGAACGAATTTTGTCATCTCATGCACTCATTGTGTATTTGAAATAAGGCTTTTACCATCTACTACCTCATTCACTCTGCCTTCCACCCCAAGGTACTCTTAAGTGCACATGTAACTGTGCAGCGACATCAAGTGGCTAGTTGAGGAATTACTGTATGCCAACTTAAGACTGTAGGTTAGGTTAAAAAAAAAAATTCACTGAGCCAGGCTGCACACCATATTTGTTACTTTCATCTGTTTAGATTTCAGAGAAATTGAAAGGAAACTTCCACAGACCTGGCTTTAATAGTACCTTTTAATAGATACCTTTTTCCGCCAGAAGGAACCAGGGTTCCTTAGCGAAATGGCCAATTCTAGCTGCAGAACAAGAAATGTCAAGGTGTGCTTGACACATACCAGAGAGCCACACTACCTCACCTCTGGAGGCTGCTAGGGAATGAAATCATCATTCTGAAAACTGATTAACAAAGAGAAGGTATCAAGCTAAAGAGAAGGCATCTTGCTTTTTCTCTCCGACTCCATCTCATGGGAACTAAATAGGAGATAAGGGGAAATTTTTCTCTATCAAAGGATCCCAGCTAATACATGAAGAGGGAAAAATAGAGGACACTATCATTTTACAACCTCTGGTGAGACAAGACATCTAGGTAAGAGCGAGCTCTATCGCTAACATCACAGAAACAGAGGCAATCCTATATTATGAGCCAGTGTGAGGAATACAACACCACCAGTGAAATATCCTAGCGAAAACCTGAATCTCGCCATGCCTCTAGTTCCAACTACTAATTTACCGGCAACGCAGAGGACAGAGGGACTCGTTAACAAGGCAACCAACAGAATTCAGACCATGAAAAACAATAGGACGAACGAGCCATAAACAGCAGGAAAAAATGAAAAGGTGTGGTGGTGAGAAAAGGTACAGATGAATAAAAGTGTAAAAGGTGTACCAACCAATTGAAATGGATGGATCTTATTTGGATCCAGATTTAAACAAACTAAAAACAAATGAGATATGGGGGCAATCTGAACAATTTATAATGAATGACTGCTAAAATTTTAGGAGTAATACGTTAGTCTGATTACTTAAGAGTCTTCAGCAGTCACACTGGAAATATTTACAAATGAAATAATACAGTATCTGGAATTCACCTACAACTGACCCAGAGTAGAGACTGGGTGGAAGTTGTGAAGGTACACATGACTCAGGACTGGCCTTGAGTTAATTATTATTGAAGGTGAGGGATGGGTGCATAGGGTTTCATAATCTTATTCCTGCTATCTTGTTATTAGTTGGAAAGTTTACATATTAAAAAGTTAAAGACAAATGAAAAAAATCGTACCAGCTCTATCCTGAGTCTGGTCATACATATGATTCACAAGGGTGGGGAACGTATACGTCTCTGGGACGTATAAGGGCCACAAAATCATTTGGTCTGGCCCTGCCAAGGCATTAGGGGTGAGTTAATTAAATGTTTGACCAAATATAGCAGGCTAGTTTCTAAGCTGATAATGTTGTATGGCCCACGGATGATGTTATAAATATCCAAATGGCCCTTGGCAGGAAAAAGGTTCCCCACCCATGAATTAGAAACTAGGCCCACCTGCTTAGAGTCTAATGTGAACAAATTTAATCATCAGCCTCATTCCTTATGGAATAAGAAGGAAACAAATTATTACTGAGACCTATTACAGATTATAAACATTAAGTAACTTATAAATATCATTTTAGTAATAGTAATCCTACGAGGTAGATGATAGTATCAGTACTTAATGGATGGGGAAAGTAAGTCTTAAAAATTTCCCAAGCATCATCCCGGAATTCAAACTATACTAAAATATAACTGTTCATTATATTGCACCAGGCTGCCTCTTACGACACAGGAAAGAGAATGGAGAAAAGGAACAGGAACTAGGGTGAGACAACTGAGATACCTAGTGTGTAAGATTTAAGGAGGAACCCTCTCTCAGTGCCAATCCTGTGATTGGACAACTGTGAGAGTAAGTGCCTCCTTAAATCTTGCACCACAGGTGCCTCACTTCCCCACCCTAGTCCCTGCACTGGAAAGATATTCTTTAATTAGAGTTTACTTTCTCTGCAGCCTCTATAGTGAAGGCCGGAGAGTCTGAATGAAGATTGGAGTAGAAGAGTTTGGGGGGGAGGGGGGTGTCTCCATTTATTGCTGCCCAGCTGTAGTACACTCAGTGTCCTCTGGGGGGCCCTGGGTCTCCTGGACTAACTGCCCAGTTCAGCCATGCTCACAGTATCAGCATGCGTCCTCTACAGAGAAAATTGCACCCTCAGGTGTAGAGTTGGAGCAAGTCTGCCAAATAACTAAGTTTGGAGGCTCCGCTGCTAGTGGACTAAAACTGTCCAGTGCAAGACTAATGGTATAGCCAAAACCGGTTTGCCTCAGTGGATAGAGCATTGGTCTGCGGACTGAAAGGTCCCAGGTTCGATTCCGGTCAAGGGCATGTACATTGGTTGCGGGCACATCCCTGGTAAGGGGTGTGCAGGAGGCAGCTGGTTGATGTTTCTAACTCTCTATCCCTCTCCTTTCCTCTCTGTAAAAAATCAATAAAATATATTTTAAAAAAAGAAGACAGCTTCAAATCCTGACAAAAACTATATATATATAAAGACTAATGGTATATTTATTTTTCATGAGGTTGTTCTATGGTAACTAGTGGCGAAACTCTTGGTGTCTGCCTATACATGGCTGGGTACCCATCACACTGTACCATTTTAACAAATAGACACTGATTATCTAGAAAAGACTTGGTTTCTAAGGGGAGGCTGGCGTCCAAAAAATAAGAGCATGCAACCATTTGCACCTGTTATTCACTACAGTCATGGGGACATGGCCACAAATGAGGCCCCGGAAACAGGACGAGGATGAAAATCAGATGCATGTGTGCTCTGCTCAAAGGACCACAGATCATGAACCACCAAGAGCTCTGGCATATACTCCCTGCCCTTGCAGCTTTTAGAGAAGTGTGAGGTAAAAATGAGGTATCCCAGCCTTATGCCTCCTATGTATTGATGACCCCAAACTACAGCTTGACTTAAGCTTTTTTCTGAGTCTTCCAGAACCTTGTTGTGGCTAATGTTCAGCTTAAACGGAAGGGGTATTCGCTACAGTCAAGTCAATTGTCAACTGACAAAGGTATTTATTCAGATACAATGCAAACGTTTGTGTGCTGTAGGCTGAGGGAATTGAGAAATTGTTTGAACTTAGTATTTCTTACTTAACCAACAATCTAAGTTTAGAAAGTGAGACTAAGAAAGAATCCCATTTACAATTGCATCAAAAAGAATAAAATCTAGAAATAAATTTAATTAAGGAGGTGAAAGATCTGTTCACTGAAAACTATAAGACATTAGTTAAAGAATTTGAAGAAGAAACAAATAAATGGAAAGATAATCCATGCTCATAGATTGTAAGAATATCATTAAAATGTCCATACTATCCAAGCAATCTACAGATTAATGCAATTTCTTTCAAAACTCCAATTTTCACAGAAATGGAAAAACAATCTTAAAATTGGTATGGAATCATAAATTTTCAAGAAATCTTGAAAAAAGAAGAACAAAACTGGAGGTATCACATATTTTCTGACTTCAAACAATATTACAAACCTATTGTAATCAAAACAATATGGTATTGGCATAAAAATAGACACAAAGATCAATAAAATAAAATAGAGAACCTAAAAATAAATCCACGCATATATGGTCAACTAATTTACAACAAAGAAGTAAAAAATATGCAATGAGGATGGGATAGTTTCTTTAGTAAATGATGTTGGGAAAGCCACATACAAAAGATTGAAACTGGACCCCTATCTTACACCAGATACAAAAATCAACTTAAAGATATTAAAGACTCAAACATAAGGCCTGAAATGTAAAGTTCCTACGAGAAAACACAGGTGGTAAGCTTCTTGACATCAGTGTGGCAAGGGTTATATTTGACAGCAAAAACAAAGGAAACAAAAGCAAAAAAACCCCCACAAAACCATCAACAAAATGAAAAGGCAACCTACCAAATGGGAGGAAATATTTGCAAATCTGATAAGGGGTTAATTTGGTAAGAGCCAAATCTGAGGAGTGGTTAAATCTGATCAAGGGTAAGTCTGAAAAGGAGTAATATTGATAAGGGGTTAATATCAAATATAGGGTGTCCCAAAAATGTATATACACACTTTGAATAATGATAAAGATAGTGTGTATTAAAATATATTTCATTTTCAAAACTGAGCTATCAGTTGTTAAAGTATGTACTAGTATACAATTTTTGGGACACATGTATATAAAAAACTCTAACAAAAAAAATCCCAATCTGATTAAAAAAAGGGCAGAGGATCTGAATAGACATTTTGCCAAAAATAAAAGGCAAAAGGCCAAAAGGTATGTAAAAAGGTGCTCAATATCACTAATCATCAGGGAAATACAAATCAAAGCCACAATGGGATATGACCTCACACCTATTAGGATGGCTATTATCCAAAAGACAAAAAATAACAAGCATCGAGGATGTGAAGAAAAGGGAACTCCTATGCACGGTTGGTGGGTATATAAATTGGTGCAGCCACTGTGGAAAATGGTATGGAGAGTCCTCAAAAAATTAAAAATAGAACTTTAGCATGATCCAACAATTCCATGTCTGAGTATATATCCCAAGGATATAAAATTACTACCTTGAAGTGATATTGAATCCTCATGTACAATGCAGCATCTATATATATAAAAGGCTAACATGCAAAGTGTCCCCTCGAGAGTTTGACTGGGAGACCAGGAGTTCCATCACTCACTGTGACATGTGCTGACCACCAGGTGGCCCCACCAACAGCCAGAGAAGGGAGGCACTGGCCGGCAGCCAGAAGGCCCTGATTGGCCCTGATCGCCGGCCAGGCCTACCGACCCTACCCATGCACTAATTTTGTGCACTGGGCATCTAGTTATTTATAATAGCCAAGATCTGGAAATAACCTAAGTATCCATCTTCTGATAAATAGATAAAGAAGATGTGGTATTTCTATAAAATGGAATATCATTCATCCACAAAAAAAGAAAAAAGTCTTGCCATTTGTGACAACATGGGTGGATCTCAAGAGCATTGGGCTAAATGAAATAGGTCAGACAGAGAAAGACAAATACGGTATGATCTCACTTATATGTGGAATTTTAAAAAAAAGAAAAAGAACTCATAGATACACAGAACATATTGGTAGTTGACAGATAAGGGGAGGGAGGGGGAACCAGCAAAATGGGCAAAGGTGGTGAAAGGGTACAAACTCCCAGCTGTAAGATAAATTAGTTCTGGGAATGTAATGTACAGTAAGGTGACTACAGTTAACAATACTGTATTGTATATTTGAAAGTTACTAAGAGAATAGACCTTAAAAGTTCTCATTTCAAGAAAAAAAAAATCTATAACTATGTCGGGTGATGGATGGTAACTAAACTTATTGTGGTATTCATTTATCCAAGCATCGTGTGTACATCTTAAAGTAATACAATGTTTTATGTTAATTATATCTCAGTAGAGCTGGAAAAAATATATAGATGAGATGCAAATGCTCACTGCGGATGATTCAAGCACCCCCTTGGATGCCCAAAGAATGGTCTCCTTACGTGGAATAGACGGTGATGCTTTCCCTGTCCTCGATCTTAACGCTGCTGTCACTGGGAACGGGCGGTTCGCTCTGAAACTGGTTTGGAATCCGGAACCAGACTTTGATTTTCTTCTGTAGGGAGCCGTCGTCGCTGGGGAACACGGCAAAGGAAATGGGGACTGTCATCCCCATCCCAATTCCTGCAAACAGAAAAGCCCACGGAGTGAGGTGGGATTGAGAGACAGGCCCTGCTCAGGCCTGTGAAAATCTGCTAGCCTCCTTCTCCTGCCATGACAGTATTTTCTGGTCACGAAATTAATAATAAACACGTGAGGCATCAAAAAAATATGGTGGGCACACTTCATACACACAAAAGAACTCCAATTTGCATATATTGGAAGTAAGGGTATAGTAATTCAACTCTCTTAGAAAAAATTATGCAGTAATATATATATCAAAACTGTAAATATTATCAGTACCTAATTTACTTCCTATCTAAACGTCAGTTTTAAGGAAATACCCAAAATGCGGAAAAGGCTATAGTAATAGGATATTCATTGCAGCGGAATTTATAGTTGTGAGAAACTGGGAGCCATATAAATAGGCTCAAAATAGGAATATGCACTAGCAGACTATAAGCACATAATGCAGCACAATGTAGTTAGTAATAATTATGCTGCATGCCGAAACCGGTTTGGCTCAGTGGTAGAGCGTCGGCCTGCGGACTGAAAGGTCCCAGGTTCAATTCCGGTCAAGGGCATGTACATTGGTTGCGGGCACATCCCCAGTAGGGGTTGTGCAAGAGGCAGCTGGTCGATGTTTCTCTCTCATTGACGTTTCTAGCTCTCTATCTCTCTCCCTTCCTCTCTATAAAATATCAATAAAATATATATTTAAAAAAAATTATGTTGCAGAAGACTATTTCACAACAGTGGAAAATAGTGATGAAATAAGTAACAGAAGCAGGATATATGATTTCACAAACACTAAGAGTATATTTAAAAAGCCTATTAAGGAGCCCTAAAGAAATACATTCAAAAGACAACAATGATTGTCCTAGAAAAGATGGATGAGGGGTGCTGTTTTGTGATTTTCAAGGTTTTCTTTAATGAGTTTTATATTTTTTACACATATTTTCTTATATGTCATGCTAATGTTAAGAAGAAAAAGATTTCTTCTTGACCTCCTACAGGTCAACTTGTTGTTCAAAGCCTGTGGTCCTAGTAAATGTAGCTAAGGTTAATACCAGTTTCTAGCCTTCTAAATGATCAGCTTGAGAACTACCCTAAAAATTAACCATACCATCTCTTTTTTTCACCTTGCTTTCTGACCCATTTTAAGTTTTCAGTGATTCCAAAGTATAGTTGAAATTAGAGAGTTTAAGGATTAAACTCATATTTAAATGTGATTTACATGCTAACAGGTCCCTGGAAACTTCAGGCCTATCATTTTTTTTCTTTTTAAAAAAATATTTTTATTGATATTTTACAGAGAGGAAGGGAGAGATAGAGAGCTAGAAACGTCCACGAGAAAGAAACATCGACCAGCTGCCTCTTGCACATCCCTTACCGGGGATGTGCCCGCAGCCAAGGTACATGCCCTTGACCAGAATCGAATCTGGGACCTTTCAGTCCGCAGACCGACGCTCTACCACTGAGCCAAACGGTTTCAGCAGGCCTATCATTTTTGAAGTAGAAAGGCAGCCCACACCCACTGCCCAATCTTTAGGAGTGGGGCAGCTTTAGAATCCTCAGACCCCTCCATTGTCAGGGATCTGCCATAGTCAGCACTCACTGACTCTGAGGACCCCTCAGACTCTGAGCTACCAGGGGCTGACTAGAGATTTCCATTCTGGGACTTAAGATCTCAAGTCAGAGACTGGCTCTCTCTTTGTGGCTTAACTGACCTTGGGCACGCTTCACCGAGTTCACCAATCCAAAGACATGACAAGCACTGTAAGGTTAAAACACAACAACAAACCACTGCGGCTGGCTCAGTTGGTTGAACGCCATCCAGCGCATGGAAAGGTGACTGGTTTGGTCAGGGTACATGCCCAGGTTACGGGCTCAATCCCTGGTAGGAGTGCATGCGGGAGGCAACTGGTCAATGTTTCTCTCCTTCTCCCTCTCCCTTTTTCTCTCTCAAAATCAACAGAAACATTGAAAAAACGAAACAAAAACCCAAACCAATCAACCTAAAGCAGGTATATACAGAGTGAGTGGTTGGCTGGGCAGAGGTCAGTGCAGCAAGTTCCATGTCCCTGAAACAGGTAGTGACAGGTGCACTGTGGCCCCTCCCTGTGTTCTCCACTAATGAAGGGAAGACCCTGCAAGGCTCGCCTCTGAGACCAGAGCCACGTCCTCCAGGGACACTCACCCTTGTCATTGCTGCCTCCCACATACTTCATGACTTTGGGCATGGCTTCCCGTAGAGCCTCATCCACAGGCTTATCTGTCACTTCCACCGTGGCAAACTTCCCGCCTTCACAGGTCCTTTCCTCATAGGACACTTGTTCCTAGAGACAGAGAAGACACAGTGCTTACGAGACAGATGGGAGCAACCTGTGCTGATGTTAGAAACAGAAACAGTCCAGTTACAGGAGGCACGAGCTGCTGAGGAACTTTCCATAACGAGCTCGGGTACATCCACAGGGTGGAAGAAGCAGCCCTGAGAAATAGATTCTGGGATTTCTTATGACGTAGAGAGAGCAGAAAGCAGAAAGGACTCCATGCAATCAGTATTCTTAGGTAAAAGAAGACACTGCTTCCAACACCACCCTGATCATTTCCAGAATGCTGTAAAAAAAAAAAAATAGAATGTTCAGAGGTCAAAGAGCCCTTGGAAATGAAAAATACAACAGAAATTTAAAAATTCTGTAGAAAGGCCGAAACCGGTTTGGCTCAGTGGATAGAGCGTCGGCCTGCGGACCAAAAGGTCCCGGTTCGATTCTGGTCAAGGGCATGTACCTTGGTTGCGGGCACATCCCAGTAGGGGGTGTGCAAGAGGCAGCTGATCGATGTTTCTCTCGCATCGATGTTTCTAACTCTCTATGCCTCTCCCTTCCTCTCTGTAAAAAAAAAAAAAAATCAATAAATTAAAAAAAAAAGTCTGCCCTTTGGTTGCCACTGCAGCTAATGGGTCCTTTATTTAAAAAAAAAAAATCTGTAGAAAGGTTGGGTGATTAAGTTAAAAGAAATCTTACAATGGAGAAACAATTCTCACTGGAGAAAGCTAGCAGGATCTTTTCTTCTTTTATTCGTTCAGCCAACAACTATGGAACATGTACTGTGTGCTGAGCACTGTGCCCAGATGCTACAAAACAGAAATAAAAGATACGCTTTCTGACCTCCTGAGAGGTGCGTTCTAATAGAAGGAGCCAGAAAACAGATGATAATATGATGACATGTTTAAGGGGAGAGGAGTGTAAGGGCAGTGTGGGAACACAGAAGAGAGTTACTTAGGTTAGTTTAGGGAGTGTGTGTTTATGTGTCTGGGTGGGTTATGCTGACTTTGAGGTGCTTACAGATTATCCCACTGGACATCCAGTCACTGCCGTATTGATTCATTGAGTAAACATTTATTGAAAACCTCTGCCAGGTGCTACATATTTGGAGTTTAATTGTGACAGAGGCACTCTAGTTGGGTGGTGAGAAGAATTACATAATTGTTATACAATGTCGTAAACGCTCTGATGGTTTAGGGAGGGCAGTTCCAGAGAGTAGGCACCACAGGGCGAAGGAGAAGAGTTAAAGAACAGTGTATCGATGGTGACGAATACAGGTGGTTCTTTGTGGCTGGAGCAGGGCAGGGCAAGAGAGGAGGCCAGCGGTCTGGCTGGGCTGGAACCTGAAGGACTTGTAGGCTGTCATGGGGAGTTGGGTGTGTGACTGTCAGTCCAGTGATGGCGATCTGACAGCAAGTCAGTTTCATCTACCCCAAATTAGCTCACCTGATTTTTGTGTGATCTAAACATAGAATTTTGCAATTGTGCCTGAATCTTGAGTTCTGGGGAATGGCATAGGTCTCAGTGGTCGGCAAACTGCGGCTCGCGAGCCACGGTTTGCCCCTCTGTGGACTAATGAGTTTGCCGACCACTGGGATAGGGGCTTAATCACACGGAACAACAACAGCCTGTAATTATTGGAATCAAGAGTCTAGTCCAGTAGTCGGCAAACTAGTTAGTCAACAGAGCCGCATGTGGCTCTCGAGCCGCAGTTTGCCGACCACTGGTATAGGTGATCTGTGCTCTTAGCCTGTTCCCCAGAAAGGCTGCCAAGTGAGCAATCCAGTTTGGTGCAGAGAGCCAAGGGCCCCATGAAAAGTCTACCATCCTTTAAGGCTTAACTCAACCTCTTCTTCCTAAGTGATCCTTCCTTCCTATGAACTCCAAAGGCAGAGAACTCTAGAAGTGGAAGGGCCCTTCCATACCTGTCTGCTCGCCTGCCTCCTGCTGAAAATAAGCAAACTGTCCTGTGCAGCTGGACACGTGGGTCTGGAGCTCAGCAGGCAACTGGCATAGGGACAGGAATTTGGGAGTCATCAGCAGAAAGGGTAACAAAAGCCGCCATGAGGATGAGATTGCCCAGAGAACATTTATGGAAGATTGTATATAAATCCAATCATGTTAATTAATCCCCTGTCTACAAGCCTTCATTCACCAAGTTCATATGGTCCAGGGACCACCTAGCTTCTACCTGTCTTGCCAGAACACCACTTCACTGGCCTTCTGCTATCTCTCTCTTTCTCTCTCTTTAAAAAAAAAAAAAAAAAAAAAAAATATATATATATATATATATATATATATATATATATATATATATAATTGATTTTACACAGAGAGGAATTGAGAGGGATAGAGAGTTAGAAACGTCGATGACAGAAACATCAGCTGCCTCCAGCACCACCCCCACTGGGGATGTGCCCACAACCAAGGTACATGCCCTTGACCGGAATCGAACCCGGGACCTTTCAGTCCGTAGGCGACGCTCTATTCACTGAGCCAAACCGGTTTTGGCACTTTCTGCTGTCTCTTTAAATGCCATGGTCATTCCTGCCTTGGGCCTCTGTATCTGTTGCTTCTTCTGCCTGGAGTATTCGTTCCTGTCTCTGCCCCTCCTCATCTAAAAGTCACTTCCTCGGAGAGGATCCTTATTAAAAACAGCTTCCCAATGATATTTTTATAGGCCATTGTGCTTTCACATCACAACACTTATTGTAATTATAACTAAATGATAATGTTTTTAACCTCTGCCTGCAACCGTAAGCCAGCCTCATGGAGTCAGGGGATTGATTGTCTTGTTTATCACTGTATCTCTTAACACCTAAGCACTACTTCTTGCACATAGCAGGCATGCTATTTGTGGGAAAGAAGGCTGTGGAGTGAAATCTAGTTTTTACTCTAATGATAAGGGATATAATAGCCATAACTAAGTGGAGAGATGAGAACCTTGTCTAGTTCTATTTCTCCCAAAGAGAAGCTGGTTACAATGTCTTAAGGTGGTTCTATGGCAGCGATTGCCTGTTTTCACAGCCTCTGTGTCCATAACCTCTCATTGGACTCACTGGATCTCTGAGAAAATTTAGGTCTGAGAAATTGACACTATAAAACTACTAGAGACCTGATGCATGAAATTCATGCACAGGTGTGGGGGGGTCTCCCTCAGCCCAGCCTGAACTCTCTCCAATCCAGGGATTGGGCCTAAACTGGCAGGTGGACATCCCTCTCACAATCCAGGACCGCTGACTCCTAATCACTCATCTGACTGCCTATCTGGTCGCCCCTAACTGTCCCCCACTGCTGGTCTGGTCGCCCCCAACGACCCCCTCCCTGCTGGCCTGATCGTTCCTAACTCCCTCCCCCCACCCCCACGCCAGCCTGGTCACCCCTTACTGCCTCCCCTGCTGGCCTGGATGCCTCCAACTTCCCCTGCAAGCTGGTCTAGTTGCCCCTCACTGCCCCCTCCCCCCTGACTGCCAGCCTAATCATCCCTAACTGCCCCCCTCTGCTGACCTGGCTGCCCCTAACTGCCTCCCCTGCCAGCCTGGTCGCCCCCAACTGCCTCCCCTGCCAGCCTGGTTGCCCCCAACTCCCCCTCCCTGCCCCCCCCCCCCCCCCCCCAGTCAGCCTGATCACCCTATGCAGCTTGCTATTTAGTCATTTGGTTGTCCCTCACTACCCCCCCTGCTGGCCTGGTCACCACACGCACTCTGCTGTTCAGTTGTTTGGTTGTCCCTCACTAACTCCCCTGCTGGCCTGGTAATAGACAGTCATCTTGTGAGGGTGTGAGGGTCAAATTTAATATTACCTCTTTATTATATAGGATTTTAGTTCTTCAGGGAGCTGAATTTAAATAGAGTTCTCTCTCTCAATAATATATTATTGATTTTTTTACAGAGAGGAAGAGAGAGGGATAGAGAGATAGAAGCATCGATGAGAGAAACATCTATCAGCTGCCTCTTGCACACCCCCTACTGGGGATCTGCCCGCAACCAAGGTACATGCCCTTGACCAGAATCAACCTGGGACCTTTCAGTCCGCAGGCCGATGCTCTATCCACTGAGCCAAACCAGTTTCAGCGAGTTCTCTATATTTTTGCAGAAAATAAAGCAGCTAAGTTAATACAGTTAACACATTTGATTTTTCAAGTCTAATATTTTTTTTCAAGTCTAATATTTTTAAGTGCATTTCCTTGTTACATAGAACATGAGAATAGTCCGTCTCCACCCCGAATTCAGCTAGCTCATGCTCCCAATTGATTACTAGATGAGGATTTTGGCCCGTGACCACAAACACCAATTTTCAACATTCATTGGGAACCCTGGTCAAGTTCACGTCCCAGGCAGAGACCTTACAAGAATGCTTCTTGGTATGGGATTTGCAAGGTCCCCTGCAGGGTCAGTTTTTTCCCTTGCCACATGCTGATTTTGGAAGCTAATGTTCTCATTATAAGAAAATATTCATCATCATCATCATCATCAACAACAACTTAACTGAGTGCTGTCTATGTGTCAGGCATTATTTTAAACATTTTACCTGGATTCATTCATTCAATCCCTCCAACAACCCTGTGATGAGTTAGGTTTTTTTTTTTTATACCTTTATTTTCAGATGAAACAGGAGCACAAGAGGTTAAGTAAGTAATGTGCCCAAGTTATAGTGGGCAAGTGGTGGAGCCAGGATTCAAACCCAGGCAGTCAGGTGCCCCCCAGTGTACACAGCCTGGACACAAATCCCAGAAAGATGTCAGTTATTCATATCAGTCTGCTCTGAGCATCCACACGGCCCGCCCAATCCAACACAGAGACCATGCGTCCTCCTCCCTCCCTGAGCAATGCAGACGGCACATGATAAGGTCTGCAGCAGCCTGGGCCTCCCCTATGGGTGCATGGAATCAGTCTTGAACATCTGGTGAGCCCAAACCCAAGTTACATGGAACACATCATGTGCCACCCATGTGTCCAGGAGAGTGGACAGCAGTTTCTCACTCAGACTCTTTCCAGGGTAAGAGATAATTTTAAGGAGAGGCTCTTTTCAAAATAATAATACCCTGGATTTTCATATATATATATATATATATATATATATATATATATATATATACATATATATATATGCTAGTATATATATTGATATGTATGGTAAGTTTACAAGTATCTGAATATTTAATTGTTACACAGATATTGTCATTCTCATAATTGTGGAATTTTAGGATTCAGAGTGGCTGAGAGGTTAAATAACGTTCCTATCAAATTACCTGTAAAACAAAGAGGAAGCTAACAGTTACCACCCCTCACCAAATGCTAGGTAGTGTGCTGAACAACTTATAATTGGTTATCTCATTTAAATTTCAAAACAATCTTATAAGCTATGACATTATTTTCTCTCATGATTAGCTTTAGAGAATTTAGGAAAGTTGCCTGTGACCACACAGCTAGTCAGAGTGGAAATGAGGTGAGTTCTGACATAATGATATTGCCACCTTGGTAGGGTATATTAGTTTA
This sequence comes from Vespertilio murinus, assembly GCA_963924515.1. Taxonomy (NCBI): domain Eukaryota; kingdom Metazoa; phylum Chordata; class Mammalia; order Chiroptera; family Vespertilionidae; genus Vespertilio; species Vespertilio murinus. Next base: position 173,742,756 of record OZ004707.1, on the reverse strand, counting down.
CAAAATGTTTTTAAAATTTTTAATATTTATAGTAACTCTGGAATCAGATGGGAAGGGCATTTGTACACCTATTCTACAGCTACAGCATGTGAGGTTCACTCAGGTTAAATGATCTGCTTCGGCCTGGTGACAGTATCCCATATTGCCCCATGTGCCCACAGATGCTGAGGGAAGATGCTTGTCAGGCAGTTGCATTTATCCCTAGAGGCATCATATCAGGGACAGGTGATGCTGTATCAATAAATGTCAAACAGGAAGCAGAAACTACTGGAGTATTTTTAACAGAGGCATCTTAATTCAAGGACTTGATTCCACAGGTAATAAAGGAATGAGATACCTAACAGTGGACAGTGAGGCAATCCAGAGGTCAGTAAGCGCCTTCGTAGAGGTAGAAGGAGGATTATCTGTTACCTGAGTTCAGGTACCTGGATCACTTGGTGGAAGCTAGAGCCATGGTGACTTGTCTAGCAAGAGCCACAGAGAACCACCTTGTGCCAAAAATATGTTAGGATGGACACCGAGAGGGAGAAACACCCTGGTTGCTCCCTTCCTCGGGCCCTCTCATCTCCCACTCGTGCCTCCCACTGGGCGAACCTCTGATGAGAGCCTGGGAAATTGCCCTTAGGGGTCAGCCCCCACTCCACGAGCAGACACAGACAGCGGAACAGGAAACGGGTGAGGAAGGGATCTGAGGGCAAAGAGGCAACAGCCCAGCCCCGACCATCAGCCTGTCTGTTAACCCAAACAGACCAAGGTGAGCCAGACTCCACTACAGAAAGAAAAGCTCTCTGATAGCTGATGGTAACAGGTGGATCCCTCACGTGTTAGAACCATCAGGGACCCTAGAGATCACCAGGCTGAGTTCCCAGGCACTTGAATGTCCCCTTTGTTCAGGGCTAAACTGCTCATCCTATAGCTGAGGAGACAAATACGACAGCCGCTGGCTCTGGCTGCTTGGAGAATCCAGAATCCAGGTGAGGGCTTGTGTGTGATGATTGATCACTGTACCAGGTACCAGAACTTGGCCCCCCGGACAACACAGTCCTTGAACAAACGAGGCACTGAGTGGGAAGCTGAGCATACAGCCACTCAGGGCACAAAGTAAGGACACGATCATCTAGGGGCAGACTCCTGGTTTTGAGGGGGCAGTCCGATTTGCCCGTGTTAGCAGTGATGCCAGTCTCAGGGGAACACAGCAATTCTGCCCTACTCACTCATCCTGTATTCCAGGCACCCGGCTCTGGGAGTCCCGCGGGCCAAGAGCCGTTTTTACTGGGCCTTTGCACAAGCTTTCTCCTTTTCTGTGCACGCCTGCACATTCCTGAGGCCCAGCGGACCACACTTCCTCCAGGAAGGCTCACCCTCGGCCCCAGGGGGAATGACTGCCTCTCCCCTGAGCTCCGGCCATGCACAATTACCTCTATCTTGTTCTTAGGCATGTGTCTTAAGGCCTGCAGCTTTTCAGTCCTTTCTGCCGCCCAGAGTTTCTCAGCAAACCAAAGTTCAGATAGATGCATTCAACAGGCGCTGTCCACCTCGCCAAGCTGGGGTTCTCCCGGCCAATCAACCTTGCCGGTGTGCGTCCCCTCCCAGCAGCAGAGCCCTGAGCCCTGCTGCACGGGACCTCTCCCTTCCTTCCTTCCCAGGCTAAGTGCTGGGTAATGGAGGGCCGTTGCCCAAGGCAGAAGCCACACAACGCGCAATCCCGGGCGCATTGCCGTCCCACCGGGCCCCTCAAAACCTGCTCCAACCCCTTCGGGGTGCGCAGCCCCCCTGCAAGCCCCGCGGGCCTACCTTGTCCCCTTTGCTCAGGACCTGCCAAGGCCACGTCTCTACGCTCCCGAACAACGAGTTCTTGATCATGCCCAGCATGGTGTCGCCGCGGCAATCGGGACACACGAGCGGACGTGGGGTGGCGGTGGCAACTGGGTGACCTGGGGGCGACCGGTGCAAACTAGCCGGGCGGCGTGCAAGGGGGCGGGAGGGCGGGGCGCCTGGGGTTCCGCCCGCGGGACGGCGCTCGCTCGGCGGGGCCTCCCGACCCGGCGCCCTGGGCGGGGAAGAGGCGGTCAGAGCCGAGCTCCGCCTCCGCCGGGAATGCCTCCAGGGCCTGGGAAGTCCCCCAGGCCGCCTTCTCCGCTGAGTCTGACTGGTTCTCAGGGTGTCTGTCTGCAAACTGATTATCTCTCCCCCCAGCCCCCTCCTCTAAAAAAGGTTTAGGCAGGGGCTGTGTAGAACTTCCTACCTCTCCCGCCCCCCATCCTCTGTCCACCGCTGTGGCCTCTCTCATGTACCTGGGCACCAAACTTGGAGGGCACTCCTCTCCTCCCTGCCCCCCACCCCCCACCCCTCCATTCCTTGCATGCTTTTCTGAGCCTCCACCCTAAGGCTTGGTCCTGGTCCCTGGCCGGTACTGCACCTTCCAGGTTCACAGTCTTGCTAGTCACCGCAGCCCCTCTCATCCCCCCAAACATCTGACCGCCACATCTCCACCTACAGATACCCTTGATTTGTCACTCTCCCCCACCCCCTTCGGGTGATTGAAAAAGCATCTTAACTAGCTCTCTACCTACCAGTATTTCTCCTCTAATCTGTTTTAATCACAGATTCTACATTAATTTCTCAAAGCACGGCTTTGCTCGTCCACACCTTCTATTATAAATCTTCTAACCAATGCCATTGCCGGTCACTGAGTGCCTACTGACCCCGCCAAGTGTCTTTGCAAGTATAATTTCTATTCACACAACTAAACATAAATATTTTGCTTCTAGGGAGGAACTTGAAGCTCGAAACAATTAAGTGACTTTCCCAAGGTCAAAAACCAGTGTGCGGCGTGGTCATGATTTGAATCTCACTCTGGTGCCAATGTCCATCACGCTTTTATTGCACACTGTCAGCCCACCTGCTACCTGTCCACATATATCCTCTGTGTATTCCTGACTCTGCCACACGGATGCCTCCATAGGACATCTCCCCGCTCTGACTCACCCCTTGGAATCTGACTTCTCTGAAAATACAACTTTTATTGTGCCTCCAGGAACGCCGGGTCAGGTCCTTCTGTCTGAACTCGTGCTATCTTGTTTATTCTTCTCACAGGCAGCTCTGAACCAAGGCTGAGGGACTTCCTGCTGTACCTGCATCTGAAGAGAGGGAACATTGAACTTGAGCCAGGGAATGAGGATCAATAATGGCAATACCGATGACCTCTCGTTTTGTGGTAACAGATATTAACTTAATTAACTGCATACAAAAAAAAAAAGGTTTGCTTTTCGACAAATAGATATTTGCTGATTGCTATAAAATAAACGGCCATTTAATTATTTTATATTTTCTTGACTCTAAGATGCCATTGATTACAAGACACCCTGTATTTTATGTGCCACCAAGAAAAAAAAAATGCTACCAAGTAAACTATGACATTCAATGGATTTGAAAGCATCCAGAGACCTCAACGTGTGAACTGGCACATGGCTTACAATTCATAAGATTGTATGTTGCTTTGTAAGAGTTCCTGAGTATCTTTCCTGCTCACAGCCACATTGTCTCTTTTACAGACTAACCTTTTAAAGGGCAAAGATGGATTTTCCTTTAGCTTTGAACTCACTTGCCACACCTACGAGTGGCTTAATAACCTTGGAATGATTAACAAAACTTCTTGGTATTAGATCTAATTAGCTAATTTAGTTACTGAACTAGGTACAGTGAAATGGGCCTATTACTCAGCATAGTCAAGTAGCAAAAGCATTTGGGAATCAGGAAACATTGGGTGAGACGATCTGGATTGCAACCTGACTCTGTTCTACTGTGACTAGTGTCTTTCCTGCAAGTTTCCTAATCTCTGCAGGCCTCATTTCCTACATCTGCAATATTGGGGTAATAAGGTCACCTCACAGTGCTACTGGGAGTGTAGGCACTCAGGAATTTAAAAGCCCGCTGTATTCTGTTAGGGGATGAACTCTTTCCACTCCCAGGGTCAGGTTGGTTCTGCTACCAAGAACTGAACCTAGCTGCTTCATGAGCATTGCATGGATACATCACTTTAAAGCACAGATTATAGGTACTTTCCTTTATCTAAAGGCTTTGATATGTTGTGAAACACTTTCTTTTGCAATTTATTAGGTATTATGATTGAACTAGAGGCCTGGTGCATGAAATTTGTGCATTGGAGGGGGTGTCCCTTAGCCCTGCCTGCACCTTCTTCAATCTGGGACCCTTTTGGGGATGTCCGACTGCCAGTTAAGGCCCTGTGCAATCAGGCCTAAACCGGTAGTCAGACATCCCTCTCACAATCTGGGACTGTTGGCTCCCAACCACTCACCTGCCTGCCTGCCAGCTTGATTGCCCCCTAAACACCCCCCTGCCAACCTGGTGATCCCTAACTGCCCTTCCCTGAAGGCCTGTTCGCCCCCAACTGCCCTCCCTTGTTGGCCATCTTGTAGCAGCCATCTTGTGATGACATGGATGTGACCATCTTGTGACCACATGGCACAGCCCTCTTGTGACTACATGGGCATAGCCATCTTGTGTGAGGGTGTAATGGTCAATTTGCAAATTACATTAAAAAAATATATATTTTATTGATTTTTTACAGAGAGGAAGGGAGAGGAATAGAGAGTCAGAAACATCAGAAACATCGATGAGAGAGAAGCACCAATCAGCTGCCTCCTACACACCTCCTCCTGGGGATGTGCCCAAAACCAAGGCATATGCCCTGGACCGGAATCGAACCTGGGACCCTTGAGTCCGCAGGCGACACTCTATCCACTGAGCCAAACTGGTTTTGGCTGCAAATTACATTTTTATTATGTAGTACTAGAGGCCTAGTGCATGAAATTTGTTCACGGGAGGGGAGTGTCCCTCAGCCCAACTTGCACCCTCTCCAATCTGAGACGCCTTGGGGGGATGTCTGATTATGAAAGGCCCATGGATCAGGCCTTTCACAATCTGGGACTGCTGGCTCCCAACCACTCGCCTGCCTGCCTTCCTGATTGTCCCTAACTGCTTCTGCCTGCCAGCCTGATCACCCCCTAACCATTCCTCTTCCAGCCTGATTGATGCCTAACTGCTCCCCTGCCAGCCCGATTGTCCCCAACTACCCTCCTCTGAAACCCTGGTCACCCCCAAATGCCCTCCCTTGGATATTCCCTCTTTATTAGATAGGGTTTTTTCTTTAGCATATTGGACAGTCCTAACTGGTTTGGCTCAGTGGATGGAGCATTGGCCTGCAGACTCAAGGGTCCCAGGTTCAATTCCGGTCAAGGGCATATACCTTGGTTGGGGGCACATACCCAGTGGGGAGTGTGCAGGAGGCAGCTAATTGATGTTTCTCGCTCATAGATGTTTCTAGCTCTATTCCTTTCCCTTCCTCTCTATAAAAAAATCAATAAAATATGTATTTAAAAAAAGAAACATTTAAAATTCCTCCATATCTGCCTGGCTGGTGTGACTCAATGGTTGAGACCCCAGGCTGCCACCATTGGAAGGGGATTGCACCCCAGCCAGGCTGAGACCCCAGCCAGGCTGTGGCCACTGGCCAGGTGATCATGCAGTGGTGGTGCCTGCCCCTGCTGGCATGAGACCCCAGCCCATGCTGCCGCCGCGGCGGGGAGATGGTGGAGCTTTGGTGCAAGGCCCTGCAGGTCTGAGTCCCCAGCCCAAGCTGCTGCTGGCCGGGATTGCGCCGGGTGCTGGTACCTTCCAGCAGGGCACCCTGGGCTGCCACCACTGGGCAGGGATGACTGCATGGGGGGCAGGCGCCTCCCAGCTACACACCCTGGAATACTGCCGCTGGGTGGACTTGGGGACTCTGGCAGGGCTAAGAGCACTGGGTGCCGCCATCTTGTGGCTATGGGCGCCACCATTTTTGTCGCTGAGTGATGGTTAATTTGCATATTACTCTTTTGTTAGATAAGATTATACAGGATACTATTGAGTGTGTGTACTGTGGAAAAAGAAATTGTACATGTTGTTGTGCAACAGTTTTAAGAATAAAATGAGCCAGTGAGTATTGTAAGTGCTCTGCTTGGTTTATCTCATTTAACCTTGACAGTAACCTTGGGAGGAAGGTACTATTATTTCCCCAACATTGTAGATTAGGAATTGTGGCATGGAGAGGCTTGATTATCCAGCTAAGAGCAGACAGCCAATAATGGTGAGGGCAGATTACAAAGGCAGGTGTTATAGGGCCAATCAAGCTGCTCTTAATGCTTCTCCAAGCAGGGCAGGAAGTATGAACCCAAACTCCCAAATCCCCAAGTGCTGAAGAGGGTGGGAAAGAAGACACGAGGGGACTTCACAGTTCATCAGAGCAATTGCTGCTGCTGCGTGCAGTTGTTTCCCTGGAAATGATACCCAGGAAGAGAGATTAGTTCAAGGGATCTCAGGTGAGAGGTGGGGGCTGTTATCTGCAGCAGAAGAACCTACTCAAAATATGGAGCTTGATGGGTGAGGCACTCAGAAGCTGAGTAGACCTTGCCTAGAGCGAAATAATGGAGGTAGTAATATCTATGTGCAAAGCAGGACAAAGCAGAGCCCTGTCAACAAAGTTGTATGCTTGTTAAATGGTCTAATAAAAAGTTACAAGGGCAGGAATGCAAGACCAGGTGCTATGGGAAGAGAGGCTTGTTAAAGAGAGAGCGAAGTCAGCCCCTGAGAAAAGAGGAAGATTTTGAAGAACGAGACTTTAGCGGGAAGGTTCCCTTCCTGATACCTGAGGTGATTTTCCCTTTTGTTTGACTCTTTCCTCCTGAATGTACACATCATAACAGGAGGAACCTTGTCAGTAATCTGTCCCCAGTACTTAGAATCATGCCAGCCCTAGCTGGTTTGGCTCAGTGGATAAAGCCTCGGCCTGAAGATTAAAGGGCCCCAGGTTCGATTCCAGTCAAGGGCACAAGCTCAGATTGGGGGCTTGATCCCCAGTGCAGGGTATGCAGGAGGCAGCAGATCAATGATTCTATTTTATCATTGTTTCTATCTCTCCATCTCCCTTCTTCTCTGAAATCAATAAAAATATATTAAAAAAAGAATAATGCCAGAAACATAAATTTTCAATATAAGTATTTGCTGAATGAATGAAAGTGGGGTGGTGTGGGAGGGGCAGGCTGTAGGAAGGATGGCAACATGAACAGGATGTGTGTGTGTGTGTGTGTGAGTGAGCGTCTAGGGTTCCGTCCTACACCAAATACATTTTATTTTAGAAGGGAGAAGGAAAAGATATGTAAAATATGCTTATATTTGAAACTTAGAGGCTGATCGCAATCAGCAATTTTAGAGAAAAAGAGGAATCAAAAGAGAGGAACTTTATTATGTCCATGACTCAATGGTAGCATCAGCTATTTATTTTTGATGACAGAGTCTATATTAAAATTGCAGCTAGAATGGTAGAAGAATATAGTTCCCACTTACATCTTAGATCATAGCCCCGGCTTTCTTTTCCATTGGTTTCTTTTGATGCCTTTGCCATATTTTATTTTTAACTTTTCCTGAGTTTGGGGCACACATATTTGAACTATGGACGAAGAATCCTGCCCCTGCCTATATGTTCTTTAATGTACCCTGCATCTGAAAGCACACTTTTCATTTGCAGAGATCCATCCATAAATGTGTAATCAGTAACAGAGAAGTTTCCAAATTGATCTGTGACATCCAAAGGTAATATAGGGTCAGGGTTATCTTTAGGGGTAGCATACTCCTCCTGATTCAGTTCCTACCGGGCAATGAGAGATTCATTCTCAAGTGGTCAAAGCACTATGCAGTAGAAAATCTCCATTACATGTGCCCTTATACAGAGCAGAGTTTCACTTTTTTATCTAATCTAAAAACTTTTTCTTTTAAAAGTTGAGTTTAGTAATTTCACATTAAGTACAAGACTAATAATGTTTGCTTGCAAAATCTTAAGTTATATTTTCTGTTTTCACAATTTATAGCATCTTTGCTTTTTGTGAGTTTCTTCTGTAAACACTAAAGTATTTGTGTTTTTGTACAAGTGGTTTCCTTTATAACTATGTTAATTATAGCACTCCAATTCACCTGTATTTCTCGAGATAATGCTTATTAACTCCCTACAATGACCAATAATAAATTTAGAATATTGATTTTCCACCTCCCTCCTTGAATTAGTGTGTTAGAGCTGCTGTAACAAGTACTACAAATGGGGTGGCTTAAGCAACAGAAATTTATTGTCTTATAAATTTGGAGGCTAGAATTCAAGTTCATGGTGTTGGCAGGGTTGATTCCTTCTGAGGTTTGGGAGGAAAAGGTCTATTGTAGGCCTCTTTTCTAGTTTCTGATGGTCTCAGACAAAAGAAGGAAGGATGAAATAGAAAAGGAGGAAAAGATAACCTGAGAACACTTTACACTGAGTTGATCCCACTGTGGGGAGCTAGAGGTTAATCCTCCTTGGGATTCTTTGGTGTGAGGTGCATATGATGTAGAGTGCATATGAGAATTATCTGCTTGAGAGGGAAGAAGGGAATGTTTATCACTCACTCCCATTCTTGTATGAGGGTGGCCCAGGTGGTATAAACTTTCTTGCATCTCCAGTTTTTAGAAAAGTCATTCTGTTCTTTTGTATCTGCTAAAGTTTAGGTTTTTAAAAAGTATCATAAACTTATGGACTTTACCATATGTAATATGTTTTTATTGCAATCATTATTCTTATTAATAATGTTCCATATTTTGCAATTGGGAGCCCCTTCAAACTGTTTCAGTTTTGACCATTGCAAGCTTCTTCACATTGGTTTCTGTGACCTTGCAAAGTGACCCCAGGGGACTTCAATAGCACCCTTGTTTCCTAGTATGAATAAGTATTGCATCTTATTCCTGCTCCCATAGGAATTCATCCATTTCCCCAACAAGCCCAGGTTATTTTTCATAAGAAAAGGTATTTAGAGATTACAATCTGGGCACTAGGGGTCCTCATTGGGTTGGTCATTGCTTCGAGGCCTTTTCTCTTGATAGAGCTAGAAATATGTATTCTACAAAAAAGGAAAATACTTCATGAGTTAATACTCATATTTCTAATTCAAATACAATGCTATAGTTTTCTTTAACTTCTTTGATTTTGTGTTTATATCTTTTTACTCTTACTCATTAACATAATTACTTAATTTTCTTGAGCTTATTCTATGTGTATATATGGTAGTTTCAAACAGCATTACAGATTTCTTATTTCCTTTATCTTATTATATATATGTGCATAACAGTCTCATATTATTGTTATTAGCAATATGACTCCTGCATGGAATTTAAGATTTCTTTTTGCAATTCTAGTTTTCCCTTTAGAATGTATTCCACTAGGATGGTATAGTGCAATTGCTGTATTTTAAGTTATCAAGTTAATTCTTCTCTATATAGTTAATCTATCAACATGATATATTTGATATTTTGTTTTCCATTTTCAAGGATTGATATTCTATTTTGATTTAGTTTTGTTTTAAAACTATTTAAATGGTTTCTAAGTTAAAAACTATAAAGCAAAGTATATTCAGAGAAGTTAAACTTCTAATTATTTTTTCTAACCTGCTCCTTCCTTCCTCCCTTTTCTTTTTTTTTAAAAAATATATATTTTATTGATTTTTTTACAGAGAGGAAGAGAGAAGGATAGAGAGTTAGAAACATCAATGAGAGAGAATCATCGATCAGCTGCCTCTTGCACACCCGCTACTGAGGATGTGTCCGCAATCAAGGTACATGCCCTTGACTGGAATCGAACCTGGGACCTTTCAGTCCGCAGGCCGACGCTCTATCCACTGAACCAAACCGGTTTTGGCCCTTCCTCCCTTTTCTATTACATTTTAATATATTCTTCCATTTTAAAAAATATGTGCATTTTTTTCATTTTTAGGTAAAAAGTGGAGTCTATATGCCTTATTTTGCACTTGCTTTTTTTTTTAACCCAATCACACATCAGTGAATTCACTCCATACAATGTGAATTCTTTTTTATATCTGCATAGTTCTCCATTGTGTGAATTTATCAACTGAATACAGTACCAATAGATTTGGAATCAGTAACTAGAAGGATCGAATTGTCACTTATTGCAATAGGGAAGGCTGCAGAGGGACCAGGTTTTAGGGGGAATATCAGGAGTTTGGTTGAGGATACATTTTGTTTGAGATGCCTATTAAACATCCACAAAGAGCTATGAATAGACAGTTTCGTCTGTATGAGTCTGGAGTTCAAAGGCAAGATCCAGACTAGACATGTAATTTGGAAGTTAACCGGGAAGCATGGTGAAGAAATGGAGGAGTCCATGCTTCAGGCCCGTCCGTTCTCTCCTGTTTTTATGAACTCCTAATTCTGGCCGAGAGTTTGGTTGCCTGATTTTATTTGCTGGTCCCCTATTTCACCGATTTTCCTGGCGAACACAGAAACGGCCATGGCCTTAAAGCAGAGCAGGGAAGAAGCCAAGGGAAGGGTCGTTGTTGCCACTAACCTACTTCCCTCTGCAATCTTCTGCCCCAGGCTACAGCCAAGCCCTGCCTCACCCCCTTCAGGTGTACTGCTTTCACCTCCCCAGAAGTTTCTTACTGTCCACTTCCTTAGCTTCTAGAATTCATGTTCCCTTTAAGCTTTTCCTTGTTTGATTCTTGGGAAGGGAGTCAGCAATCTGTGCCAGATTTCCATCTTTACAGGAACCAGAAATTCTGTTTGATTTTTAATTAAACAAGGAAAACAAATATTTATTTATTTTTAAGAGAAAAAAATATGGGGACACTCTGGTTTATCATCTCTCTCAAACATCCTATGAAAACATAACAAAGAGATTGAACCTGATTAGAGTCCAGTTGAGGCAAATAGGGATCCAACAAAGCTGGAAACTACATACTGGGTCAGAAAATGAAAAACTGGCTACTGCTAGGAAAAAAAGTCTTCGATGTAAAGAAATGTTATAACAAAAATTGTGAAATTCTACCACAGATAAACTTGTGTAATGTCTCCTCAAGAGATAGATACCTTCCCTGTCTAAGTATGCAAGGGGAAAGATATCAAATAGTCCAATCACCATGGCCTATTTCATAGAAAAGTTACAGTCAATGTAAAGTACAATCACCCATTAAAACACACAGGAGAGGTAGATTATAAAATTAAACTAGATAACATAATTAAAGGTAAAAATTTAAAAAGATATTAGAAAAGTATTTCAATGGAAATGTTGTTGGCAAGTTAGATGTGAGCAGAGCAAGGACGATGGGCCAAGGTCACCAGGGTGAAAAGCCCTAGGTACCTAGCAATGGAAGGTCAATTGTACGGTGAGACCTCACCTACAGGCCCAGATAATCAATAAAACCAGCCATGCTGAAGCGAGGGCCCCTGCCCTGGTGCCAGACAATCAATCAGCGGAGACCACAATCCTGAAAGGACACACCTGGAAAAACTGCTGAATATTCTATTAATATTTTTCCCTGGGTGCTCTGTCCTAAAGGTTTTAAGGGTGGTGATTTTAGCAAAGGTTCCAGGGGGAAGGTCTTACTAGAATATTCAGTAGCTTTCCAGGTGTGTCCTTTCAGGATTGTGGTCTCCACCAGGGCAGGGGTCATTATCAATGCTGCTGGTCCTGAGGCTGGTTCTGTTGCTTATCTGGGCCTGGAGCTGAAATACACCTGAGGCCTAGATGTTATCTCAGGGGGTCCAAACCGCAAGACCAGCAATCTGCTAGGGGAGGAAAAGTCACCCTGGAGGTGAGGTCCCACCCTACAATTGATCTTCCGTTGCTAGGCACCTGGGGCTTCCACCCTGGGGACCTTCTGTACTTGGCCCATCGTCCTTGCTCTGCTCACATCTGTCTAATTGCCTCCCACACACGCGGATTTGGTCTCTGGTAAGAACCTGCTTCCTGGTTCAGAGATGGTTTATACTTGTGTCTTTTCATGGCAAAGTGGGGAGTGGGCTCTAAAAGAGAAAGAGTCTCTTGTATCAGGGCCCTAATCCCCATCCATAAGGGCTTTTCCCTCATGCGCTAATCACCTGCTAAAGACCTCACCTCAAAAATACCATCGCACTGAGGATTAGGTTTCAACATGCAAATTTGGGGGGGAACAAACATTCAGTCCATTGAATCTTTTTATTATTTATTTATTTATTTTTTAAAAAAATATATTTTATTGATATTTTACAGAGAGGAAGGGAGAGAGATAGAGAGCCAGAAACGTCGATGAGAGAGAAACATCGACCAGCTGCCTCTTGCACACCCCCTACTGGGGATGTGCCCGCAACCCAGGTACATGTCCTTGACCGGAATCGAACCTGGGACCTTTCAGTCCATAGACCGACGCTCTACCACTGAGCCAAACCGGTTTCAGCCCATTGAATCTTTTTATATGTATGAGACATTTTTACATGTACACACACACACACACATTCCCATGCTAATACATTTAGATCTACATCATTATTTTAGGTAGCTAAAATGTATTTTGTACATTTTTATTTTATTGAAATGACACACAATAAGATAACATTGAAATGAATCATACCTTCTTGGTTCTTTTAAAATAAAAACATTGTAAATATAGAGTGGGGCAAAAAGTAGGTTTACAGTGGTGAGTACAGAAAAGTTTATTCTTGAATTATTATTTTCTAACTAGAGGCCTGGTGCATGAAATTCGTGCATGAAGGTACAGGGGACCCCTCAGCCTGGCCTGCAACCTCTCATAATCTGGGACCGCTGGCTCCCAACCACTTGCTTGCCTGCCTACTTGATCGCCCCTAACTGCCTCTGCCTCAGACCTCACACCCAGGACCCAGATTTTTCTCCTCCAGCTGGCCACAAGCAACTAGGACCCAGCCTCCCCTCCCTCTGATCAGGCACCTGGGACCCGGACTTCCCTCCCTCTGGCCAGCTGTAGGCAGCTGGGACCCAGGCGGTGCCTCCCGGGCTGGCCACAGGCACCTGAGACCCTGGCTTTGTCAGGAAGGACGTCCGGAAGGTTGTCTGGAAGACATCCAGTCTATCTGGTATAATTAGCATATTACCCTTTTGTTAGTATAGATTATTATATTATTTTCCATATGAACAACTGTGAACCTACTTCTGAATAAGTAGTGCATGGCCATTGGCCCCAGTTGTATCTCTTCTTTTCTGAGTTGCTAGTATGTATATATTGCTCATTCACTAAAAGACAGAACAAGGTCACAGACCCATAATGCTCAGGGGTAAGCAGCAATACATTAGTGACAGAAACATCCTGATCTTTAAGACTGGTGAGTGGCCGGAACCGGTTTGGCTCAGTGGATAGAGCGTTGGCCTGTGGACTGAAAGGTCCCAGGTTCATTCCCGTTAAGGGCATGTACCTTGGTTGCGGGCACATCCCGGGTAGGGGGTATGCAAGAGGCAGCTGATCAATGTCTCTCTCTCTTCGATGTTTCTCTCTATCCCTCTCTCCTTCCTCTCTGTAAAAAATCAATAAGATATATATTTTTTAAAAAACTGGTGAGTGGAGGAAAATATCTTCAACAATTTCTCAGCTAAGGGAACAAAGGTACAGGATTAAAATGAACATTAACGAAATAATTTGTAAGAGATTATATGGGGCAGGCAGAAAAGCTTCATGCAAAATTCCTTTCTCTAAGGTGCTTTCTTCTATTTAAGGTTGGCTTGTTAAAGGAGAAGGGAGTTTTATGCTTAGAAACGAGGACAAAACCTCAGGTCTTTCAGGTTAACCTAGAAAGAAACAAGGAGAGAATTCTCCTGAAAAAAAAAAAAAAACCTCTCTGTAGAATGTGAGGCTGATTGCCGAAGGAGAAATTAATGTCAAAGGAAGCCTCTTGCATTAGGAGGCAAAACTTCATGTACTTAAGGCAAAGGGAAGGGGGAAGGGGAAGAAAAATATCTTTTATAAGAAGGAGGAAATAACTTCCAGCGAAATTTCTTAAGAACCCTACCTCATCTTTCAGGCATTTTAACAATTGCCATATGGACCAGGGATTAGGCTTTCTTTCCTATGGCCTTGGGAGGGAGAGTCAGTATTGCTGGGTGTGGTCACGGGTAACAGGCACAGTTACCCAGCCGTGGATATCTACTGTATGCCGCCTGCTCTCAGGATCTGATAATGTCCACGCAGACATGAAAAGACTGAGGATTACAGAAGCAATTCCTATTCAGTGGGGATTAGATTTGCAGACTTCTGAGATCCCTCCCAATATCGAGATCCAAAGTTATTAAAAGAAACAACCACACCTAGTGAAATCCCCTTCGGCAGGGCTGACGCTGGACATGGGGGTGGGAGGGAAGTGGGGTGGCTCTGTGCCGTGGGGAGACTCTTGGTGGGCGGAGGAGGGGCTGTGGAAATATTTCTTAGCAGGTGTCTTCAATCACTTTAATTAAACACTTTAATTTAAAAAAATGAGACACATGCAATACTTTCAACAATAAAGAATTTAAATTAAAAAAATGCATTGCAGCCAAAACCAGTTTGGCTCAGTGGTAGAGCGTCGGTCTGCGGACTGAAAGGTCCCGGGTTCGATTCCGGTCAAGGGCATGTACATTGGTTGCGGGCACATCCCTGGTAGGGGGTGTGTAAGAGGCAGCTGGTCGATGTTTCTCTCTCATCGACATTTCTAGCTCACTATCTCCCTTTCTCTCTGTAAAATATCAATAAAATAAAATAAAAATGCATTGCGAAGTTCATGGGCATATGGGTGGGAGCAGGGTTGGAGAGCTCACCTAAGGAGAGAAACAGGAGCCAGAAGGGATATGCTCCCCCAGAATGGCACCGAAGGCCATTTGGTCCCAGGCATTGGAGGGGACTTGGAACACTTCAAGGAAGATACTTCAAAGCCTGCGGTGCCTGGAGGCATCAGGCCCAGAACAGTAGTCTCCTTTGCCCCAGTGTGAAGGTGTGAAGGTGTGAAGGTATGAAGGTGTGAAGGTGTGAAGGCTGTACTGCGCTTTAGTCTGAAATTGTCACCCTGTTCCTAAGGCCTTTACCATCCTATTTAAGATTGAACACCGCACAGCACGTACCACCTACCACTTCTGTACTTCATTCCCCTCCCCTCTTCTGTTTTTCTCCATAACATCTGACACCTTCTCCCCTGCCTGGCTCCATACACCAAGAGGACAGGATTTTAAAAAATATGTATATTTTATTGATTTTTTTTTACAGAGAGGAAGAGAGAAGGAGAGAAAGTTAGAAACATCAATGAGAGAGAATCATCGATCAGCTGCCTCTTGCACATCCCCTACTGGGGATGTGCCTGCAACCAAGGTACATGCCCCTGCCCAGAATCGAACCTGGAGTCATTCCGTCAGCAGACCGACGCTCTGTCTACTGAGCCAAACCGGCTTTTGTGAGGACAGGATTTTTGTTCCGAAAAGTAGCGGTCACTTAAATATTTGTTGAATGAATAATTTTAAAAAATGAATGAATGAGTGAGTCCCATAGGGAAATAGAGAGGTAAGCATGTTCTCCTTCCTTCTTCTGACTCATCAATCAGAAAATTCACTTCTTCCATGATGCTCTAGCAGAAATCTGAGGAGGGGAACAAACATTCCCCTAAAAAAGTAACAAAGGAAAATATGACAACGTATTTGAAAATATCTTCACAAACAAGACCATATCAGATAAGGTGGCATTTAAGAGTGAGGAAATAGAAGATTAACTTCATGCAAAATCTTCTAAGTGAAGAACAAAACTCAGGTTTTAAAGATTAACTTAGAAAAAAAAACCACACAAAATGAGACAATTTGTGTTAGGAAGGAGGAAAAACCTTTACACAAAATCTCGTCTTTAAGCAAACCACCTTGGTCTTTAAGACTGGGATAGGGAATAAAAAGTAATTACTCAGATGAAAGAATAAAATTCAAAAGTCTTAAAGATTAAGGTGTAAAAAGATAATATTTATAAGAGAGAGGAAAAAAAGGAATGAATCAGATTTTAGAAACTAGAAAAGCAAAAAGAAAAATTTCCTAGAGCCTTTAGTTCTTTAAAGATAAGCTCTTAGGAGGAAAACAAAATAGAAAAGAATGAATGAAAATATTTGTGGTGGCAAAGGTAGATTTATTTCTCACAACCTCTGCATGGTTTGTGGCCACATACATCCATTTAGCTCTACTATTGTGATTGCTCCTCTCAAACCCTCAAATAACATCCAAGCGACGAAGTAAGCATCAGATCAAATACTGTGTCATATTAAACCTCACACTGACAAGCCAAGCTTGTTGCCAAACCCAGAAAACCAGCCAGATTAAATGTTAACCAGTTTTATTAGATTATTTTAGAGGCAAGATTATAATAAAGATATGTAAGAAATAATTTTTAGATCATAAGATTATAATGAAGGACATCTAAGAAATAATTTTTAGGTCAAATATTTTTAGGTTGAATGTAATTTATAAAATTACATTATAACAATGTGCTTCAAATAAGGAAAGCTGAAAATGTTCATTGTATAGAAATCAGAATAATCTATAGTATTTTATATAATTGTATGTTAGAGAGAACTTTTATATAGTACTAGAGGTGTGGTGCATGAAATTCATGCACTGGTGGTGGGGGGGGTCCCTCAGCCCAGTCTGTCTCTTCTCACAGTCCGGGAGCCCTCAGGGGTGGGAGGTGACCTGGCAATCAGGAGAAGGTGTCCCCCCATCACACCTCTGCTGTTGCCGTTGTCAGCAGTGCAAGCCTTGCTGGACCTGGTTACCTGAGCCTCATGTGGCCCTGGGTGGCTGGGCAGCCACCATCCGAGGCTTGCCTACTCCTCAGGCTGGTCCTGGGTGGCTGGCGGCCTGAAGAGACTCGGGGATTCCAGAGGCAGGCACTCTGGTGGGGCTGAGGGGGCAACCATCTTGTGAGTGTGGGTACAGCCATCTTGTGAGTGTGGGTGCCGCCATCTTTGAGGGCAGGGCAGTCAATTAACATATCCCCTCCTTATAGGCTGTGGGCGCCACCATTTTTGTGATGGCATGAGGGTCAATTAGCATATTCCCTCTTCATTGGATATCTCATACCATGGCTGTCTATCTTTCCTTCAGGACAGATTAATGTGGAGGGAAAGACATTATGTGTTGGGCTGTCATCTAAGGTGATGGTTCCACATAGCCCAACAGCATCGCTCAGGGATGGAGGGAGCCAGGAGCCTCAGTGTCTGTGGGTTAATCTAGTCCTTTGTCAGGTGAAGGCTGCTGGAGTGGCAGGTCCACCCTTCGGGCTGGTTATAGGTAAATGTGCCATCTTCTCCCAGGAGAAGAAATACAT
Source organism: Vespertilio murinus (assembly GCA_963924515.1). NCBI lineage: Eukaryota > Metazoa > Chordata > Mammalia > Chiroptera > Vespertilionidae > Vespertilio > Vespertilio murinus. The sequence goes on along the minus strand of OZ004707.1, from coordinate 173,725,555 downwards.
ATTCTGTAAGGTTTAATAGTTTGAGTAATAAGAGGAAAATGAACAGGAAACACCCTCTCTTTCTTGCCCGGACAGGAAAGCAGGTGGCAAGTTAGAATCTGTGCACGCATTGTGTCAGAGAGACAAAGTGTGAGTAACTTAATTCACTGTGACCTCTTTCTTGTAACTTGGTGTGACCAGGAGCAGTGACAGAATTTGAGAACATTTTGGTGACATGAATTAAGGAATATGAACTTAGAAAAAAAAGCATTTTATTAATTATAAAGATGTCCTCCCTCTTTTATTTTTTTTTTATTTTTTTTTTCTTTTCTTTTTTTTTTCTTTCTTTTTTTTTCTTTTATTTTTATTTTTTTATTTTTATTAAGGTATTATCTGTATACATAGCTTATCATTGCCCCCCCCATGTCCTCCCTCTTTTAAAACTTTGCTGTAAATTGATTTCATTTCTCTCCTATAATGTGCTATTCATTTGTGAATTCACATTTATTCAATAAACATTTGGGGCAGCGTGCTCTGCATTGTTTAGGGCTAAAAATATACAAAGATTTCATTTTATTCTTAAGAACTCAACATTTAGTAGGAGAGTTTGAATATGGCAGACATATATTCAATTATATTCATATATAATTATGGCACACAGATTCCTGTGATAAATACTCTAAGAAGGAGAGAAAAATGAAGTGCTCTGGCATGCCAGTGACACACCAGTGGCACCCTAATTATTGACTGTTGGAGCATTACTTTTGACTTTCTTAGTTCTGCACCAGTGAGCTAGAGGTGCAGAACTAAAAAGACTCAACCAGGGGCGTAGTCTTAACAACCCAACACTGCCTAGGTCCTGACCATCAATCAGAACAGGTCGGACTCATCAGCTAAGACTCCCAACAGAGTAGAACAAACTTTGGCCAAATATCAGCTACAGTCAACACTGCATACTTACCATAAATCAGGAACGGTCTTAGCAAGGGTTGTAGTCTGGTTACTATGATATATGTGAGGCACGGGTTACAAATAATCTTCATTTTTTTTTTTTAAGCTAAGCCAAATTGATAGGTCGTGGCCCCTGGGTGGCTGAGTTAGGGATTCTAAAGCTGAGTGTAGGCTCCCTGTGGAAGAATGTGGTGACTGACCTGTGCCATGGATGAAGAAAGGACACATTGTAGTACACGTGCCATAGATTTTTATGCTTTTAAGTGCAATTAAAAAACAGACATCCCTGCATTCAAGTCCTCCTTCAAGCACATAGACCCTGTGACTTTGGGCAAGTGGCTTTATCTATCTAGCGTAAACATCCTCACAGTAAGACTGGGATAGTAATACCTACCTCATAGGATTATCGTGGGAATTGAAATACGAGAATAAATTGAGTGGCCAGATTATTATGACCTCTGAACGCATAATAATCTGGACGCTCAGTGCATATTGGAAGGGTAGTGCGAGCATTCCATTGTATGGTGTGGCAGCTTCTGTGCAAATGTTCTGCCATCTGTGAGATGGAAGTGAGGTTCTAGCTTTATTTTGAGGCTAATGGCAGCAGGAGGCAGGAAAGGGAAGAGGAGAGAGATTAACAGCAGGGCACAGCTGAGAGTGTCCCGGTGGAGGAGGTTGCAGTGATGGAGCCAGGAGCAGAGATCTGGGAGAAGAGATGTAGCTAACAGATTTTTTTCTTCTCCTTCTCCTTCTCCTTCTCCTTCTCCTTCTCCTTCTCCTTCTCCTTCTCCTTCTCCTTCTCCTTCTTCTTCTTCGTGTGTGTGTGTGTGTGTGTGTGTGTGTGTTGGGGGGGGGGGACTGGTCAGGGGGAGTTGCTGGTGAACAATTTGGTATTAGTTCTAGGAGGAAGCCATGAAAGCTACTGGGAGGCTCAGGACCAGCAGAGGTGCCAGTGTCCAGGGAATGGTAAATATTAGAGGCCAGATTTGATCACAAGCCCATGCAGGACATTTAGCGATTCTGAGCAATACTTGGAATATCATAAAGGTAATAAGAACCAACAAATATGGGATTCTGCTGGAGGATATTGGAACCTTGGAAGGTTGGGGAAGAAGCTTTCAATATAGGAAGAATAGAGGGGGCTCTTCTGTCTCCAGTTGTGATTTTCAGATACAGAATTTCTCCTCTTCACTGCAGGCACAGCAGTCTGGCAGGTTAATCCCCAACCACTCTCGTTTCACTGGTCGGAAAGGTAAGTCAAGAAGCCCTGGGGTGGGGTGTGACCTCAGAGGATGGTTAGGCAGTCAAGACACTCATGTTCTGCCAAGTAATTTAGAGAGGAACTCACAGGTTTTCTTGATGTAAATGGTAGAGATCCTGATACATTTGATGGCTGCTTTGAGTTTTTCCTTTAATTGGAAGAAAAAGAACATTAAATTTGAGAAACACTGTCCTAAACTCTGGTTCCTGTGTTAAAAAATGGAAAATAATGAGGGGGTGTGGGTGGGAGAGATCTCCAGAGAGCAAGTAAGGCAAAGAGGAGGAAAGCTCTGGGAACCTGGAGTAAATGTTTCTCCCTGAAAAGCATTTGGGCAAAGCTGGGGTGATTATAGGGAGAGTGGAAATGCCACAGAGAGTAGGTGCAGAAAGCTGAGGGGCTGGAGATGCCACATCTGTGGGATGTGTACACACTCACACAGGTTTATGTGGACACATCCGACTGTGTTTATATATACCTGTGCTTAAGGCGACCACATCATTTAAAGCAAAATTTTAATCAAACTTTAAACTGTGCAACTTTATTTTACTTCCACTGCATAAGAAAAGGCTCTCCTAAGATATCCCCTTTCACTAAGAAAGTGGGCAGATTTCTTCTTTCTTTCTCTCCTGTGTACCCTGGCTATTCCAGTCCATAGTACTGTCTCCTAGAAATGTAAGTTCTTCTGCAGCTAAAATGGACATTTTCTACATCTTGCTCACCTGAAAGGTTCTTTTGATCAATTTTCATATCTTAAGAATGTGTTCAGGTGAACTAATCTGATCTGAGGCAAGCCACCACTGACTTCTAGTGTTGCTTCTTCTCCCAGATGACCTACATAGATGTAAGATAAGATATACTGTGTACTGCTGAAACCGGTTTGGCTCAGTGGATGGAGCTTTGGCCTGCGGACTAAAAGGTCCCAGGTTCAATTCCGGTCAAGGGCAAGTACCTTGGTTGTGGGCATATCCCCAGTAGGGGACATGCAGGAGGCAGCTGATCGATGTTTCTCTCTCATCAGTGTTTCCAACTCTCTATACCTCTCACTTCCTCTCTGTAAAAAATCAATGAAGTTTATTTGAAAAAAAAAAAAGAAATACTGTGTATTTTTGCAATATGGGACCTTTATTTTTTAGGTGATTTTTGTACATCTGGAGTATGAGGGTAATTCTTTTACAAACGGGACTGACTACTAGAATAAACAATGACAAAACCAAGCTGGTGCTTCATGTGACTCCACAGGGGTTTAAGCTCCAAATCCAGCCAAGAAGTTTGTTACAATCTAAGCTTTGCACCTGACTGTTCTGAGACCTTTCCATCAGCCCTGACATTGCTCAACAGGGCTTGGTGCTGGCTCATAACAGGACACAAGAAAGGATTCTCACACTTTGTGATCTTGCTGGGCTCCATTTTATCAAGATTCTCCCTTACACCGACATAAATAGCAGTCACTCGTTCTTCAATGGCCACAGGAGAATACTCTGCTTGCTTCAGAATTTAGATGCACACCAAGAGTTATTAGGTGGCAGCATTGAGATCAGAACAGAATTGAGCAAAAGCAGCAACTCCCGATACCAATTCCAGCTTCATAGTACTTGCCACCTGCTTCATAGCCCTGCATTGGGCAGCAGATATACCTCAGGACATAGACAAACCAATGTTAATGGCAGGGTGGATACTTCTCTAGAACAGTTCTGTTTCCAAGAAGATCTGTCTGTCAGCAATGGAAATGGCATTCATTGGACGTAAGCAGACACGTGACCAGCTCATGTTTCTGTGACTGTTAAAGCAGTCAAGGAGCCACCACCAAAAGAATCATTCATTTTGGCTGCTCTCTCTAGCACATGGGAACACAGGCGGAACACACATGAGGATAGGCCTCATGACCAGGGGTTGGCACACAGCAAAAACATCTGGCGATAAGCAGGAGCCTGTTTGGATAAGTTGCCATAGATGATCAAAGCATGTTTGCCATTGTCCCTAAAATAGTCTCCTATAGAACAGCCAGAATGAGGAGCCAGGCACTGCAGTGGGGCAGCATGTGAAGCAGTACTGAAACCACTACGGTGTACTTCATGGCATCTGCCTCTCTAAGTCTCTTCACCAACTGGGCAATAGTGGATCTCTTCGGACCGGTAATGGTGTGGATATAGCAGAGCTTCTTCTTTTTATCAGAACCATCATTGAAACAATTCTGGTTAATGATTGTGCCAACAGCAACTGATGTTTTGCCAATCTGTTGGCCACCAATAATCAGCTCACGCTGACCATGACCAATGGCACCAAGCTATCCACAGCCTAATGCCAGTCTGCATTGGTTCTTGCACAGAAACGTGAGGAATGATCACAGGGGCTTTCAGGCCAACTCACCCGTGGGCCTTGGAACCAACTGGACCCTTTCCACTAATGGCTTGGCCAAGGGCATCTACTACATGACCTAATAGCTCCTCAACAATGGGAACATCCACAATGGCCCCTGTGCGCTTCACCGTATTTCCTTTCTTAATTCGTTTATCATTTCTAAACACAACACTAACATTGTCGAGTTCAATGACTGAAGAAAATTCTACCATTTATTCTGCTTGAACGTTCCTTGGCCCATGTACTCAGGCAATACCATCACCAATGCTTAAGACTTGTCCAGTCTCTTCAGGGTCAACAGAGGTATGAGCTTCAAGAATCTGCTTTTCAATAACAGAGCAGTGCCAATATCTTGGCAGTGCCAGTCTTCAGACGAGTGTTAGAGGCGTGGAGATTACTTGCAGCAATGAAGGATGATCCCAAAGCAGCTCTGGAGACCAGCCTGGCCCGCTGAGGAAGAGTGCTGGCCACAGCTATGGCACTGCACATGGACATTTTTCAGCTTCTCAGTAGTTCCTCTGGACTAACTCAACCCAAGAGAGTGACGTATGGTTTTTAACTGTATCCCCAGAAAAGTGGCAAACAATAGGAATTTTGGGTATCGTACAAGGCAAAACAACAACAAAACCCCACCGCCCATTAAATTGTATTTATTATTAAATTGTAAAAAATTAGTAAATTATTATTAAAAAAGAAAAGCTAACACTTATAAAACACCTACTAAGTGCTAGGCACTGCTCTCAGTGCTTTGCATGTATCCATTTAATTCTCAGGACAACTCTGTGGAATAAGAACTATTTCACCACCATTTTGCAGATGGGGAAATGGAGGCAAAGAGGGACTCTGCAACTAGCCCTTGATTTGACAGCTAGGAAATGGTGAAGTTGGGGTTTGAACTCAGGACCTGGCTCTAGAGCAGGGGAGGGGGGGGGGCAAACTACAGCCCATGGGCCGGATCCGGCCCATTCAGCTGTTCTATCTGGCCCGCAGAGCCGAAAGAGCGGAGGGTTCTCTTGCTCTCTCTGCTCCTTCACCAGCAGCCCAAGATGAGAGTGCCAGCATGGTCAGGTTGCTTTTGTTCCGGCCCTCTGGTCCAGTTTAAGAACCCATTGTGGCCCTGAGTCAAAAAGTTTGCCCACCCCTGCTTTAGAGTCTGTGCTCTGTCAGACAGTGACATTTTTTTGTTTTTCCTGGGGAAATGGGTGACGGGGATGGCTGTTAGGAGATTCTCAGATTCCCACAGGATAGTCCCATCTACAGTTTTTCATGGGAATGAGGCAGCTTCCAAGTTGAGAGGTATCTTAGAGCTTTTGTTTTGACCTTAAGAAGTTAGGTCACTTTTTCTAGAACTCAGTTTTCTCTTCAGTAAAACAAAGAGGAAGGATTAGATATCTTCAGCATTCCTGCACTAAAACGCTGATCTCTGGGTGCCTGTGAGGGAGAAGCAGGTCAGTTTCTGCTTCCTAGACCCTTCAAAGCTGGGAGCTGCGGGTAGGGTGTCCAGTGCTTAAACTGGTAACAAGAAATTAGGGTTACAGCTCCAGGAAGCCTCGACCTTTTCCTAAGAAAGGAACAGTTGCCTATTGTGCGCTGTGTGTTTTAAACAGATTATATAATCAATTCTCAGAGTAAGCCTGTGAAGTAGATAGTATTGTCTCCATTTAAAAAAACTGAAGCTGAGCTTTCTCTCCTTCCAGGGGAGCATGCCAATGTCTTTCCCTTGCCCTCTCTCTCCTCACCCACCCTTCCCAGCCCTAACCTTTCCCTTAGCTTTCTTACTCCCAAGCTCCAAAGGCCTTTCCTTTACCTCTAGACTTGTTTCCTACACCTATTTCTTCTAAGAATTACTTTTTCTACCTTTGTAATTTATCCAATAAATGATCTCTTAAAAAAAATGAAGCTGAAACTTAGTCAAGTGCCTTGCCTAAGAGGGCCTTGCTATGATAGGTAATAAGGGATGCGGGCAGGATTGAAATCCCGTCCGTCTTGTCTCCAAAGCCTTCGGCGCATTTCTCAACACAAGAGTCATGGTTATGCCATACCATGCTCCCTGCAAACCTACGTGGTAGGTAGGCTTCATCTCCCCACCTCACTGAGGATAAGGTGAGACGCAGGTCACTCGCCAGGTAACTAAGGGCCTGGCTCCGAGTGGGCGAGAGGAGAGCCCGAGGGCGCTTGCACCTGGGCTCGGAGGCCGCCAGCCGGCCCCGCCTCCCGACCTCGACTCTCTGGCGCGGCAGCTCCAACCTTTGGGGACCCGGCGCACCCTCCGCCCGGAACTACATTTCCCGACAGCACGCGGGCGCGCGCACGCGCACCGGGGCCTCCGCCATGGCGACAGTGCTGTCCAGGGCGCTCAAGCTCCCAGGTGAGGAGTTGCAGCCTCGAGACCACCCCGCCCCCGCCGGGCTTGGGGGGAGACAGGGCTCTGCGGGTGAAGCCGGTTGGGGCCTGGCCTTAATCCAGGCGGGGCTGCCGGCGCGAGGAGGCGAGCAGTGCAGCCTCCCCCCCGCTGGGCTGGGGTTAGTGGCGCCGGGCGGGTCGGGGACCGCGGGCGCGGGGCGAGCCCAGGACGCTGCCCGGGAGGGACGCGGGGGGCGCGCCGGGCAGGTGCCGGGAGCGGGCCGAGCTGCTGCGGCGGCGAAGGTCGCGCCGCCGCCTCAAGGGAAGGGCTGCGAGGGAGCATCCTTTCCTGAGCGTCTGTCTCCAGCTCCTTCCCTCTCGGGTTGCACCTGGGGGAAGGGGGGGCGGCCTAGAACCTGTGACCCTCTGGGGCAGCCTCTCCACGTAATGCCAGGTCTTTAACCCCCGAGTGTACAGAAGAGGAAAGTGAGAGTTATCTAGCTGAATTGACTCGTCCAAAGTCGCAAAGCGGTGTTGGAAAAAAAAACAAAACACACCTGAACTTGATTGAATGCCGGGGGTCTTTGAACGTTAGATCCCGGGCTTTTGATGCCACTGGGTCAGCCTCTGGCTGTCCCGGGTTGAGCATCCAAGGAAGGGGATGATCTGGCTCCTGCAACTTGCAGGTGACGGATGGGGTGTTCCTTAAAGAGGCACTGGCGCGAGGACAGCTTCCAGAGCTCCTTCAGTACGTTGGGCAGCAGCTCCAAGTTTTTGTTGGTTGTTTTGTTTTGAACCTTCAGAGCGGAACCGTGCTGCCAGAAACGCGCCTCTTTAGTAAACGTGTATTTTATTCTGCCCCAATAAAATGTAAACGTTAAGACTTTAACGTTTTTATGCTTCCACCTAAATACATTTAAAACGTTAAGCTCTACACATTTGTGTGCTGTTCGCTTCAGGGATTAGTAGGGAAAAGCAGCTGCTCTCTCTGGCATCCTTAGAAGGGCTAGTTGTGTATCTGGTGGCTATCCGGCATAAGGTGCAGGGGTGGGGGAGGGAGGGGGGAGGGGGGAGGGAGGTTGCAGGGTCAAGCAGCTTGCAGCCCGCCACACTGAGCCTTGGATGGCTGCGTTGGGTATGGATTTGATATGAGTTTGCATGTCTGTCTCCAGACTTCATGATCTGAGACATTTCTTTTCACCTGGGCTCATTGGGACATTGGAAGGAGGAACATTGATGCTATCCGTTTTGGAATGTGTATGTAACATTGAAATAAAAGGGAGGCATGTCTCTGTACCTGCAGGATGAATGAACTTTGAAGAGAGTAGCCTTATGTATCCTTAGTGTAGCATGGTATTCTCCCAAGGGCGGTAATGAGATGGTCAGCCATAGTTAGCATTATTTCTTTTAGTTCCCAGCATAGGTCATAGTTATTCTCTGAGGATAGGAATGCAAGAAAACCTTGCGTTCAAAGCCCTTGAGCTCGTCTGCATTCTCAAATCCTGAGGCGGTGGCATTTCTACTCCTTGGGGTATTCAGTTTCAGTAACGTGGTCATCTGATAGGGTAGAGAAAACACAGTCTGGTCCTTGGGCCTATGTTTGCACAGCGGCTTGCCCTGAGCAGTCAAGTATTTTGATACTTTTTTAGGCCCAGATACAGTAGCCATATATTCTTTTGTGTGATATGGGTGTGTGTGTGTGTGTGTGTGTGTGTGTGTGTGTGTTTTCAGCTTGTACTTTAGCTTTGCTCCCTCTTGCTGTTTCTCCCTTCCACCCCAATGCATTTTTTTTTTTTTTTTGCTTTTATATTAGGTAAAAGTTGCTTTCTTTTAGCTCTTTTTGGGTGCACTGTAATTATTTGGCCTAGGGGTTACTGTCATGTTACCTTAGTTAACTTACTATTTTTTCCCCCAAAGGGGCAGAAGTGGCGTATAACATTATTTTTTAGGCGCACAACGTAATGATTCAGGATTTGTGTATATTGCGAAATGATCACCACAATGGTGTCCTTCCTTTATTTTTATGTGTAAGGAAGCCAAATAGAATGGAGACTAAGAGCCTGAGACAGGCTTGATTTAAATCCAGTCTTTACCAGATTAGTTACTTAATCTCTTCAAGCTTCAGTTTCTTAATGTATAATTATAGTATTTTTTATGGAACGCTCACTGTATCACTGTAATCCGCACACTCACTACATATTGATCTCATGGGGGTTATATGGCAAAGCATGAGAGATGAATATACTTGAGAGGTTTGTTAACCTTCAACACATGTTATCATCATCAGCAACACCATGATCTTTTATGAACGTGACACTGGAAGGAAGGCCCGATGCAATGGTGAGGTAATGACAGATATCCTCCTCCTCATGAAGAAAAAGCAGCCATGTCTCACAGCCTCAAACCCTTCCACTAAGCTCAAGATGGAACGATGCTTGGCTCACGTGCATAGAATGAGGTTAATCAATAACGGAAGGACAATGTGACATTCATAAAGCAGCCTGTGGGACAATTACCTCTTAAGTATATATTTTCTTAGTTCATTTTAAAGTTTGAAGGTCAAACACTGAAGGGAACATCAGAGCATAATGTTACTGTAGTGATTTGTTTTACTGTGTGTAACTTAGAATGATTATGTACCCTGGATAAACTAATCCATGATGTGAATTATTTACCTTTCATTGCAGTAGAGTCAATGTAAAGTATAGACTCTAGAGGAGCATATATTCTATTTTTCCTGGAACCTCTGTGGGTGGTATAGTTGCATCTCTTTGCTATTTATGGTTTCCCGCGTACCGTTTTGGGAATGGTTATGTAACCAGCATCCTCAGTCTTCGTACGGGGAAAAGGGATAGCTCTGCAAAGCTCATTTATATTGAAATCAGTGTCTTCTCCCTTATTCTTTGAAAACCTTCTATTGGTTTTAAAAAATAAGGGTGGTAACTGAAATCATCAGAGAAGAGAGTGCTAAAATACCCCGAGCTTAGAAGCATGGTTTTGATGTTGTCTCCTCAAGTCATGCTGTCTTTCTGTGATGAAACATAGAAAAAAAAAATTACGTAGGAGTTCTCAAACCAAAACTTGCAGTCCACAATAATTAGGCTGAGGTTTGCCTTTGAACTACCTGGAAAAATATAGACTGTTAATACTGTAGACCTAAATATTTACCTTAAGAGTTTGGACAAGAATGGGTCCTCATTTTCTTTCTTTTTAAAAAAATATATATTTTATTGATATTTTACAGAGAGGAAGGGAGAGAGATAGAGAGCTAGAAACGTCAATGAGAGAGAAACATCGACCAGCTGCCTCCTGCACACCCCCTATCGGGGATGTGCCCGCAACCAATGTACATGCCCTTGACTGGAATTGAACCTGGGACCCCTCAGTCTGCAGACCGATGCTCTACCACTGAGCCAAACCGGTTTCGACCATGGGTCCTCATTTTCAATGATCTTTAAAAGAAAGACACAAGAGTAAGATAGCCTCTGAATTCTTGCATGCTTGCTTTTATAATTCAGAAATGTCATGCCTGGATGAAAGTTCTTACGTTGCACACCCATGTTTTTTCTCTCTCAAAACTTTTTACATATTGTGGCATGATCTTTTAGGAATGTATGTTATTGTGGAGAAGTCAGCTTGATATTTGTCCCCATTATTAGTGATTTGATTCTTTTTCCTTTGGCCTGGTTGCTCATATGATACTTTCTTTGTCCTTGAAGTTCAGTGCCTTTACTAGGATATGTTTCAGTGTTGTAAGAGTTTTCTTTTTTAAAAATTAGATTTGTATTGATTTCAGAGAGGAAGGAAGAGGGAGAGAGAGATAAAAACATCAATGATGAAAGAGGATCATTGACTGTCTGCCTTCTGCATAACCACGCCCCCCCCCCCCCCCCCCCCCCCCCCCGCCCCAAACTGGGGATGGAGCCTGCACCCGGATATCAAACCATGGCCTCCTGGTTGAAGTTCAACCACTGAGCCACGCTGGCAGGGCTGTATCAGTTTTTCTTGGGACTCATTTTATCTTTTATTCTGCAGTGTTAGGAATTGCTTTATTGCAGGAACTTTGTATTTGTATATTTTTAAGGTATTGTTTTTGTTTTCACTTTCTTTTCTGTTCTCTTCTTCAGTTATGCATATATTGGATCACCTTTGTTTTCTATGGTCATACCTTTCTAGTTTTCTTTAAAAATATTTTTATTTATTTATTTATTTATTTATTTTTTTTAGAGAGAGAGAGAGGAAAGGAGAGGGAGAGAGAAACATCTACATGCAAGCAAAACATTGACTGGCTGCCTATTGCACACTCCCTACATGGGGGAAGGGGATGATGGAATTGAGCCTGAAACCCCAGACATGGTCCCTGACCAGAAATTGAACAGTCAACCTTTCCGTGCGTTGAATGACACCCAACCAACAGAGCCATGCTGGCCAGGGCTCTTTCTAGTCCTTTTAACAGCCTTGCTCTTTTCTGTGGGGGCACATAGGTAGTAGTCAGTACAGACTTCAAAGCTGGATTGCCTGGGTTTGAATTCTTGCACTGTCACTTACTTGCTGTTTAGCTCTGGGCCAGTTAGTTAAATTTCCAAATCTCATTGTCCTCGTGATTAAAATGGAGATAATAATGTGTCTACCTTAAACAGTTGTTCTGAACTCTTACTGACATGAGAGTGAAAGGGCTTGGAAAGGTGCATAGTAAGGGCTCAGAATTGCCAGCCATTGTTATTTACATCTCATTTTTCTTGATTTTCACCAGTCTATTTCTTATATCTCTGACTCTATTTTCAGAGAGTCTGAAAATAGAGTCAGAGATATATATATATATATATTTTTTTTTTTTTGCTGATCCCAACAAAGATACCTTTTAAAAATTTGTTTTATAATTTTCTTCTACTTTTCTTTGCCCTGCTTGTTTACTTATTGAACTGTCTTTATCCTTAGAAATATATTTTTCTCTTATTTCAGAAAAGGCTCTTTAATTTCTTGAATTCCATGGGAAAGCAGCTGTTCGATATTTCTTATATTTCATGGCATCATTTGTCCAGCATTTGTTCTTGAGTTGATTTTGTTTGAAGTATCGTTGTAACGTCTTTCTTGAGTATGTGTAGAACTTTGTAGTATCTTACAGAATACTACAAAGATGTTACAACGAGACTTCAAACAAAATCAACTCAAGAACAAATGCTAGTGATGATTCCTTTCTGATTGCTATTCATATTTATATGGGCCTTTGTTGAACAGCTAGCTACTGGCTGACATGTGAGCAGTGGCTGGGGCCAGAGGAGTGAGCTAGGGCAGTTGTAAGCTAGAATTTAATGCAACTCTCTTAACTCAGATCTCTCCTTACAGGCCCTCCCCCCTCCCTTTCCTTTTTCTTGGTGGATGTCATAGACCTACCTGCCTAGCTGGGAGCTGCCAGTTTGTCCCAAGGCCTTAGGCATGCTGGTTTTGCTTGTCTTTGTTGTCAGTATATTGCCCCTGAACTCCAAATTCACCTTTGTTGCCTGATGTGTGAAAGTGGATCTGGGCCCTTTAAATGTCAACTTTGTCTTTCTTTGGCCCTCTCTTTTCAATTGTATGCTGCCTTTTAGAGTTTTCTTCCCCTGTCCTTCTATTAAACTTGCCCTCTTTGAATTACTGTTTGGTTTCTGCCTCTTAATTGGACCCAGACTATTAAAAAAAAAAATCCACCTCTTCTCAACTGACTGCATCGCAGCTGCTTTTCTAACCTGCCGTGCTGACAGCCTGCTTCTTGTGGAGATAGACACCACAATTCCACTTTCTGTTTCTGTGAATTAGACTACATATACGTGGAATCATACTGTGTGTGTCTTTTTGTGACTGGATTATTTCATTTAGCATAATGTACTGAAGATCCATTGTGTCAGAATTTCCTATGGGCTGAATAATACCCATTTTTGTATATAGGACATTTTAAAGATCCTGTTCGGTATATTCATTTAGTTAAAAGAAGCACTTAGAAAAATAGCAGGGTTAATATTAATGCAACAACCTGTGGTTCTGTTTGTAAATTATTATCAAGTTTCCTGAGATAGTTAGGGCATGAAATGCCCTAATTAATAAAATAATTTGGCTCATAGGATCCTCCTATATAATAAAGAGCCAATATGCTAATTAGACAGAGCAGCAGAACAACCATCCAGATGACCTTCCGGACAAAGCTGGGGCTGCGAGGTTGGCCAAGGCTGCGAGGGGCTGTGGGGTCTGCGAGGGCTGAGCCCTTTGCACGAATTTCGTGCATCAGGCCTCCAGGTGATATATAAACTAGATGAGATTAACTTGAACCTGTAGTGACTCTGTGGCATATCCTGAAGTATTATTCTCAATGAAATTCTTAAAATTGTTTTAAAAAATAATTTTTGTCTTTAAAATAAAATATAATATTTATCAGACAAAATGAATAGCTTTAAAGGAGAAAATATATATAAATTTGTAGTTAACAGACGGCCAGATTACTCAGTATTTTCTGTGTGTGTGTTTTGCAAAGTACTTAATGTTATAAAATTATTCTGTGGAATGTTCATTTTTTAATCAAATATTTATTGACTTTTTATGTACCAAACACTGAACTTTACACTAAAGACTTTACTTCCCATATGGGTCTCCATATAGTGTTTTATTGCTTCATTTCACATCTTGAGCAAACTGAGACGAAATGTATGAAGTGACATCACCAAGATCACAGTGACCAGAGACAGAGATTAGGATCGAGGATTCTTCTTTTTCCCTTTTTATTAGTTTTTTTTTATATTTCTTCTTAGCAAAAGATTTTAAAAATATATATATTTTATTAATTTTACACAGAGAGGAATTGAGAGGGACAGAGAGTTAGAAACATCGATGAGAGAGAAACATCGACCAGCTGCCTCCTGCACACCCCTACCGGGGATGTGCCCGCAACTAAGGTACATGCCCTTGACCGGAATCGAACCCGGGACCTTTCAGTCCGCAGGCCGACGCTCTATTCACTGAGCCAAACCGGTTTTGGCTCTTAGCAAAAGATTTAAAGTAGCATTTATATTAATAATAACTTACCAGGTAATTTCTAAAACAGATTTTTTCTTTTAACTTGGTTATAACATGAAATAAAGGCATAAAATCATCCAGTCATTGGCATTGAGGGCCAAGGGGTGGCTTGCAAGGAGATGTGCTTAAGCCGTCCTGTAGCTTCCGCCTCCTTACCACCCTCAAATAAAGATAAGGTTTAAGTAAAAACAGGTCCTTGTTGTGTAAACCAACTTCAAGACAAGTCCTCTACCTCTGTGTTCGTGCTCCCTCCTGGAATATGTGCTCACAATAGCATTTTTAGAGATAAAGAATGTTGTCTGAAACATGTACCGAAAGGCATTGGAATCCCAGTGAGGTTCTTAGGAGTGAATTTCCAGTGAAACATATCCAGGTGGCATTTGGTGTTCAGCTTTCTAAACTGTTTCATAGAAACAATTAGGAAGCCACAAACGTTGGGCTGTGAGAAGCAATGCATAGAGAATCATTATTCTAAAGGTTTAGGGAAGTTCCAGGAAAGATGAGAACATCACCTATCTAAGAACAGCAAAGAGAATATTCATATTAGGCACATGGAAGTTTGATGATATGAGCCATGTTTTTTTTTCCCAATAGTGAGATTCAAACAAATTAGGAGAGTTTAAAACAACAACAACAACAACAACAACAAAAACCTAAAAAGGTATTTTGAAATTTTCTTCCTCCATTTCTTTCCCAGTTTCTTAAACTCCTGAGAGCAATGATTCTAGAACACGGTGATTTCTTCCCTCCCGATCCGCTGATGTCTCTTTTGCAGAGTTATGAGGGTCCAAGGCTGTAAATCTAGATTTGTTTCAGTTTGCTTAGTTCTGTGGGTTTTTCTGGGTGTTTGCAGTTGCCGTGTACTCGGTGAGGGTTTCTCCGTCCTTGTTCCTCTGTGAAGCCCTCTCTTTCTGTCTTCTCAGGGAAGAAGAGCCCAGACCTAGGGGAGTATGATCCCCTCACCCAGGCCGACAGTGATGAGAGTGAGGACGATCTTGTGCTCGACCTGCAGCAGAAGAACGGAGGGGTCAAAAATGGGAAGAGTCCTCTGGGGCAAGCTCCAGAGCCTGACTCAGATGCCGAGGTGGCAGGGGCCGCAAAGCCACACATTTCGGAGGGCCCCGCAGAGGGGTACCCCTCGGAACCCCTCGGAGGCCTGGAGCAGAAGACAACCCCTTCCCTCGTGTCCTACATACGCACATCGGTGTTTCTGCTGACCTTGGTGATCTCGATGGTCCTGGTGCTCGTGTGTGCGTTCCTGATCCCCTGCCCCCCCAGAGATCTGCACAGCACCTGGAGCCGCCACCTGGGCCCCCAGGGAGGTGAGTTGCAGGGTTTTTATCCCTAATTCTGTAAAGCTTCTGATTGCATTGAGAAGTTCCTCCAAGTCTTTAACGTGTGTCACATAGCATTTCTCCCCCTGTGTGTAGAGCTGCCTTCAGGAGGTTAAGATTGGCAGTAAAACAAAAAGATGGGTTGATGCAGCTCAGAAAACTTGGGAAGATCACTGCTTTGTTGTGTTTCTGTTTGGCATTGTATTTTTCAATTACAGTTTAGTTCTAATATCATTCTGTATTGGTTTTAGGTGTACAGCATAGTGGGTTAGGCAATCATATACTTTACAAGGTGTTGTCCCCAATATTTCTAGTACCCACCTGGTATCATACATAGTTACTACAATTTTATTGACTATATTCCCTCTGTTGTACTTTACACCCCTGTGACTCTTTTGTGACTGCCCATTTGTACTTCTTAAAAAAAAAAAAAAATATATATATATATATATATATATATATAATTGATTTTTTACAGATAGGAAGGGAGAGGGATAGAGAGTCAGAAACATAGATGAGAGAGAATCATCGATCAGCTGCCTCTTGCACACCCCCCACCGGAGACGTGCCCTCAACCAAGGTACATGCCCTTGACCGGAATCGAACTCGGGACCTTTCAGTCCGCAGGCCGACGCTCTGTCCACTGAGCCAAACCAGTTTCCGCCCATTTGTACTTCTTAATACAATGGAATACTACTCGGCCATAAAAAAGAACGAAATCTTATCATTTGCAACAGCATGGACCTAGGAGGTATTACGCTCAGTGAAATCAGTCAGTCAGAGAAAGACAAATGCCATGTGATTTCACTTACATGCGGACTCCAAAGAACAAAATAAATGAACGAACAAAATTGAAACAGACTCATAGACACAGAGAGGGGCCTGGTGGTTGCCAGAGGGGAGGGGACAGGGTGAAAGAGGTGTTGGCATTGGTCTTAATTAGATGTAGACAGGATAGAGCATTGGCTTGCTGGATTCCTGCTATGCAGCCAACACTGTTCAGGGGACAGCAAAGCTGTAGGAAGGGCGATTTAAGGAGAAAAGTAAGGCTCAAGGCCTGGCCAGACCTTCCAGAGTCTTCTTGTATTTGCTTTATGCATAGTGCCCAGGGATTTTAGCTGTACTCAGTGAGAGGAATAGGCAGGATTGTGCCTGCTCTCTCTTATCTAGGAACGGAAAGTCTGCCTGTTTTCATGAAGAACTGGCACTGTGTATCCCTTTCTTTTTTTTTTTAATTGGTTTGTGGCAAGTTGCTAAGGATTTTTTTAAATGTGTTTATCAGGTGGGGACCTGTCTCCACTGGAGTTGGCTGATGTGAACGGAGATGGCCTGCGGGATGTGCTTCTCTCCTTTGTAACTTCACGGAATGGCAGCGCCATTGGTAAGAGACATGTCTTTTAGAGGCTGCTCCAGGAGGAGCTCAGTGATTTGGCCAGAAAGCTTCTCCCCAGGGGCCAGTAGAAAAGGGCCTGCCCTGAACAGGAAGGCACCCTGCACTGTCACACAAGATAACCCCCAGCAGGAAGTTCCTGCTTCTAAATACCACTCAGTCAAGGAACCATTGAGCCCTGCAGCTGGAAGGAACTCTTCGTGGTCACCAGTCCAGGGAGGAAGCAGACCAGAGAGGAAGCCACTTGCCCACATGCCTTCAGTGCTCAGCATTAGTTCTGTGGTTTCTTGAGTTTTCTCCCAGTCCGTTTTCCATTGCCTCTTAGGTTACAGTAAATGTTGACTCTCCTACCTCCCCTCCCCGGCAGAAAGCTTTTATTCACATCCTATATAATAAAAGCCTAATATGCTAAGTGTCGACTGGTTGGCCGGTCAACCAATCAAAGCGTAACATGCTAATGATATGCTAAGGCTGCTCAACCACTCGCTATGATGTGCACTGACCATATACACTCCGACTGGTAGGTTAGCTTGCTGCTGGGGTCCAGCTGATTGGGATTGAATGAGTTGGGCCAGACATACCCTGGAGCCCTCCCACAATCCCTGTCTGGCTGGCCAACCTTCTGCATCCCTCCCCTGCCCGTGCACCAGTGAGGTTCCTTGGCCTGGTCTGCACCCTCTGGCAATCTGGGACCTGTTGGGGGATGAGAGCCGGTTCCACCTAATCCCACAGGCCAGGCCGAGGGACCCCACTGGTGCACTAATTCATGCACTGGGCCTCTAATACTAATATATCACACTTACTTCTTACTTTATATCCCTGTGACTCTTTTGTGACTGCTACTCCTTTTACTCCTTCTGCTTACTCCCTTTGTCTCTGTTCTCCTTTCTGCTTTCTAATTGGGGAGCATCATGCATGGATTATGTCAGGGGTCTCCCTTGCCTGTGGACTTCCAATTGGGTTTGGCCAATGGGGAGCACAGACAAGAAATGAGAGAGAGAGAGAGAGAGAGAGAGAGAGAGAGAAAGAGAGAGAGAGAGAGAGAGAGAGAGAGAATTCCTCTGGTTCCCTCCCTGCTGGATTGCCGGATTACCTTAGCCTGGCTACATCCTTGATTGCAGGTTGCAGCTCCTGCCAATGCGGTCCTCTTACAGGACTTGCTTTTTCTGGGTTCTAGTAATCACATCCTCCACTGTCCCTCTGGGCCTGGGAGCAGTAATAGTTCTGAGGGCTTTACTATTCCTGGTGGTTTTCCTATACCCTGACCACATCTTGTCTTCTTAGTAAACCTTTCACAGCCTACCCTAATTGAGTGTCTGTTACACAGGTCTACTGCAAAAGGAAGAGAAAAAAAAAAGTGTTGGTTTTCAGCTAAGTCCATGGGAGCTTTGGCTTGTCTGTGGCCTCCGTTAAAGGGGATTAGAATTATAGTCTGTGCGCTGATAGAGGAACTCAAGTTTGAGGTTGAGGATGCACTAGCAACTACTTTTTAATCATTCAGGCCTGGAATAAACATCCAAGTCTATTCTAGAAAATTCTAGGCTATGTGCTCTTCTTATAAGAAATACCTTTTTGGAGCTTGTGCACAAAACAGAAGCCATTTGGGGATAGATCTGTTACAGAGAGAACCTCCAGGCAAAAAGCTGACTATGTGATTGAACCTGAGTTATATTTTTTTCTGCTTATGTCTCATTAGTTGGGCTTTGAAGTAAAAATTTCTCCCATCCATGCTTAGATTTAGAGATTTCTTTTTGGTCATTTGCTATTTGTATGGTTTGCTGCATATCAGGATTCATAGTGACAAGCCCATGGGTTTAAGTTGGATTCAATACAAACTAGCCTGATTTGGCCATAGATTGTAAAAATAATGACATCACTAACATATGTGCTATGCACCATATGAAGTCTATAACATATATTATGGATGAATTTATACCTTATCTCAGTCCCATGAGGTAGACAATATAATTATTCCCTGTTTGCAGATGAGGAAACTGAGGCATAGTGAGGCTAAGGAACTTGTCTAGTGTCCCCAGCCGATAAACGGCAGAGCTTCGACCCAAATCCCGGGAGTCTGGCTGTGGAGTTCATGTTTTTTGACCCTTATATCAAACTGCTGCCCTCAACCCCAGACAGTGGGTTCAAAGCTATGTGCCTCTGAACATAAGAAGGATTGTGTTTTTGTTTGTTTGCTCTGTTGTCCATCCATTCATTCAGTGACTACGTATTGAATGCCTGCTGGGTGCCTTAAGCAGAGCTCTGCTGGTTATATTGATCTAAACAAAATGAGTGTGGTCTTTGCTTGAGGGAGTCATGGACTAATGGGGAAGGGATACCCCATCACCGTCCGGAAAAAGATGTCAGAGAATTGATGTAGAGTCGGTAGGGCCCCTTAGGGGAAGGTCAGCACAGTATGCCCGAGCATCCGTGAGAAGTCAGGATGTTAACATTTATCACCACGACCTGTCATGGGTGTCACTGCTTCTGGCAACCAAGGCTGAAACTGAGAGCTACAGTTTGACTTTTGTTTTCAGGTTGTGATTTTAATCAGCAGCACTGAGGAATAGGGGCCACAAAGCTGTGTTAGTTGTTGCTGGAGGTGGAAAGTGTGTGAGATAGGTCAGTACTGAAAGTGAATGTAAAACTGGCACCAGAGAAAGTTACTATTCTGCTTTTGATTGACATAGAGGATTATTTATTAAAGAGGTGAGCTACTCAGATCCTTTACCAGCTATCCTTGTCCTAGGTCAGTGGTCGGCAAATTGCAGCTCACAAGCCACATGTGGCTCTTTGGCCCCTTGAGTGTGGCTCTTCCACAAAATACCATGGCCTGGGCAAGTCTATTCTGAAGAAGTGGAATTAGAAGAGGTTTAAGTTTAAAAAATTTGGCTCTTAGATTCCAATTGTTGTACTGTTGATATTTGGCGCTGTTGACTTATGAGTTTGTCGACCACTGACCTAGGTGTAAATTTGCCCAGCTAGTATTTTTTATTTTTTTTATTTTTTATTATTTTTTATTATTATTTTTTTACTGATTGGGGCCAAATCAGATGATTTCAATGAACTCTAGGCCAGGAAGACCTACCTACTGATTGTTGTTAAGTGTAATCTTAAGGTTTATTAAAAAATATATTTTTTCTGCCTTCAGGGAGCATTTGCTAGTAACAATTAAAATTCAGGTATTTTGCTCCCTGCTCTGCAGATGATCTAGTTTAGTAGCCTCATTTTTCTGAGCATACTTTTACCTCCCGGTTTGTTTTTTTTATTGTTGTTGTTCTCAACTTTTTCATACTCTCATTTTTTTTTGTTCCTGTCTTTATTCAGACAACAATTGGTTGCTATGTACCAGTATTTTGTAAGGAACCGCATGTACAGAAATTAATGCAACCGTCTCTATCCTTAAGGATGTCAGTGTTTTGTTGTGCTCACGTGACACGCATGGGAACAAAGGTATCGGGAAAGGTGCAAGCGTGGAGTTGCATAAGGCAGCCTGGAGGAGGTCCAGGGCTCTTGTCCTGGACAAGATGTGTGGAACAGACAGGACAGGAAGACCTTGTTACCAGAAATATGGGAGGGAGCCGAGTACACAGGTGTGGGTTGCTTCCTTACCACCATTTGCTTTTGGTTTTCTAGCCTCCTGCTCGTCTCTACTTCTTCTTTCCTCTGCCTCCTTTCATTTCTCCTCTCCTTTGTGTGCTTTTAGGTGTCTCAAGGCCACCTGCTGTTCTCGTGTGTCTTTCGGGGATGAACGGCAGCACACTCTGGTCTAGTCCGCTCCCTGAGGAGGCTCGAGATATTACATGCTTGGATCTGATGCCAGGAAGCGTGGCCGGGACCATCTGCCTCGTGACAGGGATGCACAAGATGCTCAGCGCATTCAATGCGACATCAGGTGAAGATCACTTGCCACAAAAGATCTCTGCTCCAGTGAGCCATGGTCTCGGATTAGCACAGTCTGGTGGGGGAGGACCTTTCCACTCTCACATGGTGGAAAATCTGATTTACTGCTTTGGAAGGCGGTTATTTTAGGGAGATAACAGAAAGGGTTGGAATAGGTTGAGTGCTAGATCCACAGTTTAGCCCGAACAGAAACTACCTTGAGGCCTTTGGCTTCTAGATAGTCTCCCTACTCTATTCTTTCCACAAAAGACAGCTGAGCATTGCCTCTTCATATTTTGAAAGCTTTGAGGTGCGTGTGTGAACCTGGGCATCAACTACTTAAAAATATGTCAGTGAAGAACGTAAGATTTGTTGAGGCATGTTGTTTGGCTTTTAATCTTCCTATTGCATTTAGATATACATGACAAAAGGTATGAAAAAGAATGACGTGTAATGAAGGCTCTTTATAGAGTCGTAAGTATACTGTTGGTATGTTTGTTAACACCTTGGACTGAATAAATATCCTTCCCAGTTTAAGAGGTTGAAGTTTGGTCCTGGGTACTTCTGAATGGAAAAGGATTGCCTGCGAGTTAACTGTAGAGCTGAGGTCATGTTGAAAATCCATGATTGATTTCTCTACTCACATGGTAGGAGAGAGAGTTAGTTTTCTGGTTGGCTGCCCTGGTGGTTCCTTAATAGTTGTAATAACCTCAGATCAATTCTTCTGTCCCAGACACGTGGGCTCCTCTCTCTTGAGGAGATGTTAGTGCCTCCATTTATCTGAAACATCCAGGTGTGAAGTTATTACTTGGGTTTGTTAGCTAGGCAGTTGGGGATGTCATCTCACACTCTCTGCTCCATTCCTCCCAGTAAGGGAAAGAGGAAGTACGAGTTACTATCTGTTGTTCAGCCACGGAGTTTCTCTCTTCTGGCCTGGGAACGTGGTGGCTAGCCTTTTCAGGAGGCAGAAAGCCATCATTGTGATCAGCCTGTTGTCCTTCCCTAGGGAAAACCATTTGGACTTTAAACCCAAACTACCTGTCCAACGGCACCCTGGCCGCCCCAGCGGTGGTACTGCCAGATGTGGACGAAGATGGCGTTCGGGATCTTGTGGTTCTGGCTGTTGGGGAATCACAGGTATGCTCTATAAAGTGGCCCTTGTGTTTCCTACTGGGAGCACTTCCACTTTAGTTGGTTCTTAGTGGTGTTGTTAGAAATGCTGCTCCACCGAAACCGGTTTGGCTCAGTGGATAGAGCGTCAGCCTGTGGACCGACAGGTCCCAGGTTCGATTCCGGTCAAGGACATGTACCTCGGTTGCAGACACATCCCCAGGAGGGGGTGTGCAAGAGGCAGCTGATCGATGATTCTCTCTCATTGATGTTTCTAACTCTCTATCCCTCTCTCTTCCTCTCTGTAAGAAATCAATAAAATATATTTTTAAAAAAAAGAAAAAAAAAAGAAATGCTGCTTGAAACCTCTTATTACGAGGGCTGAGCTTTAAATAAGTTTGCTTTGTGAGTTTAAATGGATAAATTACCATTATGAACCCATTTCCCTGGCAGTCGCATTATGGTCCCACTAACTGTGGCAGGTGGAGCTTTGCAGCCAGACAGATCTGTGTGTGAATTCCGAATAATTATCACATTGTAGTTTTGTGGCCTAGTTATAGACTTACTGTGGTAATGTTATTATTTTTACAATCTATGGCCAAATCAGATTTGGTTCGTATTGTACCCAATCAAACCCATGACCTTGATAGGAACGATGAATAGGACTGGGACAAAAGCAGAGTGCTGTGACATTCCACTAAAACCTCCCTCTGCATTGTCACACACTCCTCTTGTCTTTATCTTATGCATAAGATACACTTGTCTTTATCTTATGCATAAGAACTCAGGATGATAAACTTCATCAAAAGCTTTACTGAGGTCAGGATATTGAGAAAGTCCTCATATTTCCCAACCAGTGATTCTTCCCAAAAGCCTGCAGGCCAGATTTGGCCCATTGCTTGTTTTTATAAATAAAGTTTTATTAGAACACATTTATGTATTACCTATGGCCACTTTCACTCTATAGTGGTAGCATAGTAACTACAGAAACATTTGGCTCATAGAACCTAAAGTATTAACCATTTGGCCTTTCACAGAAAGCTTGCCCATCTTTGTTTGAGAGTGGCCAGGCCAGATATGTAATGTTATGACCGGAGATCAGTGTCTGCACTGATGCTTGCTAAGATCAAATATTACTGGGGATTTCTGGGTATGAGAGTAGAGACCAGGGGTCAGCTGTCCTGTGTTTAGCTCTGGGCTAGAATTCTGGTCTCAAGAGACTGTCCATCAGCCAAAACTGCACTTCAGAGAAATTGCTTGAGCTACTGTTAGTATCTAACAAGGGGAGGGGACAGTTGCCGCTCTTTCTTACTTCCAGGGAATAAAGTAAAGCAGTTTTGGCTTGGTGCTTTCCAACCTGGAAAGTGTTTCTGAGTCCTTAGCTAACAATGAAGCAATGACTATGTGGAGAAACTGTTTGATTGGGAAACAACAGGGCTTCTTTTGACTGGATCCCCTTCTTTCAATTCTTCAGCAGGACCTGTGCTTTCTGCTGGTGTCTGGCCGGACAGGGAGTCCAGTGGGCCGACCTGTGAAGTACAACATCGTGGGAGTGGGGAATCTGATTGGTCCTCAGGTCTACATCACCGCAAATGGGGCTGTCTACATCCTGTTTGGCTTTGGTAAGAAGCAAGGCTGGTTTTTGCTACTGTTCCCCATGGATGTAGGTGATTAGGCCTCTTTTTGAGACTGGGTGAAAGCTGGGGAACTGCTGACACCAGCCCTTCATCAGCTCCTATAGTAGGGAGTGCTCACCGACCCACCTGTTGCGGGTCATTCACTCTGCTTCCCCTTTGCTGCCTTCTCCAAAGAGAAGACTTTTTGTCCAGCATCTATATAATCACTTCCTGGTTCACTCCTTGTTGGACCAGTCTGGGTTGGGGGGGTGGGGAGCTATGGTAGACCCATCTCATCAGGCTCTAAGTCTCTCGCAGATCCTCATCCTGGGAGAGGTCTATTAACTTCAGCTTCTCAGTGTTGGCTCTTCCTGTGGTGCTAGGAAATATCCAAGCTGTCACCCTGCGGGACATTTTTGTTCAGGCCCAAAATCGAGACAGCGCACCACCTTCTCTGCAGACAGAAGAGCCAGAATGGGAGAAGCGACGATCCATCAACCTGTCAGAGCTCATTGACATTTACAGGTAGGACCCTGTCATTGAGGCTTCAAGCTCTCACGTGCCATGGAGTCTGTGCGTTTGGTTGGGCTGGTGAACATCTGGGCAGAGGTTTGGGGGGAGGCAGTGATAGTCTTAAGTTATTACCTTCTGATAAAGTGAGTGAGAAGTTTTCCTGATAACATACTGTGTTGATATCTGTGTGTTAGTGATGATGTGTGTATGATCCCTTTGCCCGTAGGTTGGAAAGAAGGATATTTGTTTAGGTTCTGAATTAGGGTGAGGCTGGGGAACCTTAAATTAGGGAGACAGGTTTATTTAAAATAACTGTCAAACTGCTGAAATATCTACCCTACTTTCCCTCTATTTTTTCCCTCTTAGTTGAAGAATCATTTTGGCAGAAGCAAGAATAGCATCCATGAAATGTTACTTTTTATTTTTGTTTCCTTCTTAACTAAAAGCATGTAGCTGGTCGCATGCAGTGGATTTTACCCATTTAGTAATAATTGTCTTCATTCTTTTTAAAAAATATATATTTTATTGAAACAGAGAGGAAGGGAGAGAGATAGAGAGCTAGAAACGTCGATGAGAGAAACATCGACCAGCTGCCTCTTGCACACCCCCTACTGGGGATGTGCCCGCAACCAATGTACATGCCCTTGACCGGAATCGAACCGGGACCTTTCAGTCCACAGACTGACACTTTACCACTGAGCCAAACCGGTTTAGGCTGTCTTCATTCTTTAATACTAGGGGTTTTCAATCATTTTCGGAGGCAACGTCCTATTGTTCCAGTGAATTGGACAGATGTTAAATAAAAGGGTCCCAGTTGTGCAGAGAAAGAAATAATGTGATGCAGGGTATATTTACCAGGAGTCGCTGTCCACGCTGAATGGCAATTTCAGGACTCCTGCCCAGATCCGCATCTCCCTTCCCTGCCACTCTCTTTGGCTCTGTTTTCTTTCCCCGAGTGTCCAACTCGAGTGGTATGCGGCACCTCTGTGAGTTCCTTATGAACTTGCATGGATTTTCTAGGGATTCTTGGTTTCTAAAGGTCAGGAAAATGAGAGTTTACTGAACGGCAGACTTCCCCTAATGGTGAGAGGTGAATATAGAAGTTATACAAACATGCGTACCAAGAGAAAAGGACAGAATAGGTGGGTCATGGGCCTCATCTAATCCAGAGACTGACTGTCGGGGTCTTGGTGATTCAGCGACGGTGTTGAGCTGCTCCAGATGGTGAAGGCACCGGATTCCAACTGCAGCAACCTCCTGATCACCACCAGACAGGCCCTGGTCCTGCTCCGGGGGCAGAACCTCACACCGCACTGGACCCTGAGTCTTCCGGGCCTCCCCAGGTTGGCAGTGCACTCCTTCTCACGTTTGCCGCTATGAACCACTTTCCTGTGTTTAAAAACTGCCCAGAACAATTGTTTGATATCTGGGGCTGATGCAGGAGAAGGGAGGGAAGGAGATCCTTGTTTGCTCACTGTCGCTCTCTTACCTTCTTCTCATTTGTAGCCAGCCCACTCCTGGGTATTTCACTGACGATCAGACGTTAGACTTCCTCCTGCAAATACAGGATGGAGTTGGGATGAAAAAGGTAAATCCTTGGGACTCAAATAAATCAAAACACATATAAAGGATATGCATTGTGTGCAGCTCTGCGCTAGGCACTGGGAGAAATAGAGAACCCACAATACGTTCCTTCTTTCAAAGAACTCAAAGTCTAGCTGAATGGATAAAATGAATACTCACAACTCTGTGCTAAAGTCTGTAGCATCGGAAGCTTTCTGGCTAACCTTCCTGCACAGGAGACTTTCTTGTGGATTTCTCACTTACAGCGAGGCAATAGGAGCCTTCTGACGTGGAGGAAGGCAGGCATAAATAAATGTAATACTTCCCTACATCCAATATACACCTAAGATTCCAGTGAAGGCAGGATATCTGTGGAGGCTGGGCTGTTATGGAGGACTTTATCGAAGAGGGAAGGATGAGTAGGAACTTGAAAGTTGAACTGTATCCTGTGAGAGGGATGGATGGGGAAGCATGCCAGGCCGGGAACACCAAGACTCAAGTCCCAGAGACAGAAAGGCATGGCATGTCCCAAGGACACGGAATAGTTCTTGATCATTTTACATGAGATTGCATAATGTGAGGATATAATGATTGGATAGGCAGTTTTCATTTCTTGAGCATTAGAAGCAGAACAAGGGTTTTCATTTTGACAGTTGACCTAGCTTTTTGGTTTATCTTCACTGTAAAATATGTATCTATGTATTGCACACTGTTCCCTGAGAGCAAATTCAACACACACTTAATCATCACCTCTCAAGTGTGCCAAATTCTGTGCTGGATACGCAGAGGATGTCTGTGGAGGACACAGCATGAATGAAGGCGAGGCCACTGTCTGTAACTCATAGTAATCAGGGGGCTGTTCGTACACAGCTCTGCCACGTTGTGCTGTATATAATAGAGGCTCACAGTGCCGTGGGGATGTGGAGGGCAGATGGAATGAAAAAGTCAAGAGACACTTCATGGTGGTCAGGGGGCGGGGGCAGATGTGCAGAATCATAAGTGCAGAGAAGAGGTTTGCTCGATGGACAGATAAGGATGGGCTGAGGGTTCCTGCCAGAGAGGTCAGGGTAAAGTCAGCTGATGGAGGATGCTGAAAGCAAAGCTGCAGACTTTGGATGAGGTGTGGACACAGTAGGGTTTTTGGGTCATGAGCAGAGGACAGATCCTGTGATCAAGTGTCAGTTCAGGACACTTCCAGAAGCAATGTCTGATTGTCTTTCAAAGAAACTTCAGGTAGAGATTAGAATGCTCATTGTCATTCCTGACAGGATTGAGGGAGAGGCTATATATAGTAGGGTGATTAAGACTTGGGTTTTAATCCTGGCTCCACTGTTTATTGGTGACCTTAGGCCAGCCATGGGCAAACTATGGCCCGCAGGCCATATCCGGCCCGTTTGGCTGTTCTAAACTATTGAAATAAAAAAAAGAAAAAAAAGAAAAAGACTGTACCCTTTTATGTAATGATGTTTACTTTGAATTTATATTAGTTCACACAAACACTCCATCTATGCTTTTGTTCCGGCCCTCCGGTCCAGTTTAAGAACCCATTGTGGCCCTCGAGTCAAAAAGTTTGCCCACCCCTGCCTTAGACGAATTACATAATTTTTCCTAGCTACAGTTTCTGCATCTGTAAAATGGGTAACAACACTGCCTAGCACTTCATAGGGTCATTGTGACAGCTAAGTGAGATAATACGCATGACTGGATAAAATTGTTCAGTGCTGTGTCTCTAGACTTCTTTTCTTCCCAAGACTATCGAAGGGAATCTTGGAACCGTGAGCCCATTTTCCTGTCTGCTCCCTCAGAGGAGCTTGTCTCCCTAGGACCTATGCCAGGCTGAGTCTGAGCGTGGACGGAGAAGAGCAGGCCCCCAGAGTCGGGAAGAATAGGGAAGTGATGGTAGAAAGAGATGTATGTAGTCTTTGCGCACACTGAGGAGCAGAGACACTGAGGAGAAAGGGCGAAAGACACCGGGCCAGAGGTGGACCGGGGAGTTTTGGCAGGTGACAGGCTCTAGAACTGTTGTTGGGTGTGAGATGTTTGTGGGCAAAGGAGCTTTAAATGCTGCCAGGGATTATGAATTCAGTTTCTTTAATTATCCTCTGAGATATGCAGCTAAGGAGAACGTCTTCTCTTAATTTATGTTTTGCCTGTTTGGACGGTGCTCTTTTCAAGTTGAGATTACCCTAGGGCTGAGCTACACATGCCAGGAAGCTCTCAGCACAGCGCACAGCAGACGGCGTTCACTTAATCATGGTTCTGAGGCGCTGCTGCCGCTGCAGGAGGGAGGCGATGCTGTTGGCGTCTGTTCCAGCCTGTTCATAAATGTTATTTGAGAGTGTGTGTGTGTGTGTGTGTTCCCTGGGCCTGCTGCCCTTCTGAGGATGGGCTCTCCTCACTGCCTTCTCTCCCACAGATGATGGTGGTGGATGGGGACTCTGGCTCTGTTATTTGGAATTACACTGCTCCGTGTCACTTGAAAAGAACACCAACCACCTCCGCAGTTACTTCGGACCAGAAGTCCGTCTTCCTCTTTTGGGCTGAAGGGCTGCCAGCTGCCCCTTCCAATTCCGTGAGTGAGCCTGGGAGGGTCCCCCTGTCACTCTGCCGGGTGGTGGCTGCTCTGGGGGGCTGGCTGGGTCTGAAGGTGTCGTTAGACAGCCACCCCCCTCCGCGCGGTTGTGGGTAGAACAAAGCGGCCTGTTTCCTCCTGAGCTCTGCTTCCCGCCTTTGCCTTTCAGCCACGCCGCAGGGCAGCCGACCACAGCCCCTTGGCTGCTGCCACAACAGAGGGGCCCTGCGGGGCTGAAGTGAGAGTTCACTTGGGGAGATTGTGGGAGAGAAGATCTGATACACAGAAGGCAGATTTTAGAAAGTCCTACATGCTATATTGTGGTGTTTTATTGATGAGTAAGGTAGAATAAGAGGTGCTGATGAATTTTTAGAGAGACCCATCTTGATTTCATTCAACACATGTTGACCAGTACCTACTCTGTCAGGTACCACGTTCTCTGAAGGGACCTCAGGATAGACTGAAAACAGTGCTGCACCTTTAGAGAAGAGAGAGATGGTCCCCAGTGATGGGGGCACGCAGAGATGTCCTGAACTCACCAACTGTGTGCTGTCAGACAAGTCAGTTACCTTTTCTGAGCTTTGAGCTCTTTATCCGTGAGTGACAGTGCTAATATATTCCATCTTATTGAGGATCAGATTGGCTTAACATCAAGATTATATTTCACTCTGCTATTCCCTAACTTGTGACCATGGGCAGTTTACCTAACATTTTAACTTTTGGGGTTTTCTCATGTAATAAAATGAGGGTTTTGGACCAGATGACTCGCATGTAAGCATCTGGAAATAACAAAGGCATGTTAACAAATGTGGGAATAGAAAACACAAGTAAGAATTTTAGATGGAAGCAAAAAAGGAGATACTCAAGCTGTCTGAGAAATTAGAGAGTTTTTCAGGAAAGAGGTGGCATTCAAGGCGGATTCCTAAGGACAGGCAGTATTCTAATAGGAGCTGGGTAGGGGAGTTAGTCTGGGGCGGGTGGGGGGGTGGCAGTAAGATGAGAAGAAGTTAGAGCAAAGTGGAACATGTGTTTAGGTAGTCATCAGATGTTCTTGGAGCATGGGGTGGGAAGATAAGCAATTGTGGGAGGAGGCTGGAAACGGCAGATTTGGATTAAATGGTGTAAGACCTTGGTTTTCATGCCAAGGAATTTGGGCCTGTGCTATAGGTGGTGAGGAAGGAATTCGGCTGTTCTCTTGTCCTGGTAGCTATGCCAGAGATCTGCCCTGTCACGCCTGGGACCTAAGGGTGTGTGGGAAGCCCTCTTCTGCTTAGTGAGCGTGTGGTGGGAGTGTGGTGGCCGCCGGCCTCCCGCCCACGCTTCTCCTCCGTGGACTTCCTCCCGTGCTGGGGGATAGTCATTTTTCAGGGTTTCACTTCCTCCTCAAGGGGAGACCCAAGAGGATCCCAGGGAGCTCCGTAGAGCAGCCGTTAATAACCCGTGCCGGCATTTCTGTGCTGAGGCAATTGCATGGCTGCACCGCGTGCTCCTGTGGATATCACCTGTGCACAGCAGTTACTCTGTTAAAGGAAGTTCCAGGGTGCATTTATCCTGCTACAGGGAGCTTGGAGACTGACACTCAGGCCTTGCAATTTTTGTTTTATAATTAACGGCGTGCTCTGTCTGGTCAGCCTTCTCTTTATTTCTGTAAAGATTTTTGTGACTCCTATCCTGGCACTTGCAGTTGGCTTTACTATCCAATGAGACGAAACGTCATTGGCATGTTTTCTTACATAGAAATGGCTGTCTGCACATCCCCTCCCCCCTTCCTGCTGCAGGGGGTGACCAGCACCCAATGCTCCCAGAGGCGGGAGACTGTGCGGTCTCTACCTCAGATTTCTGTCCCGGGGCATGTACGTTGCCTTTCTTCCTTTTGGTTTTCTTAAAATGGAGTACGCATTTTCTAACTACCGTGGTTTGAAGAAGTGAGTGATCAGTTAGGATTTTGAACCCTTAGGAATATGTCTCCTATGTCTGGGAGTTTCTCTCT
Source organism: Vespertilio murinus (assembly GCA_963924515.1). Taxonomy (NCBI): domain Eukaryota; kingdom Metazoa; phylum Chordata; class Mammalia; order Chiroptera; family Vespertilionidae; genus Vespertilio; species Vespertilio murinus. Next base: position 173,695,652 of record OZ004707.1, on the reverse strand, counting down.
CCTTGCAGTTGGGATCAGGTCTTAGCATCTGAGAGAAATGAGTAACCTCACTATCTCCTCCGAGCACCGTCATGTGTGGGAATGCAGAATTACTTTTTCTTTTTCTTTTTGCTCCTCATTGTCAGGATGTCATCCTGGGAACCGAACCACCCAGCCTTTACCACCTTTACCTCCTGCACCCGACGTTCCCCTCCATTCTTCTGGATCTGGCCAATGCCACGGGCACAGTGACAGCTGCAGAGGGTCAGTGCCAGCGACGGTGGGAGGCTGTGTGCACAGAGAGGGGAGGGGATGTGCCGGCCGCGTGTGAGGAGACCATGTCCCCAGGGGAAGGATGTGTGCTTTCAGACGGGGGTGTGCTGAGCCACTGAGTTTCCCTGGTGTCCCCGGCGCCCAGGGCCACTGCGGGAGCATTCCCTCTGGGAAGCACACCAGGTTCACGGGGGGAGGACCCACCTCGTCTGAATCTGCTGCAAATTGAGGGGGAAGCGTGGTCCCATCCCCAGAGGGCTCTTAGCGGTGGTGATTCATGCAGCCACTCACTCAGCAGATGTTCACTGAGCACCAGCGGTATGCCAGGCACTACACCACGGGCTGTGAGCACAAATAAGGGTAGCTCAGGACTCTTTCAGAGCTCAGGACTTAGAATTAACTGGAGGCATGTGATGGAGGTAGACTCTTTTCTCAGGGCGTTGGTTTAGGGTCAGTGGAGACTCCCTTGACTAGTGAAAGGGAACATGCCCATTGCCTAGAAATGGCAGCCAGGAAGAAAAGCGAATGGGAAAAGACCGCTCATCACGGCTGTTAACATTTGGGACGTGTCCCTCTACTTCATATATGTATCTAAGTAGTGTCCTGTAGCCAAATTGGGGTCATATGTTAGGTACCTTTAACAGGAAACTGAGCCCCGAGAGCCCCGCCGCGGCTGCCTGCTCGTCTGGAGACGTCTGATAGTCTTGGCCTGGATGTTCCCTCCCCGGGCTGGCCTCGGGGAGTCTGTTCCTGCTGGGGTGGCCGGGGACTGGCCATGTTCCTTACGTCTCCCGTATTCTCTTGCCCTTCAGAGACTTGCTTTCTCCGTAGAAACTTACTTGCCTTAAGGTCAGAGCGAATGCATCCTGAACTTATCGGGATACATTGGGAGCTTGCAGCACGCCTGTCCCCGGGCTGTGTGTGGTGGGGGAGCCAAGTAGGGAGCTGTCAGCTTACAAAATCCTGCAATTTGACCTAAATGCGTGATTTTTTAAAAATATTAGCATGTTAATTACTGTTAGTGCACATTTAATAATTGTAATTAAGAATCAAGACCATTTTTACTACAACACATATTTTAAAGATGAGGCGAAAGAAACACTGGCTGGGTAATAGCTTAGATGACCATGTGCTGACAACCTAGGGATTCTCAGAGCTTCTAGTTGGTTGTGCCCACTTTTCTACCAGATGGCCACCATAGTTGAGATAGCTTCCAGGTTCCTGCTCTGGGGCTTTCTTAGAAGCAGCTAAAGAGAAACCATGGTGCCGTTTGGCGACCTTCCCGAGGAGCTGGCTGTGCGGGTCGTGGCAGCCCGAGCTGTCTCATGGCGAGATGTTTCAGAGCTTCATTAAAAATGTGTGGGTCCCCATGAAGCTCTACTACACCCACGTGGACCAGGAGATCTGGGTGAGGTGGGGCTGACGGGCCTCATCGTGTACAAGACCAGAAGTGTGGTTGATAAAGCTAAAGCTCTGAAAGGTCTGAGTCCCGCGCCTGCTCATGGCCATCACCAGCAGCTGAGCCTAGTGCGCAGCGGGGGAGCGTCAGCCCGCCATGCACCTTGGCCGTTAGATGGGGACGAGGGACACGCGGTATCTAGAAGTGCCCTCTCCTTGCTGGCATGAATAATAAACATACCTGTGAGGGGGGAAAATGATGGTACAAAAACCCAGAAGAATGTGCTGCTTTGCCGGCATCCAGCCCTTCGCCACTACACCCCACTGTTTAGCTCAGTGCCTTGCATCTTTTAGGTGCTCAGTAAACTTCTTGTATGAGTGAACGAAGGAGTAAATGAACGAATGAATCTTCTGGCTGAACCCGGCCACTCGACCGCGAGTGGAAGTCTCCTGTCCTTGTTAACTGCTCTTGTTTTTGTCCTTCCTCAGTTGGAATTAACGACCTCTGGAAAGATGCCTTTTATGTTACCAGGACAACGGGGCCAACCTCCAAAGGCCACCCAGCACCCCTGGTGGTCAGCAAGCTGAGTCTGCGGTGGGCACTGATGGAGGGCCAAATGGTCCAGCTAAAGGAGACCACCCCCAAAATTGGCCGTGGGGAGCTGCGACGATTCCTCTCCAGGATCAAGTTTGTTGATTCTCCCTTGCAGGTGAATAGCTTCTGACACAAATATTTGGTTACTACTGAGAGTTTAGGACAAATTCTACCAACTTAAGCATTGCTCTTTAGAAAAGAGAAGGGTAGTCTCTTGAGTAGCTGGGTGTCAAGAACCCGTTGTTCAGACCAGTGTTATTTTCTAAGGGTGCTTCATTACCCCTGAGAAATGGTACTCGGTTGTTTTCAGAGGGAGATGGTACCATCTCCCTTAAGGGACATTGGTGGGGCCATCATTTTTATTTTTCCAGTGACTGGATCCTACTGGTGTTTTCTGGGTAGAGGCTAGTGATGCTAACATGTTGGGCTTGTGGCAGTTGCATTAGAGTTCTCTTGCTCAAAATGCTAAAACCCTCATCTGTGGTCTTGTTCAGTTGTCGGCAAACCACGGCTCGCAAGCCACATGCAGCTCTTTGGCCCCTTGAGTGTGGCTCTTCCACAAAATACCATAGCCTGGGCAAGTCTATTTTGAAGAAGTGGCATTAGAAGAAGTTTAAGTTTAAAAAAATTTGGCTCTCAAAAGAAATTCCAATCATTGTACTGTAGATATTTGGCTCTGTTGACTAATGAGTTTGCTGACCACTGGTCTAGTTCAAGAGCTTATCATGGAGTAAGAGAAAGTCTCTGGGCCTTTCTGTTGGAGCTGCACAGAAGAACGGGAAAATAGAGGATTCTGACCTTCAGGTTTCCTCCATTTCTCCAGCATGAAGAACAGTCCAGCCACTGATACTTGCACCTTTTCCACAGATCTAGTCGGATGCAGCCTGTAGTTTGAGAAGAAGTGAGCAGAATGGATGCTGTTTCTCTCCTGTCGGTATAAAGTCAGTGCTTTGGAGAGAAGGAAGACTTCTTCGACCTCCTCTCGCCACCTCTGCGTGGCTGGGGCAGAGCACTTTGGAAGGCACGTTGGAGTTCTTCAGTAACGGCACGAACCATGTGGTTGGGGTGTTTGACCTACTTTTCAACCTGTGCATTAAGCCCCACCTCTAGGCACTCCGTGTAGATAATTTGGAAATGTGAATTTAATAATTGTTTTGTTTTTTTGTATGTCTAACTTATAAACTCCTGCTGGGAGATTCCAGTGAAGTTCCTCACTGGAGCATTTTGTGTTGTATCATGCCAGCGTTGTGGTGAAATATTTTCTAGATATCTCTTATGTTCCAGGGACTCAGTTTCTTGTCCTGAAATACATGTGGTTTGTTTGGTCATCTTGAGGCTTCCAGAGGGCCTGCCTCTGTTTATCAGGGCCACTCATCATTCCTCTCCTTATACTTTCCCCAACTGTTCCTTGGCTTTCTCCCACCCTCAGCAGAGTGAGAAAGATTGATAGCAGGAGCCAGGGTGAGCCACCCCAGTATTCACCTCTTTCTTAGGCATCCTGTCTCCTCACACTTCCCACGTCTATATATTTAGTGACCATAGAACCGCCATATTCCCATCAGAAGGGGAGCAACGATGAGGGCCATTGTTGATGTAATATGTTACCCTGTGGTGTTGATTGTTCTGCCGGTCCTGATTTTTTATTTTTATTTTTTTTACTGCAGTAGCTTTGAAAGTGCTTACGTGTATGCTGTCCTCAACATTGAGGAAAACTGAAGTCGGGAACAACTGAGGCAGATACGCTCCTCTCTGCTTCATCTCTACTCTGCCTCCTTAGCGTTTTCTACTGGGCGTCCTCCTTATCGCTTCTCTTTTGCCCTCCTTTCTTCAGGGATATTTTTGCTTTGCTTGCATGAGAGCAAAGCCTTTTCTGGACTTTTCCTCTCGCTCTTGAGCCCAGGATGCATCTCTTTTTGCCCCGCACACCTCTTTTCTCGTAGAATCTTTGAAGCATTGTATTTTGAGAAAAATTCCTATGTAAATGCTGTAACTTTTATAATTGGTTAAGTTCTTTAGAATTTTTCTCCAGTGGTTCTCCCTCCTTCTTTTTGAAGTTCTCTCCTAAACTAGGTCATTGTGTATTTAGCCATGATCCCGTGTTAGCTGGAGGAGAACTGCTTTCCCTCGTGAATAGTTTTGCTAGGTCATCTCTGAGTGCCACGCAGGTTCTCTCTTTACTTGAGGCCGTATTTTTTTTTTAACTTGTGTTAATAAAGGAATTCAGAAGAGAGATTATAGAAAATTAGGGAGCCTACATTGATTAGATACTAACTGCCCCACTGTTGGGCATTATGACGTCACAGAAGGTTGGTAGCAATAGCTCCAACCTGGCCTGGCCTGAGGTTGGCCTTGCCAGGTTTCTGGGCACCTCGCTGCCTTAAGCCTGTGAAAGCAAATTTGGTTTCAACACGTTGGAAGGCATGAGTTGGGGCATGAGTAGGCCAAGCCTATTACAAACTTGAGGTACCATTAACAGTGTATCCAGGAGAATGGGGATGATTCCAGAAGTACTTCTAGGGTTTGAATCTACCCGGAGAGATGAGAGTAAGGTCTAGTAGATAATTCTAAGACTCATTCATAGTTGACAGAATACCTAGAACTTGGGTGCTGGTCCTGCAGCCTGGGCTGAGCCATGGTAGGCCTCAGGCTGGTTCTTTACTCCTTTAGGCAGGAGTAACATGCGAAATTGTTTTCTGAGGACCTGGTTCAGGGGGATTGTTTTAGGCAGTTGTGCTGAGTGAATCCCAAAAAACAATGTAAGAGGAAGCTAGAAAAACACAGTGCCCCTCAATTCTTCTTGGTGCGTCTGCAAATTAACTTAAGATTGTTTTGACTGTGATAAGTTTGACTCTCCTTGCTAAACATGGTACTAGCTCTAGGTTTCCTCTCCCTCTTGCAGCCAGTACAGAAGGTGTAAATGGAGGCAAAGATGGTGGAAGCTTCGTCTGACCAGTGTGGCTGCGGGTTTCTTGTTCAGTGTGTCTCTTAAACAACCATTCCTCTCAGGCAACCACCCACCCAGATTTCATTCTTTATTCCTAACATGGGGCTGCTTAGCAAGGCCAATGTGACAATTCCCTAGAAATAGTACTGACTTCTGCAAATGCAGGGGCGTTTCTCCTCCCAGTCTCTTATCTTTCCTTCCCTTAGAAACCCTCTCAATCCCCCAGATGGTGTCTGCTGTCCTTCCTGGTATGGTGCGATGACACCAACCCCTTGAATGTGAATTGCTGTCCTCATTGCCCATGTTAAAGAAGAGCCAGCTGGTGTGTCATCTGGAAGTACTATTTAAAATGTGAACTGTTAGGTCAATGGGGGGAAAAAGAGACATGTGTAATACTTTCAACAACAAGGATTTAAAAATAAATAAAATGTGAACTGTTACAGAATAAATACCATGAATAGGAACATACTTGTGTGCCATTCTCATTCTTAGCTATCAAGAATGTTTTCCCCTGTGGATGGGTGAGAAAGTGGGGATCGAGAGGGGAGCACATCCCACAGCCTATTCACCGGGGAAGTCTCCTGTGTGGTTCTCCACTGGGGAGCCATAGTCCTGCCTCAGTGGGCCATTTCTGGAAGTGCACCTGTCCCTGCATGTGGTTGGAGCCTTCTCATCCATATTCCTCTCCCTCTGGCTTATAGGATCATGTTTAATTAAACTTTCATTGGGTGTCCACAGAGTGGATGCAGAGCATGTAAGAGACAGTGAGAGGGACCTCTGTGTGTCAAAGCCCCTAGGGTTGCCTTCGTCTTCCCTTCTGTGACTTCCAGGACATTCAAGTGCACCATGCAAAACTGAGCCACAATCACCGACTACTGATTTGCCCACCTCCATTCCTCCAAACCCGAGAATAGATGACCAGATTGATAAGCCCCTAAAGGGTAAAAATTGCATTTTACTCCTCTTTTTTTTTTTTTTTTAAATCTCCATTGCTTAGCCCAGAACCCAGCACATAACAAGCAATGAGTAAAGGAGAGAATGAATCTGAACGCGTGAGGTATAGACAGTGAAAGGAGATCGAGCTATGAAGGGAAAGGGAGCAGTGGTACCCGGCAAACTCCCCCCTCCCCTCACACACTTTGTACTTGTTCTTGGACATACCCTTGTCCTTTAACCTCTAAAAACCATGCTCAAAGAAACAGACTTTGGCTTAAGCACATGTTGACTACAAGCTTGTAAGGCGGGGCTCTCCAAACCCACTTACTCCTAACACTGTTCTTCTACAGGAGACCCAGCCAGTTCTAGCAGCTGGCTGGTGTCTTGTTGGAATCCCTGGTTACATAGCTCCTTCAGATTGTGGGCTGATTGTGGTACTGGTGGTAGCTGGTCAGAGGCCTGCCCGGGTATGGCAGGCAACTCTAAGTTTCCTTCGAAGCTCTTCCTGTGCTTGCACTTGCTTGGTGTACATGTTGAAGGCGGTGACAGATGATGCCACGTAGCAGGTGAAGGAAATTCAGGCTGAACAAACATACAAAAAAAAAAAAATTAGATGGAATCTTTCTGACAGGTTGAAAGAAAAATGCCCTGATTCCTTCCTTACTACTGTGTTTCCCCGAAAATAATGGAAACATAATACATCCCCTGAAAATAAGACCTAGCGCATCTTTGGGAGCAAAAATTAATATAAGACACTGTCTTATTTTCGGAGAAACAGGGTAGTAGACTAGGCTGAAGCCTCTTAGGGACCCAACTGTGCTGTCTTCCGCTGTGTTGCAGGGAAAGAACTGTGGGTAAAAAGCACTTAATCTGGTCTATTGTAGTAGGTTACACTCTGGATGTTTGGTAGAGTGAAAGAGAATGACGCATGTGATATTAAAGGCCATTTGGGCAGATTTGTTTTCATGGGATTGACCACTTGTTAGTGCTGTGCTTGTTTATACTTGGTGTGCCTATTTTTTGTATATAAACACACACACTTAATGTTGTTGCCTACTGTTTCTCAAGCTGCAGTTGCCCTTGTGTAATCTCCAAGACTCCATAGACCTGTGGCTTGGCTGAATACAGTGGCACCACCCACTGTAATAGTTCCTTGCCCCCTTCTCCCTAACTCCTCCCCTCCCTCACACACCCTGCCAAAGATTTTTCTTCACTCGGATGCTGGAGTGATCGCCTCTCCTCCTTCTTCCCTTGTTCTGAGCTTAGCAGTTTTAAGGGCCCACAAAGTTGAGTCTCAAGAAAGCACTTACTACACATTTGGAGGTATTACAGGTTGCACTAGTGGAACTTGTGCCTATTATGAAGACAATTTGGTTCTCAACTTTAGGTAGTTTATAATGGATGGAAGGGACGTTAGAGATGAAGAGAAACTGGATGAATTCAACAAAGAAGAAAAGACGTCAGGGAACTTGATCAGACACGGCCCTAAAAACTTGGAAAGTCAAATCCTAAATCTCCCTGTGATTCTGGGTGGCCCAGGAAACAGGAAGTTGTGTGAGGTTAGTGAGAGATTTCATTAGGCCAAGGGATGGTAAAAGCCAGGCCACATGCTGGTACTTTGTGTTCCTGTCTGCAGCCTCTGGCTGGGGAGGCTTCTGATGGGAGTTCTGCAGCCTGAGCTCTATAGTAATGCCAGCAATGGCTCGGAGACAGGCAACGTTGAGAAACAGTGAGTCTGGGAAATGAGCTAAACTGATAGGGTGGTTGGAGAAGTAGACCAAAGACCCAGCCTGAATCAAATAGCATGTATTATGCAGCAAGAAAAGGAATAGGATCTTGTAACCAACATGGGGAGCTTTCCACATTGCCTTCTTTAGCATAGAAACTGGAGCTGGTGAAGCAACTTTTTAGCACTGTTAAAGTCCATAGCACTATCCAGATCAGTCCTGGGCAAACTATGGCCTGCGGGCCGGATCCGGCCTGTTCAGCTGTTCTATCCGGCCCGAGGAGCCGAAAGAGCGGAGGGTTCTCTTGCTCTCCCCTCCGCTCCTTCACCAGCAGCCCAAGATGAGAGTGCCAGCATGGTCAGGTTGCTTTTGTTCCGGCCCTCCGGTCCAGTTTAAGAACCCATTGTGGCCCTCAAATAAAAAAGTTTGCCCACCCCTGATCCAGATAGTTACTGTCGGTTCAGGTTGCCCCTGTGCCTGAATCCAGCATGAGCTTCAAGGGAGAAAGTGAGGCACTCTTAAGCAAAGGAGATGTTTATCTCGACTATATTTGTTTTGTCATGGTTGCTGCTTCTCTCTTTTAAAGATATCTCTAAAAATCACTGATTCCTCAGTTTTCTAAGGATTAGAGAATAACTGTAGGGGAAGTTTTATTTCTAACACAGTTTGGTGGAATAAAACGGGAGGTAGGAAGAAGTTAAGTCTTCATTACAGGAGAATAAGCCATTCACAGGGAATAGAATTCAATCCAAATTTCAAGGCCCATTGACCATTTCTCTGTCCTCTAATACCTCAAATCATAAAATATATAAAATATAGAGCATCATTTCCATAAGCCGTACAAAATCAGTCTTGTTTCCCAAGGGCAACATACTTATCAGGTAAAGAAGCAATTGCAACAGTTGTACCAGCAGAAAAACCAGGCAAGACAACAGCCTCACAAAGCAAACTGGAACCCTCTCTGTACCTGTTCAGAAGGTGGGGGAAGAATGGGTGTGGTCTGATGGTCCAGCCCTCTGTTTGACTGTCAGGCTTCTGGGATGAGGGGGTGAAGAGAAGGTAAGAACAACACGAAGCAAGTGTCTACTTGAGGGAAGCAATTCTAATGAAAGTTGGCTGGGGGAAAGGCCAATAGTTCAGGAGATGATGTTAAGCACTTATTAGAAGGCCCACTCATGATTTCAGGCATGTGGCCTCCGGTCTTCTGGACCCAAGTTGACAGTTGCCTGGAAGACTTGTGAATACATCCTGTGGGCCACCATCCCCAGAGGGACTACAGAAGGAGCAGGAAGGGAGCACCTTTAGAGAAAGGCTGACATTGCCATCTACAGGGAACTAGACTTCAGAGCAACCTTCTCATTGTATATCAGGTACAGTCGCAGGTCCGGGAAGTCCAATCTGTCAGAGGGGCTCCCTGAATGCAGGGGGACTTTCTGCAACAGGCTGCCCCAGAGTTTAGAGCTATGGAGAACGTCGTAGTCAATGCTGCACTCAGGGCCACTATGTTCCCCTTGACTTCTCCCCACCCATACCCCCCAGTGTGAGCTTTATTCTTGATCTGATATAGGAGGCATCTCTTATTTCAGCCAACGGTCTTGAAAAGCTCTGCGTGTCACAATGGAAAAGTAAGCCAAGTTAATTTACACACTGAGGCATTGGCAAAGCAAAAGAACCTAGGGGTAAAACCATTTCACAAAGTACATCATGGTCTCTAAGATGGCATTTCACGTTATCTCAATTTAAGATGGAAAAGGCTCGCAATGTATCTCCTACCTCTTCCCTCCCACACGCGCCCCGCCAAAGGTTCCTCTTTCCTCCCCTCAGGGCAGAGACCAGCCAGCCAGCGGGTGCTTCAGAGGGCGCAGAGGACACCCACCCTCTCCTGCCTTGGGGGCGCTCACCTGACATGAGGGAGGAGATAGCGGCAAAGGTGCTCAGCTTGAGCCTGCAGCCAGGGTTCCCGGCGAACAGCAAGTCCATTAATAGGAGGAGGGAATCGACGAGGTCAAGTCGGATGCAGGCACATTGGGATCCCAGTGATAGCCATAGGTTCTCTGTTGGAAAAGCAGAGGAAGAGGCACCCTAAACCCTGCCCGTGAAATAACGGGACGGTGGACCATCAGATGGGAAATTTAGGTGGTGCCTATTGAAAGGGAAACGCCTTGCAGCACCGGAGGAGAGGGCGAGACAAAGCTGAAGCCAGCTGGGAACATTCCTTAATTTGGGGTTCTTTGCTAGCACCCCACAGCTCTCACTCTACTCGGTACCCAGTATTTAATCAAGAAAAATCGATTGACTGTAAATACTGTTAGAGAGGTTTGAGTCGTCATCGAAATCTTGGAGTAATAGGCTTTGCTATTGATCATTGTTGTTTCTCGTTTTTCTTAATTTTGGACAGTTTTGTTTCTTCCCTCCCTGCATGTCTCCCCTTTTCCTTCTATTTTACACAGGCACAAAAAAGAATTATTGGAGGGGGAAAAAAAGGAAAAACCTAAGCTTTTCAACATGGTTACTTGGCAACAGGAGTAGGTCAGAGCTGTGGTTTTCTATTTGTGAACTTGATTTGTCCCTGCTGTTCCTTTCCTCGCATTCCTGCATGTGAATGAAAGGCAGCTAGCTCTCCGAGGAATCTGTGTCCGTCCTTAGGAGCTCAGAAGAAGAGAAAAGCCGCAGATCACAGTACGATGTGGATCCAGAGAAGTCCCCAAACTCAATGGCAACTAAAGTTGTTATCAAACCCACATACTTGCCACAAGCCCCGAGGGAGGGTGGGGGGAGGAAAGCCTTTTCCATTAACCACTTCCCTCCAAATCGGAGAGTAGGGTGATGTAGGCCTTGCAACGTGGCATATTCCAATAGCCCTTTCTCACCTCTCTTGGTTGATGGTGTGAGTTCAATGAAAGGTCGGTACTTCTCCCCTGAAAGAGACAAGGGTCAGTTTCTTGGAGGTGCTTCCTTGGGACAGTTGGGAGGAAATCTGTCCCTGGTCCCACCCCCAGCACCATTCCATTTGTTCTGACGCAGTGCCTGCCCAGCAGACAGTAAATGTCTCTTTGAAAGCAGTTATGAATGCATGGAAGAATGAATGGCATAGATAAGAGTCACCCGAAATTAATTTCTCAATTCCTGATAATGAAGATGACAATGTTTCCCTGAGAGGGAAATGTTCCCACTCCTGTTAATGACCCCAGGACGAGTTAATGACCCTAGTGTTAACCCAGGTCATTTTCAGAGGCTGTCCCACTGGTTTGAATGGCTTTGAATTGTTTAGGGGCTGAAGTTGGAGTGGTATTAAGTGGCACAATACACATTTACATTCCTTTTCAGGCTCCTTTTCCCCTTAGCCCAAGCCAGGAGAAGGAGCAGATTACAAATTGTCTGTCATTAGAAAAGCTTCACTACCAGGTGACATTTGAATGCTTTGAGAAAGAAGCAAGGAGGGTGACCTCAACCTAATTGCTCCTAACCTGAGGACCAGGGGTGAGGGTGCATGCTGACACAGGAGCCCTGAAATCCTCATAGGTCCTAATTACTCTCTCTGAGCTTCAATTACCCTGCTTTTAACATTACAAGTAACTAGAGGCCTGGTGCTCGAATTTGTGCACATTGAAAGGAAATTATTTAGAAGAAATATTTTAATATAGCTATTTGCCCTTTATAATAGAAGTATCAACCAAATTCGTGATCAACAGTGACAGATGGAAAGACATGCATGCTATTAGTGCCAGAGAGAGCTTTATATATATAAATAAACTTGCTTAATTAGACCTGCTTTATGATTTAGCTAAACTTTTTCCAGCCCACTGAAGCACTCCAACTTCTCTTTCAGGTAATTGTCAGCAACACAGCAGTGAATATCAATACAAAGCAGATTATTATTGTAGATCACAAGGGAGAACAAAGGGTGAAATATTTAACTGTAGCAGTGTTTGACTATATTCTGTGCAGAGAGAAAACCTGAAGTCATTTTGAAGGTTCACTATTTCTTCTTTTCAGTCAGGTCAAATTTCTAAATCTCTGTTTTCCAGCTAATGAAAAGAAAACAGGATTCTACCAAGTCTTCTATCTACCTATTCCATTACTTCTGTGAGGATCAAATGAGATGAGGCATGTGAAAACACTTCACAGACATTTGGTTACAGTGTAAAATGTTTGCACCTGGCTATAAAGCAAGTTGTGTCCCTGGGTTGAAGAAACTCCAAGGAGGCTAGTCACTAGGGAGAGGAAGCCGGCCATTGCTATATGACATAATTACCCAGTGCCCACAGCCACCGTTTCCAGGCTGGGCTATGGGCAGAATTTTGCGCGATGGGGTCAGGGCAGTGTTGGCTGCAATTTGATAGGCTGTCACTCCAGGGTGGTGGTGGGGTCTGTCTTCCACTTGGGGGAAGCCAAATGTTGCTTTGTCAGCACCATGTCTGCAGAGCCATTTCTTTGTAAATGGCCAGTGCATGTCACAGCAGCTCCTGCACTGAGTGTCTGCCCTCTGGTGGTCAGTGAGCATCATGGTGACCAGTTGGACAGTTGGAGGGACACTTACCATATTAGACTTTTATATATAGATACTTAGAATGAGAAAACCCTTTTTTCAGGAGGGAGGGAAAGGAAGGGGCTTTAAGGGTGACCTCATTGATGAGAAAATCGAGGCCTATAGAAATGAAGTTATCCCGATAAGGTCACAACTGGGCAGAGCAGGGCTGTTCCTGTAATATCATCTCTCTCTTTTTGTTTCTAAACAGCGACTTTAGTTTGCTTGAATGGAAATCCTTATACTGTTGAAAGTCTAAGTGGAACCCTTTAAGGGTAATGCTATTTTAACCCAGTGAGTCTACTAGACAGGCAGGAAGTGAAAAGCCATATGGACTTTCATCCTTACTAAAATAGGGTCCCCTAAGGAGAAAGCACACAGTACAGTGGTGGGAAATGTCGAGCTTGGGGGTGAGGCCGATGGGGTGTGGGAGGGCTATAAGATCCCATAGGGGAGGGGGCAGTCAGGCAGATGGGGATGAGGAGGATTTTATACCTGGTTCTTCCACAGTTTCCTCATAGGATAGCCACATGTCACTCCGGAAGGTATGGAAGGAGAAGTGGACATCCCCAGTCTCCCAGATGCATTGCACCACCTCCTGGGATGATGTGATGCTGCCTGCCCCATCCAAGGGCACTGGCAGGTCAAAGTACTTGGTTGCCAGACCTTCTCTGCACAGGGGCTTGTGCACCTTCTGTGTGTCCACACACCAGGAGTTGCTGAGCAGGGATGCTGTTGAGAAGCTGAGTGATAGCAGGTTGAGGACGGCAAATAGGAATGTCCATTGGCCAGAGAAGATCTCCGGGAGCTCCATCTGTAACAGATAGACAAGGGGAGAGCCTGCTTTCAGAGCCTCCTGGGAGATCCGGACATCTTTCCCCACAGCTCCCTAAGCTCAGGCCCCTTTCCTCCCACCTGCCAGCGCCACCAGCCACTTTGAGTTTCCTTCAAGGAGCCATGTGGAAGGTGGGCTTCAGGTGGCCCGGGGTAGGCACCCTAGCGACGATGTTTATTTAAGCCGGACCATTTTATACTAAAATGCTTACCGAGGATCATCCAAATCATCCAAAGGAGCATTAGAGAATAACCTCAGTCAGAATGGGATGAAGCCACTGAGGCGAGGCGATAGATCAGGTTGAGAAAAAGAACTGGGAGCACTCTAAATGCTCTCGCTGGTCATCATTTTTGGTGTTGTCTGCATTGAAAGGTAGTAGCACTGACTCGCTGAGGTGTCTGTTATGGTAACTGGGTTTTCGCTGTCCCTTCCCAGCATCATAGGTTCCTCTGAGAGGAGCAAGGAAGGATGTGTCCTATCAGCCAATGATTAAATGGATCATAGGGATGGGGCCTTGAGGATAAAAGGAAACAGTGGGCCCTATGAGGGGGAGAGCAGAGGGAGCTGTGGGTTCTGAGAGACCTGATTATCTGGGTCCAGCTTTCCATCCACGGCCACTAAGATGCAGGAATCAAATGGCTGCTTGGTGCCCATGGAGACTGCTCACCAAGTGCCCAGGCCATGGAGCCATGGAAAGGGTGACTTTGGCCGGTGGAGGGGCACTGTCTGACTCACAGCTGGGACACAGGGTGTGGCAGCAGAAAGGTCTGTGGCCCGTGTGGCTCTGGGGGACGCCCTGACCTCGTTATTTTTAGTCTAAGAGCATTGCTAATTGAAGAATGACCAATGCTAGACGTTTCAACTTTGGGGATCGGTGGCTTGGAGCCAGATTTTACAAAAATAAACTTGACAGGTCTTGCACTTTGTGTAATGGAATGTTTACACAATTGTGTTAATACGTTCTGAATGGAAAGGAAGCCCATACTTAGCTGCTGACAGATGCTTCTTAAAGTAAACCATCTTGAGCTTTTTCAGGGGATCTCTCATAGCAGAATTAATCAGACCCAAATCTGCTTAGCTTAAGAGATGTAAATAAAACTATAGCTAAATGGAATAGGCCCCATTAATCTGCCTCTCTCATCATCTCCAGCTTAACATTTTCTACAGTTAACAGAGAACTTTATCTCAGAAATATAAAGGGTTGTTCTTTAGACTTTCCAGGGACTAAAACAGTGCAGGCTACAGACAAAACGTAGATTATTTTATGGCAATAAGAAATACACACTACTCATATGTATATGAAAACCAATATACAAAACATGATAAACTGTTTCTGGAAAGCAATCTGCTAATTCGGTTTTTCTTTTTTAAGCACTCAAAATAAATTAAATCCTCCAAGAATTGTCAGACTGTGCAAGACTTTGGGTGACCTTGGTAAGGACTGAAAAACCACAGCACCTGGAAGGAAGAAACATCTTATATTGCTTGACATGAGCATCATGTTGGCTCATCACCCCCGCCACCCCCCAAAAGGATGTTTTGATCTTGTTTTTAGTCATGAAAATCCTATTGGTTTTAGTTATTATTCTGTTACACAAGTTACCCTTTCTAATTATCTTCCTGTCTATTGCCTGAATAGGAAATAGACTTCCAGATAAAACATCTTCATTACTCATTTTGCCTAAGGATTTAGGCAAGTCTACATTTTCAACAACTTTATTTTCAGTCTTTGGTGGCTTGGAAATTTGTTTATCATCATCATATCACATCAGATTTCAATTCTACCCTTAATCCATTTCAATTTACACACATTTTTAAGTTCTACAGGCTATTCAGAAATAAGAACACCATATACAACCACTTTGCAGCACCAAAGTGACAACGAATTTAAGGAAAGGTGATTTGAGAAACAAAAGATGAAAAGAGCTTGGAATGAAGCCCAAAGAGGCTTCTTTCAGGAGTGTCCACCAAGGAGAGACATAAGGACCCTCATTTAAGAATTATCTTTTAACACCTATAATCCCATACTTCTCATCACATATTTTATCTCTCCCCCACAATATGCCTTTTCCCCCACTCCAGGATCCACAAACCTCTTGAATGGAAGAACAATTTTTCAGGGGTTTCCTTAAGATGATCATGAAGAAGCAGTAACCATAAGGAAAGTTATATCTTTGCATGTGCTGACAAACAACATGCCAAGGTGATTCTACTCCACAAAAAAGGGACAATGAGTGACTTCCCGGCACTTGGGTTCAGATCATTAGGAAGTGCATAGGTACAATATCACTAATTCTTCCATCAACCTTGGTTAACAGAAAAACTCGTAATTAACATAGGCCTAACACAGACAACAAATTGATGAGACAGTCACACCTCTTAGAAGGATCAGGTGCAAAATAACTGTATGTTCTGAGCAATAAGAGGGAGAAGCTGGTTACCTTGGCCATGGTCAGACAAATACTCTTGCAGCTTGTGTGGAAGGACTGCAGGGTGCCATCTGGGTTCCTAATCTCTTTGGTTTAACGTTGAAAAATTGAAAACCAGCCTTCCCACCCTCTCCTCCCACCCCCAACCATCCCTCCTCTTCCATTTCTCTCTCTCTTTGGGTGCTGCATGATTAAAAGCTGCCTTGCTGGAAACTTGGGCATTTAATAATTGACAATACAATCATGGCCCAGCTGTTCTGGGAGATTACATGGGGGCGTTTGCCAATGGGGATCTGGGATTAATCACAGAAAAGCAAAGACCTGCACCCACAGAGGGACATTTCTTTACAAAGTGATGATTTAGTTTCCATTCCACTGCCATTCCCTAGGTAACTGGTGTGAATGGATTGGGCTTCATTTCATGGCAGACACACAAATATTACAGGATCACCATTAATACAAAAGTTTTCATTCCCTTACGTAGGGCTTTCCATCTCTTTAATAAGCTCTATTATCTGCTATGTCAGAGCTTCATAGAACTCATGGATATGAAATAGCTTCCTGGTATCTTGGGTGGTCTCCACCCTTCAGTTAGCATCATTACTAAGGATTATTAACATCATCCCTTTGCATGGAATGCTGAGGCAGTCAGAGAGTGTTGGGTGGGGATGTGGTGAGGATGCAGATGGAGCAGGCTAGGAGACAAATTCCAGGGTCAGCAATGCTACAGCTATCTACCATTTCTCTCTGATCTCCAGGCAAAGGAATGATACTTTTTATTTTTAATTTAAACTAGAGGCCCAGTGCACAGGATCTGTGCACTAGTCGGGGTGTGGCCTGTGGGATTGACCCACTGTGAGAATGCCGCTGATCCCTGTCAGCTGAGGGGCACTCCCACTTGTGGGAGTGCACTGACCACCAGGGGGCAGCTCCTGCACTGAGTGTCTTCCCCCTGGTGGTCAGTGCACATCATAGAGACTGGTCAACTGGTTGTTCCTCCATTTGGTTGCTGGGCTTTTATTATATAGGATGGTTTCTAAAGCTTAAAAAAAGAAATCTGACAAATGAATAAGGTGTTGATTGCATATATTCTTGCTTCTGGTCACCTAGAAGTTCATGTTGTTCTTTCTGTCCTCAAAATCATACTAATTAGGATGACAAGGGTGGGAGACATTCTGTATTACCTTCTTACTTGGTGATCTGCCTCCAATCAAGTTTAGTGTGAAAGTCACTCATTCTTTAAAAATGAATGGGAGCCATTCTCTCCTCTCTGTCATTGTCACACTGTACCCCTCTCATAACACTTTGTCTTGATTATACATTCCTCTTATTGAGAGCAGTACTTCTCCATTCTGACTAAGCATCAGAACTATCTGATATTTTGGAAAAGATGTAGATTTCTGGACCCCCATTCTGGGATCCCATAGTAGTTCTGGGGTGAGGTCTGGAATCTGTAATTTTAGGACACTCTTAGTAATATACCCAGGATGGACTCTTATTTCTGGCTCCACATGTAAGCAACTTATATACTACCATTCTGACCTAACAATCAGTAAAAAGCTGAACAGACTGAAAAATATATATAACCAGGGAATTAAAATAACACCTGGCTTGGCTGGTGTGGCTCAATGATTGAGTGTCAGCTTATGAACCAGGAGATCATGGTTCAATTCCTGGTCAGGGCACATACCCAGGTTGTAGGCTCCATCCCCAGTAGGGGGGCATGCAGGAAGTAGCCGATTAATGATTCTCACCATTGATGTTTCTATCTCTCTCTTTCCCTTCCTCTCTGAAACCAATAAAAGTATATTTTAAAATAACACCTGTTTGACTCATTTTGGGCTTATATTTAACAATATAAGGGCCCTCTATTCCCTGCCCTACCCTTCTCCCACCTCTTCCAGATTCACCATCAACCAAGTGAAGGTTTTTCCCATTCTGTGTTTGTGCAGACAGCTTAGTGAATCAAAGGCAGGCTCTCCTCAGAGTGTTTCAATTAGTTTATTATTCTACCTTTTAGCCAATAGATCTCACTTCTGTCACCCAATATATTCTCTATTCTTCTCACACTGATGTGAACAGCCTATTTGTGATGCAATATGCTTGTGCCCAGGCACAATTCCCGTATCACCGAATGACCCATTTGTTTATTTATTTATTTATTTATTATTATTTTAAATATATATTTTATTGATTTTTTTACAGAGAGGAAAAGAGAGGAGGGATAGAGAGTTAGAAACATCGATGAGAGAGAATCATCGATCAGCTGCCTTTTATACATGCCCTTGACCGGAATCGAACCTGGGACCTTTCAGTCCCTAGGCAGAAGCTCTATCCACTGAGCCAAATCGGTTTCGGCCCAATGACCCTTTTATTCGTTGTGACAGAACTCCCTATCCGCTAGGACCGGGGAGCAGGAATTCTGTGGTTACAGTTCATGATGGAATTGGCTGCTGGTTTCCTGGCTACAGTAGTCATCACAACGCTGGGTGGCACCATCTCCTCAGATTCTTCCTCTTTAGTCATGTGCTCCCCACCAGTCAGCCACTGTGGGTGAGGTGGCGGCTCCTCCCTTCTGGATTGTTCTCTTTTGCTCGGTTGGCCTGCTCCCCACACTAATCTATAGAGCACATGTGTCAGCCTTATGGAATTCAGGGCTCCGCATGAACCAGGATTGTTTCCTTTAGCACATTTTTTTTGTGGCCAATGTCAGTTTTCGGTGATTCAGTCGATCCTTAAGTACTTCCCATGGGAAATGCTACGCCACAGTATCAGAAAATACAGTTGTCGGTGTTCCCCGATGAATTCTGTGCACATTCTTATTTACTTAGCTGCACCCTCATTCCCTGTCCACCCCAGAACAGTGAACAATTCTTTTCCCCTCTCTCTGCTGACACCCTTCAAATACTTGCAGGCACTCTCATATCCCGCTTGAGTCACCGTTTGGCACAGCCTTATGTCTTTGGTTTTTATTGCCTCTGCTCATAAACCGCACCCCCTGTGTCTTAATAGACTGACATTTGCCTTCTCCAGGGAGAAGCCGATGGGAGTGGCCAAGTCTTACATGGGGAGGCCTAGAGGGGGATTTAGAATATAACGAATGAAACTTCAGCTTCATCGTTCCCCCTCTTATGCAGGCCCCTCCTAAGACCCTGCTACCTAATTTGTACTTGTCATGCTGTATTGTTTTTCTTAAAGAGTGCCTCCAAAATTTTATTATTTTAGGCCAGTCCAGAGCCCGAATTTACCCCTTTAGGAGGCTAAGCATTTTGTGTGAGTGCCTGGCTGGCTGGCTACTAGTTGTGCTCCAGCTTGAGATCCCACACCCTCCATCCCAAGGATCCTGAGCCACAATGTCTAATTTCCTCTCTCTGGCAGAACATGAGTTTTGTGCCTGGCCACAAAAATCAGAGCCTAGCATCCCACACACTTCCTTTCATTGTAATTTAGGCGTGTTAATATTTTTTTCCCTCCTCTTTCCTCTCTTAGAACAGAAGAAGTAATTGCTAGTCAATGCAACATAAATATAATTAGGTTCAGCTCAGAAGCTCATGATTCAGCACAGACATGAAGATTCCACATCTCAAAACAGTATTTAACTTCTGTACGTTGGACTGTAACCGTCTCAGGATGAGCCCCACAAGGGACAGATATGCAACTCAGTGTTGATGACATCACAAAGCCAAGGGTTGGGACCAACCTATATTTGTAAGGTTCTCAGTCACTGTTCCTCACACTGTACAAAACCATATTTCATGGGCATCTATGAGAGAAACAATGGTCTCTGGACACCCACACATACTGTGTAAACAGGAATTCAATTTGTGAGTCCACTGTAGATAAGAGGTGATTAGAACAATGGGTAAGCACGCTGAGCCAGAGGAGACTGTATAGCACACCACTTCCCTAAGGTCAAAGCCTGGGGCTCAGGTTTCCAGATGTTTGTTTTTTTTCCCTTCACTATCCATACTGACATATTCTCCCAACAAAGGTTCACTTGCCCTTCTGGGCAGTAGTTCTCTGTCCTTCTCCCAGGAGTCTTCTGGCCCATGCCCATTAATACCCTCCTCTCTGTTACTTGGTAGGTAAAAGGCTGGAGCGGGGTGTAAATGTGTGGGCTCTCACTGGCTCTGATCTACATGCACCTGTTCCTGCTTGTTCTGTGTGCCTCTGTCATGTAACTCATCGCATGGTTTACTTGTCTGTTATGCTCGCATGACTTTAGTATTAGATATGGTAGCAAGCCAGGTTTTATTCATTGTTGATCCTCTGAGCCGAGCCCTGACTAACATCCATGAATGAGCGAAGTGTGTAATGGAAAGGAGGCCCATGGATACAGTTAGGGAGTCTATTAGGTGAAGATAAGATGTGAATAAAGAAAAGTGTCCCAACAGTACTCTGGTTGCTGAAGGAGACAGGAATCCTCCTGATTCACATAAGTAACAGCAGTGAGAGTCCACAGTTCCACAGACACACCCTCCGCCTTTCTACACAGATGCACCCCTAGTGTCACCAATACATTTCCTCCCACCTGTGGAAACATTCCTGCTTTTGGATGGCCAAAGTCCAGATAACAGCAATGATCTCATGAACAAGTATTATCTTTGGTTCACAGAGTCCAGGGTACAAACACATTGCTCAAAAGCCAGCAACAGTTTGGAAATGTTTTGTCCTTTCCCAAGCTCGGTGATTCCCTAGGGACTGGAGCCCGTATGGATGATGTATCTCAAAGCATCTGAGATATTGCTGCTATAATTGTACCTATCTTTACTTCAGTGCCTCCTATGTAAGTGTTCACTGATGAGAATAACAGAAGGTCTTCACACAAGACTTTTCTGACACTGGAAGGGAAGAGTCATGCCAGCAAAATGCCCATGCTGAGTGTCCAAAATATTCACGTCACTCTTGGACACTTAGCTCTGGGATTTCCCAGCTTTGGGTCAGTCTCAACTTGTAACCATGTTTAATGTCCACATGGCCTCAAATGCTCACAGTATTAACAACGACTCCTTTCTTCCTCACATGGGTCCCCAATTCTGGGAACCCTTCTACTTATGTTCAGTGGGAAGGGCCACCGAAAAGC
The DNA here is from genome assembly GCA_963924515.1 of Vespertilio murinus. Classification (NCBI taxonomy): domain Eukaryota; kingdom Metazoa; phylum Chordata; class Mammalia; order Chiroptera; family Vespertilionidae; genus Vespertilio; species Vespertilio murinus. Next base: position 173,674,925 of record OZ004707.1, on the reverse strand, counting down.
GTTTGGGGGGCCTCTCCTCTGCGTCGCCTTTCCCTTTCCGCTTTTTTAAAAAATGTAATTGTTTGAGGGCTTTAGCTCCAGCAGTCATTTCCAGGAGAGGAAGCCGCCTTATTCAATGTCCCAAGCATCTGGAGTGAATCAGAGGGCCAGCCACATTTGCACATCCTGTGGGGCAATCGCTCACGCGCGGGTCACGGAGCCCTCGGGCCTGCTGGGCCCTGGGCTCTTGGGGATGCGGGGCGGGGGCCTGGCTGCGGGCCCAACGCCAGCAGCCTCTGGAGGGGCGCTCTGGGCGCCCCATTTCCGTTCCTGGGGAGCCGCCCCCATCCCTTCTATTCCTGCCCTTCCTCTCTCCCCTTCCCCCATCCCCCAGCAGTCTGGTAGCGGGAGCCCTGCCAGGTCCCCGCCAGCTCCCCATCGCCCCCCTCCCTGGATGAGTAACTCCGCGCTCGCGGTTTACTACGGCGCCCGGTCGCCTAGCAACGGGCGCGCGTTACCACGGCGACGCGCCCGGAGAGTGTTTTGCATTGTTTGGCTGGTCCCGCCCTAGCGGCCGGGGCGTGGACTTTCCGGAGGGCGGGGCGGGGCGGGGAGCGGGGTCCTTTCTCCCTCCCTCCCTCCCTCCCGCGTCGGGGGGCCCCTCCCAGCGAAGGAACCGTCGGGGGCGAGCCGGAGGGCGGGTGGTCTTGGGGCCCAGGAAGCGACGAGGCGCCACGTGGACGCCGAGTTGGGCGGGGGAGTGAGGCCGTTGGGAGGGGCGGAGGCCGTGAGTGCTGGGACCGGGTCTTCCGAGGAATTGCTCCCACCCAGGCCTGTGGGCCCCCCGGTGTCAGGCATCGCCCTGAGCTCCTGTTCTAAAACCAGGCTCTTGTCTTTGAAATGTTGGGGGCCACCCACCCCTAAGCCGACCTGAGTTCTAGTACTTTCTCCCCAAGGGACGACTTGCTCAGAGTTATAAACGAGGAGAATGAGCTAAGGAAGGGAAAACATACCGTGCACCAGACTGTTCATGGGTATCTGCTGGAATCCTCACAACATGAGGGTTCAAGTCCTGATCAGCTGACTGCTCAAGGTCACGAGCTAGTAAGCGCCTGACTCCTCCTCCACTGCCCCTCGGGGAAAGGGGAAGGGTTTGAGAGGTGGAATCTTATCAAATAAGTTCACTGTTGCAGGCCGGATAGTGGAAACTCACCCAGAATGGGGCAATGGATGATGTGTGCTTTATACTTCAGGTAAAGACTGGTAACCGGACTCTCCCACATTCCCCGAGTCTCTCCTCATAAGCCAGTGGTAAATAAAATTTACTCTGGCTGGCCCTTTCTATCACAGCCTTATCCAATTTTAAGGATTCTTCAATTGAGCATCTATTCACTTTGGGGCTGCTTCAGAGGTAGGGAGCAGTGAGCCCACACTGATGGCTCCTCAGAATCACTAGCTCTGTTCTGCAGCCCCACAGTGTCCCTTTCGTAGGCCCAATCTTATCCTTTCTTCTGAGAACTCCAACTTCCAGCCAACCAGCAGCTCTGTGCTAGTGTGTTTGTGTGTATGTGTGTTATTTCTCTAGCTAACAGCTTCATTTTTCTCTCTTGAGAATAGCAAGATATATAATGAAAACCCTTTCTCAGGAACCTTTGAGCTGAAGGTGGGTAGGACCCAACTTTTTCAAATGGGAGGCAAGTTATTTCCAGATATAGGTTTTACCCTAAACAAGCCAAAACATCTTTGCTGGCTGTGAGTGTCTTCCAGCATCTGGGAGGACCCCTGAAGATTCTCACAGGTTCTCAGAGATCAAAAGAGCTTAAGGTTATGCTCTCCTTAGTTCCAGCAGATTCCAGGCCTTAGCTGGCTTTCAGAAGGACCATGGAGGTTGGGGGGTGGGGTGGGGGAGGTGCCTCATCATTCTTTGGAAGAGAACTTAATATCTACTCTTTCAGTTCAATAGGGTCATATGCATCTTTTTCTTTCTCACCACTATGGGGTCTTTTAGCAGGAGCCAGAATTTGGCCAACAGGAATCATACAGATGGAAGGAGAAAAAAAGAAAAGCTAGGGGCTGTAAGAAGCTCTGGGAACAGAGAGAAAAAGTAAGATGAAGAGGCAAAGGAAGAAGAAATGGACATTTTAATATAAGAGGATGAAAGAGCAAGAGGCCAAGGTATGGACATCTCCGGGTTTATCCATAAAAACCGGGCTTGGGTAATAGGTTTTTTATTCCATTTTGTGTAATCCTATAGTGTGTTCTCAAGCTCTTTACCGTAAGCTTGGGAAAGACGTTGATGAATTTGTATAACCTGTATTACCAATCCAATATTCTGGGATTACACATGAGAGAAGGGATAACACATGAGGTAGTCAGGGGATTTCAAAAATAAAGGTACCTACCTTCTGGGTGAGACAAACATTTTGAGTCAGTTGAGAGGACTTGTTCATTCACTGTTGAAGTTCTGAGTCGAAGATGTTTCAGTCTGTCTTCTCTGTTTTAACTGGCTGAGAATCTAGTGTGAAGATGAATCAGGCTCCCTCTTGCCTGCAGAGGGCTACGGTGGTATGAGGTGGTCTGGAGAGGATGGAAAGGATGTCCCGCAGCTAGAACACCAGTCTGGGCGGGGCTGGCTGACACATGAGGCTTACTCTGTGACATCACAGTGGCAGGCAGGGATCTCCCTGCTTCGCCCCCTCTCTCTCCCCTCCCCCAACTCCCAGAAGGACAGGACCCACTCAAGGGTGTACCTACCAGAGGCCTGTATGCCTTCTAAGGCATCCAGCTCAGTGCTTCTATGACTGAGCATGAGAATCATCTGGTTGGGGGAGTGTCTTTGTAAACTAGCAGATTCTGAAGGTCTGGGATGGTTCCCACCTGGTGCTGACCAGACCACACTGAGTCTTTAAAAAATATTTTTTTTATTGATTTCAGAGAGGAAAGGAGAGGGAGAGAGAGACAGAAATACCAGTGATGAGAGAGAATCATTGATTGGCTATCTCCTGCAAGCCCCCCACTGAGATAGAGCCCACAGTTCAGGCATGTGCCCTTGACTGGAATCAAACCAGGGACCCTTCAGTCCGCAGGTTGCTCCATCCACTGAGCCAAACCAGTGAGACCCACATTTCAATTAGAAATACCATATGAGCCTCTCTCTCTCTCTCTCTCTCTCTCTCTCTCTCTCTCTCTCTCACACACACACACACACACACACACACACACACTTTCTAGTAGTTACATTAAAAAATAAATAAAATGGAACCGCACACTGCAGTACAATAGTGATATGCAATAAAATGTAGTCCTCTCGAAAACTATGAAACTGGGCTCAATAGAAAAATATTTTATATTGCTTCCATTTAAAAAATATAAATTAAATGAAATCAAATGAGAAATTTAGTTTCTCAGTGACACTAGCCACATTATAAGGACTCAAGAACCACATGTGGCTAATAGCTACTGTATTGGATATTACAGCTCCAGACCATCCTTCAAAAGGTAATAGTGTATAGAAATTACCATTCTAAAGGACTAGTATCTGGAAATCTAGTAGAGGTTCACTAATTTTAGTAAGTACATAATGAGGATTTGAGGCATAACTGTGGTTTAAAGAGAGAGGTGGTGGCTTCCTCACTATTGCAGCTAGAAGTTGGGCTGGGGACCTCCTTTCTGGCTCATGAGCTGCAGTTTGCTGACCACTGATCTATAACAATAAAAGGGTAATATGCTAGTTAGACCAGATGTCTTCTAGACATCCATCTGGACGTCCTTCCGCACAAAGCCACAGCGGGGGCTGAGGCAGAGGCAGTTAGGAGTGACCAGGCTGGCAGGGGAGGGCAGTTAGGAGTGATCAGGCAGGCAGGTGAGCAGTTAGGAACCAGTGGTCCTGGATTGGAGAGGGTGCAGGCCAGGCTGAGGAACCCCTCCCACTCCCATGCACAAATTTCATGCACCAGGCCTCTAATATATATATTTGTATCATTTTAGCTTTTGGAAGCATGTTCTACATTTTCAAAAATAAAATTAAAGCAAGATGGGAAGGGAAAGAAAAACCTAAAACTGGAAACAATTGGAAATAAATGAACCCAACTATATTTCAAATAAATACTGCAACCACATGGAAAAGGAAAAAGCAAAAGAAAGAAAAATTCACGTAACTTATGAACACACTATTTGACTATTTACCTTCCTTCTTGGGTGAGGTTGAGTAGGGGAGAATTGAAACCAACTCCTGGATATTTTTAGTATATATACTTTATTCATCTTGTGGTGGATATGTTAAGCAATTTTGAAACTATTTTAGATGTATTGTGGCATTGGGCAAATGTGAAAATGTGTTTATGCTGTTGGGAGCTAGAATTCTCACATAGAAAGGGAAATCAAATATGGGTGGGGGAGTAAAGAAGGAACCCTATATGAGGGTGCACTGGAATTAGAGGCACTGGTGTGAACTCATGAGTTTATATATATCTATTACACATATGTATACATACACATATGTTTATATAAATATGTATATGCATATATATGTGAATATATGTATATACAAATAATATGCATATTTGTATTATATTTGTATATATGTAAATCCAGGTATGTTTTTTCTAGTTTTGTCTATAGAAAAGCATGTCTTTTCTGAGCCTTATTGCTTTTAATTAAGAACATAGAAAAAACTGAATATGTAGGGATTCTGTGAGGAAAGGAACAAAGGTCTAAAAACTCAAGCTTTTCTTCCAAGCCTTTCCTCCCTCTAATCCATAAAGGTAAGTGGTTTTCAAATTGCTTCCTTTTGCTGATCCATTCAAATGTCACAGGCACATGATCCCATCTGATATATGAATAATCCTACCTCTTGTCTTTTTCCTTCTTAAACCATTGTTGGTTGAGAAAAGGATCCAATTCTGGATTAAAAAAATATATCCAATTGCATGTATGATTAATCCTATTCTTCTTAATTAAATTCAATATACTTAAACTGCTTATCAGGAGCAATAAGAATAATATCATAATATTATATTTTAGTGATTAAACATGATGGGACAAAAGCAGACTTACAGTTATGAATATGCAAAAACAGTTTATTCTTGTATTATTATTTGATAATTACTAGATGTCCATTGCACGAAGATTTGTGCAATAGGCCTTCCTTCCCCTGGCTGCCGGCACTGGTTTTCCTCCAGCACCCGGGACTCAGGCCTTCCCTCTGCCTCCACCTTCTGTCTTCGCTCCAGCCAGAGCTTTCAGCCTTTGCTCCAGTTAGAGCGCTGTTCTTGTAGCTCCCTCTGCCCCCTGCCCTCCCCCTCATAGCAGGCGTTCCACCCCGCCCGGCTACTGCTACTCCGTGCCTGCATGCATGCTTCCCAGAGGCCTGGAATGGCTGGGGGGTGAGGCTGCTGCCATCTTTGTGGGGTTAATTTGCATACACACTCCTGACTGGCTGGTGGGTGTAGTAAAGTGATGGTCAATTTGCATATTTCTCTTTTACTAGTGTAGATCGTATCATTTTCTGTATAAACAACTGTAAACCTACTTTTGCCACACCCTGTATAACATAATGCAATATAATATTGGCTAGCTAATATTTATTGACTACTTAAAATGTACTATACTATGGTCTTTTTGTTCATTGTCTCATTTAATCCCCATAATGCAGTGAAGTAGGCTTATTAATATTATTTCACCCAGGAGGAACCTGAGGATGTGACTGTATGGATAGTGATGTGACTTTCTGATCATTTACAGCAGAACTACAATTCCCAGAGTTCTTTGCAAGCAGGGGTACCAGGGCCTGGACACACTCAACTAAGCAGGGTGATTAACCAATATGGCAGAAGTTCCAAGATGGTGAATCTCCAAGGAAGTGACTTGAGAGTGGACAGGGCTTGTGGAGAGGGATTCCATTGGACTTTCATGTCTGCTGAGTCATCAGTGATTGCAACGTAAGTTTTAAGTGGATAAATTGATAGTTTTAAGTGGATAAGTGCTCAGGGAGGCTGCCCAAGGTTCCAACCATCACTGGCATGATGTGGCTTTGGGAGAGTTCAGGACAAGAGTTTTCTTAAATGTGGGTCATTGCCAGCTTGGATTTGAAGTTCCAAACCATCTGCATTCTCTATTGGTAAAGGGTAGATTTTTAATATTTGGATGCAATGCTACCCATATAGCAAAGAATAATTTAAACTGTATGGATTGGACTTCTTTTTGAAGGATTATAGTATTATAGTATTCTGGCTTTCCCTTTTGATGTGAGTAGTTTCTGGTACCAAAGACAGTGGGATGGATTGTAAGTAGAATGGAATTGCAGGGTTAGTGTCCAAAATCTTTGTCAAGTCACTGAAACTTTGGATAAATGTTTCCTCATATTTAAAATGGGATTACTAGAGAACATCCAAGATGGCGGCCTAGGCAGTCTCCTAAGCTGCCGCCTCATCAACAATTTAATTAAAAAAAACAACTAAAATCAAAAAGGACTTCACCAAAATGTCAGGAAAGCTGGCGGAGTGGAATAGCTACAACTAGAAAGAAAGAGAGAGGCTCACGGATCGGACTGGGAGCCGAAAAGCACTGAGGTAGGAGACGCTCGCGCACGCGGCCGCCGAATACCTGCCTGGCGGGAGGGGAGGAATCCCCGATTGCACGGAACCCTTTTGGACTGTACTGAACCCCAGCCCCGGCTGAAATCCCGTGGTCCCAGGCTCATACGGGTGGCGTCTGGACTGCAGAGAAAGGCACCCAGAGACTCAGAGACTCAGAGACTGGGAGACCCAGAGACCGGGGACCGGGAGCCGCAGTCGCAGCCGGCAGGGTCTACAGACTCGCGCGCGCGAGCAAGTACGCGCTGAGGTCTGACCGCCGCCTCTCCGGAGCGGAAGGAGCCAGAAGCTCCAGGTCTGACCGCCGAGGCTGCCGCTGCCTCTATGTACAAGGTGGCGGCCTCTCTGTAGCGGAAGGAGTCGGAAGCTCCAGACTACAGAGACCAGCCCAAGTCCGGGTGAGCCCCTGGGGCACCCACGCTCTTGCTTGGGGAAATTGGGCCGGTCAGGCGGAAACTCAGGCGAGTGCACAAGGGCAGGGCGGAAGCCTTCAGCCCTGAGACTCCGCCCCATCCAAGCTGAGCAGAGGCTTCTGCAGTTTTTCAAGTCTGATCCTATAAGACTGTCTCCAATACAGAAGTTATCCCAGAGTAGACACAGCTGATACCCACATCCAATTGGCCTGAAGGACAATTCACAACAATAGAGACTTAGCTACAACAAGGCTGTGCACGCAGTCCACAAAGGGGATCACCAAGAGTGTCTACCTCAGGTAACTGAGGAGGCTGACCCACTGTGCTATATAGGACACCAAACACACAAAGCCATCCTACCAACTCTGAAAAACAGCGAAAATGCCGAGACAAGGAAATAGATCTCAAACAAAAGAGATGGAGGATATAGAGTTCAGAACTACGGTTCTAAGGTTATGCAACAATATCCTAGAAAAGCTCGATAAACTTCATGAGACCCAACTAAAAAGTATAGATAAACTGACTAAATTGGAAAATATTATGCAGAGATCCAACAGCAGAATGGAAGAACACAAGAATCAGGTCAAAGAGCCAAAAGACACTCCGCTGGAGAAGGAAGAAGAAAAGAGGATCCAGAAAGTTGAAGATAGTGTAAGGAGCCTCTGGGACAACTGCAAGCGCACCAACATCAGAATTATGGGGGTGCCAGAAGAAGAGGGAGTGCAAAATACTGAAAATATATTTGAAGAAATAATATCAGTAAACTTCCCTCACCTGGTGAAAGAAATAGACTTACAAGTACAGGAAGCCTACAGAACCCCAAACAAGAGGAATCCAAAGAAAAATTCTTCTCGACACATCATCATCAATATGCCAAGGGTAAAAGACAAAAAGAGGATCTTACAAGCAGCAAGAGAAAAGCAGTTGGTTACCTATAAGGGAGCACCCATACGACTATCAGCTGATTTCTCAACAGAAACCATGCAGGCCAGAAGGGAGTGGCAAGAAATATTCAAAGTGATGAATAGGGAGAACCTACAACCAAGATTACTGTATCCAGCAAAGTTATCATTCAGAATTGAAGGGCAGATAAAGAGCTTCACAGATAAGAAAAAGCTAAAGGAGTTCATCACCACCAAACCAGTATTATATGAAATGCTGAAAGGTATTACTTAAGAAGAGGAAGGTCAAGTGAATTAAAAATCTCAGGAATAGAATAAACTCGTGAATATAATAGAATTAGGGGCAAAGAAAGGGAGTGGATAGATAATTATCACGGTGAAAGGGGTGTGGGGTGCAGAGACTGGATTAAAATTGTATAACTTATAGATGAGGACAATAGTGGGGGGAGGGGGTAAGGGCAGAGGGTGGGGTGGGAATCAGATGGAAGGGAGCTATGGGGGAGAAAAAGGAGAAACAATTGTAATAATCTGAGCAATAAAGATTTATTTAAAAAAAAAAAAAAAATGGGATTACTAAAACCTTTCCCACTTCATGAAGATGCCATAAAGCTAAAATGAGGAAATATAAACTTTAAAAAATATTTTATTGCTTTCAGAGAGGAATGGAGAGGGATAGAAAAATCAATGATGAGAGAGAATCATCGATTGACTCCCTCCTGCATACCCCACACTAGGGTTTGAGCCTGCAACCTGGGCATGTGCACTGATGGGGAATAGAACAGTGACCTCTTGGTTCATAGGTCAATGCTTAACCACTGAGCCACTCTGGCTGGGCAAGAAATACAAACTTTTAAAGAACTTTGTAATGAGGCATATTTTGGTTCAAATCTACTTTTTGACTTACAAGCTTTGAGCAAGTGTGTTAAAAATCTCTATTCCTCATGCCTATTTTGTAATTGCTGGTGTATACTTCTTTAAACCCTTCATCTTTTTCACCCAATTCCCCAACCCTCTGACCCTCCTATCTAGTAACCATCAATTTGTTCTCTGTGCTTGTTTCTGCTTTTTTTTCCTTTTTTTTCTTATGTTTTATTCTTTAGATTCCACATATATGTGAAATCATAAAGTATAGCATAGAGAATATGCTCAATAATTATGTATGGTTAAAGTGGATACTAGACTTATCAAGCCGATCACTTTGTAAGTTATATAAATGTCTAGCACTATGCTGTTCACCTGAAAATAATATAATATTGAATGTCAACTGTAATTGAAAAAAAATAATCTCTCTAGCCCAGCCAGTGTAGCTCAGTTGTTGAGCATCAACACATGAACCAGGAGGTCACAGTTTGATTTCTGGTCAGGGCACTTGCCTGGGTTTTGGGCTCGATCCACAGTTGGTGGGCATGCAGGAGGCAGCCAATTTATGATCCTTTCTCATCATTGATGTTTCTTTCTCACTGTCCCTTTCCTTTCCTCTCTCAGAAATTAATAAAAACATGAAAAAATAATCTCCCTAATCCTTAATTTCTATAGCTGAAGAGTAAAGATAATAGTTCACAGGGTCTTAGAGGAAATTAAGTAATATAATAAGTATAAAGCATTTTATAGTGCAGGCACAGAATAAGCAACTCATTAATGGAAGCTATTATTATTAACTAGTGGCCCACTGCACATATTGGTGCACATTGAAAGGAAATTATTTAAAAGAAATATTTTAATACCACTATTTACCCTTTCTCTATAATAGAAGTGTCATAGATGAAAGAAAATTAGTAAAATGTATATGAAGATAATATATAAATTGATTAATAAACCATAAAAACATGATATAACAACAAAGATATGATATAAAAACAATAAAAACATGATATAAAAGCAACATTGATAAAAACAACTGATAAATTGATTAAACTTATTTTAACATCTCCCTCTATACCGCATTAAGAGTAAAAATACTACAAAAATCAGAGCGGAGATAAATGACAGAGACCAAAGAAACAATACATAAGATCAACAAAACCAAGAGTTGGTTCTTTGAAAGAATAAATAAGATTGATGAACCTCTAGCCAGGCTAACCAAGAAACAGAGAGAGAGGACCCAAATAAACAAAATCAGAAATGAGAGAGGTGAAATAACAACAGACCCCGCCGAAATACAAAGGGCTGTTACAAAATACTACGAACAACTCTATTCCAACAAACTGGACAACCTGGAGGAAATAGACATATTCCTAGAAAAATATAACCTTCCAAAACTCAATTAGTATGTGTCATATGTACTAGCTGGTCGGTCGGACGGTTGGATGGACGTACTTTCAGTCATTTAGCCTTTTATATCTATCTATAGATAGTCATAATTGACATAAAAAGGATTAAAAGGTTAAAAGGAATTGTGCAGTATACTAGTTGTAGTTGTAGTAAATGTAAGGCTTGCAAAGTCTAAGCATGCCTTTGAAAATATGTTTTTATTTACTAAAGACGGTGAGCAAAGCAAACATTTTGAAACAATTATCTTTAGATATAGAAGTATGACCAAACCCTAATGATTCTTCTTCACTCAAGGCAGTGTCCACCTATAATTAGATTTCATATACTGTTAAGCCTGGCATTTTGTGAAGCATTTTATCTCGTGTGTAACTTGATATGCATCTTTTCTTACTTCCTCTTCAGACTGTAAATTCCTTGAGAATAAAGACAGCCTTTTCTTTGTGGCCATAAAGCCCTGTGGGGCTTGGTGAGGACTGCGTGGGTGTTCAATACATTAAGTACTAATTGGTGTGGGAGTGCAGCAGGACTTGTTATTAACTTTTCCACCCAGCGCGGTTCTGAGGAGCTGTGTAGAATGGCGTGTGAGCTGGGAGAGGCTGCTGATTTGCCACGGACTCGGAGCCTCTTACACAGGAAAGCGCACTCTGGGGTTGACACCCGCAGTGCCAATGAATGAAAGATTCTGGAGCAAAGCAAAGATTATGCCTCCTTTACTTCCTTTTTTGAAGTACCGCCTTTCATTAATTCAGACATCAGAGCTTATGCTCTGATGCTCTAGCTGTGGGAGCTTGACTATATCATTAGGTCACTTTGAACCTCAGTTGTCTTATTTTGAAGAAGGGGTCGATAATATCAGTTTTTTTTTTTGTTTGTTTGTTTGTTTTTACTTTGTGGGGTTGACATAAGCATCTGATGAGACAGCATACATAAAAGCTATGTACACTGTAAAGCCTGGCACACAGACATTAATCTACACAGGTACTATTATGATGTCACCCACCTATGGGTCTGGGTCTTTATTGGTGCTTCTTGCTCAGAGATCACAATCAGATACATTCAAAGCATCACAGGCTTCGCTGGCTTCCAGGAGACATTGCTGTACAGGGCAGTTCAGGAGATGTGCCCCCCCCCCCCCCCAGTGGCCCTCGTTCTCTGTCCTCTGACAGACTCACTCCTGGCCCTTCTGAAGCAAAAGGGAATGTGCTTGAATATATTCTCTCCACTCCAACACTTGTGTGTTTGCACTGACCAGTCACCGTTTGGTCCAGAGACCCCTGTGGTCACTGGCAGGCATTTAGGTGGCAACTGCTGTGTTTGGGGTGCTGTTGGAATACCCCAGAATAGAATAGAATTTCCCTGTGAAAAGGTGACCAGTCTCCAACTGTTTGGCTTCCTAGTGCTTTTAAGGGTATTTTACCCTAACACCTTTCTATTCCACATTTTGCTAATTTTCTCCTTCCAGATTCTTTGCTTTAACTCATGGTGCTGGGGGACTCACTCGTCCACCTGGTCCATGGAGCTTGAAGCCTGAACTGGATAATAATAATAAAAAAAACAGTTGCTTATGCCATATAAGTCTCCTATCTGTGCCACTCAGAAGAAAGGACCCTGCCACCATGACCAACCATTTTTGGAGGAGATTTCCGAGAGGGGGCCATCTGAAATTGCTTTTGACCCATGCATTGACAATCATAAGACATGGAGTAGAACAGAGGTAATTGATCCTCGGGAAAAGTCTAAAACTTCCCTGTTTGCATGTCTTATCGGTTCAATTCCTTTTTGCAAACACTTGAAGATACTCATGGGCAAATTCTCTTCCTGCTGCTGTTTCCATTTCATCACTTGACCTGGAAAAAGACGTCCCAGGGCAATTACAAGCTCCTTTAAACTTTAATCACTGATGTTCAGAGTTGGAAAGCGCTTTGGGAGCATCTCTCATGCATGTTCTTGGGACACATGTGGACCCTCCCCTCAAAGAAATGAGGTGATTTGAAGTCCCAGAGTTAAGCAGGGGATGGACTACCAGCTGAGTGCTCCCTGCTTTCTCACTGTGCATGGGGCTGAAATGTTTCTTCACAATAATTATCATAACCTGGAAGGAAACTCAAGTCTAGTCCTCTGCCTGAGGCAGCGTGGACCTGGTACCCAGATTCTCTGAGGACTTATTCACCTCATCTTCCTATATGACTTTCTTTAACTGAGGTCTCTTATAAGTTTTCCCATAAACTATAATTAAAAATGATTATTTTACAATGAAGACTCAACTACAACAGGAGGGCTCACATAACCCTCACAAGGGACATTCTTGGAACACCTAGCTCAGGTGATTAGGGAGACTGTACCCCAAGACACCTACTACATAAGGCCACTGTGCCAATATCTGTGTACAAGATCTACCTAGTACACAGAGACAAATGTAGCAAGACAAAGAAATGTGCCCCACATGAAAGAACAGGAGAAATCCCCAGAAAAAGAACTAAATGAAATGGAGGCAAGCAATCTACCTGATAGAGTTAAAAAACAACAATGGTTATAAGGATGCTCAAATAACTTAGGGGAAGAATGAATGAATTCAGTGAGAACTTAAAGAGATAATAAACATAAAAAAGGACATAGAAACCATAAAAAAGAACCAGTCATAAATGAAAAATACAAAAGGAAGAATGCATTAGAAGGAATTAATATCAGGCTTGATGAAACAGAGAATCAATTTGGAGGATAAGGTGGCTGAAAACACCAAATCAGAGAAGCCAGAAGAAAAAGAAAGAATTTGAAAAATGACTATTTTAGCCCCTAAAATAGTGATGTATTGTCTTTAAAAAGCACAAAGCTAAACTAAGCAGTGCCACAACAGGGAAAGACAACTGCATTCCCTGCGTAATGATTGTCCCCTGGCACACAGCAACCCCAGGCCTGGCCCAGCTTATCCCTTCTGCCCTTCCCTCCCATTTGTTTTTAACTTAGATGCTTTCACCAAGTTCCCTAGGCCCCGAAGAACGCCCTGTTCAGAGAGCCCAGTCACTTCTCCACCCTGCCTGCCACATGCCGTGGAATTCCAAGTCAAACAGCGCTTTCCTGCCTTTTCCATTTGGCACAACATTCCTGGGCTTGTTTCCTCTGCTGGCGTGGAGCTCACAGAAGGAGGAAAATGGAGCAAATCTGGGAAGAAATAGGCTCAATACCATCATGGAAATGATGGAACAGTAGGTAAGAAGTATGATTCTTGCAATGAGAGGTCAATTAATAGGACCATTACCTTAAAAAATCTTGGGTATGCAAATTTAAAATGACACGCTTGGAAATGTTTTGAAACCTACACACATTATCCAGGAACTCAGGGGCTGTGTTCCCTTTTCCTGGTGACCATGAATTTAGATCCAAACTAGGACTCTTTTGAGAGTGAAAGGATGTGTTACTAACAAGGGTGCCAGTGGTCTTCAGTTTTACTTAAATACCTTTTACTAAGACTAGGCCAGTGGTCTGCAAACTCATTAGTCAACAGAGCCAAATATCAACAGTACAATGATTGAAATTTCTTTTGAGAGCCAAATTTTTTAAATTTAAACTTCTTCTAACGCCACTTCTTCAAAATAGACTCACCTAGGGCGTGGAATTTTGTGGAAGAGCCACACTCAAGGGGCCAAAGAGCCGCATGTGACTCAAGAGCCGCAGTTTGCCGACCATGGGATTAGGCAGTCCATGTGTCATTGGACAAGCTCTGAGCAGTAGCTGGAATTAGCTTCTTTGTCTTTGTGTGAACTCTCCCTCTTGGGGTCATCTCCCTCTTGAGAACTGATCAGTCAGATATTTAAGGCTAGTTCTCCTGTCTTCTGAGTCCTTTCTTCTTCAGTCTAAACATCTCTAGTTCTTTCAACATTTCTTTATACATTTTTTAAAAAAAAATTGATTTCAGAGAGGAAGAGAGAGAGAGAGCGAAACATCAATGACAAGAGAATCATTGATTGGCTGTCTTCTTCATGCCCCCTTTTGGGGTTCAAGCCTGCAACCTGGGGATATGCCCTGACTAGAATTGAACCATGACCTCCTGGTTCATAGATTGACCTTCATTAACTGAGCCACACCAGCCAGGCCCGTCAGCATTTCTTTATTTGGTGTAGTCTCCTGGTCTTTCATCATCCTGGCTGCTCTTCTGAATGAGCTCCACTTTGTATCTGAACACATGCTAAACTCAGTCCTCCTTCAACCTCTAGCTATTAGATGTCTCAATCTGACCTGACACAGTAGCTTCTTAGACTTAAGAAGCAGATGCTTAGCAGGTACCCCCTTTATCTTCTGGAGCTTTGTTCCACATACTTTTTTGGGCACAGTGAATGGATTGGCATTCATCTATGACGAGACCAGAGGTATAGACGGAGGAGCGAGGGCAGAAAGATGGGACCTCTGACCCACCTGAGCTGGCCAAGTCTTTAATGAAACGAACAGGATTAAATAGCTTTATCTCTCTGTTAAGAATTTAGTTTCCAGAATCAAACTACTTGGATTCAAATCCTGTCTTGTACCACTTATAAGATGTTTAAACATTTTTTTTAACATTTTACTTTTCAATTACAGTTGACATTCAATAATATATTAGTTTCAGGTGCAAGATGTTTGCATTTGAGCAAATTAATCTTCCTGTGCCTCAGAGTCCTCATCTGGAAAATGTAAAATTACACTGTTGTTGTCGTCAGGATTAAATTAAAGGATCCGAGAGCAGCATCTGGCGACATGGTTAAGTCTCACCCCTGCTATTATTGCCACAAGTGTTATTACTCTCCCTGCCCATTTTTCCTTGGTGCCGTCCAGTCACTCCTGGGGAGGTTTTCTGAAGCAGCAAAAACTGCCTGTCACCTGAGTGCTTCAGGCTGAAAACTCACCTTCTGCCCTCTTGATTGCAGGTGTCTCAGTGGGAGGATAATAACACCTAAAGCCTGTCATTAATCCCTTTCAAGGCTCCTGCGGCCTCTCATCCTAAAGGATTCACAGAGGCCCTTGAATAAAAGAAGCAAAAGCACTCATTAAAATATTAACATTTGTATGGCAGGTACAACAAGTTGTTTGGATACAGCACCTCGTAAAATTGCTGGTTATCTGAAGTTTTGCTTTTAAGAGGTTAGTTTATTCCACGTAATCTTTAAATTTCAGTGGTTTAAATCCCTAGCTTACCCCAAAGTCTCCATGCCATCCATATCTTTCCTTCCTCTCTGGCAAACGAGGGGGAAGAGGAAGATTCCTGCAAAATAACCTCACGAGCAGCAAAGACAAATGGGCCTTTCATCTTCAGATCTCAAAGCTATTTATACTTGACATATGTGGTGCCTGCTGTCAGGCATAATTGTAGTTAATTTACAGAGAGAGTATTTTGACGTGCCCAAGGTTAGAATTTCCACCTCAGGTGTAAACACCACCAACAATAATGTATTGGTTTGGAGATCAGTCTCATTGTTTCTGATTTTTAATTAACTCTGCAATGCTCATCAATCAAGGATGTGCCTTGTTGCAGGTCCCAGGGCTGTGCTGGTTCCAATTCTGGGCAGCATGGTTGGCCTGGCTATCTGCACCAGAGTGATGCACTGTGGGTGATTTGGAGGATGTCATGTGCACAACCAGGAACGGTGAAGGCTGGCTCTCAGTCTAGCTCTCTAGCATTCAGTCACGTTGCAAATCCCTCATGCTGTAGTGAGAGAAGGAGATGGCAAAATTCCCTTTCCTGCTGGCTCATGCGAATGCTCTGAATGGGGTGTTCATTTGCCTGGAGATAACCTGAACCTATAAAATCAGGGCCTGTTAACCTGGGTGGATCTCTTCACAACCCAGGCTTTTACAGATGTGCTCCCATCTCCAGGGGCAACAGATGGTTGGGTTTCCCTCTTGACCTCTGCCCCACACATGACTGGCTGGGTGAAGATAGCATTTGATGAACTGGCTGTAGTCTCTCACTGTCACTGCCCTTTGGGTTTGGTGGCACATTTTTTATCCCTGATTTCTGTATTTATTTATTTATTTATTTATTTTTTATCTTTAGGGAGAAGGAAAGACAGAAGTAAATTAACATTCAGTGAATGCTTATAATGAGTCAGAGACATTACATACATGGTTTCACAGGTTGTAATGTTACCTGAAAGCCCTGTTTTTGGAAAATCCAGGTTAAGAAACATGTGAGTAATATGTACGTTAGATGAGAACAGAGGAAATAAAGGATGGGAAGCTACGGTAGGGTTTCCTCTCCGTTCTCTCTACTCGCAGATGAAAATGCTGAAATGTTGTCGGAGTCTAACTCTAATAAACTTCCACATGGGGACTTTGGGGGAGTACAGATCCTCATCTGCAGGTTTGTGAAATGATAGCTTTGCAGTACTTTGTGGACTGTCATACTCAACCACAGCGGCATTTTCAATTGGTGCTGGCGACTCTGTAGAAACTAGTATCTTTGCATCATTACTCACTGAGAGCATTTTCAATGCTTAGCTAACTGTGTGTCTGACAGGCATAGCTGTTAGACTCCGAGGCCAGGACTAAGGCACTGCTGCCTACTTTGAAGGACAAGGACCTCAGACATGTATAATAATGGCAACAACACAATAACTAGTTATAGTATTCTGTGTATTTTTCCAGTATTATTTGTAGCTTAATTTTGGTTCTTATTGCTTGAGTTTTGCTTTTGTTCATCAGAGTTATTGCTTGCTGACCATAAAAGCTCAGAACTTAAGTCCATGAAGATCTTTTTGGAATGGATGACATGTTTTGTGGCTCAAAGATCTCAGGAACAGGGTGAAGATGTGGTTTCTAAGTTCTGACCCTGACTGTTTTCAGTGGGTGGGCAGATGGCCTGTTCCATATGATGAGCTGCTAAAAGGAACTCAAATTATTGCAGTTTACTTTGCATATCTAAATACTTAAGTCTGTGCTTATTAACACACTTGATGCAAATACCCTATGAACACATTAACTGCCAAATCAGCCTTTCAGATAAGTTCAATGGGATTGCCATCCCACAAACCGCTTTTACTAGCCTGCCTTCCCCAGGCAATAGAGCCTGTATCACAGGGACAGTAAGACTGATTAAAAACAATTAACATTCTTTCCTGTTGACTTTCCTTAAGCTTCTCCTGGTAATAGGTATGAAGAATGGTGACATATGAGATTCAATCAATTTACAAGTGTTTATTGGGTATCTTTACCATAAAGCTAAGTGTGGATGCCTGATCCAGAAGAGATGGATGATATGATCTCTGTCTTCAAACACAAATAACCAAGTCAGGGAGTTAAAGACATCGCTAAAGAAGTGAGCATAAGACATCTTGACAATACATATAAATTATGTATTGTGACTAACTTCTGTCCTGGAGTATTTGAAAAGGTCATCATGAAGACAAATGACCTGGGTTTTGAAGAAGGTGTAGAATTTGTATTATTATTATTATTATTTAAAGATTATTTTTTTCCATTGATTTTTAGAAAGAGTGGAAGGAATGAGGAGAGAAGAGAGAGAGGGAAACATCGATGTGAGACACATTAATTGGTTACCTCCACACGTGCCCCTACTGGGGCTGGGAATTGAACTGTAACTGAGGTACGTGTCCTTGAGCGGAATCGAACCCAGATCCTTTCAGTCTATACGCTGATACTCTAGCCACTGGGCCAAATCAGGTAGGGCTAAAATTCATATTAATAATAACCATTTATAGTGGAGCACATTAACATTTAGAGAAAGCTCTTTTTATGATTCTTATACCTTCGCTATGAGCTATCGCCTGCTTTTCGAAAGTTTGCATTTCGCCACTTTGCTTTTCCAAAAGATGTTCTATATTAGTACCTGTTTTCACTAGCCAAAAGAAGTCCCAAGGGGGCTTTTGCTTTTAAGAAAAAAGGTGAAAAGTGGGAATAGTGTTCAGTGTTTGCTTTTCTGCCAGCCATTACAGGCAGCAAGAGTGGCTCCTCAAGAATCACACCCAACACCTCAGCATCAAGATGCCAGAGCTTTGAACTGTGTCTGTGAGCATCTGGGCTTCACCTTCCTTTATTCTGTGCATGTGTTAGCAAGATGTGTCCTAAGGAATCAGAAAAGCCTAAGAGAACTCATAAGGGTGTTACACTTAGCGAAAAGCGGAGTGTAATTAAGCATACTTGGTATAATTTGGTAGGTTATTTTTTGGATCTAGGAATACTCAATGCTTTTTTCATATAAGGTAATGGTAATTGCATTGCCACTTTATGACATTTTGGCTTAAAAAGGCTTATATTTTCAGGAAGCAGGGGAAACCTGTGCAAGATCTAGTGCACCAACTTCAAAATTTAAATGCCCACTGACTGGTAGCTGCTATACCCTTATCCTTATGGAATGTTTGCCCTGGAATACACCTTGGGGTTTATTTAATCTACCCCTCTTATGTTAGACACGAGAACACATGAGGCACAGAGTGGTCAGCAAAGTGATCTGTTTGCCCATCCTTGACAGATAGTGACAGACTCTGACTCAGGGGACACATTATTTATTAAACAGTGTGCGACAGTGTATGGTCAGCCATTTATTAGTTGGTGGCTTTGTTGCAAACAGTCAGGAGCATCTTCTGGAGACATGGACGATGGGTTTAATTCAGGCTTACCCTGTGCTGGTGGAGCTTTCTTTTTTAGCCATTGTCTTTCTAGATGTCAGCCAGCTAAGTGCTCCTGTGCGTTGCCAGTGTCTCAGCCCTTGGGCCTCACCACCTTCCTTCCATTCCTCAAACCTACCTCACTCTTTGCTGCCTCTTCGGGCCACTTCATTCAGCTCATTTCTACTCATTCTTCTCGTTCCTATTCAGCGTTAAGTGCATTTTTCTCAGGGAAGTCTTCCCAGATGTCCCCAGCAAGGTAAGGTTGTGGGTCACATGCTCCTGTAATGCCCTGTGCATCTCTTCACAGTGCTCCTTGTGCTCTTATGACATCATCGACACCCATCTTTCCCGCTGGGTCATCTCTGTGAGAATAGCAGCAGCTGGTTGGTCTTGATCTCTGGGACATCCCCAGAGCTTGGAAGAGAGTAGATGCTTAATGAATGCTGGTTATATGAATACATAAGGTTTTCTAACTGCAATAGTTGTTTCATAATTGTGGAGTTGAGACTTGGAATGTGAAAAAATACTCTAAAAATGGGAAGATAATAGTCTCAGAATAAAGAAAAATTTTTTCCCAGAAGGCAATTAGAAAAGTCATACTGATATTTATAAATGTATGTGATATACTGTACTTACATACACACAAAAACATTGCAATGCTCTTATTTTTCTCGTTTCGTCTTGTGGTGACAGTTCATCACGGACTTAATTGGCCTGAGGACTGGCATTTGGAAACAGCCATGCTGCTAAAAGTCATAGCTGTTAATTAACAGTGGCAATCACCATGGCTTCACATCACTGAAGAAAGCAAATTTGAGCCCCAAAGGTTTTCAGAACAAACGTATCAAATATACAGCCATCTTTTATTTCCTCTTGGTCCAATATTTACTCCTACTTCTACTCATAAAAAGAAAGAAACCCCAGCTCATAACAGTGACGTGTTGGTTCCCAGGACAGTGCACACTGTCCAGACCAGGGAGGTAGCAGCATATGCAGAAAATGACCGTTCCTCTGGGAAATGTCATTTGACCTGAGTGGAACATGACCTCTTCAGCAGCTGCAACCCCATTATGAATAGTGGTGCCTTTGGGTGGGCCCAGTTCTGCCTCAGGGTAAGAACAAGGGACCCATGCTTAGGAAATGGGGCATGGGGACATCAAGTACAGCTGTGCTGGCTGCACCTGCCGAGGGTCCCCAGCTCTCTTGCTAAGTGAAGCATTAAGGTAGGGGCTAGCTTTGCTAGGGGTACAAGGCCACGTATTTCCAGGTCTCTCAAAGGAGGGAGGGATGGAGGTAGCGGCAATTCAGTGAGTCCATAGAGTGTTTTAGAGGATTTGGGCTTTGCAGGTAGAGAGGCAGGATTTAGATCTCTGGTCCATCACTTACTGTGTGACTTTGAGCACATACTTAAGCCTCAGTTTCCTCATCTGTAAAACAGGGATAACAACAGTATCTCTTTCATAAGGTTTCTGGAAGGATTAAATGAGATAATGTCGCTCAGCAGAGTGGCAGGACTTTATTTAGAGCTTCATAAATGCCGCTTATGTTGATCATTGATGATGCCATGATGTCCATGGCCATCTAAGAAGTCCTCCTGGACAGATAATTCATAAGCCCTTTGCTTTTTTCTCCTTACCTCACTGGCTTCTTCCAACCTGTGCCTCCCTTTAATGTCACCACCAGCCCTGTTTACTAAAACCTGAAACCCATCATACCATTCTCCACCATACTCCCTCTCCTCTAATATCTCAGCAGTCACTGAAGTCCATCAATTCTACCAGCTCAGACTCCATCTCTTGTTCTCTTACCCCTGCTATTCAGCTCAGAACAGCATAATTCTTCTCTTGGATGATTGCAGCAGCCCCCAAGCTGGCTCCCATCCCCATTCTTTCAGGAAAGCATTTGATCTCATGCACGCTCTTGCTTAATACTATCTCTGTTTATACATAGAATAAAATCTGACTTTTTTGGAAGTTAATTATGGTTCTGCAAGATCTGGCTTGTCTCCTCACTGCTCCTACTTCAATGCCTGAGTTCCAGAGACACAACATTCTCTGTAAACTTCCAACAGCTACAGTCTTTGTGCATTAGACATGTTGTTCCCCTTCTTGGAATGCTATTAATAAACTTGTGCACTGGTGGGGTCCCTCAATCTGGCATGTGTCCATTTACAGTCCGGGACCTCCTCAGGGGATGTTGGATGGCCGGTTTCAGCCTGATCCTTGCAGGCTGGATCCAGACAGGAGGGAGTCTGATCCTGTGCATTGAGCATCTGCCCCCTGGTGGTCAGTGTGCGTCATAGAGACCAGTTGTTTGGTCACTTAGGCTTTTATATATATAGATGATCATGATGATGCTGATGTTGAAGAGGAGGAGAATAAGAAGAATAACAATCAGCTTGTGTTGGAAATTTATTATATATCATTCTCAGTGCTCTGAGCTGTACATTCATACGCTGCCTTTCCCCAGGCTTGTTTGCCTGGCACACTCATGAAATATAATTATGATCTTTAAAAATGTATCTTTGTATTTTTTCAAATGAGTGTTTCACTTGTAATTCAGAGGGCTTGACCTTGCCTGTGTCTTTTATCTATAAGGGGGCCCATGTTGGCATCTGTGGTAGCCAGTGCTGCAACTGCTATTCACTTTTTTCTCTTTTAAATAGATTTTATTTTTTAGAGCAGTTTTAGGTTCACAGCAAAATTGAGTAGAAAGCACAGAGAGTTCCTGTATCCTTCCAACCTCTCTTTTACAGCCTCTTCCACTATCAATATCCTCCACTAGAGTGGCACATTTTACTACAATTGATGAACCAATATTGACACATCATTATTGCCCAGAGTCCAGAGTTTACAATAGGGTTCATTCTTGTACACTTAGTGAGTTTTGGCAAATGTATAATGACATGCATCCACCCTTGTAGAATGATGATGTAGAGTTTCGCTACTACCAAAATCTTCTATGTTCCAACTATTCATCTTTCTCTCCCACCAACCCTTGGCAAACATTGATTTACTTACTATTCCATAGTTTTGCCTTTTCCAGAATGTCATATAATTGGATTCATACAGTATATAGCATTTTAAGATTGGCTTCCTACATTTAGTAATAAATACTTAAGTTTCCTCCATGCCTTTCCAAGTCTTAATAGCTCATTTTCTTTTTATCAGTGAATAATATTTTATTGTCAGGATGTACCAGAATTTGTTTATCCATTCACCTACTGAAGGATATTTTGGTTGCTTCCAAGTTTTGGCAATTATGAATAAAGCTGCTATTAACATATGTATGTAGGTTTTTGTGTAGACATAAATCTACCTCTTTTGAGTAAATACCAAGGAGTATGATTACTAAATCATTTGGTAAGAGTATGTTTAGTTTTGTATAGAACTGCCAAACTGTCACCCAAAGTGGCTGTAACATTCTGTATTCTTACTAGCAATGAATGAGAATTTCTGTTGCTCCACATCCTCATAACCTGTTTGATGTTGTAAGTATAATTGGTATATAGTAGTATTTCATTGTTGTTTTAATTTGCAATTCCCTAATGATATACAATGTTCAGCACCTTTTCATATGCTTATTTGCCATCTAGATACAGCAAGTCCTCACTTATGTCATTGTAGGTTCTTGAAAACTGGGACTTTATAGGAAACAATGGGTAACAAAACCAAATTTAAAAATATATATTTTTATTTATTTCAGAAAGGAATGGAGAAGGAGAGAAACATCAATGATGAGAGAAAATCATTGATTGGGTGCCTTCTGCATGTCCCCCACTGGGGATTGAACCCAAAACCCGGGCATGTACCCTTGACTGGAATCAAACCTGGGACCTTTCAGTCTTCAGGCTGATGCTCTATCCACTGAGCCAAACTGGCTACACCATCGTAGCCTATGTAATAAAGAGGTAATATGCAAATTGACCATCATTCCAACACACAAAATGGCCACCCTCATGTGGACACAAGATGGCTGCCAGAAGATGGCCAGCAGGGGAGGACAGTTGTGGGTGATCAGGTCAGCAGGGGAAGGCAGTTGGGAAGGACCAGGTTTGAAAGGGAGGGAAGTTGGGGGTAATCAGGCCTGCAGGGAAGGGCAGTTGGGAGGGACCCAAGCTTGCAGGGGAGGGCAGTTGGGGGTGACCAGCCCTGCAGGAGAGGACAATTGGGGGCAGCCAGGCTTACAGGGGAGGGCAATTGGGAGAGACCACGCCTGCAGGGGAGGAAAATTGGAAGAGATCAGGCCTGCAGGTGAGGGCAGTTAGGGGCAACCAGGCAGCAGGGGAGCAGTTAAGCATCAATCAGGTTGGCAGAGGAGTGGTTAGGGGGGTGATCAGGCTGGCAGGCAGAAGTGGTTAGGGGCAATCAGGCAGGCAAGCAGGCAGGTGAGCAGTTGGGAACCAGCAATTTTGGATTGTGAGAGGGATGTCTGACTCCCTGTTTAGGCCTGATTCCCCACTGGGATTGGGCCTAAACAGGCAGTCGGACATTCATCGCTGGGTCCCAGATTGGAGAAGGTGCAGGCTGGGCTGAGAGAGACATCCCCCCATGCACGAATTTCTTGCACTGGGTCTCTAGTTTCTAAATAAAGACACAAAACATTTCTAATATAAAACATTGAAATAAATTTGAGCTATATGTACATTTAAGAAAGATTAATAAAAAGTAAGGTGATGATTTTCTAATCTGTTTATAAGTGGCCAGAGCCTATCCCGGCACCTCATGGTGCCAGTTGAGAGCCAACCCTGGACAGGACACCCTTCCATCACAAGGTGCACTCACACTCACACCCACGCTCACTCAGGCTGGGGCAATTTAGACCCATCCACTTACCTAATGTGCGCATTTTTGAGATGTGGGATGAAACTAGAGTTCTAGAGGAATCCCACCCAAACATGGGGAGAAGGTGCAAACTCCATACAGATGGTGACCCTCATTGGGTATCAATTTATTTTTCTCATCAATGTTATAATGAAATGGCATTGAGAAAAATGACATAATTTGAGGACCTGCTGTATCTACTTTGGTAAAGTGTCTGATTAAGACTTTTGCCCATCTATATATATAAAATGGAGAAATATGCTAATTAATTGGAATGCCGTAACAGGTCAACTGGACAGGAGGAGGTTTCATGTGCAGTGCTGGGGTTGGGGTGGCAGGGGCCTCTGTGTGCCCGTGGTAGGGGAAGGCCTGATCAGAAGTGGCCACTGCTGCTTCAAGGGCTAGGGAGGGAGGCAGAGCCAGACCAGTGAGTTGAGGGTAGGTGGTGCCACGTGATTTCGAATTGCGAGCTGGGCTCCTAGTTTTTAAATAAAGTTGTTCATTGAATTCTTTGTATATTTTGCATGAGTCTTTTATCAAATATATCTTTTGCAGACATTTTCTTCCAGGCTTTTTCTTATCTTACTCTTTTGAGCTCCTACTCAGTTTCAAAGCACAGCTCAGAGCTCACTTCTGTGACAATGAACCTGTCGTCCCTTCCCCAGCATTCCATCTCTGTTGACTTTGTGCTGTCACTGTACCCTTCACAAACATCCATAGTATTGTAAATACATACTCACCAGATTGTGAGATTCCTGGGGAGAGGGTTATGCCCCTCATTTGTGCATTTCTAGAGCAGAGTACAGAGGTTGTCACTAATTAAGCACTCAAGTGAACCGAGGTGTAAAATGAGGACATACATGTGAACAGAGCATCGCTGGTTCTCTCAGAAGCACAGGGGGAGGTTTTCCTTCAGCAGAGGTAGTGAGAAACAAGCTCTGGGGTGGCATCTGGTCTTGGCTCCACTACATCTTTACCCGAGCATGGGTATTTTTGCCACATCCCAGTTGCAATCTCTACGGAAGAAGCCAGAGGTGGGCAAGAAGCTGACTGCCCTCCCCACTCAGGACAAAGATGTCTGTAAAATGCTCTGAGGCTGTCCGTGGGCAGGGAGCTTTTTCATCACTGGCATGCAATTTTTCAGAGAGTGTATCCCGACCCATCTCTTCCCACTCCTCTTTCCATGTTTGCATATCTGCCTGGCTAGAATCGGTCTGCCTCCAGAAAGTCTCTTCTGGTTTGCTGCACGGAGCTCTGCACGTATGTACATGTGCGAGTCTAGGTGGTGAAATTCCTTCTGAATTCTTTCATGGGTCAGAATGTTGCAAACATTTAAATTAAAACCCTTTCCAACTCTATTCTCTCCCCACCTCAGTCTCCCTTTTGCTTTTTCTCACATCTCATCTTTGCCTCTTTCATTGGATTTGCAGTGTTTTCATAAATTCTCCCCTCCCTGATCCATCTAATCTTTGGCATTTAGCTCAGAATGTGTTCCATTATGTTTAAGAACACTTTTCTCTCAATGGGGCTTTTATTGGGGCCAGGCTCAGCATTTTGAGTTAGGCTAAGCCCTAGGGGGAATGCAGTTGGGAGAAGAAAGAACTTTCACATCATTTTATAGGCTTGTGACTTTTTGGTTTAATAGACACGAATGTGGAGACATTCAGATGACAAGTGAGGAAATTCCATAAGAGATCATCAGATGTTTTGTTTTCAAGACTTCAGGCTTTTGATGTTGGGTAGGAAAAATATGTGGATTCTTGACTAAATTTTGCGATTTTCACAGGATATTTTAGGGATATTAGATATTTAGATAATAGTCATTATTAGCTTTCTAGAACAATTTATTAATTAAAAAATGTACCAAAGTATATTGCATGCTAATTGTGAAAAGTTCAAATAATATAGACATCTACAAAATAGAAGCTTAAATATCTTTTTAGGGTCTTTTCTCCCTTCATCCATTTTCTCTCTTTCCTAAGAGAAAGCATAGATTAAATAGGTATGATTTTGGACATTTTTTATGTGCATTTGCATACTCTTATAGTTCTAATATTATTTTTAACGTAAATGGTCATTTTATACAATCATTCTGTGATGTTCATTTTCAGTGCTGCACAGAATTCTGTTCACAAACACTATTGGGGATAGGGAAAATTCTCTTTTCCTTTTTAGTTTTTCTGGCTGGTAGAATTATTAAAGTGACAGAAGGCAGATTAACAGGAGAAAATGAAGTTCTAATACGTGCATATGAGGAATTCACTAGCAAGAACATTCCAAAGACGGGAAGGCAAGATAAGGAATATATGTCATTCTGAACCAAGGAGAGGGAAACAGTGGTACAGGACTTCAAAGAGAAGTAAGGAAAATTTGCAAGGGGAAGAAATGTTTGCTAGGCCATCTAGAAATAGTGGAATGCAAGGATGACTTTGATCAAATGGGTCTTGCTACGTTACTCCCATCTACCTTATCTAGTTCAGATTACACTGTAGTTATTTATGATGATATCACCCTATCTTAAATTCTTTTAGGCAATGAAGGGGAAGCCCAAATTTCTTCTGAACCTTATTTTCAGCATGAGATACTAGTAATGTTAATCTACATGCCATAGTGGCACATCTTGAGGATATATGTGAACCCCCATAACACACTGTCATTTATTTACCCACTTCCCTGGGGAGGGGTGGTTTGTTTTAAAAATTTAATTTCTTTTCCCTCTCTTTGCATTTTAAACAAACAAAGTGACAAATATCCTTATATGCATATGTTTTTTTTCTGTATGTGTATTTCTGTTGGAGGTTATCAAGCTTTATAAATTTTTGCTGATTCTAAGTGAGATTAAACATTCCCCCCTTTTTTTGAACCACTGTTTTCTTTACTTCAAATTATCTGTTAATTTGCCTTGCTTACTGTTCTTAAGAGTTATGTGTTTTTAATTCATTTTAGGAGGCTTTCCTCCTATATGTTATTATGAAAATCTTAAGCATACAGAGCAGTGTATGCTTAACCCACCATAGAATACTGATAATAAACATTTTGCTATATTTACTTTATTATAAAATAAACCAAACTTGCATTTCCACTGTTTTATGCCAGAAATGACTTCATTTAATCTTTCCATCTTTTTGTCACTTTATTCATATATATCAGTCCACTTTATTTTCATGCATTTCAAAGTAGGTTGCAGATATCAGTATTTTTCAGATGCTTAAAAATAACAGAATTTAATATTTATTTACAGTCCTTTTTTGAGGTAAAATTTACATACAGTAAAATGCACAAATATTAAGGGTGCAATTCACTGTAGGGAACTTTTTATTTATTAAGGGTAATACACACACACACACACACACACACACACACGTATATACATATATAATTTTCTGCCTCATTTTAACTTTATGTTATCTTTTACATACAGAAATAGAAAATTTACATAATCTATCAATAATTTTCTTTATGCATTCTAGATTTTATGTCTTACTTAAAAAGTCTCCTCCCTTTTTAATATTACTTTTTAAATTTAATATTTTAATGCTTTGGTAGTTCTATTTTTAACTTTTAAGATCCATATTAAACTATGTTTTTGTGTAGAGAGAGATATACATAAGCTTTTAAATAGGGAAACCAGCTGTCCCAAAGCCAAACACTCTTTTTGGAATTACCTCCTGTAGTCTTGGATTGAAAGTTTTCTCCAAACTTTAGAAGAAATTGGAAGAGTGAAGACAGAAAAGGCAGCAAGAAAGCAGAAGGCAGGCAGAGGGAAGGGGATAGGATGAGTGTTTTTGAGTAATGATTGTGAAGGCCTTACTAAAAATTTTATGTAACAATTAAATGAAGTCATTTCTGGCATAAAACAGTGAAAATGTAAGTTTGGTTTTTATCAGTGTCTCACAAATATTATTTCCTAAATTAAAAAAACATGATAAGATGATTCAGAGTTTGGAATTACTGTATCTTTTTAGTGGGCATGTTGGTGAAAGAATTGGAGTCAAGTTATGAAGTTTTTAAGATATGAATTATAGCATTCGTGTTTGGTAAGTCTAGATGTGTGAAATCAGAGTGAGAGAGAGAGAGAGAAAGAAGACAGCAGTCAGAAGCATGCAGATGATGGCTCTGGTCTACACCTTGCTGATTCACTTTTGAAGTGGGCAATGCAGCCTTACTTAGGGTAAGTGTTGTCATTTGAGAAACAAGGGAGCAAAAGCAGTCTAGAAATGTAGTTCTTTTGAGACGACATCTAGACTACTTCATTTAATCTTGGAGGTGATACTGTTATACAGGGAGACAATCAATTGGAATCAATCAGAGAAACGAAAGCAGAAAATACTTGTAAGGGTATGTAAGATAATAAGTGCAAAAGCATTCTGTAAATTGTGTAACACAAAAGCAAACTCTTTCTATGTTAAACATTGCAGGCATAAAGAGAACTATGTGTAAGGGTTCACATGTATCATGCTTTTCTCCAAACACAATATCTATTCATTCAGGATATACTAAGAAGATAATACTCATACAATCTAGCCATTCCACTCTTAGATATTTACCCAAGAGAAATGAAAGAATACATCCATGTAAAGACTTACACATGAATATCCATAGCAGCTTTATTTGTAATAATCCCAAATTGGAAACAACTTAAATGTGCATCAACAAGTGAAGAGATAAACAAATTGATATATTCACACAATGGAATACTATTCAGCAATAAAAGCAATGGACTTATATAACCAATAACATGATTAAATCTCAAAAAAATTATACTGAGTGAAAGTATCAGGAGAAATAGAGCACATCCTTTTTTATTAAATATACTAGAGGCCTGGTGCATGAAATTCATGCATGGGGGGGGGGGTTCCCCTTAGCCCAGCCTACACCCTCTCCAATCCAGGACCCCTTCGGGGATGTCTGACTGATGTTTTAGGCCTGATTCTGAGGATTGGGCCTAAGCCATCAGTCGGACATCCCTCTCACAATCCGGGACCGCTGGCTTCTAACTGCTCAGCTGCCTGCCTGCCTGCCTGATTGCCCTTAACTTCCCTCCCTGCCAGTCTGGTCATCCCCAATTGCCCCCCTGCTGGCCTGGTCACCCCACGCAGCCTGCTGTTCAGTCATTTGGTCGTCCCTCACTAACCCCCCTGCCGACCTGGTCACCCCACGCAGCCTGCTGTTTGGTCATCTATCTGGTTGTTTCAGTTATGACAGCCCCTAGGTTTTTATATATTAGGATAATAAAAGCCTAAGCAACCATTACAGCAGAATGACCAGAACAACTAGTTACTATGATGTGCACTGATCACCAGGGGACAGATGCTCAATGCAGGAGCCTCCCCTTGGTGGTCAGTGCACTCCCACAGGGGGAGCGCCACTCAGCCAAAAGCTGGGTTCATGGCTGGTGAGCACAACTGTGGTGGTGGAAGCCTCTCCTGCATCTGCAGCAGCACTAAGTGGCAGCGAGCAGGCGGGTGGTAAGGAGCCAGGGGTCCCGAACTGTGAGAGGATTGTCTGAATGCCTGCAGGCAGACATCCCCTGATGGGTCCTAAACTGTGAGAGGGCACAGGGTGGGCTGAGGGACATTCCCCCCACCCCTAGTGCATGAATTTCATGCACCGGGCCTCTAGTATTTATATAGAAGTCTAGAAAATGCAAACTGTGAGAGAAGGAGAGAGTGAGGGGTTATAAAATGAAGGTATGGATATGTTCATTATCTTTTTTTAAAGATAATGAATCAATTTTCATTGATTTCAGAGAGGGAGAGAGAGAGAGAGAGAGAGAGAGAGAGAGAGAGAGAGAGAGAGAGAGACATCAACGATGAGAGAGAATCATTGATTGACTGCCTCCTGCATGCCCACACTGGGGACCAAGCCTAGAACTCGGGCAGATGTCCTGACTGGGAATCAAATGGTGACCTGCTGGTTCATAGTTTGATACTCAACCACAGAGCCACACTGACTGGGTGGATATGCTCATTATCTTGATTATAATGACGATTTATTGGATGTATACATCGTCAAAACTTTTCAAATAGTACAATTTAAAAAGTGTACTTTATTTTATGCTACTTATACCTCAATACAGCTGTTAAAAAATATCAGAGGTACATATTTACTTTGAAATCTTTTCTAAAAGATTCAAAATTAAATTTTAAGCAAGCAGGACTCACTGCTGCATTCAACCCACAGTTTGATTTAGAAAAATCTGTTTTATATAATATATTTTTAGAAAAAATTCAAATATTTTCTTCTAGAGTAGAAGAGACCATGTTGATCATCTGTGAGATGAAAAAGGGAGGTAGAGGGGAGACTTAAGAGGCTTATAAAGGCTCTATATTCACCATGGCACTCTTAGGGTTGTAGAATTCATTCTCCAAAGGGAATTACACACACACACACACACACACACACACACACACACACACACACACATTTTTCTATTTATTTATTTTAAATAAATACATTTTTATTATTTTTTTCTATTTATTTCCTTCTTTATTGATTAAGGTATTACATATGTGTCCTTATCCCCCCATTGCCTCCATAGAAGCCCCATTGCCATAGTCAAGAAAATTTAACTCTACAAAGACTCAGCCAAGAATAGAGCTCAAAACTTATAAATGCTTTAAAGCATCTATAGATGCAAGCTTTTCCAAACACCTATTAACAAAGTCTCACACCCTGCTGGGAGCAGAGGGGTGCAACCATCACCCCTTTTACAGATAGGAGAATTGAGAGTCCGAATCCAAAAGAGCTCAGACAATCTCTGGAGTCACCTGGTGTGGCAGCTGCAGAATCAGGGGTGAGGCTTGCATTCTGTCTCCTGGCCCTTCCTTACTTAGTCCAACCAACAACGAACTCTGTGACCTTAAACCAGACCATGCTGAGGGAAGAAGATTCATGCCTTAACCAGCTTGCTTTGGAACCAAGATGGTATTAGAGATATACCAATGGATAGCCAATGTGGGCGCCGAAAATTCGTAGGATCTAACAGGTCTGATGCTAATCTCATCTCACTTCTTCCCTTACTGTTTTGGATCAGTTCATTACTATTTTTGTTGAAGTTTTTGTGAGTGGCAGAATATACTATTGAAGGCTAAATAATTTCTTGGTAAACTCAAAATCAGGATTTTCACCCATTTGCTTTTCATCTGTACTGCAGAGAGCTGTTTAGGCATAAAGTAGAGTTTCTCTCAACTCCATTGGAACTCTGGGAGACTTAATCTTGTTGGATCTATTATGAGATAAATTTGGAGTTTCTGTGACCCAAAGAGGGAAAGCTTGCCAGACCTAGAGCACCAGCAAATGGAAACTGTTGCATATCCTGGGAGAGGTTTACTCCTGAATTTAGAGGACTGTTGTAACCTATTTAGGGTTCCCCCTTGTCTGGAATGTGACCTCTGTTGGCTGACTCACAATTGTGGAGGAACCACTTAATTTAGATGTCATATTCTATGATCAGAAGTGATCTTTTCCTGGATGACATATGGTGAGAGGTTCTAACTCATGTAAGACTCATTATTATGAGTTTCTGTTGTAGCTCTCATGGGAATGCTTGAATGATCTGGGAATTACTCATGTAGCAGGCACAGCCACCTGAAACACAGCTGAGAAACCAGCAGGAAGCAAAAAAGGCCTATGGATAGCAATGTGGGCACCGAAAATTCATAGAGCTCCTCCTCCTCCTCCTCTCTTAAAGTTAAAGACTATTGACTTTTATTTCATAATCTTAATTCTGATCTACAGCAGATTAAAGTTGGTGCACTCAAGGGGTAGAGAGGAACTTTTAGTGACAGAAACAAGAAGCTGGCTGCTTCATGGTGAGGGAGGAGTCAGAATTATAAAAACACAAATACAAATGCAAAAAAATCATAATCTGAGGTAAGGACCAAGAACTATCCATAATTCCAAAGCCCAAGAATTCATTATTTTTGTACATCATAGTTCAATGTTGAGGTAATAATTATTTGTTCTACAGACATATAAGGGGAGACTGAGCACTCCTCCACTAGGCACTGGGTCTGTCATTATGGTGGATAATAAGTTATGTTGGATGAGTTTTCTTTGGAAAAATAGAAAACAATACAGCATATTTAGAAATATTTTTATAACAATGAAAAATGCTTAACCAACTTGATTTACCAAGTTTTAGGTTCTGACACTCTGGGAGAATCAATTATGTAGAATAGTTCATTCCCCACTGGACCCAATAAACGAGGCATTAATTATATTAACATGACATTGTTCATAGTTTTAAATTAGGAGTGGTATGCATGTGTTATTTTCTGAAGACACAGATGTCTGCTTTATCCTTTAATTATTGCCAACTCCTGTGACATTACATATTTCACAAGAATATTTAGGCAGCCTATCCTCCTTGGGGTGAGGAGACTGGGCTGGGATGTGACATATTCAAGGAAGGAGAAAGTAAAGAGGCAGAATGAAGGACACAAGGGACCCTCAGTTGTTACCTGTTAAGGGAGGTCCCTCATTTTATCAGCCTCTCTCCACCTGTCTCTCCCAGTTCCTCTTTCAAATGTGTGTGTGTGTGTGTGTGCGCGCGCACACACACACACACGTTGCAAAATGAGTAGATTTAATGGAATTAGAACAGAGGGTGGGGCTGTCTGGGGGAGGTACCATGCATTTAAAATAAAAACAAATGCCTTTTGACTGCCAAGGGAGGAAATTTCTGCCCAACTGGAAGGGCTGGTTGCTGGAATGCAGGCACCCTTGAGGGGCCTTTCTGGAAAGTCCTGAGGAAGCAGAGGAGGCATAGCTGTCCGAGAGCAACTCCAGGTATCCACACCCCACTGCTGCTGCTGTGGCCTCGCTGGGGAGTGAGTCAAGTTCACCAGAGGTGTCAGGACAGTGAGATGGGTCTAATCCAGCAGAGGGGGCAGGTAGACTGTTACCACATTTTGGCAGGGTCACCACTGTGTTAGGAAACATGGTGGACCCAAAGATGTTTGAATTGAACAGCAGAGAAGAATCAGAACCAGAGTCAGGCCTCTCCTCACTCAATTTACTTGAAAACAATCTTTTCTCATCATTGTACCTTTAGTACTTAGCATAGCTCCTGGCATGAGGTGTGCTCAGTAATGCTGAGTGAATGACTAAATGAATGAATGGAATTAAGACTAACTTCTTTGCTACCATCTTATCATATAATAAACTATATTTCTGAAATACTTGCTATCCCTAATTTGCACAAACACACACACACACACACACACACAAACACACACACACACCCCAAAAACAAAGCAAACAGCCACCCTGAGAATTTCCCGCACAGTGAGTTCCAAGGAAATTAATCAGATGCTAAAAGTGGGAGAAGTCAGACAAATTACCTGCACTTTATTATTGCTCACTACTTTACAAAAGTTTCCATAGAAAAAAAGAGAAATATTTAGTTTTTTTCTAGTAAACAGTTTGGTGATTTCCTGTTATTACTGTAGTCATGAAGTGCACACTCAGAAGTTGATGGTTAGACAAGTTTTACCCTGAGGAGTTAGCAGTCTAATTATAATGAAGACAAACAAGCATAAATACACATAAGTGCTTCTCTCATGAAAACACCCTGCAGGGAAGGCCTCTGTTGCGTGGCTCCCAAACACCCTCTCTTTAACTATGGTGTCCAGGATGTCAGTGTGTTCTGGTACCTGTGGGCTGGTTGCATTTATGGAGGTGGCTCTGCCTGCTTGGAGCCTGTCCTTTGAGCCCGCTGGTAAGATGTAGCTGTCCTTCCCACTGTTCTCTGGACAGCGCTACGCAGTGTCCTCAGTAGCCAGTTCGAAAACTGCTGTCAATATTCCACCAGGGAAGAAGCTTGCACCATGTAAACCACTATTACTAAGCGCACTGATAGGTCCTATTGATTTTTTAGAATAAGACCTTCTAGATAAAGGTTGGCAAACCTTTTCCGTAAAGGGCCAGAGAGTAAATACTTTAGGGCTTGCAGAGCAGTTTCTGTCCCAAGTACTCAGTACTGCCATTTTGTAATGCTAGGGCAGCCATAGGCACACATATATGAACGGATGTAACTGTGTTCCATTACAGTTATTTTACATATTAACTAGAGGCACAGTGCATGAAATTCATGCCTGGGAGGGGGGCCCGCTGACCGGCCTGCACCCTCTCCAGTCCAGGATCCCTCTCGCAATCTGAGACCACTGGCTCCTAACCGCTCACCTGCCTGCCTGATGCCCCTAACTGCTCCCCTGGTGGCCTGATCACCCTAACTGCTCTCCCCTGCCTGCCTGGTCCCCCTAACTGCCTAACTTCTCTGTCCTGCCGGCCTGATTGCTCTAACTGCTTTCCCCTGCCAGCTTGATTATTCTTAACCCCTTTGCCTTGGCTTTGCCATTGTGGCTTCATCCGGAAGATGTCCGGTCTAATTAGCATATTACCCTTTTATTTATTTTATTTTACTTTTTTAAAGAGTTTTATTTTATTTTTTTAAAATATATTTTATTGATTTTCCACAGAGAGGAAGAGAGAGGGATAGAGTTAGAAACATCGATGAGAGAGAAACATCCATCAGCTGCCTCTTGCACATCCCCTGTTCCCACAACCAAGGTACATGCCCTTGACCAGAATTGAACCTAGGACCTTTCAGTCCACAGGCTGACGTTCTATCCACTGAGCCAAACCGGTTTCGGCCATATTACCCTTTTATTAGTATAGATTTTTTTAAAATAATAGTTTATTAATTTTTAGAGAGAGAGAAAGCAAGAAAAGAGAAATCTCAATGTGAGAGAGCTGCCTCCTGCATGCCCCCTACTGGGATTGTGCCAGAAACCAGTATGTGTGCCCTGACTGGAATTGAACTGGCAACCCCTTATTGCATGGGACCAACTGAGCCACACCGGCAAGAGCTATACTTTTTTTATTTTTTTAGACAAAAATTGGCACAGGTGGGAAATGCCCAATGGGTTGGTTGTGGTTTGGGCTTAGGGAGGGGCTGTAGTTTGCCAACTTTTGTTCTAGATGAAGGAATCTGTATGATTACATTGTGGTGCAAGTTCCTTATCTGAGTACCACTGGACAGACGACCTATGAAGGGCCGTATTAGGCAGGCTCCTAAGGCCCATTCATCTGTTGCTGGTGAGAACTCCAACACAAATGTTGTGGGGAGGGATATAGCTTCTCTCCATGGATAAAGATTTCACCAGAGTTACTCCTACCCCTTGACCACATTGCCTTTTCTCCCAAACACACCAATGATTTTATCACCATTACCAACCGTTTGAATTTAGTAAATTCATAAATGCCCACTCCCCCATTGCCCTATTTCCTTCTCAGTCTTCTACATTACTACTTACCTTCTTGCATTTCTCTTTCTTCTAGTTCTCTGCTATGGTTAACCTAGTTCTTGGCCAGTCACCAGCTCCCACTTTCTACCACTAAGTGCTTCTTCTACTGATATCTCCTGAGGCAGATGCTCCTTTTCTCACTTGTCATCTCAAAATGTCCAGGGAAAGGCTTTTTTTGGTCATCTTTCTTCCTGTTTAGGTGTCGTGGCCTTGTCACTGGAGTTCTATGCTGTTTACATCTCCTACCTCTTACTCCTCTGAGCCCTCATACTTAAAGACTTTCTTTCATTTGTCATAAAAAAGACTCTATTAAAAAAAAAAGACTATTCTCCAAGAGTAAGTTTCCATGTTGTGCTTCTTATAGCTGAATGTTTCTCTCCCTTTCTATCTAGTTTTCCTCTGAGCTTACCTCTACCATTTCCTAAATTGCTCCCCTGGCCTCATGATCTTCTCTTTTGGGTAGCCATCAAGAAGCACCAATGGCCTGGCTGGCATGCCTAAGTGATTGAATGTCGATCCATGAAGTAGGAGGTCATGGTTCGATTCCTGGTCAGGGCACACATCCGGGTTGCAGGCTCAATCCCCAGTGGAGCGTGTGCAGAAGGCAGCCAATCAGTTATTCTCTCTCATCATTGATATTTCTATCTCTCTCTCCTTCTCCCTTTATCTCTGAAATAAATAAAAATATATTTTTAAAAAAGCACCAATGTTTTCTCTGTATGAATAGTTATTTAATTGACTTGTTTTGTCTCTTTCTTGTTCCATTCACTGAATCTTTGGTTTGCACTCTCACAATCAAAACATTGAATCATAGTTATTGTTTTTTTGTTTTGTTCCAGAGCCAACCTCCTCCAATAGGTTGACAGAGGTTGGCTTTTTTTAAATCTTGAGCTCAAATGATCTAGTTAGTACTTGGCACCTTTTGTACATTGTATTAACTTATTAGCCTGAGGACTATACAGATCCACCTCCCACAGCCCCATTTCTTATGACTTGGCAAAGACACTCTCAGAATAGACAGTGGTAAGGCTCCAAAGGAGTTGTGTGGCCCTTGGCCAGCTAGACTCCAGAAAAGTTCTGTCTTCTCTCTTTAGATGGGTATTTCTTCCACCATTACAATATCTACCCTAACTTTTTTGAGGTGACCAGTCTGCCTCCCGGACTCTTTTTTAAAAATATATATTTTATTGATTTCTTACAGAGAGGAAGAGAGAGGGATAGAGAGTTAGAAACATCGATGAGAGAGAATCATCGATCAGCTGCCTCTTGCACACCCCCTACTGGGGATGTGCCCGCAACCAAGGTACATGCCCTTGACCGGAACCAAACCTGGGACCTTTCAGTCCGCAGGCTGACGCTCTATCCACTGAGCCAAACTGGTTTCGGCAAGCAGACTCTTAAATGTTCTGCGGGATTCTCCCAGAAAGGCTGGATTGTAGACATCTGTAGAATGGCTTCATGTGGCAGAGATCAGATACGGAGGGTGAGGGAGGCTCTGACTGCTCTTTTCCTCCCAATGGTGGAATGCTCTGGATGGAACATAAACTCTTCCATGAGATTTCTATTTTTTTAAAAAACATATTTTTTTATTGATTTCATAGAGAAAAGGAGTGGGAGAGAGATAGATAGAAACATCAATGATGAGAGAGAATCATTGATTGGCTGCCGCCTGGATGTCCCCTATTGCATGTATCCTTGACTGGAATCAAATCTGGGACCCTTCAGCCCACAAGCTGATGCTCTATCCACTGAGCCAAACTAGCTAGGGCTTCCATGGGATTTCTTGTCATTGATTGGCACCACTATTCATCTATCACTGAAGCCAGAAACCCAGTTGTCATCCCCTTGATGACACCCTCTTCCTCATCTGCTCATGTCCAATCCACCATGGAATCATGTCATTGTAGGCTTTAATACCTACTTCCTTTCCTCCCAGTGCCACTTTAGCTAACAGTTGAACACTTGAAATAAATCCATTCTTTTGGATTACTATAAAAACTATTTTCTCTAGTCTTCTTGCCTCCCATTTAAACCCTAGTAATCCCTAATCTCCACTGTAGTCAGAGATACCCTTTTACAATGCAGATCTGATCCCTCAATGGTTTCTCATCTTTTTCATGTTAATGACCAGATTTCTTAGCCATTCCTCATCTGCTCCTTGGTAACCTTCTCAAACATACCACTCACTACTCCCAACCTCTTCCCCGCACTTACCTTTCTTTGTCTCTGTCTTTGCCCACTTTTCCTTCAGGTCCCAGATCAGGTGTCTTGTGCTCACCTACCATGGATGACCTACCCCTCTTCTTTAGAGGGCAGAGTAGGGTAGCTGTTAAAAAGCACAGTCTCTGAAGTTGGACTATGTGCAGTTACCAGCTTTGCCATTTATTTGCCACATGACCTTGGGTAAATTACATACCCTCTCAGGTTTATCCTCTCTCTCTTTTTTGAAAATGGGGTTGGTAAAAAGGTTACCTATCTCATAAAGCTATGAGGATTAAGTAAGTTAATGTACATAGAGTTCATAGAAGAGCAACTGACATGCAGCCAACACTCACTATACTTTAGTTATTATTATTATTTCCATTGTCATTGTTATTTTCTCTTACAGTATGGGATTAGGTGCCTCTCATATATACTCCCATTATACTGCTTTTTGCCTTTATCTAGCTAGCACTTACCACATTGTATTGTAAAATCTCTCTTTAATTGTCTCCCTGTGAGACTGTGAACTTTTCATTCATTGAACCCAAATGAGCAGCACAGTGCCTGACACAGGACAGATGTTCAGAAACACTTCTTGATTTAATGGATGAATACAAAGCAAAAACCTTAAATTCTCTATAAAATGTAGTAGGATGAGATAAGAGAAGAAATAAGTTGAGGGAAAAAAAAACCCACAAAAAACTTCAGGACAGTTGTATTTCTCTCCTTACCAAAGATACACACGTGTCCTGTACACCACCAGAAACTGGAGCCCTTCTGTTTCTTGCCTTAGCATTATTAGCTGTCACCTTTAGTCTCTCTGTGGTCTAGTATGGCGGGTGATCAAGAGTTGATATATCCACCAAAACCCATTTTCCTCTTTAATTCCTTTGTTAATTCC
Organism: Vespertilio murinus; assembly: GCA_963924515.1. Taxonomy (NCBI): domain Eukaryota; kingdom Metazoa; phylum Chordata; class Mammalia; order Chiroptera; family Vespertilionidae; genus Vespertilio; species Vespertilio murinus. The sequence continues at coordinate 173,636,932 of OZ004707.1, read as the reverse complement.
AGGTTCATGGCCATTCTGAGGATTTCAAAAGGCTAATCTCTGAATAACTAAGATGTTAGAGGCAGATCTCAGGATCACTGTTGAGAATGGAATGAGCCCTTAATTTTTTTAACCACCCATAGCAGAAAGCCAGTGTTATAAGTTCAATAATCTAAGGCTTCTGATTCCTGTAGTGTCATTGATTGGTGGTGGTGGCCACAGCAGAATTCATTGAGTTAAGCAGTTTGTTGCACATGGCGCCATGATGGGCATTCTGGACAGTCCTCATTTTCTAAAAGTTGGACTTTGCTGGATATCTAACAAAGAAGTGCTGTTTTGGAAATAGAATAGTTCATGTTTAGGTGGCTTCAAAGAAGGGATCTGCTGAAGCCGGTTTGGCTCAGTGGTAGAGCGTCGGTCTGCGGACTGAAAGGTCCCGGGTTCGATTCCGGTCAAGGGCATGTACCTTGGTTGCGGGCACGTCCCTAGTAGGGGGTGTGCAAGAGGCAGCTGGTCGATGTTTCTCTCTCATCGACGTTTCTAGCTCTCTATATCTCTCCCTTCCCCTCTGTAAAATATCAATAAAATATATATATATAAAAAATCTCTACTGTTAACAAGTCGTTGGATGGTTTTTAACAAAAAAAAAAAAAAAAAAAAAAAAAAAAGAAGGGATCAAATGACTATTGGACAGGATGTTGTAAAGGTGGGTGGGGTGAGACAGTTTCCCTTAGCTTCTAAGTAGTCTATAACCAGTGAAAAATGCTGAAATCATTCAAATTTTCTTTCAACAAATATTTATTGAGCACCAACTGTCTACTGGACACTGTGCTTGGACCAGAAGACCCCAGAATAAATAATATAAGCTGTGCTTTTCAGAAGCTCACAGCCTAGAGCAGTCTGTCTGGGGGCGGTCCAAGAAGTCACCACATGATACTGTATAGAAGAGTCACATCTTATTCAGAGATTTACTCCAAAGTCAGCATATAAAGTGAAGTGACAAATAGTCTAGAAAATTACTTCCTCAAAAATCTCCTAAAATAACTCCAAGAAACTTCCTTTATTTTTCCTTGGCATTTTAGCTAGAGCTTTCTTTCTTTTTCTTTTTCTTTTTCATTTTTTTTTTTTTTTAATGAAGCTAAGGTATATTTTGTAGAGAGTGGGAAATAAAAAGATGTCTCTTTGTTTTATGTTTCCTTTTTCTCTTTCTGTTTCCTGAGCAATGTGCAGTTAAATCCATGCACGTTAAATGTGCATATAATACAGCCCTTTGATTATCCTTCCAATGGAAGTTTATAGGAATGTTTAAAGTGCTCTAAAAGCACAGAGGAAAAAGGTTCTAATTTTTCCTAAGGAAATCTAGGAAGGCTTTACTGAGAAGGTGTCATTTGAACAAGTGAAAGGTTAAGAGCTTTCTAAAAACAGCGAATATCATGAACAGCAGCCTGTAGCTATGGGAAGGCATAGTTTCTTTATGATCTAGAGTTTATATTTGAGGCAGGGATGATGACAGTGGAGAAGGTGGGGAATGATAGAAAATGAGAAGTTCATCAAGGCAAGACCATGAAGGGATCAAAACATACCACGGGGCTGATACAGATAGAGAAAAGAGTGATCAGGAACATTGTGTCCACTCTCTGGCAGCTCACCAGCCCCTCAGGCATCCTTCTCACCACTTCCCTTTACTGTTAACTACTTCCTGAAATGGCCAGATACACTATTCTTCCTCTCAGTCCTGTTGTGCTACTTCCGACTCATGCAGTGTTATTTTCTAGCTGAAGACAAGGATGTGCTTCTATTTCCTACGCCTCTTTTCATGTAAGCATCACCAAGTCATCTGGAGACATTGAATCACTATTAATCTCTATGATGGCCCTAGATGTAGGTGGGTTTCATGGTCTATTTAATAGGTGTGGCACAGATGATCTCATGGAACCAAGGAACCAGAGTTTGGCCTGTATGAGAACCTTGAAGATATTCCACATTCTGCTTTGTCATTCAGTCTATGAAGTGGGCATCTTTAGGCACCATGAAAATATTGCCTTCTTCACTTCCCTGGGAAGAAAGAGAAAGTGAGTTCCATATTTAGACATCTCTGGAGAAACTGAGGAAATGGCAATGGAATTTCTGGATTAGAATTTACTCAAGATAATTTAGGTGTTATACTTAAAGCCTAGAGGGGATTCTTTATCAATTACAACCAGATTAGGCCACATATGACAAGGAAACCAAAATAGCAGTGTTTTAAAAAAATAGAAATTTATTTTCCATCCAAATATAAGAAGTCTAGAGGTAAACAGTCTAAGGTTGGTAAAGTCATACACAGGGATTCAGATTTCAGTCTTACATAGTACTCTGTTATCCTCTGCAAGTGACTTGCATCTCATGATCCTAAGTGGTTACTCAAACGTCAGCCATCGTACCCACATTCTATACAGTAAAAAGAAGGAAGGGACAATTAAGAAAGGGTGGGGGTGGGGTGGGGAATCCCAAGAGCAAGAACCCAAAGAACCCAGCTCTGTATATGTGATCAGAAAAGCCTCTCTTTTCTCCATGGTAACAAAGGAGAATCCTGTGACAGCTATAGGAGCCATTCTAGAGAGTCATTAACCCCCATACTTGGGTGATATAATTAGCACTGGTCTTATGTAAATGCTAAGGAAAGAAGGGGTCATTCATTTGCTACCACACTAGCTCTCCAGGTTTCTTGACAACATTAAGATGGATGGATACTGTCTATTGACGTTTCATTCACATAACATTCACTCATTCCATGCAGAGCCATAAATGTCAGGCCCCTTATGGGGTGACTTTTTCTGACTCCCTCCCTTTTCCTCAGACTTTCAGCTGTTTGAATGATGCACAAGAGGAAGCTGGCATCTTTTTTAGCAATTGTGAATATGAATTTCCTCTGAACCCGAGACAATACATATATATGTGTGGTGACCAATGACACAAGGGAATGAAGAGGAGGAGGAGGAAATAGCAGTTCTAGTAGAGAAGTAATGCAGGGCGGGAGAGGAGGAAGGAAGTGGGTGGGGCTGGCCCAGCCTTGTACAAATATGTGAATGAATCCTGCTTCTTTACAGGGTCCTTCCCTATCCTTGGATATAATCCCTTTTACTTGTTCCCCATGTCCTCACAGCCCTCTAGTCACCTATCCTCAGGGTCCCCCTTAGCACAGACATGACCAATCTTTTCCTTCCTTTGTCCTAAATAAAAGCACCGTCTTCTATGTCTCCAGGGATTCACATGAAGTGACAACACCTAAATAATGGTTAATAAATCATGGGCTCTCAAATTATGTTATATTTATTCACTCTCCTCAATGAGTTTGATAAGCTTACTCACTTCCATTGTGATCAAGATAAGCATGTGCTCCTCCCAGAAGTCATATTTACACTGGAAGAGATTTTACCTTCAATAGAATCTTAGCAGAGGGAAAAGAATTAGGTAGGAGATGTCCTTCTAGGGCTAGGGCCTCAGCAAAAAGGAGGGAGAGGCAAAATGGGGGCGCATTTCCAGTACCAAACTACCCAGCTCCATACTAAGGGGTTGACCCACAATGAATAAAAATGTGAATGGAGGTTTAATGAATGGATAATTTACAAAACCGTGGGGGAAGGTTGAGAGAACCAGGAAGGGCCAGAGCAATGTGCAGGACAAACACAGTGGGGAATCCACCACCTCTCAGCCTGAAGGCACAAGGAGAAGGAGTGGCTATCAACCCTGGGGAGAACTCTGGCTTCAGGAGAGGGGTCATTTGACAGGAGTTATGGCATTGGTGGAAGAACACAGCCACTGACCAAACGAGGCCTGGTAGGAAGGAACACATTCTGGAGCTGCCTCTCTTCCCATCCTCCAATCTTTTATCTGGCCTCCTATTGGTCGAACCCACTGGAAGCCAAAGGTACAAGAGGGCCTGGGTAATAGTCTGAAGAGTTGAGCCTCCCAAGGGCATGGTAGAGAAAGGTGGAACGTGGACCCGGAGAAGCAAATATTTAAGGTCAAGTGCGGACAGAGGAGTGAAGGGAAAGATTGGGATTCTGGAAATTCTGGATTAGAAGGGGCAACAAAGAAGAGGAATATATGTGCCATTTAGTTCAATGTTATAGGGGTAGATGTATTTAAATAACTCCTGTTGCTTCCTTTTCACCCTGTTCTCAAGAAATCAGCACAAATATATATGAACACGGAGCTATCTCAGCAGGGGAAGATAGAAGCTTCTCTCAGCTCTCCCGACTCAGAACTGACTTTCTTTTTAAATATCTAAAGCAGGAATGCAGTAGTGTACAAGCTTCATTCAAACAGCCTAGAGCCATTAAGCAATGCTGACAGGCTCTTGGACACTTCACATGAATTTCTGGCAGTTTCCTTTGCCAACATGCCTCTCTCCCTGTCTATAGGGACCTGTTTATCTTTCCCTCATTCTGCCAATGACCAGTGACTTGATTTCATCATTTCTTTGGAGAATTACTTTTCAGACTGCCTCTCCTCTGTCCCTTGGAGCCACTGCTCCTTAATAACTCAGTATGTCTAGCCAGATTATACTGAAGTGTCATTGAGATATCCCCCTAGATTCTAGTTTTTGTTGAGTAGCTACCTGTTTGCTGACAATGTATTTCATTGATTTTACAATGTCTTCTCCTTTCTCTGATGAGTCTGTGGAGTCCCCATCTTGGTCTCCACTTTGAGCAGCACAGCGGTCAAGAGCACTAATATTAGACTGCCTCACATTGCCATATGCTTCTTCTATTAGCATCAACGTGGTCTTGGACAAGTCACTTAACTTCTTTGAGTCTTAGTTTCCTCATCTGTAAAATGGGAATGATAATATTTCCAATTTTCTAGGACCGTTGTGGGGGTTAAAAATGTCCATATGTATAAAATGCTGGACCCCATGTCTGATCAGCTGTGTGTTTTCAACAACAACATGCCATTATAATGATCACTGTTGGGGATATTTTATGGACCAGGGCACAGTATAGGCCCCTTCAGAATATCGTGTGCTGATTTACTCTCTGTACTGCTTTCTGTGCTTGGTTACATGGGTCTTCTAGGCACAGAGGTGACTCGCCGTTCTAGGTTTATCTCCAAGTAAAACTCTATTTTCTCAGGAGGAGGAGACTAGAGGAAGGTTCAAGCTCTGGCCATGAAAGACAACTGTAACCTTTGTCAGAGCTTTTTGCAATTGGAGAATTAAATTATGTTGGAGTTGAAGTTCCTTGGAGATCTTTTTATTTTACTTTATTGATTTTATTTTATTGTTTAAGGTATTACAAATAGTAGTACATATGTCTCCCCCCTCCCCTCCATTGACCTCCTCCCGGCCTCCCATACCCTGTGGCACTTGCCCTTAGCAACCCCACCCCACCCCCAGTGTCTTGTGCCTATTGGTTGTGCTTATATGCATGCATACAAGTTCTTCTGTTGATCTCTCCCTCCCCCCCAACCCTCCCCTGCCTTCCTGCTGTGGTTTGACAGTCTGTTCCATGCTTCTTTGCCTCTATCTACTTTTGTTCAACATTGTGCACTTATCAGTTGGAGAAAAAAAAAGACTTCCAAGTTATGATCACTCCCTTAAGGGGCCCAGGGGTAGCCTAGACTAGAAGCACTGTCTTTTAATTCCCAATGCAGCACTTTTTCTATGCCACCAGGGTTTTTCATGTTTTATATATTTTGTATCTGTCTGTCTCACATATTTGAATCTCTTCCCTCAAATTAAATATTTTCCAGAGCCCCACTGGATGAAGAGGGAAAGCTGAGCTGCTCTGGCTGAAAGGAGGTGCAGGCCTGGATCCCCGCACACTGGCCTTTGCTCCACCTTCCGCAGCAGCCCTCAGACTGCCCACATCACTATCTTATCAGGACTTGTGCATCTGTTTCTTTGACACGGTGTCAAATTCCATCTTTATAACCAGTTTTTCTAGTATATAGAGTTTTTGAACCTATTCCGTCTTACATGGGGGTTGTTGGCTAATATTCTCCATATAATATATTATTGATAGAGGTGTTTTGGACAGATCACCTTGACCTTTGGTCCTTGCAAGGAGACATGAAGCCAGCCTGACTCTATAACATTGGCTAAGGTTCTGGAGGATGGGAAGGACCTTAAAGCAAACAAGCCTACACCCCACTTTCATCAACCCAAATATTTCTGTCCTCAGCTTGCAGCACACCCAGGATTGAGTTCCAAAAATTCCATTTCACTTTCTTGGCTTCCTTATTCACTCAGTTACAACTGGACCAGAAGGAGTCTTGGCACGAAAAGCCTGCAAGGAAAAGGCTGCTTCTTTGAACTTTGTTGACTAATTTTGCAGACATTTTAGGTTCAGATAAGGTTTTGGCTGGCCAGTCAATTCTTTCTACATGTTGTTCTGATATGAACCCAAACTCTTCTACCTTCTGAGGTTCCCTTGTGAAATCATAACAATAATAAGCTGACATTCCTGATTTCTAAAGCCAAGTTTTCCTAAAGGTCCTTTCCCCTCTGTGCTCCTGCTCCCAGCCATGGAACTCTCTTTACCGTCAGTTCAGGGGGAGTGTAGTCTGAGACTCTTCCTCTGGTTCCCTGAATGGCTGCTTAGAGGCATCTGTGTGTCTGCTCTGGCTGTTCAAGGGAGAAGGTAAGAGGAAGGTTTTTGAAAGCATTGTCTTAGCTTTCTCACCTATTTCCTACTAAGTTTTGCCTTAATCAATTGAGCCTTTCACTGTATGGTTGTAATGAGAGCTAAGTGTGTAGTTTCTCTCCTATTTAGAGAGGAGGGAGGGAGAGAGGGAGGAGAGAGAGAGAGAGAGAGAGAGAGAGAGAGAGAGAGAGAGAGATTAAGAAAGCGCATTTTTTTCTAAGCTCCATAAGGTCAGGGAGCATAAATACTTTGTTTAATGCTATATCTTCTTCTATCCCTTTACATAGCTGGTCCATAGTAAACACTCAATAAATACTGGTTGCAGGAATGAATGAAAATCTGCCTTCCTGCATCAGTAGATCTTCTCTTCTATCTCAGAGTTAAAAAGTATAGCAGCCTCTGCTATCCAGGTCATGGACTTCAGTGGATTGTCTAATGTCTGTGGAGATTGCTCAGCAGGGCTACCTTTAAGTCAAGGAGGGCACTTATGTGGAATGTTTGGAAGAATGTTGAAAGTTCTTAATGCTTCCAAATAATCCCATGTTTCAAAGCTCAGCAGTTTATCATTTGGGTCTTGGATGTTTGTTTAGCAGGCATTCTCCATGAGAATGCTGATATTCCTAGAGAGGCATCCTCAATGGATTTATTAGGGAGATGGAACAACAAGGTGTGGTGGGTGGAGCCAATGTTTCAAAGTCAGATGGACCTTAGTTCTAACCTCAGTTCTACCATTTACCATCTATGGGAATTGGATAAATTATTTGACCTCTCTTGGTAGGTTTCCTTATCAATAAAATAGGTATAATAATATCTATCTCTTAGAATTATGAGAATTAAGTGATATTGAGTATGTAAGGTGATCAACCACATCCCAAGAAAGAAGTTTTGAGGGTGGAGGGGGTAAGATAGGGTGGTGATAACAACTTCTGTCTTAGATTTAAAAATTTGTCTGGGATTAGTCTAATTGATTAATATTGCTTCACTGGCATGTGAAACTAGTATTAACCTTTTGGGCATGTGGCTTGGCAGTCAGACTGCTTCTGGGCACGTTTGAAAAGGGGCCATTTCCCCTGGGCCCATGCAGCCCTGCGTCAGGTACACAGCTTGGCAGGAAAAGCACAGGTCAGATATCAGTTCCCATCTGCCCCCTCTTCCAGTAGTGCCTGTGCAATGAACTACCCACCCAATCATATGGGATGGGCTCACCAACCAGAAATAAAAGTTTGCAGTAAATTTGGGATCTGTTATCAAATTTAGAAGAAATTTGTGAAGGAAAATCTGTTTATTACTTAAGCATAAGACCTGGTTCAAACCACTTCCACATTTAATTCTATAACCCAGGGCAGGATTACAAAGCAGGCAAACATGCCAAGCCCATTTATTCATTTATAAAACAGTGATAACATTACTCTTAATTATTTATGCTACATAACAAATTATTCTAAAATTTTGCGGCTTGAAAAAGAATAAGCATTTAGTATCTCACAGTTCCTGTGAGTCAGGAGGAATTTAGGGGCAGATTAGCTGGTTCTTGTGTAGGATCTCTTCTGAGGTCTTGGTCAAGATTTTGGTGGATCAATCAAGGTAATATGCCATATCAATAGAATAAAAACAAAACCAACATGATAAGTTTTATATAGACACTAGGGAATGCATTTGATAAATTTAACACCCTTTCATGTTAAAAACACTTAAGAAAGTAGAAATAGAGGGGAAATTCCCCAACTTTGACTGGCCAGCCAAAACCTTATCTGAACCTAAAAGGTGTCTATGAAAAACTCAGAGCTAACCTCATACTTAACTGTGAAAGACTAGATGTTTTCCCTTGAAAGTCAGGAACAAAACAAGAATGTGACTCTCTCCACTTTTATTCAACATTGTGTTAGAGGATCTAGCCAAAGCAATTAAGCAAGAAAAAGAAATAAAAAGTCATCCAGATTGGAAAGGAAGAAGTAAAACAACCTATACTTTTAGATTACATGATCTTATATATAATAATAAAAGCATAATATGCTAATTAGACCAGACAGCTGAACAACCTTCTGGATGTCCTTCTGGATGAAGCCACAGTCAGGGGCTGAGGCAGAGGCAGTTAGGGGCGATCAGGCAATCAGTCAGAGGCAGTTAGGGGTGATCAGGCAGATAGGCAGAGTGGTTAGGGGTGATTAGGTAGGCAGGTAAGTGGTTAGGGGCAATGAGGCAGGCAGGCAGAGGGGTTAGGGGTAATTAGGCAGGCAGGCAGGCAGGCAGGTCAACCTTTAGGAGCCAGCAGTCCCAGATTGCAAGAGGGTGCAGGCCAGCATGAGGGACCCCTTCCCCAGTGCATAAATTTTGTCCACCAGGCCTCTAGTATATAGATAATCCTAAAGAATCCACAAAAAATTACTTGAACTAATAAATAAGTTCAGCTAGCTTATAGGATATACTTGCAATAAACAATATGAAAATGAAAATTAAAAATTATAATATTATTTAAAAAGTAAAATACTTGGGTATATATTCATCAGAAGTGTAAAATTTATGATCTAAAAACCACAAAACATTTTTGAAATAAATTAAGATCTAAAGAAATAGAAACCATTACATGTTCATGGATCATAAAACTTACTATTGCTAAGATGATAACATTCCTCAAATTTATCTACAGATTCAATATAATCCCTATTAGAATCTCAGCTGACTCTAAAATTCATATGGAATTACAGAGACCCAGAATAGACAAATAATCCTGAAAAAGTAGAACAAATATGAAGGACTGATACTTATCAATTTAAAAACTTATTCTCTCTCTCTCTCTCTCTCTCTCTCTCTCTCTCTCTCTCTCTCTCTCTTTCCTGTTCCCCCTCCCTCTCCCTTCCTTATTCCCCTCCCTTCCACTCTTTCTAGAAATCAATGGGGGAAAATAACCTTGGTGAAGATTAACAACCCCCCCCAAACAAACAAACAAACAAACAAACAAAAACTTATAAAACAATAGCAGTTAAGATGTGTACTGGCATAATGATAGACATATAGACACCAATGGAATAGAACTGAGTGTCCAGAAATAAATCCATGTCTCTGTAGAAAATTGAGTTTTGCTAAGACCCCTTCCATGGGGAATGAATAGTCTTTCCAATAAATGGTGCTGAATAAAGTTGGATTATCTCACATCACATACAAAAATTAACTCAAAATAGATAAAAGACTTAATTAAAAGGATTAAAACTGTAAAACTCTTAGGAGAAAATATAGGTAAATCTTCATGATCTAATATTTGACAGTGGATTCTTAATATGATACCAAAAGCACAAGCCATGAAAGAAAAGATAGTTAAAAATTGGATTTCATTAAAATGAAATTATTTTGTGCTTCAAAAAATACTGTCAAGAAAGTGGAATGCAAACCCTATGGAAGAAAATATTTGGAAATCATATATCTATTAAGAGACTTACATCTAGATTAGACAAAAACTTACGACTCAATATTAAGAGATAAATAACCCAATTTAAAAATGGGCCAAATAACTAAATAGACAGTCTTCTAAAGAAGATATACAAATGGCCACTAAATACTTGAAAAAATGTTCAACATCATGAGTCATCAGAGAAATGCAAATCAGAACCACAATGAGTTGTCATTTCATACCCACTAGGATTGTTAGAATAAAAAAGGCAGATATAATAAGTGTTGGTGAGCATGTAGAGAAATCAGAACCTTTATTTACTGCTGATTGGAATATAAAATGGGGCAACCACTTTAGAAAACACTCAGGTAGTTCCTCAAATGGCTAAATATATAACCCAACAATTTTACTTATAGGTATATACCAAAGAGAAATGAAAACACATGTTCATACAAACAGCTGTGTATGAATATTTATGGCAGTGTTACTCATAATAGGAAAAAGTTGAAAACAACCCAAATGTCCACTAACTGATGAATGAATAGATAAATGTGATACACCCATAAAAAGAAATTTACCTATATTTTTTTCTAAGAGTTTTACAGTTTTTTTTAAAAAAAGTATATTTTATTGATATTTTACAGAGAGGAAGGGAGAGAGCTAGAGAGCTAGAAACATCGATGAGAGAGAAACATCGACCAGCTGCCTCCTGCACACCCCCTACTGGGGATGTGCCCGCAACCAAGGTATGTGCCCTTGACCGAAATCGAACCCAGGACTTTTCAGTCCGCAGACAGACGCTCTACCACTGAGCCAAACGGGTTTCGGCAAGTTTTACAGTTTTAACCCTTTTAATTAAGTCTTTTATCTATTTTGAGTTAATTTTTGTATGTGATGTGAGATAATCCAACTTCATTCAGCACCATTTATTGGAAAAACTATATTTTGACCAGAATTGAACCTGGGACCCTTCAGTCCACAAGCCGATGCTCTATCCACTGAACCAAACCGTTTAGGGTGACAGTTTGCTTATTAATGGTCCCTGCTTTAGTTGCTCAAAATTCTTATAGTGTCCTGGAATTCTGCAACTATCTGCAAAATAGAAGTTAAAGTCTTTTGAGACAGTGTGTCCTTGTTGGCATTTAGTTGACAGGAGGAAACAGATATGAGGGAGAATAAACTGGTAGTTCTAGGATTTACTGGACTGAGAACCAAATGACCATTTTAATTTAGCTCAATTCTGTAGCCCTGCTTTTCAATTGGGCCTTTGTTTCCTCACAGCTTTATTAGGTGGGCTGAAAAGATGCAAAAAGCTAAATTCCAAAATTAACAAAGTTGAGGGAAAAGAAACCCAGGACTGGGACCTGAGAAGAAACAATGAGTCTCCCTGGGTGATTGTCCAGGGAAAGGCATTTTGCACGCCCACTATGTGGAATCTGGTCCAGCTTCAGGCAGGCCCCAGTGTGCCGTCTCAGACAGGATGGAGAGGAGGGTGTGGTAGAACTGTAGCCAGATGGCTGCAAGCAGCCAGCTCCTCCCTCTGTATTTGAATGGCTTCTGGAACACAGTACTCCACAGCCTCTAAGGCCCTGGACAAGAGCATTTTTCAGTCTGCCTTCTGATGTTCGTTGGTTATGACTCTATCACAGACAGCATATAGAGTTTAGGCTCAGTACAATTATAAAAAATACAATCCCATATTCTCCAGTTAAAAATCAGAACTTGATTATGTGGGTAATTTCTACCATTGGCCTGGATGTTTCCTTTTTCTAGCTCCAGTGGCTGTCTTAAGAAAAAGCTAGTCTCTCACACTTAGTCTCTCAGTAGTCTAAGAAATCTATTGTCTCACCTATCTAGATATCTATAATAATAAAACTGGTTCAGCTCAGTGGATAGAATGTTGGCCTGCGGATTAAAAGGTCCCAGGTTTGATTCCGGTCAAGGGCATATACCTTGGTTGCAGGCATATCCCCAGTAGGGGGTGTGCAAAATGCAGCTGATCCATGTTTCTCTCTCATGGATGTTTCTAAATCTCTACCCCTCTCCCTTCCTCTCTGTGAAAAATCAATAAAATATATTTTTAAAAAAGCATAATATGCTAACTAGACCGGACAGCTGAATGACTTTCTAGACGTCATTCCGGCTATCCTTCCAGCCGAAGCCACTGAGGCGGGGGCCGAGGCAGAAGCAGTTAGGGGCGATCAGGCAGTTAGGTGAGTGAATAGGGGTGATGAAGCAGGCAGGCAGAGTGGTTAGGGGTGATCAGGCAAGCAGGCAAGCAGTTAAGGCAAATCAGGCAGGTATGCAGAGTGGTTAGGGATGATGAGGCAGGCAGGCAGGAGAGCAGTTAGGAACCAGCAGTTCTGGATTGTGAGAGGGATATCTGACTGCTGTTTAGGCCTGATCCCACAGGGATCCCTGCGAAATCGGGCCTAAACTGGCAGTTGGACATCACCTGAGGAGTCCTGGATTGCAAGAGGGTGCAGGCTGGGCTGAGGGGACCCTCCCCCATGCACGAATTTCATGCATTGGGCCTCTAGTCTTTTATAATTTCATAAATATTTATATCTGTGTTAGACATTTCCAGAATGTTCAGGTATCTTATCTCATTGAATCATTAGTGTGATCCCATGACAGAGATCATGTTACCATCATTTGAAGGCTGAGAAAACAAGAGACAGGAAAGGTTGAATAATTCCTTCAGTAGCATGCAACTAGTAACTGGCTCTTCAATCCTGTTTCTCTGGGCTTTCTCCTGACCTCCTTCCTTCTCCTGTCTTCAGCCCCAGATACTAGGGTTTCCCTGAACTTACAGCACCACTGTTCTTTCTTGGGGAAGAGAGTGATCGGCTAAAGTGACCCACCTAGAGATACATAATGCTTTATACATTCTCCTTAAACTTCTGTTCTGGTTTGCATCCTTCCTAGGAGCCCCAATAGAGTTGAGAAGTTAGTGGCCACTGCCCAGAGGCACACTGGCCACTCTGCTGCCACAGGGGCTAGCCTCTTAGACAGGCAACAGGTCTCTTCCAGGGACCTAGAGCCTGAGTGAGAACCCCTTTGGCGATGCCCATTACCTCAGTCTCTTGGTGACATCTGACAAGGCTAGGGCAGAGGGAATGCTGGAAATGGCCAGAGACCTCTCAGAGATGAGCTGGCAATAACTCAAGATTAAGGGCAGCTCTGCCAGTCCCAGATAAATTCTGGAATCATTCCTACTGTCTGAGGCTCCTTTAACTTGGTCTTGCTCAGAGGGGTCCTGAAATTGGTTTGGACTCCATCTTTGTTGGATTCTTAGCTTGTGAAGGAGTTAAAAACTGGACCAACCTCTGTGGGCATGTGGTGGTGGGAGGGAGCACATGGTTACACCTTATGCAGAGATCTAACTCCCTTGTTTTCTTGTGATACTATTTAGCACCTAGCACAATTTAGCACAGAGCAAGTACTCAATAATTGTTTTTTTAATTTAATCAAATGGTAACCCATATTTTGTCTCTTCCCACCTTCCAGGAATCCTATTCTACAAGTGAAATACACTTCACTGAAGTTCCTCCCTATGTGCCTCCCTCCCCCGCTTTTTCTTTTCTTTCTTACATCCTTCTATACATTCTTGTATATAAACTGCTACCATTTGAGAGTGCCTTCCAGTCTCTGCTGTCCTACACAGAGAAGGGCAGACTATAAACAAATAGCGAGCCTCCCCAAATAATCTCACTTGATCTGTTTTTCATCACCTCTACCCACAATGCATATCAAATGTAAATTATCATTAATTCATTCCTCCCCAAATACAACAGTTTGTTCTATTTTATTTTTTACTTCCTGCATTAAGAAGCTATTATCCATAGTCCTCCACTCCCATCCCTGGGGAGAGAAGAAAACAACCCTGTGGGTGGCCTGTGAGGGTTCTTGAGCAGATGTTCAGGGAGTTAGATTTCAGCATCTGTACATTAGTGTCTGGATCACTTTGGGAAGCTGTTAGTAGTCAATCAGTTACTACTTGAGTACCCACCCACAACTACCTCTATTACTTTTTTCCCTTTCTGTTCAATTCTATATTATTTAAATGAACTCTTTTGCTTTCTGAATGTGTAGTGTCTTAACAGTAATGAGTACCAGTTGCCTAATAATATACAGCAACAATTTCAAAATTGTTTAGCTCATACATATATTGACAATTCTTTTTGCAGTGACTTAAGGACATCAGAAAGCCTCAAGAAAATGGCACACAATCTCTTGACAAAGCTCCATAGTTTTCTTTGTACAAGTTACCCAAAGCTTTTTAATACAGGATGCAAAAGAGTAGCCTAACAATTTCTGTGTATATCCTCTTTGGAAGGAAACAATATGGAAGTGATGCAAAGTAAGTTCTCTAGCTCATTTAGGAGAAATAGCCCTTTTTAGCCAAATGGTGGAGAAATCAAATCACTGAGTTGAAAACAGAACTCATGATGTGATACTTATGTTCAGGGAGTAAATATTTAAGAGTTTAAAATTTAGCAACTTGATTGAAAATGACCATATATTTATATATTCTAAAATGTATGATTCTAAAGGACAAAAAGGATGAACTTGTAGAAGAAAAAGAATGAAAATCAACTAAGTGAATTTCAATAACTCAAAGGATTCCTTGGGAAGGTTATTATTTTTAGACAAAGAAATCTAAGAAATTTACTTGTTTCATAATAACAAGAAAAAATGATCTTGATCTATGAGAAAGCAGGGAAGGCTAGAAAGAAATTAACTTGGCTGGGCCAGGTTTCTTTAAAATGATCTCAGAGTGGAAGTTCACCAGGCTACCTGTGAAAAGGATGGAAAAAATGGAAATAACTTGCTGAGAAAATCAGAAAAGCTAAAGCAGGAAATGAAATGCAACTAGCAAAGGACATAAAGAGAAGTAAAAAAAAAAAGTATTATTTAAATACCTAAGCCATAAGTGAGAGATACAGAAAAATATTACCCTTAAAAAGGGAAAAAAGAAAGCTAAATATATGGGATAGTTAAATGCCAAAGTTAAAAAAGTTTGTTATGAAAGTAATTTTTCACATCAAATCCCTTTATTTATACATCACCATTTTGTGTGCATTTTGAAAAACACTTTAATACATTTCTTCTAGACCTGAGCTATTTATA
The DNA here is from genome assembly GCA_963924515.1 of Vespertilio murinus. Lineage (NCBI taxonomy): Eukaryota > Metazoa > Chordata > Mammalia > Chiroptera > Vespertilionidae > Vespertilio > Vespertilio murinus. Next base: position 173,621,806 of record OZ004707.1, on the reverse strand, counting down.
TAATGTTTAAAATATGGTTAGTTCAAATTGAGGTGTACTGTGTCAAATATACACTTGGATTTTGAAGATTTAGTAAAAAAAAATCCCATTGATAATTTTTATATTGATTGCATTTTGAAATTATTATACTTTGGATAATTGTGTCAAATACAACATATTTAATTAATTTCACATAAATTATACAATTGAGCCACATTATATTTCTATTGGACAGCATCTTTCCACATTTAATTTTCTATGCATAATAATCAGGAAGTCTTTGTTAACCTAGAATTATCTAACATTAATCAATGAAAATGGGAATCAAAGTTTCTAAGTGGTGTTAAATTAATTAAACCAGGAGGCCATTAGACTGAAGTGGCTCTAATACCATGGAAGTTTACAAAAGCAAACTAAAATCTAAGCTTGCAAATGCCTCAAGGTTATGAAGTCAAAACACTAAGGACAACTAATCACAGTCAACTAGGCTTTAAGCTATAGCCAATCAAATAATTTCCTTGCTTTGCTTCTGTAGCTTCTATCTGTAGAAGTCTTTCCCCTGACTCCTATCCCTGGGGTGCTCCTGACTACTTCAAGTTTGGTGCTGCTTGACTTGAATCAATTTTAGCTCAAATACACCCTTAACATTTTTAATATGCCTCAGTTTGCCTTTTAATAGTCCTTTAAAAGATTAATTATAATTTTAATCTTGATAATGTAATAAAATACACTAACATTTTGTTATAAACCTTTTAAATAAAAGTTAGGTTATATTTGCAATTATACATCAATTCTTAGAAGAAAATATTAATTTTCTTGATATTTTCAAGAAATACTTAAAATATAGTTTAATATTACAGGAGCTACTTAAAAATATAGTTTAATACTATATCACTTCACACTGGATTACTTTGTAACACAATCATAAAACAGTCCAGTTTTATAAAAACGTTTGAAGAGCTCATCAATTTCCTCAATAGCCTCTTTGAATACTTTACTAGTCAGATCATTCTCTTTTGTATGGCCCATCTTGTCATTCACATTAACTTTCTCTTTAATTTTTTATTGATCTAACTCTCCAGATCCTTATTTTCCAGAGGCATTGCATGTGATTTGTGCAGTTCTCCAAACTCCCTCTCAACTCATTAAATTTTGCAACTCTGGAGACTTAGATAATAAATATGTGGATAATGAGGACCCCTGTGTACATTTCCATAGTTGGGTGATGATATAAAACACATCAATACCCTATATTGCCACTTAATCCAATATCACAGTTGTTTTCTAAAAGCTTTAAAAATCCTATGTAATAAAAAAGAGTAATATACAAATTAACTGTACCTCCACAATACCCACTAGCCACGCCCACCAGCCATGCCCACTAGCCAATCAGGAGCAATTATGCAAATTAACCCAACCAAGATGGCTGCGGCCACAGAGAGAACAGGAGGGAGGCTTGGATTTCCCTGGCAATGGAGGGAGCCAAGCTTTCTGCACACCCTAGCCTGGCTTGGCCTCTGCTTAAGACTACAAAGTTTCAATTATAGAAGATAAATAAATTCGAACAGAAATGGCTGCCACCATGGAGAGAGCAGAAGGTTTGGCTCCACTCTAGGCTATAAAGTTTCAATTGTAGAAGATAAATAAATCTCAGACACCAGGGCTTCCACTTGGGTCACTGGGGGGTGTGGCCAGCCTGCAAACCACCATAGGCCTCTCGCCCCGGCTGCCCCACTCCCAAAGGAAACCCTCACCCTGATCTGGGACACCCTTCAGGGCAAACTATCTGGACCCCACCTATGCACCAGGCCTCTATCCAATATAATAAAAGAGTAATATACAGATTGACCATCACTCTAACATACAAGATGGCTGCCCCCATGTGGTCAAAGATCCTGCCCCTATGTGGACCCAAGATGGCCACCACAAGATGGCCTGCAAAGGAGGGCAGTTGTGGGCAATCAGGCCAGCAGTGGAGGGCAGGTGGGAGGGACCAGGCCTGCAAGGGAGGGCAATTGGGGGCAATCAAGCCTTAGGGGAGGGCAGTTAGGGGTGACCAGGCTGGTGGAGGAGGGAAGTTGGGGGTTACTGAGCCTGCAGGGGAGGGCAGTTAGGGACAAACAAACTGGCAGGGGAGCAGTTAGGCATCAATCAGGCTGGCAGTGGAGTGGTTAAGGGTTGATCAGACTGGCAGGCAGAAGTGGTTAGGGGCAATCAGGAAGGCAGGCAGGCGAGCAGTTGGGAGGCAGCAGTCCTGGATTGTGAGAGGGATGTCTGACTGCCCATTTAGGCCATATCCTATACAGTAGTTGGACATCCCTCAAGGGGTCCCAGATTGGAGAGGATGCAGGCTGGGCTGAGGGAATTTTGTGCACTGGGCCTCTAGTTCTTTATAAACAACATTGTAAATGAATGATTACATAGAAATCTATCCATCTCACAAATAAATTATAATTTACACTTTATTGACTCATTTCCTTATTTTGGATATTTATGTGTATGTATTTCTATTATAAACAATGCAACAAATAACAACTCTGAACACACGTCTTTATTCCATTCCTTTTTGGTTTCTGAAAGATACCTAGAAGTATAATTACAATGTAAAAAGTTATGGACATTTTTACTTAAACTGCCAAATAGTTTGCTCTGAATATTAGTAGTAATTTATACTCTTACCAGCAGCATATGAGTGTTCATAGAATCATACTCTTGCCAACATTACTACCAAGAAAAATATGCCTATTAAGCTAACAGTGAATAATAATTGTTCAATGTTTTCTATGTGACAATTATTTTTTTAGATACTTTATAAATGTATTCTAATTTAATTTCCCACTAACCCTAAACATGAAAGCTTTAAAAATCCTATCTAATAAAAAAAAGATATCTGAGGCTTTGAGAATTAACTGACTTGTTCTAAACCAAGACTTTCTAGCTCTAAAGCCCAGGCTATTGTAATGTGTAAGTGGCAAGTATTATGGTTGCTGAGCACATGGAGAGCCATTATAAGTTAGAGTGATCAGGATATTTATGGTCTCCAGAAAACAATGTATTTAAGTGATCCCTTCAGTGGTGGGTAGTCATGAGGTAGAGAGGAATAATAGATGGTAATTAAAGCAGAGATGAGGGAGGTGAACAAAAGCACAGAGTCAGGAAAGTCCAGAGTCAAAGGGTAAACCAGTTCGCTGTAATGTACAAGTTTTGTAAGCTGGTCTTGGGAAGTAAGACTAAATAGGTTGGAAGATTATCTTATGAATACTCATGTGATGACATGCAGCGCAGACTGAAGTAGGGAAATCCAGGATCTCAGGCAGGAGACCATTGCTGCACTAAAGTGACTAGTAGTAAATTCTTTATTTGCTCCCAATCTATTTTAGGATGGAGTCCAACCAAATAACTTACCCTGGTTGACCAGGCTTGACATGTCTTTCCCTTCTTTCTTCTCTAGCCTCATTTTACCCCTTGCCCTCTCACCTCCAGCCTCACTGAGTTCTCAGTTTCTTGAACTTTGTTCCTTTTCATGCAAGAGTCTTTGAATAAATTATACTGTCAGTAACTTTCTTTCTTCTATTAGCATGCCATGCCCATTTTTCTAGTCAACTTCTACTCATACTTATTGTTTCAACCCGAATTGTGTTCTTTTTTTAGAATACTCATTTCAATTCATAGTTATATACTCATTAGTATTATCTTGACCACCTTATACACTTTATAAAATCCATCAATGGAAGATAGGCAGTCTGTATTTGTTTTTGCTTGCCTAGTTCTAACACAAAGCCTCATGCAGAATAGGCACTCAATACACATTTGTTAAATTAATGATTAAAAGAATGAATTATTTGAACTCATGAGCATGAAGTCAATAGGGATAAAATGAGTAAGAAGGAAAGGAGATCAAAAAGGTTTTAGAAAGAACTGACTAGACTTGGTACTTGACAACATATGGGGATGAGAGAAGTAGAGGGATTAGTAATGGTTTTTAAGTTTAGCCCCTAAGTGACTAGTAAAGAGAGAAGTTGTATTGCTAACAGAAATGCAGAAGCCAGAGAGATGATGAATTTAATATTAGATATATCGAATCACCATGACAACATCTAATAGGCATTTTGGGGTAGGAGTAGTTATATATAGAGATATAGATTTTGGATATATTTTAAAAATTAAATTAACAAGGGAAAGAAAATAAATAGAAGAGTAGAGGCCCTGGGAACTGAATGTGCATTAAGGACACAGTAAAAGGAAGAGTTGACAAAGGGGACATGGGAGCAGGCAGAGAAACAGACACATAAGGGCGTGTGCTGCCACAGATACAGTGGAGGAGTGAATTCCACTGGACACGAATGCTGGAGAGGAAGAATAAGCAGAGGAAACTAGTTATTGGTCTTTAGACATTTCCTTGGAGACTTTTGGAAGTAAAGTTTCTAGAGAGCATGAGGTGGGGAAAAACACTGTTTTTAGGAAAAGAGACTGCTTGTATAGATACTGATTTAAGAAGTGTGACATTGGAAAGAACATAAAAATAGGATTGTGAATAGTGAAACATTTTTCAAATGATTAGAAGTCTCATCGTGCTCACAGACAGAGGAAAAAAACATCTGTGGAGAGAAGTGGAAGGTGCTGCTGGATAGAGGCAGCCATGCTTACCCAAGGAGGAGGGCTCGGGAAGAAGTGATGAAATAGTTGACGAGACTGGTTACCTTGAGTCAAAGAGGATGCTCTTTCTGGAAGGAACAAAGTCTTTTGATATGGAGAAGGAAGGTCAGGCATCGATCTTAGATAGATAGGAGATTATTTTTTGTCAAGACTGCTGAAGATATTGGACTGGGAAGGGAAAACAGTGCTTAAAGGACATGGGGTAATAGCGAATTACTCTTAGGTGTCCATATCCCCAATATTCTCTACTTGTACAAGTTCAGACTGGGGGAAAAATAAGTTGTTGCCCTAAAGCAAGTTGTCTGTCTGCCAAGCCAGTAGTGATAAGCCTCCTTAAAATGCTCCCGAAGCCATGAGAACCAAATACAGAAAAAAAAAAGAAAAGAAAAAAAGAAAAGAAAATAAAAGGAAAAAAAAAGTAAAGAAATAAAAAAAAGAAAAGAAAAAAGAAAAGGCAGCTTTGGGGGCTGACCTGGACCAGCAGTAGCAATGCATTCTGGGATGGTACTCACAGCTGGCCGTAGCCACAATGTGCCCTAGCCGTGGCCCCTCTGAGGACTGTGGGAAGAGGCTCTTTCCTGTGTACACAGGTGGAGAACACCACATTTCTAATCTCTAGTCCTGCCTCTGGCCCAGCCCAGCTGCCGACACCCTTCCTTTGGTCTGTGAACTCTACTACATGGTCAGGCATAGGGCAGCTTGGAGGCAGTCACAATCATCCCTTACATTTCCTCTCAACAATTCCAAAAGGGCTTTCCCAAAATACGATCTAATTTCATTCTCATGGCACCATGGCATTACTGTCCCCAATTTAAAGATGCCAATCACTAAATGTCTTGAGTGAGGCCATGACACTAATGCATATCTAGGCCTTTTAACTTGAAAACCCCAACTCTTTTAACTATCCACATTTTTTACAATTGACTGATCCATTTTGATGGTGAAGAGGTGGGTTCTGGGAATTGGGAGGGAAGAATGGGGAAAAAGTAGATGACAAATCTGGATGGAAACATACCTGTATTTGCCCCGCAGCCTGAGCTTACAGATAGCCAACTCCTGTGGGTCAGGAAGCCAGTCCCAGTTCTGCTAAAGGAATTGATGGTGTCTATAAATTTAAAATATTTTTATGGAAATCAAAGTCTTAGTGAGTTCTTAGAAGCAGTAGAGCAGACAGTGTGTGTGTGTGTGTGTGTGTGTGTGTGTGTGTGTGTGTGTGGTGATGGTGGTTGGGACACGAACAGGAGGGAGAAATGTCTAAAACTATATTTGTCACTCTTACACAAACCCCATAACTTGAAACACAAAAAGGAAATGGCCTATGGCCCCCTCCTTCCGTGATGTGTGCCGGTCCCCTCCCAGGTGAAGGGCACTGACCAGCTTTCTGACCCTGGGCGAGTCGCTTCATCTCTCTGGGCTCGGGCTTCCTTTCCTGGAAGGTGGTGAGGCTGCTCTCGGTGATTCCTAAGGTCTGACTAAACTTAGTTTCTGGGGGAATGGAAATCATTGCAGCAGGAAGAGAGACGCTTATTCGTGTGAACTTCCTGTCCAAGGCCTTTTCTGATTTCCCGCAGGGGCAGTGAAACCATTAATGGATCTGTGAACAACATCGTTTTCTCAGAGGTGTGTTTTGCCCTGGTGCTATTTGTAAAACTGACTGTCCAACTGACTAACCAGTTAACCAACTAACTATCCAACTATTCAACTGGCTGGCTGACTGACACATACCTGAACAGCATCCAGAGAGCAGGGAAGGAGCCACTGAAACATCTTCCTCTGTGAAAAACCAGTGAAGGATGGCTAACATAGGGAGTGGTGCTGAGATTTCCCTCAGGGATCCTGGATCAGCAGCCTCCGACAGACCCCAGACGTGAACATGATAACTTATAGGGCCCGCAAGTGGCCCTACAGCCAGGCCATTGTGCCTTGGAAGTGAATCATGGCCACGCATTTTCTCTAAAGCTCGAGTGGCGGGAAGGAAGCCCCGGGATGTTTCCTGACACAAACCTGTAACTGCCTGGTGCTCCTCAGCTTGCAGAGCGCGGCGACTTCGGTTTCATGTGGCCGTGCCAAGTGTGGAGGGGCCCCCGTGCACTTTCAGTCACGTGCCCCGGTGACTCAGGCCCTTTCTGGTTCATGCTTGTCGGCGTATGGGAACCAGGGAAGAAAAGTGAGAAAAACTCCTGCAGGAGTTCTCTGGGAGGACCCGGGGTTGAGTAATAGTTTGTCATTATCCGGGTTGCCCTGAACCCCCTTTTTTTTTATGTGCACGCTGTAAAGTTATCTTTATAGCTGCAGAACTGCCATTTTCAGAGGAGGTTTCCAGAGCTCATGTATTCCATCTCCCGTCTCCAACAGGAGTAAGCCAAAACCGTCTGAGGGGGAAAAAAAAAATCTACATTTCACCACTTCCTTTAATGAAACAGTTTGGTATTTAACTCCCTCATCTCCAGAAACATTTTTTTTTTGTGCCGTCTAACCGGAGTCCACTCTGCCACATTTCATCACGACTGCTCTTCCTGTGGGAGACAGAGTGGAAAATGTATTCCATGAAAAGATGCTTGTTCCAACTTTCTTTTCTTTTTTTTTTTTTTAAATATTTTTTATTGATATTTTTTTAAGAGAGGAAGGGAGAGAGATAGAGAGCTAGAAACGTCGATGAGAGAGAAACATCGACCAGCTGCCTCCTGCACACCCCACACCGGGGATGTGCCTGCAACCAATGTACATGCCCCTGACCGGAATCGAACCCAGGACCTTTCAGTCCGCAGACCGACGCTCTACCACTGAGCCAAACCGGTTTCAGCCCAACTTTATTTTCTATTCCTTGACAATCTACTGCCCTCCGTTCTTCCGACTAGATTTCCAAGGTGTCTCCCTTTAGAAAGTGTTTGCTGTTGAGCTCCTCCTTTCCATGAAGAGACCAGAGCATACCAGCTGAGAGTTCGTTTAATTGTGCCTTTGTTCATGTTGACATGCTCTTTTGAAAATACTTGGAGTCTATTTCAAGGCCAAGGGCTCTGTATTCCCAAGCAGGACAGAGTCTTTTGAATGCAATGATGGTATTATGAAAAGTGCCTGGGCTTGGGGTCAGAAGCACTGGTCCTGTCACGTACCAGCTGCTACTTGAGGCACATCTTCGGCGTCTGAGAGGCTCTGTGTATTCATGGGGAAAACAGAAAATGGTGCTTTAACTGCTGAGGTCATTGTGAATATGAAGAAAGAAAGGTACGATAAGTGTACTATATAAAAGTGCTGAGAATAATGGCTTATGTTTAACAGGTGACCCATGGACACCTTCCTTAAGGGCAGGGCCTATCACTTTCATTTCTGTAGTTTTTCTTGATAAGGCCTCCCTCAGGTAAAATGAATGAGGATAGCCAATTGCCCAGATCTTTGGTGGTTGAGGAAAACAGAGCAAGATGAACAGGATTCAAGGCCATTTTGTGGTCTGGTGAGGTCTGGAGAAGTCAAAATTGAAGGCCCTCTTGCCAGGTACGTTGAAAGAGGTGTGGAGGAGGGTGCCGTGGTGTCTGAACCAGGGAACCAGCTGTGAGGCAGGATGGATGGAATAGGAATCTAGGGGAAATAGAAAAACTGAGGTTTGGTTCTAAAGAGAAGGCTGATGCAGGAATATGTGGAAGAAGAAAGATGCCAGCAATGTCCCCATGGGAAAAAAAATTGGTCTCTTGTCGCTTCACCAGCTCTTGAGTTCATCTTGGTGCTGCTTTCTCTCTATTTCTATGCTCCTTCAACAAGCCCATTCTGGTGCTTACCTGTGGGAGTGGGGTTTCTTTTTCCAGGTGTTCAGGTTGATTATCTAGAAAGGAGCAGAAGTAATTGCTGCAAAAATAATTTATTTTCCCCCAGAAGACACAGGATCTTGCCTCCATCTGGTTCCTTAGTCCTTCTTCTCCATAAGAGCCCCAGACTCAGGCCGGGACCGGTTTGGCTCAGTGGATAGAGCATTGGCCTGTGGACTGAGAGATCCCAGGTGCGATTCCGGTCAAGGGCATGTACCTTGGTTGCGGGAACATCCCCAGTGGGGGGTGTGCAGGAGGCAGCTGATTGATGTTTTTCTCTCATTGATGTTTCTAGCTCTCTATCCCTCTCCCTTCCTCTCTGTAAAAACTAAATAAAATATTTTAAAAAAAGAGCCCCAGACTCAGGAGATGGTTGCATTAACGCTTTGGGGAGTACAAGGGACAAATGTCAACACTGCTTCAATGTGACTCCAGGTGAAGTGGGCAGGATTGCTTAGGAGTTGAGCAACCTGCTCCACAAGAGTTCTGCAGAGGGAAATGAGGTTTGGGTGGGAAACACTAAGCCTGGAGATTACTGAGGGCCAGGGAGGGGTTTGTTTATAGAGGGTGAGGCCTTCTCTCTTGTTTTCTACTCGATCGGATGAACGGAGGGATGAGGGGTGGGGGAGTGTTGGAAGGTCACGTCCACTCCACAGCGTACCTCTTTGATCAAAGCAAGTGAAGCATTCTGGCGGCAGTTGCTCATTTATTTTTCTACCCAGAGTACTTGACCCACAATAGGATACCAGGTGATAAATAGCTACTTGTATGCAATGATTTTTGGTTCGTGGAATGACAGATGCAGAGAGTTAAATACATTCCTCAGTTCATTAACAGGCTGTGCAAGGTTGCGTTTTGGTTTTATTTTGGTTATTTGTTTTTCCCCTTCACCCCTGACCTTCACTCCCATTTTGCTTTTTCCCCTTTCCTCACTCCCCTTCTCTTCCAGCTGCCAGTCACTGACTCACATATGATAGTCTCTAATGCTAGGACAAGTACTCTCATATTTGTGCTCCTTGGAACTCTGTAAGAGCCTCTCTGAGCACAGACCCAACATGGGGGATTGCTGGCATAAATTATATGAATATTTAATTTTTACTCAATACCCTCCCGGTTGCTTTCTAGAGATGCTGTGCCAGTTTGAGGCTGCTCCAGAAATACATGCATAAGTCTATTTCCGTGAATCTTCTTCATCCCTTGGTATTACTCTGCTTTCTAATTATGGTATATTGAATGTATATAAAGTAGTAAGTCACTGTTTAAAATTTGTATTTATTTGATTTTCTGGTCTTCCTAGAAATACATATCTCATCTCATACTTTGTATCCATTTTCTAAATTATGTATTTCATGTTTTGTTCACTTTTCTTTTGGGTTTCTAGTCTTTTTCATGTTGATTTGAAAGAGTTTCTTGTATATGTGAGGCACAATAATACCTATGTATGTAGATACTGTAATTTTTGTGGGTGCTGTTCTTATACAGTTTGGAATCCAGGTCATACTTATTCATTTCATAAAATGATTGCCATTTTCATTTTGAAAATGGTTATTTATCTATGTAAACTTTAAATGTATTCTTTGCCAATTTTGACACTTTATAAATTCATTATAATGTTTCTAGGTATGAATCCTCTCATTTATCCATGTTGCCTACTTCTCTATAAGTCTACTTCTCTATTCCATATCTTTTAAAAAATATATTTTATTGATTTTTTACAGAGTGGAAGGGAGAAGGATAGAGAGTTAGAAACATCTGTCTCCCGCACACCCCCTACTGGGATGTGCCCGCAAGCAAGGTACATGCCTTTAACTGGAATTGAACCTGGGACCCTTCAGTCTGCAGGCCGACGCTCTATCCACTGAGCAAAACCGGTCAGGTCTCTATTCCATATGTTAACCTTCATTTTTTGTTTCTTTTTTAGAAAAAGATTAAAATGTATATAGTATTTATTTATTTATTCTCAGTGAACACAAGTCCTATAGTGTTCTCTTGTATTTATTTCTCTTTTTACTGGAGTATTTCTTCTTAGAGGCTATTAAAAGAGGTTTATATGCCCCAGATTTCAAAGATAGTTTAATCAGTGTCAAAGTTCTAAGGTGAAGGTTCTTGTCTTTCAACAGCGAAACAATTATTCTCTTGGCTACCATCCATTGTTGATATTAAGAACTCCTGTTCTTTTTCAGGGAATCTATACCTTCTCTGGAAACTTTTAGAATTGTCATTTTTGTTTTTAGTTTATTGGAACAGACATCTATTTTCTTTACCTTTTGAGTCCTCATGGCATGACACCAAAGGAATGAAAATTGGAACAAACTTCAACAATGAGGAGAATGTGAAGAAGGTCTGCAGAAGATAAACGATGGTGTGATATGTGGATTACAGGAAGCAGGAGGAGGACTGAGGGCTGATGAAGTGAAGTACACAGAGGAAGGTGCTGTGAAGAACAGACACACTGCAGACGGTTGTCCAGGGCAATTTTTCTGGAAGAATTCTGGAAGGGTGCAGTACTTTAATGGGGGACAAGTGGGAGATACAGGCTTAGAGGAAACCCCCTTATTTCTTCACCAAGAGGTCATGGCGGAAGGATTGTTCCTCTCTGAAGAAATTGAACAAGCTGCTGTTAGTGTGGGAGCTAATGCCACATCTGAGTCCATGCCTACTCAATCTGAAAATGAGCCAAATAATCAGCCATGCCTGCTGGTGTACACTGAACTTATGGTCAGTTTTGCCAGTCCTCCCAGTGAGTAGGTACATGAGAGAATTGTGATATATGAAAAATAAACACTGTGAAGTAGAGAAATGACCAAAAGAAATACATGATATAATTCTGGGTAAATAAGGAGCTTGAATAAAAATGTGTATCCTTTAAAGATATTGATAAATACTACAGAAATTAAAAATGAGGAAAAAAATCTAATTAAAAAGTTGGAGGATAAAATAGAGGGAAAATAAAAAAAAGGTATATATGAAGTGATGAATAAAAAAATTAACACTTAGAATAATCCAGAATGGCCCACTAGCTCACTTGGTTAAAGGTTGTGGATTTGCTCACCAGTCAAGGGCTAGAAGCAACTAATGAATGTATAAAATGACTTTCCACTAGGATTGTATAATAGCAAAAGTAATTATGAATTTTAAAGGCAGCATAAAAGATATTTGTAGACAGGTGAGATGCTTACTTTTAAACGTTTAAAAATAACAAAAAAAATTTTTTTTCAAATATAGTTGACCTACAATATTATATCAGATTTAAGTCTACACATCTTTTTAAGAAGGTTATTTGAGAACATATTCCTGCAGAATGAGGGTGTAAAAAGCAAGCTAGAGGGAAATATAGGATCTGGAGGCAGTATCTCCAACCTCAAACAGTAGTGAAGAGAGATACAGATTATAGTTTTGCTGCAGGTCTAGTGAGAGACCAGTACAGATTTTATAGCCAAAGGAAACACTAATTTGTATTTTACACCACCAATGAAGATATTATAAGCACAGAAAAGTTAGTTCAGTTGACTAGGATCTCACAGTGGTAAGTAGTAAGTTAGCGATTGGGACACAGCCGGACTGACTTTCCAGCCTGAACTCTTACTCCTTACCATGATGTTGTTTTTTGTCTCATAACTTATCATAAAGTGATGAAAGGTTTCCACTGGGAAAATGAAAACAGCAGTATGTTCCATGTGTGCAAGACCCTCATTTATTAGAGTCATGTAAAATCACTAAATTAACAAATAACTTTAGAGAAATCAAGAAATAGTTCCTAGAGAAATTAAGGTAACCACCAGGAGAGAAAATTTAGACTGAAAGGTGATTTAGTTGAGGGAGGGCATGGGCAGGAGGAAGAGGGAGGTGAGAGATCGCTTCTTTGCATGCTAAGTCTTCCTTACCTTTAAAAAAATTAAATTATGTGAAGGTATTACTTTGAAAAAAATGTTAATGCTATTTCTGTGTACTTTTAAAATGGTGAATAGGGCTTGTTTGGAAGGTAAACCACATGAGGAATTATAACAATATGCAAAGGCATGGAAGGGAAAAAGTTCATGGCTTGGTAGAGAACAGTCTGGTTTAGATGACTTGGCCATAGGGTGGTTGGGGGTTGGCAGGAGTCATTGGAGATGACCGAAACAGCGGACCAGGGCAAGGCTGTGGAAAGCATAGAATGCCATGGTAAGAAGTTTGGAATTTCCTTTGTTGGCCATGGGAAGCCATGAAAGATTTTGAGCAGCGTGGTTTTGTCTGTGTCTTAGAAGGCTCTTCTGTGTTTTAGAAGGCTCCACCTTTCATTCCATGCAGTTTGGAGCAAGGATGCAAGTGTGGCTGGAATAAAAAAAAAATCTTGCTGACACTTTAGCTGTCTCCCTGAATGGCTGTCTGTTGTCCCACATCCTCCTGTTGGCTGGAGTGGCCCCTGCCCAGTGACACACTGATGTGGTGGCAACGAGTGGGCCACGTGGCATCAGCCTTCCCTGCCTCATTTGGGAGCCACTAGGAGCCCACACCTGGGCGGTGTCTCATTTCAGCTTTTTAGACCTTACTATAAACTACTTTTTGGTCATTTTTCAAGACATGTTTTAGCTTTTAGTACAGGATTATTACCAACTTCTCCCCACCCCCTTCCACACCCTTTAATGATCCCCTTGGTTTTCATAAAGAGTCTTTCAATTTTTCCCTCTGCCTTGCCAGTTCATCGAAGAAGTAGGATATTTTTTCTCTTCCTTTTATTATTAGTACAAATTTTTAAAATAATATAATGGAAAAAATGAATATAAACTTCTGGCCTCCTGCTCTCTAGGTTCACACCCACTGGTGTCCTCCTCTGAGGCTTGTTAACTTTCTATCCTGTTGGGTGTGTGTCTGTGTGACCAGGAGCCCTCAGATGGCTTTTAGCCCGGGTGCTCCTGTTCGCATCATTTCCTCCCTGCCTTCTTACCTACTTCCATCCCTGCCTTTCTCTTGCCCTCTGGTTGCTAGGCAACATGGCTCAGGGGCAAGAGAAGCTGGCTGGCGATGCTCAGCTGAAAAAACATTGGTGTTTCTCCTCTTGTAGCAGCCTCCTGGCTGGGAGTGAGCAACTTGATGAAGGTCAAAGGCAGCCATCCATAGCTATGGCATTCTCTCCACTAGGCGTGAACCTAATTCGGGGGCGGGGGGAGGGATACTTGAAGGCAGGGAATGGGGTGAAGTAGAGCAGTTAGTTTTCACTTCACACCCAAAAGGCCACGTGGCTCCTGCCTCCTGGCAGGAGAGGGTCAAAGTTGAGCTGAATAGTCTTTGTGCATTTTAGGAATGTGGATCTCCTTTCCTTCCACGCCTCTCCTTTGGAAGACTGACTTCTTAAGATTTGACACTGCCAACATGACACATTCTCTTGCTTGTCGTGGCTGAATATTTGGGCTGGAGATGAATAGCTTAAGTATAACATGGGAGTTTGTTAGAACTGCCAACCTCAGTCCCACCTTAGACCTGCTGAATCAGAACCTGCATTTTGTCATAATGGCCAGGTACTTTTTATGCACATTAAGTTTGAGAATCATGGGCTAAATACTCTACGGTCTACTTGGTTAGAATGAGAGCCTGCAGCTGACTGCAGGACTTTCATGTTTCAGATATTTCTGCCTCTCCCCTGCCCAGTGGTGCATCACAGAGCCACAGAGTTGGGGGAAGGGGGTGAGGTGTATGCAAATGCAGACACTGTCTCAGCCTGATGGAAGCCCTTTCCCCTTTCTCCTTCATCCTTATCTTACCCAGGGTGAGACCAAGCATGCACAGATGTGTTATCTCACCTTATCCTGGCATAATCTTATGAGATAACAACAAGGGTATTAATCAAGTTTTAAACAATGAACCCTGATTTTATTGATGAAGAAATGACTATCTAGTTCAAGTTCACAGAGCTAGGAACCAGACTCACCATTGTGATTGCTGAATATCTCACTTCCCATCTTCCTTTTGCATGTGATCTAGGTTAGGACTTCCAGTCCCTTTCAACATGAAGCTCAGAAAAATAATTACTATGAAAAGAAAAAGCAATCAGAAACAAAATGCTGGGTTTGGGTTGACTCATAAATTCCACCACATAGGGATAAAACTAAGGACTTTTTCCTGAGCCTCTGCAAATGATTCCAGTAGTTCAGAGGCCCTTTTGAACAAGAGGTTACATGGATTGAGTTTCAAAGAAAAGAATGTCAAAAAGAAATCTTCCAGATGAGAATGGCCTCCAGATGTGAACATTGCTCTTCCAGATGTGTGCAAGTATGGGGTGGGGAAAATGGGGGAGTGAGATTGCTCACATGTCTGCAAAATGAAATGGAAAAACATCTCTCAGCCACGGGGGAAAGTAGGACAAAGGGAAGAGAAATGAAATGAGAGAAACAGAATCCAAGTTAAACTCTTCAATGTGGGATCATGCTAACTGGAAGGAATCATTCCCACGTGGGTTGACATTCTAAATATGCGGTCAACATCGAGGCCACGCCTCAAACTGTGCCACTAGAGGGAAAACTCAGAGGGTATTGTGCCTGCAGGAACTCATGCTCCTCTAAGCAGATCTGATTCACCCTGTAGAGGAATTTCCCCATGAACTGTCCAAATTGAAGAGCAGGCAGGACAGGCTTTGAGTCTTACTGGTGGAGAAGAGAACTGAGGCCAGAAATGCGGAAGGAGATTGAGCTAGCAACTGTACACTCCTTTCTTTCTTCAGCACCTGAGTCAGCAACTCATTCTTTCAGGGATCACCTGTTTTGTTCCTTTACAATGGCTAGGAAGTCCCATGTTTCACAGATGAGTAAATCCGAAACCACAGAAATAGGATTTGTGGCCAAGTGACCGTGGTTTGTCACATTTCTGAAATCTGAGCCATTGTCAAACTCCCTGCTACATGGAATGAAACCCCTTTATTTTCCTCTGTTTAGCATCTTCACCTTCCCCAGAAAGATCAGCCAAATTACTGCTCCCACACATTCCTCTTCTCCCAACCCCTAATTTCCATGTTATTCTGGACATGTGATTTTTATTCTATCATCTATATTTTTCCATGACATAAATAACTCATTCTTTGCTGGTCCCACTGGTGGCAGTCAACATTTTTATTTCTCTCTAAGGTTTTCAGTATTGAAAGAAAATATCCTAACAAAATCAGTAAATGTAAGTTGCTAATTATTTGTGTCATTCAAACATGTATACATGTAACAATGCCTGTATACTGATCAGACATGCACAAGTCATAAGCTTTGGCCAACATGCTAATAATCCTATCTAATAAAGAGGGAATATGCTAATCGATACTCATGCCATTGCAAAGATGGTGGCGCCCACAGCCAATAAGGAGGGAATATGCTAATTGACTGCCCCACCCTTAAAGATGGTGGTGCCCACAGCCACAAGATGGTAGCATCCAGCCCCCCTCAGCCCTAGGTGGGCCCGGCTGCTCCCCGCACTTGCCTCCAGAGTCCCCCAGTTACCTCAGCTCTCCAGGTGCCAAGGGCTGGCCTGAGGTGCAGGCAAGCCTCGGATATTGGCTGCTCAACTGCCCAGGGCTGCCCGGGGCTCAGGTAACCAGAGCTGGCCGAGGCTTGCGCTGCTGGCAGTGGCAGCAGCAGAGGTATGATGGGGCATTACCTTCCCCTGATCACCGGGTTGCCTCCCACTTCTGAGGGCTCCCAGACTGAGAGAGGGGGCAGGCCGGCTGAGGGGCCCCCACTCCAGTGCATGAATTTTCATGCACCGGACTTCTAGTGCAATTAATAATTACCAATGTGTATAAGTTTACTAACTACCTTCTGTTTTCTTATGTGGGACCTAATTTTCTCTGTGATCTGCAGCTCAACACATTTCTCAAAGCTCACACTAGTCAGAAGGTAAATTACCCAAGTAAAAGGTTCGGAGATCATTGCAAGGGAAATGCATCAGTGCACCCTTGGTACATGGATATATGTCATTGATCTGGAAATCAAGTACCAGGAAGTACAGTAGTATTATGATCATGATCATCACCACCAACATCATCACTACCATCATCATCATCTTCATCATCATAATAATCATCACTACTGGTTAATTTTTAGTTCTTTATTTCCTTTTCTTTTATTCCAATTGGAGTTGAATTTTCAAGCTACTGTTTAAGCCTGATTCTGAACAAATTTTGATATTCAATTAGTACCTGATTCCATTTTATAAAATTGATTCTGTCCTGACACACTAGAATGTACTCCTTTAAATTTGTACACTTAAACCCACTTAGAATTGGTTTAAAGCTTAAGATGATAAGCTAAGTTTCATTCAGTCTGTGGTTTAAAATATGTATACACTTCACCCTGACTTTTAACTACAAACTTGGTGTATTTCATGCTTTTGAATCAAATGGATTCTGTTTGGCATTTTTTAGTGGCAAGTTATTTAGTTCTTGTGTGTTGGCTATATTCATCATCTTTAAAAAAAATTTGAGAGACCCTGGTGCTACTACCACGAGCCTCCTTGGCCCCCAAATGCTGCCCCACAGGCCTTGAATCATTGCATATTGTCAGGATCATACAGACTGTCTTCTGCCTTCTTATCTAGGCTTTTCCCACACTGCCTTGCTGAGTCACAATTCTATTCCAGGAGAGATGGTGTTTAAAATTGAAAAAAATTATTTTTCAATTAGAGTTTACATTTAATATTATTTTGTAGTGGTTTTAGGTGTACATCATAGTGTTAAGACAATAATTTACTTTACAAAGTGTTCCTTTGCTATTTCAAGTACCCACCTGATAACATATGTAGTTGTTACAATATTATTGACTATATTCCCTGTGCTGTACTTTATATCCCTGTGACTGTTTTGAAACTACCAATTTGTACTTTTTAATCCCTTCACCTTTTTCACCCAATCCTCCAACCCCCCTCCCTTCTGGCAACCATCGGTCTGTTCTCTGTACCTATGAGTCTGTTTCTTTTTTGTCTGTTCATTTGCATTGTTCTTTAGATTCCACATATAAATGAAATCATATGGTATTTGTCTCTCTCTGACTGACTTATTTCGCTCAGCATAATACACTCTAAGTCCATCCATGCTATCACAAATGTTAAAATTCCATATTTTTTATGGTCAAATAATACTCCATTATATATATATGGCAGGACAAAGGTAGGTTTACAGTTGTGAGTACACAAAATAGAGTTTATTCTTATATTATTTATTAATTATTGTATTATTTCCATATGAACAACTGTAAACTTATTTTTGCCCTACCCTGAATATACCAAAGCTTTTGAATCCACTCACCTATTGATGGGCACTTGGGTTGCTCCTATATTTTGGCTATTGTCATTAATGCTGCAGCAAACATAGGGATGCATAGATCCTTTGCACTTGCTTCCCTGATTCTAGCTGGTCCTTTCACAGAGAAGGCAAATGGCCTTTTTTCCTATCACAATGCAGGGCCCTGATGGAGAGAGGATGTTAGTGGTGTCCTTTGTAGCAAATCATACCTCAGCAGTGACTAAAGATAAAAACCCAGCCCTTGTCTTTGGAATCCAAAGGATGTAGTGTCATTTGGAATGTTCCTTTCTGTTGACTTGCCCTCCACCTTTCAGGTAAATCTGTCTGTTATGCTTAGCTCTGCCCTCTTGCATGTATGTGTTCTTTCTTATCTTTTGGTAACTTGAGCTAGAGAAAATACCTCAGGAGTGACTGCTCTCCATCCATGAATTCTTTTCAGCATGCTGTGGCACCTGGTCCTCTCATATTAATCTATTCGATTACATCTACATTTGTTGCACGCCCATGTGCCAAGCAGTTTACTTACATTGATCACACTTATTGTTACTTACAACCCAATCAGCTAGATAGTATTGTCTCCATTTTGCAGATGAGGAAACTGAGGCTCAAAGAGGCTGACTGCCTTGCCCAAGACCCTTGTAGCTAGAAATCAGATTAAACTGCTCTGTCTGATTTCAGAGCCTCATCTCCAAGGACAATTAGTTCTGATTAAGGTTACTCCAGGAGGCCCTCGGTGATTTCAAGAAATCCTCAAATGCCCAAACCAATCTACGGTACTTGAATTCATTTTATTAATAAAAATAATGATGCCAATATGTCTCATAGGTGGTGTGATGAAGTGAAAAGAGGAGACAAGTATGTCAGAGCTTGAAAGATTAGAAATCATCTCTTCTACCTTAAAAGGAAAACTTCAGGTAAAGAAAAATATATATATATATATAGATGTTTCCCTTAGAATGACTTTTGCCATAGGTGTGTGAACCTGCCACCACCCTTTTCAGTGGGTAGATTGATTTAATTCTGTAGCTGAACCTGACTGGGGAGATTCCTTTTAGGTTCATGACCCTGCTCTTGGAGATGCAGAATCTGTAACTGTTGGATTTGTGTGATGGAACAAAGGGCTAGAGTTATCAGAGTGAGATAAAACAGGATCAAGGACTTGATACTCATTTTATTAAACAATTGAAAATGCACATATTCATTCTAGAACTTGTAACAGAGTAGTGTTTCTATTAAAAAATGTATAAATCATTTCCCATCAAGTTTATTTTCTTGGGCATGCCCCCGACACCTTCAAGAACAACCTCTTTTGGCCTCCAGAGGACAAGTATATGTATGTATACAGTAGAAGCATGGTTGAGGGAGGTTGATACCCTCAATGTGCCTCCTTCTGTAGAGTACCTGAGGCATGTCGACACAAATGTGAGGCACCAGCAGTGTTGTTGCTTCCAAGGGTGACAATTGATGTGCTCCCATGTGCTCTTGGAGCGTGGCAGACTATCCTGGGGGTATAGAACCAGTCCTCTGAAAGTCACAGTATAACTCTGCAGTCTGTGTTATGAGAAATGGTGTTTCTGAAGGTCACACAGAAAACTTTACTTATGGCATGGAGAAGACTACTGAATCCAAAAGGACTGTGGAGAAAAGGAGTTTAATTTCTGAGCCCTCAAAACAAACTTTTAGAAAAGCGCCTTTTCATGTGTGTTTTAAAATTAACTGCAAATAAAGGAGAGAAGGCCACACCTTCCCCAGGATTCCCTATTTGGACATTTTCCCTTAGAGAAGGGTCAGTAAATAAACGTGAAGCCACTAGAGAATGACATGGAGTATGTTGTCAAAATGGCAAAGAAAAGAGGATGAAGGGAGCACAGAAGGGAGTGGGTGTATCATGGCCCTGGTTTGTATGGAGGACAGTGAGGATTGGTTTGGAGAGTAGGGGAGGGCATACGGAGATGTTATTGTTGATATAAAGGGGTAGGAATCTTCAAGGTGAATAGAGGGCTGGGTAATACATGAACATGATTGGAGCCACAGGGCCATGTCATGCTAAACCAGGTGACAATGAGGTTTAAGGGGTGTGTAGAGTGGGAGAGTAAGGGGTCATCTACAGGTCCTTGAATCAGATAGGAAATGATTTGCACAACCAGTTATTCTTGTGGCATCACTTCACGGAAGAAAACAATGAAAGCTAAAGCAGCCCTTCAGAAGATAGCTCTCGTCGTCTAGCACGAAGAAGCTTGGAGTGGTGATACATTTGGAATGGAGAAAAACACCTCAAAATAGGAAGTAAGGCAGAGGAAAAATTAGCAGGTTTCAGAATAAAGAAGGCTATGGGGTTGGAGGAGTGATTCTGAATGTATTTTTGGTGAATCTTGGGATTTTTGAGTAGGAAAAAACCCTTAGTTCAATATCCAATATCCTTTTTTTTTCTCTTTTTTTTCTTTTTTCTTTTCTTTTTTTTTCTTTTTTTTTTTTTTTTTTACAAATGAGGGAACCAAGATCAGTAAAGAAGTTGTACCTATAGACATCCACATGGGCTAGTGAAGCTCAATTAGGTCTGTCTACTTTTTAGAAAACAATATAAACATATTTTAGGGTTTAGATATAGAAAATTCTATGATATAATTAGAAGATGGAAGCAGAAGAAACAGAATGCCAGGTTTGGGTTTATGACTTCTGCAAGCTGATTTCAGAAACACGACCCTTAATAAGCCCTGATCCTTGGAGAACTTTGGTAGATAGAGTTGCATTTGGGGCTACTGTGGATGAAGAGAATCATGTCATCAAACAAATAACTAAAAATAACAACAACAACAAAAAACCTTTGTAAAACGTGGTAGGTTGAGAACTGGTAGGATCCTGTAGCTATATCCTGCCCCAGGGTGTTCCAAGATCTGGGAATGGTGTGAGTGACTGGATCATTTCTAAGGGGCCCCATACCAGTCTGGGTCACCCAGCTCCCACCCAGACTCACATCAGCTTCACACACTGGGTGATTATCCATGATGCTTCAGCCAGCACCAACTCTTCACATCACATTATATCCAAAGACAAACAAACAAAAAACCACGAAGAACTTTCCCAATGACTAGGAATGCATTTCATTTAGCTTCATTTAAACTACACTGTTATAAGTGTGTTCCACAATTCTGCCAAATACTATAAATATGGAGAAGTCACAGTGGCCTCCTGCACCCACGAAGAGGCCAGTTTTTGGATAGATAACAGGGAGAATTTTAAGTATATCCTATCCTGTTAATCCTCCCCTCCCCCACTCCCCCAATTCTGTTCTCCTTCATTCTTACCAGCCTGTCCTGTCTCAACCCAAGAGAAAAAATAATTGACATGAGGGCTGAACCTGGGCGGAGCTGAGAATTTCTTCGTTCTCTTCCTCAAAGTGCTGTAAAACCTCCCAACTGTAAGGGAATACCTCCCCCCATCCCGTGCCCCTCTGCTCTCCTCTGGCAAACAGGAAACTGCCTGGGCCCTGAGGATCCTGAGCCAGGAAATTGGTCTTTGCTGCTCTGGCTACCTTCCCCTCAGGTTCTTCCTGGCCATTCAACACAGTTAAAAATAGTAACCACCAAAACCAGAAGCAAAGATGATTTCACTGTCTACCCACGGCAACTCGTGGCCTGATTTGGGTGGTGGCAGATGGAGCTAATTCTTGGACTTGGCACCTGGAGACTTTCCTTAGGGTCAAGGCCGGCCCTTCCCTCAATATTTCAACACCTGGTGCTCCCCGAAGAGCCAGCCCATCTCAGGAGGACTGTGAATTAGGCAGAACTGGCTCGTCACACATGTACTTGTACACACACGTGTGCACACACAGACACACGGAGGGTGAGATTGCCATGGAAACCAGCCACTTCACTGGCACAGCCTGTGCACAGAGCAGGCAGCACACACCCATTCTGGCTCCTGAAGGCAAGGCTGGGGCAAACCTCTCTGCGGTTTGAGCCAGTTACTCCTGCTGGTCTGGGGCATGCGCCTTCTCCCCGAACCTGGCAGGCACCAAGATTGTACTATGTGCAGGATCCCACTCTTAGCATTAGGGAGAAGGAGAAGAGAAAAATAATTTGTAAAGGCACAAGGGGCCACCAGCAGTTAATTTTCAGGAATAAAGGAGAAATCTTTTTTTTTTTTTACCATAAAGTACCCACCTCCACCTGCTGCCATGCAAATTAAAATTTTGAGAATGGAGGCAAATTCACAATGATGAGAAGATAAGGTAACTTCACTATAGGGCAGAGAGCCTTCCATTTTGCTTAATTTGCTACACAGATAATCAGGCAAGTGGGTTTGAAAATAATTTCTACCCAGCCCAGCCAGTGTTGCCTAATGGTTAAGTGTCAGCTAATGAACCAGAGGTCACAGTCAGAGCACACATGCCAGGGTTGTGTGTTCGATCCCCAGTAGGGTACATGCAGGAGGCAACTGATCGATGTTTCTCTCTTGATGATATTCCTTTCTCTCTATCCCTCTCCCTTCCTCTCTCTAAAATCAATAAAATATATTTAAAAATAAAATAACTTCTATCTACATGCCTGGTACCTCTGGAAGTGTTATGGGGAGACAGAAGATAAATATGGTCTGGTTACTATCTTTGCGAACTTCATAGTTATTTAAAGAGGAAGAACTAACTTAGCTGAAATAAACTAGAAATAAAACACACCAAGCCTTTAAGTACTGAGCACCTACTAGAGTCCAGGGCTGGGCAAACTATGACCCGCGGGCCGGATCCTGTGAATAAAACTATTGAATTAAAAAAAAAAAAAGACCGTACCCTTTTATGTAATGATGTTTACTTTGAATTTATATTAGTTCATACAAATACTCCATCCATGCTTTTGTTCTGGCCCTCCAGTCCAGTTTAGAACCCATTGTGGCTCTCGAATCAAAATGTTTGCCCACCCCTATAGACACTGCTCTGGGAAGGGCAACTGTGGGGGGGGGGGAAGCATAAAGAAAAGCCTATCCTCAGGGAGCTTGTGCTTTAATGCCTGCAGGAGGCAGGGAATAAGTAGGAGTCAACAGAATGTATATACGGGGTGGTGTAAGTGCTTAGGGGGAAAATAAAGCAGTGAAGGGGGGGAGAGCAAGTGTTGGGGAGGGGCTGCAATGTTAGACTAGGTGGAGAGAAAAGTTGCTACCGAGAAGATGACATTTGAGTAAAAGCATGAAAGACAAAAGGTATTAAAATTGCATGGCCCAGGCTGGGTAAGTACTTTACTGGGAGCAGAAGAGCCGCTCAATGAGTAGCCAGAGGAAATGCACGCAGGGGTGGGGCTAGATCTAAACCTTTGAAAACAGAGAAAACTTTAGTAGGAAGAAGAAATGAGAGAGACAAAA
The DNA here is from genome assembly GCA_963924515.1 of Vespertilio murinus. NCBI lineage: Eukaryota > Metazoa > Chordata > Mammalia > Chiroptera > Vespertilionidae > Vespertilio > Vespertilio murinus. The sequence goes on along the minus strand of OZ004707.1, from coordinate 173,598,763 downwards.
TTGTTATCATTATACTGAAATGCTGTACACTGCAATAAATGTTTTTTTCCCGTGTCACACTTTGAAGAAAAGCAATGATATTGCCTAATTACACCCTTTGGGTAGATGCATTAGCAGGGATGTCCGGCCATCTCCATCACTGCTTCTGGGACCGGGAGGTGGCATGGGTGTGGGGGTGTCCCTCACTCTAGTAGAGTTTGTGGGGAGGTGGCAAGGACAAAACACCAGGGCTCTGCGCTCAGCCAGAAGGCCATGGGTTGAAATCTTACTTGGCCACTTGCCTTGTGACTGGGCATGCTACTTCATTCTCTGAGCCTCAGTTTCCTCATCTCTAAATTGGAAACAACACCTTTAAAAGAAACAGGGCTGTTGTAAGGTACACATAAAGCACGCAGAAAGTCGTACCCATTATTATGATTGTCATATCACATAACTATGTGAAATAAAATGATGGGCACCCTTCGGTTGTTATGGGATCTTGTCATAAGTCTGAGGGGTGCTTATGGTAGTCAAACTCATATTTCATTGTAGAGCTTTCTGCCTGGGGCAAGTGACTAAAAGGGGGCCAAAGAGAGGTTAAGTGATGTGCCCTGATGACTAGACACTGGGGGTGTTGCTGGATTGTACCCTTCGACCTGGAGCCACCAGGGCAGAGAGCACTATAGGACCTGGGGCTGCTGATGGGAAAGGGAGTCTAGATGAGGCAGGGAGAAGGAAAGATGGTGCTGACTAAGATGTAGGTCTAAGGCCAGCATCAGCCAAGGGGCCATGAGCTCCGGAAACCTTCCTACCAGAAGGTTAGTAAACAAGCCAGTTTACTAGCATTACAGATTGCCTATCAGTCCTTCCCTGAGAAGGGACACACAGGATGGGACCTGGGAGAGCTGGCCCAGGGACTTCCACCCTCCCCAGACACTATTTCTTCCCCTCTCTTATTGATCTTGACAGTTCATCCATGTGAGTACTCAAAAGCCATACAATAAAATCCTGATAAAGCCAACTGTGATGCTATGAGAAGTTTCAGGCTTTTAAAGGTGGCCTGCCTACGGCCTGAGGAACTGCTTGGGAAGGGGGTCAAGAAGGCCAGAAAGCACTCAAAAGGTGGGGAAGTAAAGCATGGGATGGAGAGAGCTAAGTGCTTCAGAGCAAATTAAAGGTCCACGAGTGTGATAGAGGCTAACACTGTGGGAGGCAGGAAGACCAGGAGCTGCTGCAATGGCCACATTTGCTTCTGGAGTGTTCCAGCCACTTTGCTCACCAAAGTGGCATGCTCAACACTGAGCTCAGGTGCCCCTTCCAGCACCTGGGACAAGCATTTCTGCAGCTTTGTGCACTGTGCCTCCCATGTGTGATCTGGACTCCATACCATGACGGTGACTGGGACCTCTCTTTTGTGTCCAGTGGGTCCAGCAGACAGGCTTTCAGCTGCTTGCTGATTCATTATCAACAAGGCAGTTACTAAGACTTCTTAACCCTTAATTTGTTTTAAACTTTATCGAACACTTATCACATGCGAGGCACTGTGTTTTATCTGAATCACCTTGTCTTATTCTCATAAAATCTTTATGAAGCATGTACTCTTATTATATTTATTTTGCAGAGAAGGAAACAGCCTTAGAGAGGTTACATTATATGCTCAGGCCTCACAGTAAGTTGTAGGGTCAAAATTCAGAATATAGTGCTATAGGGCCCTTTGTATGTGTATATGAGTCCCTAAAGACAGGAGACAAGTGCTTTTTCTGGGAGGGGGTAGGGAGATTAACTTATCTATAGTACATTTTTACAATCATCTATTAACATAAACATATTTTGTTCAATAAAAATAATAGAACAAACCCAATGTGCTTAGGCATGGTTGATAATTTGTGAGGATTCACACACAAAAGACCACCCTTGCCTTCCAGGATCTCACCATCTGATGGAAAGAGGGAGACAAACAAGTAAATTAATATTGTGTTTCCTTGCGATGAGTGTCAAGACAGATGTACTCAAGGCTGTGGGAGCTCCTTGGAGGGGAACCAAATCCATGCTCAAGTGGAGGGTGTCTTTCTGGAGAAGTTGATGCCCAAGCTGAGTCTTGGAGACCAGGTGGGAGGGAAAATGAATTTCATCAAAGCAGGACACTGAAGGCTCAGGAATGTGCTAGAACCATGTGGCTGGGATATGAGGCATGAGAAGTGGGGTGACATGTTGGTGAGGGATGGGGCTGGTGAGATTGGCAGGATCTGATTGTGAGAGGCCTCGCACGCTGGCCAAGTAGTGGGTCCCTGTTCCAGCAATGATGGGCTGCCATTGAACTGCTTTCCAGAGAGGAGCGCCATGGTAATTTTGGAAAGCCACTCTGAGAAGAGTGAGAAGAATCAGGAGAGGGTGCCTGGAGTGGGGAGACAAGATAGGAAGTGACCACAGAGATCCAGGTGAGTGATCAGGAACAGGGCTATGGAGGGCTTTGATTTGGGTAGAGGGCTTTGAACACTCAAGTCCCCTCCATCCCAAATCAAGAAAATATATATTATGCCTTCATTCTAAAGTTATTAATGTCATTCTTAAATTCAAATTGGTATTTCTAGTTTGCATATATCCAGTGCCCATTGATTATCACTCAGCAAGTCCGCAAACATTATTGAGAGCCTCAATAGCAAGTAGTATTCAAGGTTCCTACATCTGCTCTGTCCTTTCTGAGATGGGTTTTATTCTCTTCATTTTAGAGATAAAGAAGTGAGGCTTGGAAAGGTTAAGAATTTGCCCAGAGTCCTTCAAAGTGAAAAGGTTGGAATTCAAACCAAACCCATCATCTCAGTGAAGTCTCATCATGGGTTTTTGGTATTTGTTTTGGGGGCTAATTTCTTGCCTTTCCACCCACACTTTATAACTATTTTATTAATCCAGATTCTCCAGGAAATTCATTTTTGTACCTTCCAATTCTCATTAAATAAGGGTCGCAGGCTGGGCCAGGCACTGGAACGAAGGTTTTATAGTTCGTAAAATGTTTTAACCTATGTTACCCTCATTAGATCTCATGTATTCCAGTGAGGTGGGGAAAGCATTATTATTTCCATCTTACAGATGGAAAAACTGAGGCTCAGAGAAACAAAAGTCAGATAATTAAGTGTCATGGCTTGCTCTACTGCTCTGAATTTTTCCCTTTTCCTTTCTGTCGTCTTTTATAGACTATGTTCAGGTGGCAAATGGCATCTCATGACAATCTTTGGTGTATAGGACTCTGGGAAACAATTGTTTGACCCTCTGGTTGTTTCTGTCTTTACCTCCAACCCAACTGATTGAAACAACACTGAGTACCTACAGTGTCCAGGCCATGGGTGTCCATAGATGTACAACTTGGCCCTTAGGGAGTGAGTGGTGCACAGAGGAATGGACAAGGGTCAGCTAGGGGTGAGATGGTGTGGTCAGTGCCATCCTAGAGGAAGGTGCAGAACCCTCTGGATCCTGGGGAGGGATTACTCATTCTACTTAGGGTGGGGTAGAGGGCTGGAGGAGGCCTCACTGAAAAGGTGACATTTGAACTGGCTATAGAGGTAGAACAGCATTTCTTCAGGGAGAGAAGGGCAGGACAACAGCAACCACAACAACCCAGGTATCACTCCTTAAGCCCTTGCTATGTGCGAGGCCCCATGTTAGGAACCTTACAACTATTATTTATTTGCCACTCCCAATAACCCCATGAGGAGTCAACCAGTATTATCCGCATTTGACAAAGGAGGAAATGAAGGCTTAAAGAGGGTTTGCACCTAAGCAGTCTGATTTCAGCACAATCTTCTACCCCTACATCACAACACCTGGCACTCAAACTGGAGAGTAGAGCTTAAGCAAAGCCTCAGATATGAGAAAATACCCACTACGTTTAAGGTGAAGGGTGGGTAAAAGAAGGGTATAGGCTTGAAAGGTGGATGGGGTCAGTGGGTGATGGACCCTGCATAGCATGATTTTATTTTCCAGCAAAGTTAGATTGCAGTCATGTGATCCTTTTTTGGTAAGATCTGTGTTTTATACAGATATCTCTGGTGGCGGGAAACAGCAGGACCCATAAGCCCCAATGCCTACAGGGAGCCAGGCCCCTAAAGCCAAGAGATCAGGCCATGTGGGAAGGAGGCGATGTCCCTGCTGAAGGTAGCAGGCTCCATATGCGCTGTGCCCCCACCCCCCCTTCCAGCTCTTCATGGTTTAGTGTTGCCCCATGGGAATGAAGTCTCTTTGTTGCCAGTTTCTCTGATTTAAAAAAAAATAATATTTGGAAAACCAAACTTTTATTTGAAATTTCTTAATCTTAAAATGTAGAAAACTAACTTAGATTACTTTTAGAACCTTTTCAGGGCCAAACAGGTTATGTGTATACCTGCTAGTTCAAAACCTCTAGTAAAGGGTACATCTTGGGATAGAGAGTGCTTAGAGGTGAGGAGACCAATGTTAGGAGGCCACTGTAACAGTTTACTAGATAAGAGAATCCCTAAGCAAAGGCCAAAGCAGTAGGCATGAAGAAGAGGGGGTAGGCCTGAAATAAATTTTAAATGGATTAAATCAAACTTGGTGGCTTTGGGAGGTGGCAGAGGGAGGAGTCTAAATGGACTGGGTGAATAATGGAGCTGTTAAATCATTTAAGTTTTGGACAAGTGTTTATTGAGTATCTACTGTAGGACAAGTGTTTATTGAGTATCTACTGTAGGTTAGGTATTGTGTGAGGAGCAGAAATACTTCAAGGACTAACATAGTACTTTGCTGTGAAGGAGCCCAGAATTTTGCAAGGAGGTCTGTTGGAGGGTAAGCACAGAGAGATGTGGGGGCACAAAGGAGCACCTCCTCTAATCTTAGGAATGGGGTGCCAGGGAAGGCTCTGCTAAGGAGAAATACAGAAGTGCACAGGGGAGAGAGAAGATCATGAATCTGATTTTGAATTATTTGAGCTGAGCCTTATCTCCAACCCTGAAATTTCTGTGATCTGATACCCTCCCTATGTGATGCTTTTAGTTCTGTCACAGTTAAAAGCCCAGATGGCTTGCTCACTTTTATGACACATTCCTTTCTTGCGGTCGTGTTTTCCATTTGTCCTCTATTAAGATGGCCAGAAGAAGTGGGTATATCGCTGAGAGTGTAGCAGATGTGTTACCGCCTTTGCCCATAGCTTCCCCGGGTCCCTCCCCACTAGCTGTCTGTCTTGTGTGTCGCAATATTTGTAAAGCGAGCCCGTGCTTACTTTTTTAGTTTACTCATCACTGTTGTGGTGAATGATCTGCTTTCTTTCAGGTATTATTATTATTTGGTGGGTGAATCACTGTTAATCACTCTACCTACTTCTGGAGAATACTCCACATTCTTTATTGAAATCCTTTAGAAAGTTCTGTTTCATTCACTCAACAAATGTTTATTGGGTGCCTACCAAGGGCTAGGAACTGTTATAGCTGCTTAGAATGCACCTGTCAATAAAAAAGGACTCCTACACTTAGGCAGCCTCACTTTGCTGTAGCCTAAGTACTTGGGCCAGGAGAATGTTCCCTCTAGCTCCCTCTTAAGTGGGGCTGTGCTCTTCACCGCCCGAGCTTCTCCATTCCCTTAGTGTGGCTTTCCCATAGCATGAAAGCTCCTTAACCTGGCAACTAGAGACCCACTGTCCCAAACAAGACATTAAGTGCTTTGCCAAAGTTCTAATTGTCACTGTTTTAAATCCCATAGATGGCAGCCCCTCTACATACTCTGAAACCAATTGATGTTCTCTTTTGAGAAGATAAATTCTTAAATCCTATCGACCATTCATCAGATGCGCGCCTTTTGTCATAAAGCTCTTATAAACTTTAATTCTTTGTCTTTAACTAAGAGCTCTTTCTGGGGAAAGATTTCTAGTATACCCAAAGGGTGCCTGGGATGGAAGCTTGAGCTGGTTCATGAAATTGAATTTGGTAGCTAGAGTAGGATATCCAACCAGATTTCCCTAGGGAGGGTTGTTTCTCATCAGATTGACAGGCTTGCAAAGAACCCAGATGTTTGCCTACTCAGAGAACAGGAGTGCAGGTTGTGGGGAGGGATATCTTGGAATTACAAGCTGCTCCTTGAGTATATAGAAAACCAAATGGAGTAGTTCAAAACCACCTCACATAGGGAATCCTCTACCTTTTTGGACCACCCTGGATCTACAGCAGACACTTTATAGCTTCCACGAGCCACAGAAAGGTAAGCAATGTAGAGAAAAGAGAAAAGTTTCAGCAAAGAAAGAGTTAAATAAAAAACAACCCACAAAAACTAAGAAAGCTAAATGCTTTTCCTTAATGGTTCTGTGGCCTTGGTCAAGCAATTAGGCCTTTCTGAGCTTCAATTTTACTCTTCCATTATGTTTTCTTAAAAAAAGGTTAAAATACAAGAAATGCATGTCCATAAGATACTATGCAAATGTAAATTTTAACTGTTGTTGTTATTATTTGTAGCAGGCCTCTCTCTTGGAGTCAATACTATTCTGGACCTGAATCCATGGGCACCCTTTCAGCAGACTGAAGACAGTCTGATTGCCAGTGCCCAGTGAGTCAACCCCTCCATGCCCCACCCATTAGCCAGCCAGCATGGGGTTAAGGAATCTGTGCAGCTGTCATCTTGCCCCCATCTAGCACAGACCTTGCATTTTATTGCTTCTGAACTAAGGCTGAAAATTCCTTGGCAAGAGCCCCACCAGTCCAGACTTGTCTATTTCACTGCACCCAGTTTGATAAGGGCACTGCACGGGACCAGGAGGCTAGGAGCTATAAGCTCATCAGGGACAGATCACTGGCACATGTCTTGTGGCCTCTCTGAGTTCAGTGTGGGCTCCATCCTATGCAGTTGGCTAGACATGGGACACATCCTGAGCCATGGGATTAAGGCATACGAAGAGAATAAAATGATGCCATGGGCCTGGAATTTTGGGAAATGGGTGTGGTCAATCTGAGGACACTAATGAAGCAGTCCATGGAATTTAGTCAGAACTAAAGAATCTTAAAACCTCACATTCCTGGCAACTACCCAGCCCTATATAGTTAGGGTTCAGCAGTCCCATTTGGATTCATGTTCTCAGATGGAAGATCAGAAGGACAATAGTATAACCTGTTGATCATTGATCAATGCTGATGAGGTTAAAAAGAGAAGGGAGTGTTAGAGCTGGTTAGCATCCAGTTATAAATGGTTTGCATGAGTTATTAGAATTGGGAAAGTGACTATCGTAAATTTTAATACTAAAAGGAACCCTCAAGATCATGAGGACTAGAGGAAAGAGGAGAGGGCAATGTTGTGACAGAGGCAGAGGTGGTAGTGACACAGCCACAAGTCAAGGAATGCCTGCAGCCACCACAAACTATAAGGGGCAGCTTCTGAATTTAGCCCAGTGATGCAGATTTTTCTTCTCCTGTCTTCCAGAATCACGAGAGAATCAATTCCTGTTGTTAATGCTAGGAACTGACTTCAGAAGATGCAGACTCTGACCTTCAATCATCCCAGGGCTGGAAGAAGATATGCTGACCTTCAAATGTAAAACCGGATGATGTAGAACCAGGATCATGAAGACCAGGCTGACGCACACCAGATCATCACTTGACCAGTTTTGAGATCCGTATCAGAATGGACTGTGCTAATCTGCGTACAGAGAATTTTTCAACCCCCTCTCCTTGATTTCTTTGTTCTGCTTTTTCTCTCCCTCCTTATAGAAACCTCTGTCTGCCCTGAAATTCTGGAATGGGATTTGCAACAAGAGTCCCCCATCACCTCAGGTGATTGGCACTTGAGTAAACCACATTTCCTTTTTCACCAGCATCTGTTTTATAAGTTTAGTTTTTGTGGCAGCAGGCATCTGGCTTGGGTTCCGGTTTCATTTAGGAACCAGGAAGTCCTTATTAGATACCAAATCTGCCAGAGCCTTGATTTTGAACTTCCCAGTTTCCAGACTGCAATAAATAAATTTTTGTTTTTTATAAGCCACTAGTAAAAAAAAAAAGAAAGGAAGGAAGGAAGGAAGGAAGGAAGGAAGGAAGGAAGAAAGAAAGAAAGAAAGAAAGAAAGAAAGATCTCATAGATGGCATAGACTAGGATCCAGAGTATTTATGCACATTTTCTAAGATTGCACACAATTAAGTGATATAATCTATACTACATGCCAATCCAGTGAATGGGGCATAAAATATTCAATAAGAGTGCAAATTTGTCATTACATGTGTAGATATGTTATATACAAGGATTTCCATGATAGTATTGTTCATGGTGACAAAAATCAAAGCAACATAAATATTATTGTCCATTAATAGAGGATTTAAAAATACTTTATGGTAGATACATGTAACAGAATACTTGTAGCTATTACAAAGAACAGTGTAGATCTAGGTTTATTAACACGGGAGGCTGTGGGGCTGAGCTAGAGGGGACACTGTGACCTGTTGTATGATAATAGCAGGCATTAATGCAGCATGTACACCAAGCGTGTCAAACTCAAAGGCTAACACAGGCCAAAAACAAGGTTTAAGTTTATGTGGGCTGCAAAAAAAAAAAAAAAAAAATCCCACAAAAGCTTCAATTTTCATAGAAAGGTAGGTTTATTTAGATAGAGACATGCTGAGTACAAAGGGCTGAAATAAATGAGTAATCGTTAATATAAAATAATAACATTTTAATAAAAATTAATATTTTTTTCTTAAACATTATCTAATCAGACACTGAATAACTGCACAAATTAATAAGTGTAATATAAATAAACCTATTTTTCTTGTTCTCTGAAAGCAAAAATATTTCCTGTTTCGCACATCAGTACAAGACCAATGACAGTACAAGCCATCGGCTGCTAACGTATTCCCTGCTAGTATTAGTGGAGAAAATGGTGCACTGCGAGTAAAGCTCGTAAGGGAAATGAATGCAACACAATTATAGTAATCAGTCATTAGTGAATGTTGTAATTCATTATTAATAATTATGTATAACAGGATATTGTAAAAATTAAGTTATGAAATTTTTATTAAAATGTTTCTTACATACCATTATATTGGTTGGGCTGCAAAAATATTTGTGGTGGGCCATGAGTTTGACATACTTGATATATATCTTCTTGAATCGTATTTTATACATGTATACCTACAAATGAAAGAATATTTGCAATGATTATCTTAGAAGTGAAGTTTAGGATGATTTTAATTTTATTATTTACACTTCAATGCATTATTGAAATTTTGTTCAACAGAATGATTCATTTGCCCTGGCCAGTATTTTTGCATCTAAAGGTTGCTAGTTTGATTCCTAGTTAGGGCACATGCTGGGGTTGTGGCCTAGATCCCTCCATAGGGGTCATGCAGGAGGCAGCGGATGGATGTTTCGCTCTCACATTGATGTTCCCCCCCTCCTGCTCCCCTCCTCTCTCTCTAAAAATCAATAAAAAAACATTTTTAAAAATAGTGATTATTTTTTACAACCGGAAATCAAATAGTAAAAGGACATCCTTTTGGAGTCATGGATCCTGTGTGCAGTTTCAGAGGTCTGCAGGATGGTGGGAGTGAATGCTCCCACATCTTGTTGGTTAACAGTTGCTTTCCCCTCAATATAGGCAAGTGCTGCTCAGCACACAATTCAGAAGGAAGAGCATTTTGGGGGGCATGATACCTTGGATCTTCAAATGAAAGTTCTTAGTACAAATGGAATATTAAGACATCCCTAGTCCAAACAGTATATTAAGACATTCCCAGAACATCAAAATAAAGTCTTTTTATTAAAATTATGCCAAAACCGGTTTGACTCAGTGGATAGAGCGTCGGCCTGCAGACTAGAAGGTCCCAGGTTCTATTCCAGTCAAGGGCATGTACCTTGGTTTCGGGCACATCCCCAGTAGAGGGTGTGCAGGAGGCAGCTGATCAATTATTCTCTCTCATTGATGTTTCTAACTCTCTATTCCTCTCTCTTCCTCTCTGTGAAAAGTCAATACTATATATATATATATATAGTAAAAATAAAAATTAGGAAGAATAGATGGGTTGGTTTGAGCCTCTGTGGATGTGACCCTCCCCCCCAAATAGTCACAAAGAGTGGCAGAGATTGATGGACATCCCCCCACCCCCGCCCCCCTGCCCCAGTCTAATTTACACGACTGGGTGTAGTCTCAGGCAAGTATGGCTAAGGTGAAATTATAACTAGAAATATGTAACTGAATAAATCATACTGGATAGCACTGTAATTTGGCTGAAAGTCTAGTGTGTTAACCAAAGAAAGGATGATCAGTGTGGGGTCTGGAAAAGGAGCTTTGTGTGCTTGTCAGCTTTTACCCAGCCCAGCTAGGAAAGACAGGCTGTAAAACCTGAGACTGCAGACTCTGCCAGGTTCAAGTGCCTTGAGACACCTCCCTGCACTACCTATAAGGAGTGGGGTGGACCTGGCATCTGGGTGTTTGGAATGGCAAATGGTACCTTGTGTGTGTGTGTGTGTGTGTGTGTGTGTGTGTGTGTGCACCTGCACTCACGCACTCGAACCAGATTTGAAAGAAGTCATTTAGGCTTGTTTGACCTAAAGATATTCAACTAATCACCTTCAAATTTAACCAGAAAGAATTTCCAATGAGGCTGAATTATTGAGTCACTCTACCTTTTAGTTGTTGTTACCAAGACATAATTTGTCCTGAAAGTGCTAACTTGGTCTCAAAGGTTACTTCTATAGTGTCCGTGTGTGTTCTGCTGACCACAATCCTCGTGGGGAATACATTTTCAGACACACCCCCACCCAGGATGGGCTGCCTAGCCAGCCCCCTTCTACAACCATTTTCATGGACAAATTTAAAAATATGTGCTCATTGTTTTTCTTATAGCTGTGGGGGCTTAGCTGCTCTGAGGATCAGCAGCTGAGTTTGAGGGGGAAATTTTAGAAGAGGACACAGATCCTTTTACTTGAAAATTGGACACTCCATTGTTTAAATGTGCTAGGTTTTAATGTAGGCGACATCCACTTACGGGACCTGCTGCCCACTCTCTGCAAAGGGAGGGGCAGTCACTGTTCCATTGCTTAGGAATACTCAGTACCTGAAATGGTCCATTAAGCAGTAGGAATCAAGCGGTCAGTAGCATGAGGGGCAAAGTGAAGAAGGCAATATACCTTTAAGATCTCCCTCGGGTGTTGCAGTTGACTTTCGTTAGAGAGAGAGATGGGATCTTTTCACTTCTTATTTTGTTTGCTTGCTATTCTTCTCTGGCTATGAAGCCATAGCCATGTAGACATAGGTTGGGAGGTCTGTTCTTTTAGCCATTCCAGCCATCCACACAGATCCCAACTGCCTGAACAAGTTGATTACAGCAATTAATATTAATTTAGCAACTGTCCAAGGTGGCAGGGCTGGCTAATTTCACCTGCCGAGATTCAGACCTCTTCTTCAACGCAGCTATGTCTCTTCTACAGCTCCGTACATCATAGCCCTTTGTTATGGAGACTTTCCACTCAGCTGGAAATCTCAGGCCAAGAGCCCATACTCTTGGAAACGTGGAGTTTCATCAGGTTTATCTTTCAAAGGCAGTTTCGGGACAAGCTCGCTAAGAGACAAGAAAAGGGAAGACTAAAAGGATTTTAGAGATTTCTCATTTTGTAAAATTACATTAAAACCACATCTTGCTGAAAGGATTTTAAGAGAGCAAACAATAAAAGCAGGAAGAAACTGCCCGTGGGAGGAATAAAGAGAGGTGCATAGAAGAATGAAGGATGTGACAGGGAGGAAGATGACATTTCTGGTAAGTTCTCAAATTTCAGACAGGAGTGGCAAGGAGCACTTGGAAAAAAATGCTATTTATCATTTTTAATCAATTTACCTTTCAAGCAGGGGTTGCTAATATGAACATTGGCATTCCCTGCACATATCACAGCTTTGGGGAACAGGTTTGAGAGTTTTTTTTTGCTAATTGAGTTTGAGCAAAAACAAGTTCAAGCTCTTCTTAGGTTTCTTTCCTAGGAGCCATTGGGGGGCCAGACCTACCTTAGGAGAGTTCTCCGTATATCTAGTCATTAAAAGCCCTTGATTCCTACATTCACTGAAAGCATTTACGTCAGTTCATACTTGAAAATCTGCCCCAGATGGCACCATGCTAGAAGCTGATTCTTAAAAAATATATATATTTTTATTGATATTTTACAGAGAGGAAAGGAGAGAGAGAGAGAGCTAGAAACGTCGATGAGAGAGAAACATCGACCAGCTGCCTCTTGCATACCCTCTACTGGGGATGTGCCCACAACCAATGTACATGCCCTTGACTGGAATCGAACCTGGGACCTTTCAGTCCGCAGACCGACGCTCTACCACTGAGCCAAACCGGTTTTGGCTAGAAGCTGATTCTTATTGCTTCAGAAGGAGAGGCAAATATTGCCGTGTCTGAGCAGCACTGTGGCACTGGGCAAGAAGGGACATTCCTTCCCAAGAATATATGGCTTGATTGGGGTCAGATGAAACTTTGCCCAGTTCTTGACTCATACGGGAAGCGAATGTGTCTAATCCACTTTCCCAAGGAGGGAAACCGGAGCACAGCAGGAAGGCAGATGACCCCTACTTGTGTGAATGGACTGAGAAGACACCAGACAGAGCTGCATTCTCCATCCCCATGCGGTTTTAGACCCTGGGCCCTTTGCGCTGCCAGTCCGCAGACTTAAAATGGTCTAGCTCACAGCCGTGGAAAGAAACAGCCTTACTGCTTTAATCCCGTCCAGAGGCACAATGGACCAGAGCCGCAGCCAGAACAGGTCCAGTTTCCTCCTCAGACTTGATAACTTAGCTTTTTAAAATGAGCTCATAATTAACCATTTCAAGGGTTAATTATGAGCCTCTAGAGATCCTGGCCTGGCATTTATTTTTTAAAAAGATGTTTACACAACTTAGCTTCATGTGCTGCGTGTGTGTGTGTGTGTGTGTGTGTGTGTGTGTGTGTGTGTGTTTTAAGAGCCAAAGCATTTAACGTTTTATTTCCAAACCCTACATCTCCAAATGTACTTGGAAGGAGAGACTTATTAGGTCCATTAGGAAGACTATGTTATCTACTCCCTGAGCATTATGGTGAGAAACCATGTGCAAGAGGGCGGATCCCTGGCTCACGCCATTGCCAGGCCAGTGGGAAGAGAGCTTGAAACTGGCAGACGGCCTTGGGGGTGAAAGGCGAACGGAAGGGTGGGAGAAGGCCAGGGGGAGTGATAGAGCGCTTCTCCGAGAGAGAATGTGTGTCATTTTGTTCTTACAGCCCAAGAGGGTTCCTGGGCCTCACCGCCCTGCCCTCCCCGAGGGTTTGGCTGCTCAGAGATCACAGGGACCAACCTATTGCTGGGAGTGGCTCCTCTCAAACAGGCATTTTTATTATCAAACCAGTGATGATGGGGGAGGCGGGGGAGGAAAGATGGAAGAAAATGAAGCCATCTGCTGTGCCACATCATCAGTTTTTAACGAAAAATCTACCCTGTCTCATCCCGACGGGGACAGAATTCAGCTCTTGGACTTGGGAAGTTGTGGCATCAAATCAGTGTGTGTGTGTGTGTGTGTGTGTGTGTGTGTGGTATTTTCCCCATCACCTACTTCAGAAAATATTCTCTCCTTTCCATTAACATTCCCCCCCCCCCTAAAAACCAAAGTTGTATAGGTTTGTTGCAGAGGGTTTGGAAACTATGACACAGAAGAAACTAAAATTCACCTATAATTTTACCACCTCATTGTATCACTATTAGGTGAATAGCCATCAGTCTGATTTTTTTTTTTATGGCATCAAAGTTCCTAGAAATCTTTCTCACGTCTGTGACCCAATGCTCTGACAGCGCCTAGGACGCTGTGCCCTGCAGATGTTGGCCGGATGAAGGAATGAATGAATAACTATATAAGAATAACTTGAGTTGAATAATAAAGTTGCTTAGATGTGACACACTTGGAACCAAGCTGCTCCTGCTAATTAACTGTGTCTCCTTGGACCAGTCACTCTACCTCTCTGGGCCTGAGCTGCTTCTTCAGCACAACCATCATTACAGTTAACACTGACTGAGTGCCTACTATGTGCCCAGCATGGCCGTAAGCTCTCTGCATGTTTCTCACCATAATTCTATGAGAAGATAGGAACCTTCTACCCCCATTTTATAAGCAAGGAAACTGAGGCATGCAGAGGTTGACTTGCCCGTGGTCCCGCCGATAATAAGGGGGAGAGCGGGGCTTGAACTCGCACATCGGGGCTCTCCTTTCCTGTGGAATGCCTTGGCTGAGATTAGATGACTCCTCCGGCCCCGCCTGGCTCCGGCGCTGAGTGAGGGAGGAGTGGTGCAGGGGGGTTGTGGCCAATTACGCTCGGGCCGAGCACAGGAAAGCGAATTGTAGAGCAAGGTCCACATGATTAGTGCATGGAGTTCACAGAGCAAAGTTCTCAGCCACTTCCTCCCGGCTGTGTGGAGCCGGCACGGGCACTCACCACGCGCAATGATAAATCAGCCTGCTGTCCAACCAGTGCGCCCTCATGCAGAGGCAGCTTTACCTGGGCTCTTGGCGTGTCCCCTTCGGCCTCCGGGGCCACTCCTTAGAGGACAGCGCACCTGAGTCAGGCAGGGAAGTAAATAAGAAAGAAATCTGATCGTGCTTGATGGTGAACAGCAGCTGATGCATTTGATGGGAGAGGGAGCATGAGATTCTCCTGGGCCGATCAAATAGGATTTCAAGGGGCCGGACAGCTGTCCCTTCCTCTCCCCCTTCCCCGAAGAAGTTTGGGCACCTAACTTGTGTTCTGCCTCATCCCCTTGGTAACCAAGTCTTCCTTTTGGTAACGAGGAATGGGCTTCGGTAAACAGATCTATTTGTGTGACTCCTATTACTCATTTGCAGCAATGTCACTCCTTTTTCCACTGTGGTCTGTGTGTCTGAGTCAGAGGGAGCCCAAACAGGCTTCTTTGAATTGATGGCTCCCTCCCAACCTCTCTTGACAGCCTGCCAACCTAGAAGGGCGTAGCTTACCAACAAATCTTTTTTTTTTTTTAAAGCCAGACTGATTCATAGAAACTCCTTTAAAACACAGGGAAAAGAAACCGCCCATCACATACCCCAGCACACCAGCGCAGGAAACTTATAACCTCGGGAGGCAGGTCCCTCCCCTCACTGTGGTCACAAACCTCCAGAAGAGCAGACCGGCCAGCCGCCAGCTCCTGCCGCTCCGGCCACCTCCTTCGCGGGGACCCTCAGGTAGGACAGCTCCCAGCTCGGTGGGGAGACCCAGAGAATTCTCTCCCCTTTCCACTGCTCTCTTTCTCCGGACCTCATCTAAGTTTTTCTTTTTCTTTTTTTTCCCTTTTCATTATTTTTTTCTTCTTCTGTGATTCCTTGCACCGAACCTTTGAAACATTTGGCTACCAGTGAATACTGAGAGGACTTTTCCCCTCAGGTTCAGAGAAACGTTATCTGGACGGCGGGGAGGGCCGGGGAACTCAGCAGGACGGGGCGGTCATGGTCTTGCTGCGCCTGGGTGCTTGCTCCGAAGATGTGGAGGGAGCAGGGGCTCTGGGACACACCTGGAGTGGACAGTCTTTGCGGAGGAAACGCCACGAACCTTTGAAATGACAGGCGGGCGCTTGCCAGATGTTTTCCACTCCTCCATTTTGATTCAAAAATTGCTTCAGGACTTGAATTGTGTCTGCTTCGTTGGTTGGTTGCTGGTCTTTTATTTTTTTTTTTTGGGGGGGGGGTGACGGTGGATAGAAGGTTGCTTTTCAGTTTATTTTTGCTGTGGCTTTTACGACTGCCTTTTTTCTTTTGCTTATTCATTCACTTCTTTTTGAATTTAAGTGGTTTTTTTTTTTCCCTCCCCACAGATTGAGAAAGAGAGGAGGGTTTTGTTTAAAGAAAACCGTTAGAGAGTGAGAGAGTGGGAGAGAGAGGGAGGGAGGGAGGGAGAGAGAGAGAGAGAGAGAGAGAGGCAACTGCTTTTTTCAAATAAGACTCCGGGAGGGGTTCGCTTAGCAGAAGCTGGAGCCAGAGCAGTGCCTTCTCTCCTCGGCCAGATGTGCACGATGGCAGAGGCAGGGGGGAAACTGGAATCGGGGGGGAGAGGGTGGGGCAGGGGAACTTTGTCTGTTCCTGTAACAAATGTTGAATGGCTTTGTGCTTCCACCCCAGAAATAGCTGGATTTTAGTGCCGAGGGAACAGTTGATAAGTCAGAAGTGATGATGAAAAAATAATGTTTTTTTAAGGTGGATGTGACATTTTTCTACACGGAAGGCAGTCATTGTTCGGGGGACGTGTACGTCTCACGCTTCCAAGTTGTGGTTGCACAGATGCAAACACTCATGCTAATCACGAAGTGAATCTGGAGAAAGGAAGGAGGGTGCTTTCTGTTTGCTCTTTTCTTTTTTTCTTTTCTTTTTTTTTTAGGTTAGCATTTTGGTTGAGGTGTGGCCCATTTCAACATGGTTACGGGTGGATTCCAACCCCCCCCCTCCCGCCCCTCCCTCCTGCGCCACACACACATAAACAAGAGGACGAAAATGACAGGATTCAGCTTGTCTGGTGAAATTAGACTTTTCCTTGAGAAACGCAGTCCGTTGGAAGGGAAGGTTTGAATGTAATCAGCCTGTGTACATTGCACAGGCAAGGCTCCTGGGAAAACTGCCCTCAGGGGGGTGATTAAGTAAACGCCAGGGCAACTTTTCCACATGCAGGGAACTCCCACACTTGCTTCAAAGGTTTTTTTTATTTTTTTATTTCCAGATTACCTGATGTGGATTAGGGAAGCCATTATTAAGTTGATAGCAATGGTATTCTATGAAGTTAGCACACATCTTTTCGTTTCTGCGTGGGTCCAAACTGATCAGCTAATAGCAAATAGAAAATACTGAAAATTCTGTGCGTGAACCATCGTGGATTGCATTGCTGGTGCCCCGTTTGACGCTATCCTGTAGTTTTATAAATGAGATAAGAGGCTGCTGTTATTTCCTGGGCTTTGAGGGCAACTGGGGGGGGGGGGGGAGAAGCAATTCTGCTTCTCGCTTTCCCCTCTTCCTCCGAGAAGCAGTGAGAGTCCTTAGCGAAGGCAGTTTTTCTAGACCGCAGCTGGAAGTCCCCTTAAGGCTGAACTGGGAGGGTCCTATTCTCCCCCCCCCCCCCCCCCCCCCCGCTGCCTCTCACCCTCAGAGGAGGATCGAATTCCACCCCAGACTCTAAAGAATGGGGCGGGGGCGGGCGGAGCGCTGTCTGGAGGGCTGCGCGGGACATCCGGTCTGGCGTCCTGGTCAGACACACCCCCCCCCCCCCCCAGACTGTACATTGAGGGCACTAAACTGTCCTGGGAGTTGTCAGAATGCCGTCAAGGACCAACCCAGCACAGATCACATCTCAGAACAGACGCTGGCTACCTCCCAGGAGTTCAGGGCAGACCTCTGAGGAAGGAAAGACCTCCTTCCACAGACCACGGAAAAGGCTTCACTGTGGCTTTCCCAACGCTTCCCACTTCCCTCCCGAGACCAGCGCGGGCCCAGGCAGTTCCCATGGGGGACTTGCAGTTAAGGAATGGGCTTCACCAAATGTTGTGTTGGAATGAAGACCCTCATGGCTTGGTCTGGCTGGCTCTGTGGATTTTGGTTCACGCTGGACCACGGAGATCAGTGGGTCCCGCAGGAAGAAGCAAAAGAGCTTTTTATAGGCTCCTCAGGGCCTGATGGGGAACACATCTGAAAAAATGGCCAGAGAAAAGGGCACGGGACAAATTTAGTTATATTCCATCCTTAATTTTATTCTCAATCTGGGAGGGATCTTGAAGATCCCCTCTTCCGTTCTCCTACAGTATGCCAAAATCTTATTTTTACACCACCAGGGACAGATGTTTAACATTTCTTTAACATTTTGACATTTCTTTAACATTTTGGGGTGGGGGATGGGAGGCTCAGTACCTCAGAGTGCGCGTCCATGCCCACCCCCCTTTTGCTGGACAGCCCTAATGATTAGAGTTTTTTAAATCCAGCGAAATTGGGTTTCTAGAAACTTCTATTCTTTGTTCTTAGCTCTGCGGTCCTGAAGCGACCCAGAAAATATTCCATTTTTGTTGTTGCTCCACCCAGTGCTTCTTACCTCTCAACATTTAACCCTTACTATATTGCTAATGGACCAAACTTGATTATTATGAATATTATTGCCCGAGACTCGGCAAAAGGAGCAAGGAGACATTTTGAATCTTTGAAACTATGCACGTAGTAAAGCTTAGCCATATGATTTGAGTCCGAGGTATTTCATTGTCTACCTTCTTTAAACTTACCGCCTATCTATCCAAAAGCTCAGAGCCTTTTGGGACTCTCAGATGTACATTCTCAGGGGGACACACCCAGTTGCTCCCCACAAGGTCATGGTTAAATCAACTTAACACTAGACACAGAGGCTTCTAACTTGGCCAAGTGGGTGTTGTCCCTTAACCTGGTCCAGAGTTCCTGTAGCCCGTGTCTTCACGCTGTTACCCCTGTCCTGGTAACTATGGGAACAGGCTGCCAATCGGTGTAAGCTGGGTCTAGTTGCAGGCAGGTGATCTGGATGTCAATCCTTTGAGGGAACTCATCACCCTTAACCACGACCTGGGTTAAGGAGGAGACTGGGGTCTTCTGACCATGAACTTCCCGTTTCCAATCCTCTTCCCAGTTCTGCCCAGATGACTCCGATTTCTATTTAGTGATCAAGGGAGCCCCAATATGGTTCTGATCAGTAGTTTAATGAACTCCCGGCACCCCGCCCCAAACACAATGTCTCAAGATCGAACTTGCTAACACTTCGGTCCCTGGCTGGCTAGGTAAAGTCATTTGCTCTCAACCTAATTGGGAGGTTCACTGTCAGGAAGCATAAAGATAAAACTACAAATCCTCGTGGATGCTGCTGTTTCTCTTCCCTTTGAATGAAACATTTGGATCAACATTTCCTTTCCTGTTGTGGAAGTGGTGTTTTCCTGGAACTAAAATGGACTCCTCAGCCCCTAGAGCCGTTGGCCTTGTGTGGGTGTGGCCGTTTTTGTGTTTTCTGAGCCTGTTTCATGAATTCTGTCTTCCAACGGGGAAGGAAAAAATGAGAACCCTTTAGGCATAGGTTGAAACTGGTGGCAGAAATCCTGCGGTAGATGCAGACACTGAACAGGAAGACAAAGGAAGGGGCTGTGGTCCTGTCCCGACTCTGCCGTGGGACCATGGTGAGGTCCCGTGTCTTTTCAATGAACTTGGGGGTTTTCGAGGCCTGTGCGGCTCTGAAATTATATTGTTCCAAGGTCCTAACATTCCTATCTTGAGAAATCCTTGGCTCATAGCTAGTTTAATCCATAAAAATTGGTAGAAAAGTGAAATGAGGTAACTTGTTGCACTGAAACAACCATTTTAGAGGACCGAGGACCCAAGTAGTTTCTTCTGCTTCACCCACTCGGAGAGTTCTTGGTCATGGAGTTCACTGGCTTCCTCATCTAATAGCAGTGAGCACTCACTCAGCTCTGGGGAGAAGAGAAAGAGGTTTGACTAATAAAACACAAAGAAGCCAGCTCAGATGACGAGGGGCAGGCCACTTAAGCCTGTTAAGACTGAGAGCAGCCGGGCACCCAACCAGGCTCAGGGAGAAGCTGAGCAGGTCCTGGGAAAGGAACTCCACCCTCTTCTCAAGGAGGGAGACCCTGCAGCGTGAGGGTGTGGCCGTCGAGGTGTGGATGGGAGCCAATGAGGAACACACTGAGAGGAGGAAGGGAAGCTACTAGGAGGAGAGGGCAGAGGAGGGAGCAAATGGGGACTGCCTGTATTTCCCTAGGGCCCCTGTGTTGGGACAAAGAAGAGAGGCAAATGGAAAGGCCTAGAAGAGGGAGAAAAAAGCAAAGTGGGCAGAGAAAGGCGAAGGAGGTGAAAAGGCAAGACAGAAGTGTTAGGATGTTGCCACTCCCGAGTCCCTCCCTCTCATTTGGGGACCACACAACCCTTCATGTTTCAGGACACTCCTCAGGTTCAAACATTCTGTTCACTGTGCCGGGCAAAGAATCTTAAGTTGCGCAGGCACAGATGTTGGTCAACACACACTTGGTATCATTTGTGTTTCCACGGAATACTTGTGCCAACAGGGCAGTGATTTTCCCGGACATTTCTCAACTCTTTTCAGAGGGATCGGATCAGAGCTGAGAGCCAAATGAGGTCCTTGAGACTTAGACTTCTTCCTTCAAGTAACCAAAGGGCCCTCCTCGACGGGCTGGCGTTATAGGGTATTGGAGAGAGGATTCCTATCCTGAAGCAATGAGTCAGGCCAGTGGGTATGTTCAGAGAGAGCTGAACTCAGCTCGGAGAGAGCTGAGGCCTGGAGCTTCCCTTTGCTTTGGGATTCTGTGAGGAGGGGACTCCGTGCTGAGGGCAGGATGGAATGTTTGGAGCTCATCTCAGGGTTTGCAGTGTGAGGGTGGGTCCGGGCCTGTGGTGGCCAGATGGGAAGAAGCAGTGGCCCTTAAAAAGACCCTTTGTTTTTGCCAGTGGCACTGTTCTGAGGGGCTGTGTTGACTCCCTGGCTAACTAGGAGGTGGCAGAGGGAACAGGGTAGTTTGAGAACTTCTGCTGAACTCTAAGACAAATACAGGAGCGAGATCACACTGTGAAGAAGGAGCGGAAGAAGCCGCGCCTCGATGGCCGGAGATGGTGGGCTTCAGTTCTCATTCCGTTTTCCCTCTGGGGATGCCATTTCCTCCTTTGTCCAGGGACTGGACTGAATAACTTAACCACCTCTGAACTTCTAAACAACCAATTGCCCTAAAAAAGAGCGACAGAACTCGCAGCCCGCCCAGCCCAGTGCTCTCTGGGCACCCCCCGGTTGAGGGGCAGCGCCCCTCCCAGTCCGCTGCCACCCCTCAAGGCTGCAGCTTTGCTGGTTGAAGCATGTTGCCGCCATCTACTGTCGACCCGCCCAAGCGCCGCTGGGCCCGGGCCACACCTTGATTTTCTTTCCAAACCCTCGTTATTATTTTGGCAACCTCTCCCTTGAAGACGTTCTGGCCGCCAGAGCGCTCCTCTTTGACAGAAGCAGAAGACACTGCTGCTTCCGTCCTCGCCCACCCGCCCGGGGGACCTCGCCTAGGGCCTGACCAGCTGCGGTCTGGGGGCGTGGGCCGGCTGCCTCTTTGCAGCCCAAGCCTGGCCTCAGCCTTTGCAGATGTGGCCCTGACCCATTCCCTCCCCGGACAAGGGGAAATAAGAGAGACACACGGAATTCTCCTTGGGAGCGTTTGCAAAAACAAGATTCATGCTATTTGTTTGCCTTTAGCGTAGCTGCTGGCCCTCAGACTCTGCCAGGGAAGCCAAAAGCCCATTTCGCTGGCTGAAGCCTCTCATTTTTACATAAGTGAACAGCCAGTCTTTGCTCTGTGTCAGGCGTGGCCCTTTAATCCTCACATTAACCCTATGAGGTTTACAGATTGCAGTTAACAAGCATGGAGCCAGCAAATCACCACGATGTATATACTTAAAACGTCTGACGATTTTTATATGTTGGTTAGACCTCAGTAAAAACGAAAATTAAAAAAAGAAAGAAAAAAAAGAAGTGGTAGAGTCAGGATTTGAAGGGCAAACCTGTGTGCCTTACCATTAGGCACTGCCTCTCTAGGAGCCACGGACCAGGGAGGTTTTGTGATTTTCCCAAAGTCAGCAGCTGGCCGGGCTGAAGTTGCATGAGAAGCTGGTTTTCTAATAGGTGCTCTCTCTTCTTCTTTGTAAAATAACATGCTTGCCCCCTCAGCCCCGCCCCCTAGTCCCTCCTCCCTAACTATGTGAGAGACTGTGCTAGTCTGTCTATACCAGAGCCCATAAACACTACCCTTCCCATGGTCGCCCCGTTTATGATAGCCAGCACTTGGGAGATGCAGTCAGTCCCCTGTCCCCAGGAGCATAAAAAAAGAAGAAAAAAAAAAGATGTTTTCCTTGGAGCAAGGAGATCCTTGTTACTTTTGCTGCTCGATGGCAGATGTTTCTCCAGGTCATAAAAATTTCCCTGCACTTTAAAAACAACAGGCCCGGCATGATGTGTCTACAGTGACACAGAGCTCTCGCCTCCCACACCAAGTGTCAGATATCCCGAGGCAGGAGGAAATGGTTCTTTAGGAGCTTTCTCTCCACACGTTTCCCACGGAGAAATTAATGCCCCCCTCTCCCACCCCTCTGTGAAAACAATACTTAGAATGGAAAGTACACTTGATATCAAACAACAATAACAATGGCCAGAGAAGCGCATCCAAGGTCTCATCCATTGGCCTGACTTGAATCCCAGCCTTTTTCCTCCCCCCGGATACATCCTCTGTGGCTGCTCCAGAAGAGTGTTTCCTTTTCTGCCTTTGTGTGAAATGGACATCCACTTTGCCCACGCAAACACCCCCCCTCTCTCCCCGTGGGAAACAGACACATCAAAAACAAAAACAACAAAAGCAAAATTGACCTGGATGTGTGGAGGTTGGGAAGACGTTTGTGCCACAGCCCTACACGGTGTCCTTAGGGAGCAGCCGCCGCTGCTGCCGGAGTTTTGGGTGTCATGCTGAGGAAGATGGCAGGGACATGCGGGCTGACTCATGGAGATCATATGACCAGGAGCATCTTGGCTTTCATCGTCTCTTGTGCCTCGGAGGAAGCAGCCCGCCTTCGGTCAGATGGTGTGAGAAAGCTTTCTTCAAAGTTTGCAGTTATCCAGAAAGAGGGGGGGATGTCCCTGCTGGAAAAACATCAATCAATGAAAAGGCGGAGTGGAGTCTGGCAGTCTCGTCGTCTCAGGACTGTGTTCTAACCTGATTGAGACTTGGGAACCTCAGGTGGTGCCTTCCGGCTAATTTTCTGATAACCTGAAAGTTCTGTTGCAAAGGTAACCATTTTAGAAATGGGCTGAAGAGGAAGCATTAGACAAAGGGCAGGACTAAGTTCAGGGGAGTCATTGCCAAGAGAAATTGATGCATTGTCAGAAGGACCTTCCTACTTCGGGTGTGTGTGTGTGTCTTGGTAGGTAGTGAACTCCTCGTGACCAGAGGAGTTTACGCCTGAGTTAGATAGTTCCTTGGTGTAGCGTTGTAGGTGAGTTTTCATGTACTGGGGAGGAACTGCAGTCCAGAGATTCTGTAGCTGAGCTAGAAAAGTTAAACCCATGGGCAAATTAGTGTTTAGAAATTTAAGATATTATTTTTTTCACTCACTGATTTCCTCTGGAATAAAGGACAGTAAGCACACATATATCCCTATATAGTCAAATGTACTGAGGAGATAGTCATGCATTTACATAGGTTTTTATATGGAACTATATAACAGTTTGCGTGCAATCAGATGCTCAATACATAGTTATAGTAATATATAAATAATGTCTAAAAATAACAAAGGACCAAAGTTTATGTTTTGAAAGGAAACATTTTCCCTCTAGAATTCTGTTTTTTACTATAAAACCTTCAGGCTCTTTGATATTGATTATTTTTCCATCAAGAAGAAAATATTTGTTCACCAAACAGATATTTATTCGATACCTACCATACACAGAACGCTTCCTTCAGAAACTTAGGATCTTCAGGGTGGGGGAGCCAAACATTTCCGAAAATAGCTGTTACCCACCCGGCTGCCACTAGTGATTTTCATAAAGGGCAATGGAAGAGCTACAGCGTAACAGGGAGCTATGAAGACTTCTGACCTCTGTATCTGGGAAGGCTTCCCAGAGGGGGCAGGATTTGAGCTTTTTGAAAAGAACTTGATAGGTAGTTACTGGAGAAGGGACGCTTTTTTTTTCTTTCTGAAACCCAATCCCTAGGACCCCCACATTCCTAGGATTGCCTGGGCTGCAGTGTTTGCAGGGTTTAGAGTCTCTTTCCTGGTGGCAGAGAGTTTGGAGGGTTTTGAGCAGAGGAGTAACGTGGTCAGGTAGCACACTGGTAGTGTGGAGGGTATATGAGAAGTGTTCAGAAAAAGGACCTTGGGAAAGGCTGATGCTATGATCCAGGTTAGGACATGAACTGGACAAGGACAATGGGAAGTAAAGAATGGATGCGAGATAAATAATGGAGGAACAACTCATGGCCGGACTGTGCTGTTTTGGGCAATAAAAGCAGGACAAGAGGAAGGAGAAACATGGACTTAGCATCTGGCTGTTATTACTCTCCTTTCCCCAGAAAAGCCCGGGCCATCTCGAGCTGCCAGGGAAATGACCAAACTGCCTTCTCCAGCCAGCTAGCGCCTCAGACTTCCCAGAAAGCTCTCTTGCGCCATCTGGTAGAGGATATCTCCGCATAGCCTTTGTCTGGGAGAACCTCACCCACTCACTCATGAATCATGGGCATTTGAGCTCTGCGGGACTCTCCTGCTGCTCACAGGCCCCCGGCTCCCTGTTTCTGACTATGTTCTACTGCCAGGCTCAGGGTATCCTTCAATGACTCAAGCCCGGGATTTCCACCACTTCCTTTGCTGGAGAAGTAGGTTTTTGGTTACTCTGTTTTATTGTATTGTTCCCAATGATCGTACCACAGGTCACCCGTAAAGAATTACTTCCCTCCCCCAGACTCTGGTGGCAGCTTAATAAGCACACAGACAACATGGCAGGAAGAAGTTATTGACCTGGAGCTTAGCAAACATGAAGCCAAATGACCAACATTTTTGGGGATCAATTATCTTAAAGTCTCCGTAGTACTAGTTTCTCGTTAAAAAAGAAAAGGTGTCCACAAGGGCCTGATAAATTTCTCAAAGTCCGAGGACCTTCAAAGTGTTAGGTTTCCCAAACAAAGGCAAAGAGGCAATCGATGCAAGGCAGTCTCAGAGCTACGTTCCTTCAATTCTTTCATTTGTGGGGAGGAAGGTATTGAGAGGGAGCCGAGAAACCAACCATCACTTAAGTGGATGCAGGCAACTGGAGGGCAATTATCCCCCTGCCCACAGGAGGTCATCATTCACAGCCTCCATCACCAGCAATTGCAATCCTCGGGGCCATTTCCAGGAGCTGCAATACATTTTCTATTAGCCAAGAGCTTAACCCACATCTGGAATGGTTGTCAGGCTTGCATCTGGGACAGGTGCATAAAGAGACAGCTTCTCTAAAGGGGCCTGGGCATTGTGGGGAGGAAGGGAGAAGTGTGGTCAGAAACAACAAATGGCGGCGGTGGAAAGCAAACTGGCAGGCCTGTGCCTTCGACAGAAAGAAGAATCTAGGAGGGATGACAGAGAACCCAAGTGTGACTGTTAGTCTCTTACCTCCATTTCTCTTAGCAGTCACTTCTCTCAAGAGTTAGCATTCATGCCTCCTAAATTTTTCTCAGCTTTCCACCCAGCCGCATAGAGCTTTGGCCAATCTGTGTTGGGCATGTTGGGTTGGTGAGGGTGTAGGGGGAGATCTTCCTCTGATTACAGTGGTGGGTGGAGAAATGTGTTCCTGGAATCCCACATAGTCAGTGGATGCCCCATGCTTTAAGGTCACTCACTGAGCATTGACTAGCTCTGGTGGCCTGTATCTGAGAGTCTTAGCACCACAAATAACCCTATTGTTATGGGAGTTCCCAACAACCAACTGACAAACTTTGGGACTGCCCGGTGCACCAAATGTTGGGAGAGAGGCAGGCATTGCACCCAAGTAGTCAGAATTGCAATGTTGTTATTGCTTACTTCCTGGTTCGAGCTGCCCAGCTAGGACTAGGGGTATGCTTTGCATTGGAGAGTGCCATTAGGGGTATACTTTGCATTGGAGAGTGCCACTGCATTTTAAAGAAGTGTGAGGGAGAAGTCAATTATTATTTTAGTGGAACATACTGCCAATAGCAACCAATACTTCCAATGATACTAATGCTCAGAAATGGTCTCTTTTTAGTGCTATCAAGCAAGATATGCACCAGGGCAGGAAATGAGTCTCCCTGGAAGCTACACTGCAAGTGATGGGTGTGTAGAAGTCGAGAGAATGAGATCTGCTATTATTTTAAACCCACCTCCTCTGCTCTTTGTTAGATCCCCAGACATTCACCCATTTAGGTGCCACCCATCCTTAAAGATCTAGGGGTTGTCTCCCACCCAAGTTCCTTAGGCTGAAGGTTTCTCTGCTGGGGGTTGTTATTATAGGGGACTGAATAACTAGGAATGATCCAGGCCAGAAATTTAAAGATACAGTTCATTCTCTTTCCATTTGTGTTGGGAGGGCCACTGAAACAATGGGAGCTCTTCTACACTGACAATGATGACACTAAAAAACCTGAAAAATCTGGGGCAGAGAAAAGATGAAGTTATAGGTATAAAGTGATAACTCTACTAAACAGCCACTATCTCTGGCTGTATCCAGAGGCCAAAAGTAGAGAAAATTGTGGGTTGTGCACACTAAGGACTCTTGCCATTCCAAGACAATGTGCTCCTTTCCTTGGTGAGTGGATGGAACACAATCACAGAAATCTAAGATGAAAGAGAATCACTTCTTTGCTTGATTTCATCCCCATCCTCTCCCTCTCCCCCACCCAACCTTTCCTCTTGTCTGCACTGGGCAGGAGACAATGATCAGATGGAGCTGTGGGCTATATCAGAAGTAAGATGTGCAGGACAGGAACTTGAATGCCCCGGAAGTGTGTGGATGGGCCAAGGTGAGGGTGCAGGGGGAGAAAGATAGTTGGAATGTAATGATGTTCAAGTCATCAAAATGGAGGGTGTGGCCAGGTATAAATCAGGCAGGCAGAAAATGCTATTGGGTCCCCAAAGACATGGGAGGCTGAGAAGAATGAACTTTCTCCTCTTCATTCCTGAGGGTGTGTTTTAAGTGGTCTCTCCCACTTAGGCGGCAAGGATTAGTCATAATGGCACCTTGTACGAGAACCAGAATGATTACGTATACACGCCCTTGTGACCTGGATGGCAGATATCCTATTACTTGCACTTAACATGGGGCACCCTGGTGACTGATTGATTGGTTTGGATTGGCAACGGCTACTCAGTTTCATGTAATAATAATAGTCATAACCACAAGCAGAGGAACCCCTTTGGTACCCACCATGTGCCAAGCACGGTGCTAGGAGTTGCACATAGTGTAATCCAACTTAACCCTCAGATTTCCCTGTTGCAACCCTCCACTTCATACAGGAGAAAACTGAGACCAAAAAGGTCAAGTAACTTTATATGATTCTAACTCAACCTCTGTCTAACTCCAAAACCCCTTTTCACGGTGCATTAAAGTTGAGCAGAAAGTTGGGGAGGTGTGTAAGAGCCCGAGAAAAGCAAAAACGAATTTCAAGGCCTGCAGAGAGCATTCACAGCAGACACACGAAGGCTCCAGGTTCTCCCCCGAGGCGACAGGAGAAACTTCATCATTTTTGTCACTCACAGTGAAACTGGACAAATTCCTACCAAATAGCCTGGGTGGAAGGGAAGCGCTTGGATGGGGAAGAAGGACGGGGCTTGTTGGAGCAAGTGTGGAAGTGTCTGCCTCTCACGATTGGCCTGGAAAGAGCAAGGCGCTCCAGTGTTTTCCGAGCAGAGATAAAAGGCACCCAAAGTGCTGGAATTAGTGCTCTTCAATACATACCTGCTACAGTAGGAAAGTGGCTCAAGCACACTCAACACTTCAATTAAATGAGGCGGAGTGAGAGAGAGAGGGAGAGCCATGGGCTGATTGCAGGATGTGCAGAGCCCCCTCGGTGGGGAAGTCCACATGCCCCACCCTGCTAGGGTCTGTGCTTTGAAGTCCCCCGGGGCCTGCACTGCCTGTGACTGTTTGGGCATGACACAGCACTCCTGCAGCGGACATAAACCAGAATAGCCTCCCACGTGCATCCTTCACACGCCCTTTACGTCCCGGGTTTTACGATCCACAGGCTCTCTTTTTCTACACTGCTGAGATTATGGCTGAACACTTTTGTTTATCCACGCACATTCTTAATCTATATTTTTTCCCAATTCTCCCACCATATGATTTATGCACTTGCCTGCCTCCTGCGTTAAGTCTCGAAGGACTGGAATCTGTATAAATGTCGAGTATGCTTAGAAGGCACATTTGGTGGTGTTGCAAGTTGCCTGCTTCTAGAACCCCCAAAATGGTCATATTGAGTCATGGGAAATACAACACGGCTCCCAGGCCAATAGCAGGTTCCCCGCCCTGGGGCACACACGGCCCACAGGCTCAGGTGTAGTGACACAGTCTGCAGTGGTCAATCTGTAGGTGATCAGACCGTTAAACTGCAATTCCGTTGTTATAATTTATTGAATACCAAACAGCACGCTAAAAATAGAAGTTGTGGCTCTCACATTTTATATCTCACCTGGGGTCAAATTAGTCGCCTCTTCCGTCTATGGACACCGAGTAATAGCTGCTATTCCGTGGAACGCATCCATTTCTGTGACAATTGCTGGATGCACAGTTTGACAGATGCACAGTTTGACTGCCCTAGTGGAAAATGGAAATTTATATGACGCTGCTGCACTGAAAATTAGAGTTGTCAGGAGGCCTTTAAAAGATCCTAGTCCTACGTTTGGCCTCTAAAACACAAACAAAATAAAGTAGTAACAGTTACAAAATGTCCTTTTTAAAAACAGGCTGTTTTTGGAGAGATGGGTATATAAGTATCTGAGATGCAGAATTGTGTTTATACCTAGGTATATGTCAATAGACCAATAGGCACTTAGGGAACCAGGTTAAGTGTTTTTTTTTAGGAATTTCTGATGAAATTGTGACAGTTTTTATTGCAGCGCCTTCAGATTGTATCAGATAGCCCACAGGTGTGGGAACGTTGGATATCTTCTTGCTTCTGACACTAGTAACCTTTTGTTTCCCTCTTGTTTTCTCCTCTCTCCTCAGCACTCCTAACTCATCAAATCATCAAAGAGCCAAGATGTTGGTATTACTGGCTGGCATCTTTGTGGTCCACATCGCCACCGTCATTATGTTATTTGTCTCCACCATTGCCAATGTGAGTAATGTCCTTTTGTTCATTCATTCATTCGTTCATTCAGGAGTTATTTAAATATTTGCATCAAGTGCTACAAAGAACATTTAAGCCACAATCCCTGCCCTTCATGAATTTTCAGTTTAGGTGTGGAAACACACACACACACACACTCTTTCTCACACTTCAAATAACTAAATAACAGGAGGATAAAAGTCAAGCACGAGACTAGAGGCAGGAGAACTCAATGAGGCTTCTTCCGTCTCTACAGGAGTCTTCCCAGCTGAGGTGAAGCTTGCAGGAGCGCTAGGTGGCTCTGGGCTTTCTCTTGGCACAAGACTGGAATAGTGGGAGGAGCACAGGGCTACATTCCAGGCCGGGTGCCCAGGTGGGAGGGGCTGGCTTCCTTCAGGGCATAATGAAGACACCTAGGTGTCGGGGACAGAACATGGCTTCCTTCTGGGAACCTTGATTAGGAGAGATGAGAGTGGGATGATGAGAAGCTTTGGTTGCCAGACTGATGGATTCAAGTTCTGGGCAGAGAGTAGTAGCCTGTCAACGATCAAGGAGAAATTTTGCAAGATTATCACTCACTCAGAGGAAACAACATAAAATATTAGGGAGGGAGCGCGTCCCTTCTCTCAGAACCTTGAGCTATTCTGCCCTCTAGTGCTAGTTTGCTTTTCTTTTGCTTTTCTCAGGAAAAACAAGACAGCTTATTGGACACAAAACCCCCCAAACACCCGTCGCTAGATAGGCAAATGATGGATCCAGCATCTGCCTAGAGCCCTGTCACAGTTAAAGGATAAATGGGTTTTAAAGTTCAGATAGAACATTGCGGGTGGGGTTGGGGTGATGATAAGCATGGCTAATGCAAGCATGGCTGTGATAAGACAGAACACTTGCCCATGCAGCCTCCCCCAGACTCCAACTCAGCCATCTGTACGCCAATCCCTGAGTCTCTCAGGATAATGGGTCTGATGAATGACTTCAAAGTGTATTCATGGATGCCAACGCGCTGAATACTGAATCAGGAGCAGGCAACTACACACCCTTGACCTTGCCTTTTCTGTAACGTGCATTTTATTTTTTATTATATACACACACACATATATATATGTATATATATATACATATATATATACACACATATATATATGTGTATATATATATATATATATATATATATATATATTTGATTTTTTACAGAGAGGAAAAGAGAGGGATAGAGAGTTAGAAACATCAATGAGAGAGAACCATCAATCAGCTGCCTCTTGCACACCCCCCTACTGGGGGTGTGCCCACAATTGAGGTATTCATTGATTTTGGAGAAGAAGAGAGAGGTAGAAATCAATGATGAGAGAGAATCATTGGCCGGCTGCCCCCTGCACTCCCGCTATTGGGGATAGAGCCCACAACCCTGGTTCATAGCTTGACACTCAACCACACCAAGCTACACTAGCCAGGCGACACAATCTCGATCGAATCTCATTTCCACTAAGGGATGGGTTGCACGGCCCCATGTATGGCTAACTATGGTGTCTTGCTTAAGATTTGTTCCCGACACAAGCTGATTTGATAATTTGCTTTTCTTTTAAAGCAAGAGGGTCAGTTTTAAAACAACATTTTTGTTTCCTCCTGGTTTCAGGTCTGGGTGGTTGCAGATTTCAGAAGCGCGTCAGTAGGTCTTTGGAAGAACTGCAGCAGCGGTCACTGCGAGGGAACCCTGCCATATGGCGATGAAGGTATCAGTAAAGCTATTGTATTTGGTGCTGACCGTTCATGTGATGGGGGGGAACGGCCAGCCTGTCGGGGATTGGTCGGCCTGACACCCCTGCTCTCCTGCCCCTGTGTCCACAGATGCGCTCAAAGCAGTGCAGGCCTTCATGATCCTCTCCATCATCTTCGCCGTCATCTCCCTCGTGGTCTTCGTGTTCCAGCTCTTCACCATGGAGAAGGGAAACCGCTTCTTCCTCTCGGGGGCCACCATGCTGGTGTGCTGTGAGTATCTCAGCCGCAGATTCCGGCTTACCCAGGCAAAGCTTTTAAGTAGATCTTACCGTGGGTGCTCCCGGCAACTTGAACAGATGAGCACGTGGGTCTGGGTATTGGTCCTCTTTCTAAAAGCCCCTGCTAGCTGCTGGGAATGAGAACCCTTGTCTGCTTCGCTGTGTAAGTCTAGTGCTCCGAGGCAGCGCCCCGGTGGCGGGCCGCCCACCAGCAGCACTTGTGTACAAGACGCTTGAAGAGGGCCGACAGGTGGGAATCCTCGAGAGATAAAACCACTGCCACAATGCTCTCACCTGCTGCCACTCTCCTTTTCCTGCGTCCTCCCCACACACATCCAGTTTGGTGGCATGCTTGCACCCCGGGGTAGCCTGCCTACGTGGGCTGGGTTGTGGACATAAGGTTCTGTGTTTCACTTCACACTTGCAGCCACAACCCAAGCGACTCTAATTTATCAACGGGACCACCAAGCTCAGATCAGGGCAGATCAACGGGAACTACTACTGTTTGGGGCCAAACAGCCGGATTTCGTTTTCCTATTGCAGATGAAGAAAATAGGATCTTTTTAAAATTACAAGACCTGTTCTTGGTTTTAATGTAAAAGGAAGGAAGGAAGGAAGGAAGGCAGGCAGGCAGGCAGGCAGGAAGGAAGGAAGGAAGGAAGGAAGGAAGGAAGGAACCAAAATAACTTCTCCCCCTGCCCCCCCCCCCCAAACAAACAAACAAAATACCTAAAATTTCTTTTTTCCATTGCAGGGCTTTGCATTTTGGTTGGGGCATCCATCTACACTCATCATTATGCGAATGGCTATGGAACTGGATACAGCAAAAGCCACCACGGCTATTGCTTCATCCTGACCTGGATCTGCTTCTGCTTTAGCTTCATCATTGGCATTCTCTACCTGGTCCTGAGAAAGAAATAAGGCTGAACAAGTGCATGGGGAATCCGGGGTGGGGGGTGGGGAGGAGGGAGCCGTGGAATCCGGGAGGGGAGTGAAAGTTGCCCTGCAGGAAAAGCCAAGCCAGGGGAGGGGGGGAAGGGGAGGGGGGGACATGAGGGTGGGAGAGGCTGAAACCCAAACCTTTACTCAGGAGGTTTTCTACTGTCAAGCCCCTGCCCTTGGGAGAAAGCAGTTGGCTAGCACTTCCATGCTCCCTTGATGTGGGCCAGAGAGCCTCTCTCTGGCCACCAGTTCTCAGTTACACACACTGCGGGGGGGCCCACCAGCTGCCACACCACTGGCTCCGCTTCTGAGGGTGAATTCTGGGCCTTGCACTGTGGTCCTCAGACCTACTGCACCCAGTTGAAATAGCGGTACAAGTTCCAACAAGGGCAGATCTTGTTTTTGTACTGAGTATGCTAGGCCTGGAAGCCCTCCTGCCCCAAAACAAAACACCACATTCCAGCCTGAAGGGCCCGCAGGAGGGCTTGGGCCATCATCCCTCTTAAAAACAGGTATTTGGCTCTGTGCAATTCCGTGGTGTTGGCGACAAAATGGCCGGAAGGGATATAGTCATGAAGCCACGTTGGTGGGTCAGTTAAATCAAGAAAGAGAACTTTTCACAGTGGAAGGCCTGGGAAGGGTCTGGGGGGCGGTCGAACCCAGACCAGCCCTCACACAACTGTCCCTTCTGGAGACTTCTTGCTATGGCCTTTGCTAGTCCTCTCGCGTAGAGCCAGGGCAGCTCTTATGGAGTTTCTGTAATGCCACAAATGAAAGCACCACACTAATTACAGACTCCTGCAACAATGCTATATTAGGGTTATGATTTTTAGGATTCCCCCTCCCTGCAAGCCATGATTCTTTTAAATGTAGAACGAGAGAGACGGACATAGCTCCTTGAAACACCACCCTGTTACTCTCCCTCGAAATCATAAACTTTTCAGGATGTTTTATCCAATCATCCACATTGGGGACCAGAGGCAACTCTGGCTTTGACACTGGCTGGAGTGGTCAGCTTCCAGAAAGCCTGCCTATCCTGCTTCCTAGGTCATGAGGCAAGACAATCCTGGAAGCTTGTTGAAACACACACACAAACCGAAACCAAAAAACAGTAGGTCCTTGGGTGAAAGGTGCTATGTAATCGTAAAGTGTTAAGCCTATTAGATTTAGAGTGCCTGTGCTCCCAGGAAAAGAAGAACATTTCTGTGAGAGAAGTAAAATCATAGGTGATGGGCAGGTATTTTTTTTTTTTTTAAGGAAAACACACACACACACACAGATCTCTGGTGGTGCCCAGTCAGATGGTAATTGATCTGCCTATTGCCACAGAGGTTTTCTATATAGGACTTAGAAGTAAGTGGTATGTTATTCCTGGGTAAGCAGGCACTGCTCTAGCCTGGAGCAGCTATTTTAAGCCGTCTCAGAGTCTGCCTAAAGGGTTTATTTTAAAAAGACGCTTCCTTGGTCACTCTGAGAAGCTCTACCTTAGGGAGAATCTGAGACATCTTGCCTACTTTTCTTCTCCTAGCTCTCTCCTCATGTCACTTCTTATATATTTTTCCTTTTTGGGGGGAGTTGTTATGCAACGATTGCTAGTATTTATGTAAAAGGACTCTTAACTAAGTATATTTCTCTAGGTTCATTCTGGTTAAGGGGATGTTGAGGATGGACCATTGAATTATCTGGGCTGAATGTAGCGAGGCTGGCAAGCAAAAACTATGGGATAATAAACTTTTTAATTATCATTTAATTATCACATGATTATAGAAGGTTGTCTGGTGTGCAGAAGCATACTTACATATCAGATATATTCAAAAGAGATAATGGCATGTTAAAGAGTCAGACTATGACTGGAGTGAACCATGTATTCCCATGTCTTTTACTTTGTTTCTGTGCCATTTATGTCTCATATAACTGCATTACAGTGGTGGGTTGTTCTAGTACTGTATTTGGCTTCTTCTTTAATAGATTGATATTTCATATACTATAATTGTAAATATTTTGATACAAATGTTTATAACTCTAGGGATATAAAAATAAATTCTGATTCCCTTCACCGTGTGAATGTCTTCTTTTGAAAAAAAATTTTTAGGGAAATATGGATAACAGTGACATTTATTCCTAATTAGGTTGCCAATCAGTTTGACTTGGACACCTTAGCAATTATTTGAGACATTAAGCTACTTTCTGCTAATACATTAGACATTTCTACAATAACTCTCAGGCAATTGAATGTTATTAAACCTCTTAAGCACAGAATGGAACTTCTTATACTAGTACATTAGAGAGAGGTTGTGATCTTGAATCAGAATGGCTTATGACATCAAGAAATGAGATACTTGCAAAGTTTCTTGAAACAGCAAACTCATCTAGTGTGTCTTCAATATATGAAGCAATTCACAAAGGTATGCAACACATAAATTTGTAGGAGACCACTCACTGCATAAAATGGTACATATTTGTGTGGGAACTTGGAGAAAATAAAAGTTTTACTGCTTTCTATAAGCTATAAGAATTGTAATCAATGCTACAAAGTAGAGTATCCTATGTGTCCCAGCACCATGTCAAACCAGTATGAGAAAAATGGTTTTAATGTGGAGTCGGCAATCTTCCAGTCTCCTATGGTCTTGGATGAAATGACTTCCCAGAGTAATACACAAAAAATGCATAAAGGATCCTGAAAACCAAACTTCAACATATTTTAAATTTAATTACTTAAATTGCATTAATTACTGATACCCCCTCAGAGACGTATGATTTATTAGGTTGCTTCCAGGATACCGTTATAAGAGGCTAATCCTCTTGCTTAGCTCTCCCAGGAATTCTTTCCCCCAAATCATATGCCTAGTCTAGGATCAGACCTCCAGAGAATCCCTTCTTCCCTTATGCTTATAGGTCTTTAGTCATAATCTCCAATAACCTAGCTCTACCCAAATTACCTTTCTGCCAAGATGAAATCGTCCACCTCAAAGACCTAAATGGTGAATGGGGGTGTATTCATTGGGATTCTCCAGAGAAACAGAACCAATAGGATGTGTGTGTGTGTGTGTGTGTGTGTGTGTGTGTGTGAGAGAGAGAGAGAGAGAGAGAAAAGAGATTTATTTATTTATTTATTATATTCACTCACATGATTATGGAGGCAGGCAAATCCAAAATCTGCAGTGGGGAGAGGGACTGGCAGGCTAGAGATCCAGAGAAAAGTCTGCTGTCCAAAGGCTGTGTGCTGGCAGAATACCCTCTTGTTTAGGGGAGACCAGTCTTTTGTCCTATCCATGCTTTCAACTGATTCAATGATGCACAACACAGTGGTGGGGCAGGGGGAAAGGGGAGACATATTTTATTCAAAGTCCCAATGATTTAAACTTTAATGTCATCTAAAACCCCCTCATAGAAACATCCAGAAGAACATTTGACCATGTATTTGAGCACCATGGCCAAGCTAAAGTTGACACATCGAGTTAACCATCATGGAGGGGAACATCTTTATCAAGGATAAGACACTGGCTTACTAAACATTTTCAGAGATTTAAATTAAAAGAAGCCCAGGCATTGTTTACAGTTGACACTTAGCTCTCTTCAGTGGTGACATTGTAACATGGGGGTCAACTTTCAAGATAATCCTAGAGATCCTGGGAAGACACAGAAAATTGCCAGTCTTTTCTATATAGGAGCTTAATAACTATTTGTTGAATTAAATGTCTTAGGAAGAATAAAATTGAGTTAAATATTAAAGTATTAAATTGAGTACTAACCAAATGCTCTTAGTTTTTTAATCCTTACCTGAGGATATTTTCCCCTCATTGATTTTTACAGAGAGTGGAAAGGAGAGAGAGAGATAGAGAAAAGCATTGATGTGAGAGAGATACATCAATTGGTTGCCTCCCACATGTACCCCGACCAGAGCCAGGAATTGAGCCCATGACCCTTCAATCCACAGGCTGATTTTTTTTTTTTTTTTCACTGAGCCAAACTGGTAGGCCAATTAAATATTCTTAGAAGGAATTGGTCTAAATTATGAGTATCAGGAAGATGAGCTATAGAGCTCTCCATTACCACTCAAGAATATGACTGCTGGGCAAATGTCAACTTATTTATTCATCAAAGTGATAAACGTGAGGTACTAAATGGTTAATAGACAGCTATACCACTGTGCTTTGGACTCAGCCATTACAGTCCCTGTGCAAAACTCCACTGACTTTCAGTTACAGAAAAAAATATTTCAGAAAGGCCTTGAAAGAAGGCATATCATCAAGAAGATATTGTGCAGGACTCCACACTTAAACAAAAAGAGAAACTGTCTTTTATTTGAGTAAGAAATAGCCAGAATATAGCAAAATTCAGATAAAATGTTCCAATAAAAAGTGGGTAAATGAGTTGAAAAGAAGGGTTTATTACAGGGAACAGAGGGTAATCGGATCAGATGGTAGGTGGTAAGATAAAAGAAGAAAACTCACTGGAAATTTTGAAGTAGATTGAGGAGGAATGATTTATTTAAAAATATATATTTTATTGATTTTTTACAAAGAGGAAGAGAGAGGGATAGAGAGCTAGAAACATCGACGAGAGAGAATCATCTATCAGCTGCATCCTGCACACCCCCTACTGGGGATGTGCCCACAACTGAGGCACATGCCCTTGACCGGAATCGAACCTGAGACCCTTCAGTCCACAGGCCGACGCTCTATCCACTGAGCCAAACTGGTTTTGGCAAGAATGATTCATTTTTAAAGACGTGTTTGCAGTCCAGAAGGGCAGGCAGCTTCAGAGCACACAGGATACTCTTTGTCAATGCTTATTCCAGCAGAATATTTTTTCACAAACTATTTTTTTTTAATTTTTTAAACTAAATCTTTATTGTTCATATTATTACAATTGTTCCTCATTCCCCCCCCCCCCCCCCCCGCCAATTGCTCCCCTACACCAAGTTTCCATTCAATTCTTTGCCCTTTCCCCATCCCCCATTGTCCTCATCCACAGGTGCAGTTTATGTTCAGTCTCTTCCCGCCCCGCTCCACTCCCCATTTCCCCGAGAATCATCAGTCCACTCCCCTTCCATACCTCTGATTCTATTATATTCACCAGTTAATATTGTTCATCATGATTTTTACTTCCCTTGGTTTTTAGACTCACTTGTTGATAGCTACGTGTTTGTTCATATTTTTATCTTTATTTTCTTCCTCTTCTTAAAGAACCCCTTTCAGCAATTCATATAATTCTGGCTTGGCAGTGATGAATTCCTTTAGCTTAAATTTATTTGTGAAGCTCTTTATCTGGCCTTCGATTCTGAGTGATAGCTTTGCTGGGTAGAGTATTTTTGGCTGTAGGTTCTTATTATTCATCACCTTGAATATTTCTTGCCATTCCCGCCTGGCCTGCATGGTTTCTGTTGAGAAATCAGCTGACAGTCGTATGAGTGCCCCTTTATAGGTAACTACCTGCTTTTGTCTTGCTGCTTTTAATATTCTCTCTTTGTCTTTAGCTCTTGGAATTTTAATTATGATGTGTCTTGGTGTGGTCCTCTTTGGATTCCTTTTGTTTGGGGTTATGTGTGCTTCCTGGACTTGTAAGTCTATTTCTTTCCCCAGGTGGGGGAAGTTTTCTGTCACTATTTCTTTAAATATGTTTTCAGTATCTTGCTCTCTGTCATCTTCTGGGATGCCCATAATTCTGATGTTGGTTTGCTTGAAGTTGTCCCAGAGGTTTCTCACACCATCTTCAACTTTCTGGATTCTCTTTTCTTCTTGCTTCTGCGGAGGAGTGTCCTCTGGCTCTTTGTGTTCCAAATATTGGACTTGATTCTTGCAATCTTCCAATCTGTTTTTAGGACTCTGTATAATATTTTTTATTTCAGACATTGTTTTCTTTATTTCTAGTTGATCCCTTTTCATATCCTCATAGGTCTCATTTATTTTATCGGCCTTTTCTAAGAGATTGTTGAACAACCTTATAAGTGTGGCTTTGAACTCTATATCCAGTCGCTTTTTGTCCTCCATTTCTTTCGTTTGTGATCTGTTTCCTCGTTTCGGCATTTTCACTGCTTCCCTGAGTTGGTAGGTTGGGAGGATCAGCTGTGTCTATGCCAGGAGACAACCTTATTCCACTAGACTTGGAAACCTGCAAAAGCCTCTCTGAGTTCAGCTTGGATGGGGCAGAGTTTCAGGGTGGAGCCTACAGCCTTGGCTTCCGGTTAGCCCCGCCCTCTGAGGTTCCTGAGTCTCAGTGTACCTCAGTGTCCTTTGGTACTCGCTGCAAGCACCTCTGAGAGAAAGGCACCCTAGAGCTTCTCCCACTACCAGACAGTGTAGTCTCTCCTCCAACAAGCCCACAACTGGGGTTCAGAGCAGTTGGAAGTGGGGTTAAGAACAGTCCGGAGCTTATGTCTCCTTCCTGCTAGGGCAATCTCGCGGCCGAAACAACAGTCTGTCCTCTGTGCGCGCAATGTGCGCAACTCAGGGGCTCTGCTTTTCGCTGCTCCCCTGAGCTTCTGTCTTACAGCCCAGATTCCCTCTGTATGAGGCTGGAGCCCGAGGGTCTTGCCCAGGACTGGGGTTCAGTGCAGTCAGAACTGGGGCTCAGTACATTCCTGAGCTTTTGAGTCCTTCCCGCTGGGGCAATTCAGCAGCTCAGCGAACAGTCCCTCCTCTGCTCGCAATGTGCGCGACTCCGGGGTTCTGCTTTTCGCTGCTCCGCTGAGCTTCTGCCTTACAGCCCAGATTCCCTCTGTGTGAGCCTGGACCCCAGGGTCTCGCCCAGAACTGGGGTTCAGCACAGTCCGGAGCTTTTATCTCCTTCCCACTAGGGAACGCCAGCCACGCACTCCGCTGCCCCTCCTCTCTGGCTCCGTCCTCTCCCCGTGAGCGCACCGCGCACCGTGTCTCCGTACCTTAGGCTTTTACAGCTCCTCTGGTTTTCCTTCTGGTTTTCTCTTTCCTTCTAGTTGTAGAATTCCCAGTCAGTCAACTTTCCTGTAGTTCTGGATAGTGTCCACTCTATATTTTAGTTGTATTTTTTGAAATTGTTGAGTGCGGCTGCAGTTAGGCTTTTACCTCTGCCGCCATCTTGTTGTCTCCACAAACTATTTTAATTGTGGTTTAACTGCATGCTTTGCTCACTAAACTGTGAGCTCTAGGAAGGCAGGGAGCTCGTCTTTCATTTCCTTACCCTCAGCATTGAGCACCATGCATGGCAATTAGCAGGCCCTATATAATAAAAGGGTAATATGCAAATAGGCCATAAGGCAGAATAACCAAACAACTAATCAAAGCATAATACTATCTAATAATAGAGTAATACACAAATTAACTGTCACTCCGCTACACCCACAGCCATACCCACCAACCATGTCCACCAGCCAATCAGAGCGAGCATGCAAATTAACCCAACAAAGATGTTGGTTAATTTGCATATTCAGAGGGAAGGAGGAGTGAAGACTGAAGACAGCATAGAAGGAAGAGGGATGGAAAGCAGAAAGCAAGGCGGTTGTGGCTGCTAGAGGGAAAGCAGGGGTGGGGTGGGGCGGGAAGAGATGCGCAGTGGCGGTGCATGGCCATGGAGGTGGCTGCAGGAGGCATGGGGGGGCAGCGGGTGAGGCCCCAGAGGTGGCAGCAGTGGGCGCAGTGCATCAGGCATGCGGGGTGAGGCGTGTAGTGGTGGTGGCAGTGAACGCGGCTGTGGTGGCTGAGGGCACAGTGGGGTGGGCGGGATGGATAGGGCGTGCTCTGCCTGTCCCATCCTGCCCCACCCCGCCCCACCCTGCCCACCGCAGCAGGAGAGGTGGCGGAGGGGGGGTGTGGTGGGAGAGGTGGCGATGGCGGGAGGAAAGCCTGTTGGAAGTCTTGCAGGAATATTTCTGTAATAGGTCCCTAGTATGCTAATGATATGCTAAGGCTGCTGAACTGTTTGCTATGATGTGCACTGACTAACTGATCAACCAGTTGCTATGATGTGCACTGACAACTAGGGGGCAGTAGGTTAACTTGCTGGGGTTGGCTGATCAGGACTGAGCAAGATGGGCTGGACACGCTCTGGAGCCCTCCCGCAGTTGCTCCCTGGCCCCATCATGAACTGGTGGGGTCCCTCATGCACTGGTTATTAACTGCACCCTCTTGCAATCCAGGACCCCTCAGGGGATGTCGGAGAGCCAGTTTCAGCCTGATCCCACAGGCCACTCCCCTTAGGAGGGCATCAGATGCAGGGCTGATGGCTGGGAAGCACTGCTGTGGCAGCGAGAGCCTCTCCCAATTGGGACTGATTGGGTGTGAGCCTGCAGCAGGCAGAGTGGGGCTGGGATGAATGGGAGCAGGAGGTAGGAGCTGCAGGTGGTGTTGGACCAATCCCTCAGGCTACCCGGAGGGACCCCACCCATGCACGAATTTGTGCACTGGGCCTCTATATTCAATATGATTGTGAGGAGTGTCAGGGAAGACACTGGGTGATATCAAGAGGGTGACAGAGGGAAATTAGATAAGTGGCTCCAATGCAGGTGTATCGTGGTTGATGCTGAGAAAGCTGGGAGGGAAGTTATCTCTAGGAAACTTGAAATATTTTTAGGTTCCTTAAATTTGGTAAAAGTCATCTCTGCAAAAGTGTACCTTTCTTCTTCATAAAACTAGGACATTCATAAATTCCCCTGGAGCCATCCATGGATTTCTGGAGTGCCCCATGCCTTACAGCAGTGTTTCCCAAACTTTTGACATATATGTACCCCTTCTATAATTTTTGTAACACTGAGTACCCCTCGTCAAAAAAAAATGGATGTATTCTAATAACAATCAAAATATATTTATTTTTTTATTTTTTTGTACATACACAAAATAATAATAAATGAAAAATAAAATTATTCATAATAAAATATAAATAAGAGTTATATTATAAATAACATTTATTTGCACACTTCACACCTCACAAGACTGTCTTGACTTGACTCATGAGAATGTAGAATTAGGCACAGTTAAGCACGGTGCAGTGCATATCCCCACCAAACTCCGGTGCAACGTGTACCCCCACCAAACTCTTCCCGTACCCCTGGGGTACCGCGTACCACACTTTGGGAAACACTGCCGTACAGCAATCTGCTCCAGCCCTCACCTAGCTGCCCTCCATGGATGCATGTGTTTAAGGAGCATTTGAGATGAACTCAAAGGGTAGGTAGAATTTTGAAAGCTGTACCTGTGAGAGGAAGAAGGAAGCTGGTTTAGAAGGATGGGCCAAGAAAAGCATAGAGATGGAAATGCTAGCTGGAGCAAGTGACCTATTTAGAAAGGTAGGTTGGGGTCTCTGTTGCAGAAGGTCCTGACTCTCAGAGATTGGAATTTTAAACAGATTTGGTGAGATCATTCATAGTCATTAAGTTATTATAGAATGGGTTCTATGGAAAAAGAAAGAAAATGGGGAGAGGGTTAGGAAGCCTAGAAAAAAAAAAGTATACTTGAAGAAACTGGAAAAAGTGGATAGGATGGGAATGGAAGAGATTAATACAAAAAATATGGCTTAGATGCCATATGACTCAGCAAGACTTTAAGGAGAAGACAACAAAAATTATTCTGATGTTACAAGCCTGGATGCTGGGAAACTGTCCACGCTGTTAATGAGGCAGGAAAGCTGGAGGAGTAATTAACTCCTGAAGGGGGAAGATGTCAAACTTAGATCTGGACATGCTAAGTATAAGGAGCCAGCTGATATTGAGGTAGCCCCCTGCTTTCCAGTCTAAAGGAGTTCTAGGATAATCTTGAAGGGCTCCATTCCAGAGTAGTCCTG
Organism: Vespertilio murinus; assembly: GCA_963924515.1. NCBI lineage: Eukaryota > Metazoa > Chordata > Mammalia > Chiroptera > Vespertilionidae > Vespertilio > Vespertilio murinus. Next base: position 173,557,238 of record OZ004707.1, on the reverse strand, counting down.
GAAGTCCCTGAAATACCCAAAATATAAATCCGGAAGAGGTTGCATATTTTCTGTGTTTAAACTCTAGATAGTTAAGCTTTTCTGGCACAACCATCATGCTAAGTCAACTCATTTGGGACTGACCCTTCCCATATCTGTTTTAATCCAGCTGTCGTCTTGTTTAAAATTTTACTTTAATTTTTTTATTGCCAAATTTAGCTTCCTCAAATCAGCATCATAATTTCTCTTTATGTTAGCTCCAACCCAGATCCTCTAGACCTCTGGGAACAGTCAATTGGGGTGGCATGGACATGGAGGGATGACAAGAGAACAGGGCATGGATCTGCATCACCTGGAGTTTTAGTTAAAATAACTGATTTTTTAAAAAATTCACTTTTCAAAAATGCTGTATTTTGAACACTTTTAACATCTGCTTTTGTTTTAAAAATGGTTGTCTTTGTTCTTTTTAAAATATATCTTTTACTTTTGTCTAAACTTTTTTGCCCTCAAAATGGAGACTTCTTTTGGGCAAACTATTATGATGCTAAACATCTGAACATCAATCACACCAAGGAGAAAGATCTAAAATAATGTCTAGACACAGTTAGCAGTGACCTGGCATAGACGTTAGTCACATGACATTATGAAAATATTCATGTGATACTAGGATGTATGAAGAAACTTGAAGATGAGGGGCAATAATCTATCTATATTCTAAATTGGTAGGATTATAGTCTAAATTAGAGGACTGTATTCAGTGTTGGTCACTACTGTTCAAAGGGAAGGGAAGAAATTGCAGTGACTGTAGAAACAAGCAATGAAAATGATTAAAGCATTGGAAAATAGCTCCCAGAGTGAAAGATGAAACGTTTTTATGATGTCTCCAGAAGGGATGACTAAGGTGGGACACTGTTCTGAAAAGATTTTATAAAGTGATGGATGGTTAGCAGAAAGATATAACTCTAGAATGTATGATGGATAAAGATGGTGAGCAAACCTAAGAAAAGTGCTCTATCTTAGGTAATTTAGGCCATAGTCAGCCTTTTCTCCTTTCCTGTCCTCTTGGCAGACATTACTAATTAATGACACCACCCTCTGCAGAGTTGGGACCAACTCCCAAAATCTTCTGTTTGGAATTCCAGGCGGCCTCTGCCAGTCCTTTGAAAATTTTACTTAAGAAGAAACCCATTTGCAACTCTAGGTTTAGACACTTAATTTTCTGAGGGCTTGAGTTTTTACCAGATGATTTCTTAAAGCTCTTTGCAGGACAGCAATTCTACTAAATCATTTGGTTAAACGAGTTTCATGATGAAGGAACTTAATTTATAGATGATAATGGATCTTGGTCCTTTGAGAGAACTGGACATCTCTGGAACGCTTTCAGGGAAGGAATTGGAAGTTTCGTTGCTTATTTTATCACATAAAGTTTAGTTGTCCTCTCAAACAAGCTCTTCACAAGCATCTTAGAAAGTCTAATAATGCTGACAAAAACATCTTATAGTGCTTGAACAAAAATAAATATATGGATGGAGCTAGTTATAAAGAAAACATTTCTACCAGGATATTCTTTTTAAAATATAAATACTTAGTCCAGGAGAAGAAAATTGACTTTAGGTTGACCTTGAATGCAGATGGGCTGAGGAAGGCATTGTGACGCTCTAATGAAGCTAACTGAAATTTTTTTTTCTGTAGCTCATTATATGTTGTTATGAAAAAACATGATGAACAGTGGTTTTCTGACACAGGTTTCTGGGAGGTAAGCCATGATGAATGGCATATCAGGAATCTGAAGGGCAGAAATCAATACTTGCTGTTACTCTGTAGTAAATTATGAGAAGGATTGGAACAGACAGACAGATGTTACTTTTCAAATCACACTGTTGGAACTTCCATTTTTTATAAACTTCCTCCCTCCCTGTGGATATAAGTTTCTGTCTTTGCCATATATACCCTTATTGTATGGGGATTTATATCAGGCCAATTAAAAAGGTGGCAGATAATCCAGCTTGTTAATGTCTGAATTTTCTTCTCTACCATCTAATTTCTCTAGTTTTTCTAATGATGAGTCATGTAGTTTGTTTTGTTGAAGGAAAGTCTTTGGATCACAAAATGGATTAAAATAAAATAAAGAGAATTAATTGAGCTTTAAAAGAACCTTAAGAATTTCCTAATGCTAAGTTCAAGGGCAGCTTCTTTCTTAATGCCGTTTGGCTCAAAAGCACACAGACTGGAATCACTGAATTGGAAACACAAAAATGAGACAGATTTTTTAATAAACCATTTCTTCCAATGAGGTCAAGCAACAGTTTTCATCATTTTTTAGATAAATTCACAATGTTCCGCCAAGTCAGATATTTACATATGCTACTCTGAAGGTTCGTCTCTGAAAAATAATAAAGAAAAAATTAGTCTTCAAAGATATTTTTGCTGTTCTGGGGGCAGTTCAACAGCTGACCTTTAGTGTTTATTGATTTTTCTGTCTTTTTCCTTATTGATATTCCCCCTACGTTTGCCCTAAAAAAAAATCCTCACCTAGGGATATGCTTATTGATTATAGAGAGAGGGAGGGAGGGCAGATGAGAGAGGGAGAGGGAGAGGGAGAGAGATGTGAGGGAGAACATCTATTGGTGGCCTTCATACATGCCATGACTGGAATCAAACCCGCATTCTAGGCATGTGCCCTGACTGAGAATGGAGCCTGAAACCTTTCAATATACCAGAGGATACTCAATTAATTGAGCCACACTGGACAGGACTCCCTTGCCTTTTTTATTTTTTTATTTTTTATTTTTAATATATTTTATTGATATTTTACAGAGAGGAAGGGAGAGAGATAGAGAGCTAGAAATGTTGATGAGAGAGAAACATCGACAAGCTGCCTCTTGCACACCCCCTACCAAGGATGTGCCCGCAACCGAGGTACATGCTCTTGACCGGAATCGAACCCGGGACCTTTCAGTCCGCAGACCAATGCTCTACCACTGAGCCAAACCGGTTTTGGTCTCCCTTGCCTTTTTGACTCTCCCTCTCCTTCTCCAGCAGGCACACTCCTGCTGCCACCACTCACACACCCTGATGGTGCCCCCCCCTTCACCACCTGACAGTGAGGAGCAATTGGTGCCAGCGTCAGCAGTGGGTGAGACTGGGGCTGACACCATCAGCAGGTCAGGAGTAGGGGAGGTGGAGAAGTCCTCAGGGAAGATTGGGGCTGACAGCTGCTGCTTGCACCTGCTAACGGCACTGAGCGAATGGGACCAGCACTGGGCACCGGCAGCAGGTGTGAGCGGCAGCTACGGTGCCAGCTGCAGGAGTGAGCATGCTGGCACTGGAAGTGGGTGCAAGAGGCAGCTGCCAGCCCCGATAGCCCCTCAGAAGCAGGAGGAGGTAGAAAAGCTCTGAGGGGCAATTGGGGCTGGCAGCCGCCACTCGCACCCGCTGAGGGCACCTAGTGATCGGCACTGGCACCAGGCGCTGGCAGCAGGTGTGAGCAGCAGCTCTGGTGCCGGCAGCGGGTGCGAGTGGGGACAGTGCTGGCAGCAGGTGCGAGTGCCCAGTGAGGTCGTGGCGTGCGGAGCAAAGAATATTCAATAACCAACAGCGGCTTGCCTGATGACAGTGACCAGCACCCTGCCTTGGTCTGGCACCCCTGCTCACCTGCTCCACCATCCTGCCATGGCTGACGCCTGCCATGTTCTGCACGTGCCCCCCTTGGTGGTCAGCATACATCATAGTGACTGGTTGTTTGGTTGTTCAGTTGTTTGGTTGTTCTGCAGTTTGGTCTATTTGCATATTATATATATATCCTATCTAATAAAAGAGTAATATGCAAATTAACCATCACTCCACTATACCCACCAGCCACGCCCACCAGCCCATCAGAGCAACTATGCAAATAAACCCAACCAAGATGGTTACAGCCACAGAGAGCAGGAGGGAGGCTTGGGTTTCCCAGTCAATGGAGGAAGCCAAGCTTTCTGCCTGGCCTTGCCAGCCTAGGCCTCCACAAAAGGCTACGAAGTTTCAATTATAGAAGGTAAACAAATCCAAACAGAAATGGCTGCTGGCCACAGAGTGAGCAGGAGGTTTGGCTCTGCTCCAGGCTACAAAGTTTCAATTGTAGAAGGTAAAAAAATCCAGATACCAGGGCCTCTGCTTGGGTCACCAGGGGGCATGGCTGGCCTGCAAACCACCACAGGCTCCTCGCTCAGGCTGCCCCACTCTGCAAGGGAACCCCCACCCTGATCCAGGACACCCTTCAGGGCAAAGGAGCTGGCCCCCGTCCGTGCACCAGGCCTCTATCCTATCTAATAAAAGAGTAATATGCAGATTGAACATCATTCCAACACACAATAGCTGCCTCCATGTGGTCAAAGATGGCTGCCCCCATGTGGACACAAGATGGCCAGCAGGGGAAGGCAGTTGGGAGGCACCAGGCCTGCAAGGGAGGGCAGTTGAGAGGGACCAGGTCTGCAAGGAAGGGCAGTTGGAGGTGATCAACCCTTAAGGGGAGGGCAGTTAGGGGTGATTAGGCCGACAGAGAAGGGAAGCTGGGGGCAAATAGGCTGGCATGGGAACATTTAGACATCAATCAGTCTGGCATGGGAGTAGTTAGAGGGTGATCAGGCTGGCAGGCAGAAGTGGTTAGGGGCAATTAGGAAGGCAGGCAGGTGAGCATTTGAGAACCAGCAGTCCTGGATTGTCAGAGGGATCCCAGATTGGAGAGGGTGCAGGCTGGGCTGAGGGACACTCCCACCCCCACCACTCCCGTGCATGAATTCTGTGCACTGGGCCTCTAATATGTGTGTGTGTGTGTGTGTGTGTGTGTGTGTGTGTGTGTGTGTGTGTGATGGTTTTCGGCTATTTTTCAAATAAGCCCAAAGAATGCTTTATCTGTCTTACACTAATAAGACCTATTTTACACTAAGAACAATAATGTATTTCCATTTTCCAGGTACCTCTTTGCTCCTTCTGCCTTATGGCTACCCACGAGGGGGTGATGTTCACAGAGGCTTTCAGACGGACCTTTCAGGGCTGAGACCAAGAGACACCCCTTAAAGAGTGCTGCTTGTCAATCTAGTTGACAAATAAGATTAACATCCTCATCTTAATGAGTGGCTGGTTCCCAGTCTGTTATTTCACACGTTGACACTAGATGTCAGGGAAAGACTTAGCATTCTAATTTGCAGGTCTCAACACCATCCAGCAGGAAGGAGGCTGCCTGCTGAGGGAAATCAGGAATTGAAAATTGGCAAATTTCCCACTGTGACTACTGGGGTCACCAGTTCTTATGACAAAATATCACAACCCTGCACATGCCCTACTAGATATACCTTTAATGCTGTTAAATTCCATTTACATGCCCTGGGTGGGCAGCTCAGTTGGTTAGTATTGTCCTTATATGCCAGGGTTGTAGATTCAACCCCCAGTCAGGGCACATAGAAAAATCAACCAATGAGTACATACATAAGTAGAACAACAAATCAATTATTCTCTCTCTCTCTCTCAAATCAATTTAAAAATTCCATTTATAGAATGGTTTAGGTCAAGGTCACTTCAGAGAATTAGGTTATTTTGGGAGGGGAGAAGTAAGAATCACCAATTTATTCTTTCAACTTTATTATAAAACATATTCAATTTTATTTAGAACAAAAAAGGACAGCAGATATAGCATGGTCATGTACTTATAATCCTTTTTGTTAGTGAATTAGGAAACAGCCAACCTGATTAAAAATTACGGGAATGTCTCATAAGATCATTCCAATACTCTGTGGTAGTTTCTTTCATTTTATAAATGATATTAACTAAAAATGTGGTTTTGCTGCAGAGTAACTAAATCTTGACCTGCTTTAGTTACATTGATAGATTCCCAAGGCTCTCAGCCCCTTAACAGGCTTTCTGATGTAATAAAAAGCCATGTGCTTTTTCATTACCATGGTGGCACATTCAAAATATTTCCCCCTCCCACTGTGCCTCTCTCTCTCTCTCCCCTTCCCCCCTTCCTCCACCCCATTACTTACCTACCCTAAAGAAGGCAATGTGAACAAATTGAAATCAGGCAGGACAGTATAAAGTACAAAGCCAGAAAAGGGTGCATGATTTTTCTCATCATGCAACCCCCTCCCCCAATTCTAAAGGGTCACCACCATAGTCTTCTCAATCATCCTTCGAAAATAAGGAGTCATCTGCACACCCAAGGCTAAAAATAGAACTCCCCCAGTGGGAAGAGGGCCCACCCAGACATGGTGTAACAGTCCCACCCATGGAAATACATCCCAGGAGTCTTCTTGGTAATTCTGGAAGCCATTATATCATCCTCAAAAATAGCATTTAATGTCACATGGGTGTGTCTTTACTTATTTGTGAGCTGGATGTTGGGCAAGGCTCAGGGAACACGAGAAGAAAAAGACAGAGCTTCTCTGAAGGCTTACAGTGGAGATAGGAGGCAAACAGGCCAACAAATCATCCTAACGTTCATGACAGATATTGACAAGGATGCCTGCTGCCACACGGCGATCTTGATAATCTCTTCCTGTTGGATAAAAATTGATGTGGACCAACAATCGAGGTAGTTACTCAGTGAAACTCAGAATAAAAGATTACCCAGACAGGAATAAAAATATGGAGGGTTGTCAGTATTATTGATTGATTTATTGACTGGCTTATTAATCAAAAATACTTACATGGCACATACTATGTGCTTGGTGTCATTCTAAGAATTTTACAACCATTAATCCATTTCATCTTAAAAAACAGACCTACTAAGTAGGTACCAGTATGAGTCCTATTGTAGCTCTAGCTATCAATACTTGGGCAAGTTACTCGGGGGATGTTTAACTGATGGCTTAGGCCCAATCACCTGACACAGCAGCTTCTGTGTGCTCTCCTGTGGATCGCCCACTCTGGGGAAGGCCAGCTGCCATGCCACAAGGATCTTTAAGTAGTATGATGGAGACCTCCACATGGTGACTGAAGCTCCTTCCAGTAGCAAGTATCAACTGGCCAGTCCCGTGAGTGAGCTACTATTTTTTTTTTTGATAGCAATCACACTATCTGAATTGTCTCATTAATTTCTTTGTTCTTTTGTTTTTGCGACCCCCCCTCCCCCACTCCTCATGTCACCAACATTTTAGAGCAGGGGTTGTCTTGTTCACTCACTGCATCCCAAGTGCTTTGAGGAGTACTTGGCATATACTGGCTGCACAACCAATATCCCAGTGAGTGAACTTCTGACCTGGAATTGTTGGCTATAAAATGAAACTATGCATAGTCATCCTGCAGAAATCATATATATTAGAGCATATACAGTAGAAATGCACCCAGCACAGACTCCTGGGATATTTTAAGAACTTAAGAAATGTGATTCTCCATTCTCTCTTGTCCCTATTTATTGCAAACTCATCTCAAGGTTCCCAAAATGATAAGAATTCCATGCCACTGGCACTGTCCACTAACCCAGGACTACTTTAGTATCCCTTGCTCCTTCCCATCCATGTTCTGCTCCAATTCCTACTCTTTTCTGGTCTCTTCCACAGTTGTTAGGATAAGTGTGCCCCCTGGTGTCCACTTCAAATATGACACATTGTGGGGGATGGGAGGATGAGTGACGGAAGGAGAGCAGTATTTATGGATCATTTCAAGCAAATTCAAGAGGGGAGATACCAGCCTCAAGTTCGGATAAAAGTGTGGCCCACGGGAACTATGGTCTCCATATGTATTCTTCATGAATCCACATCGCCCTCTATGACCTCACTGCTTGGTCTCAGTTTGGGATCTAGCTACTCACACAGATTATTGCCTCCTCTCATCAGAAAAATCAGCCTCCAATTGATCCCCCCCCCCCCACATATATTCCTCCTTCAAGTAAAGCATCATTTTCCTAAAGTTCATATTTTCTCAGGCCACTAATCTGCTAAAAAAATATTCAATGACTTCGAGTTATATGAAGAATAAAGTCCTATCTCTTCAGCCTGGTATCCAAGACATTTCAGAGTCTGGGTTAATCTGTCTTTGCAGTTGCAGTCTATTCTACTCTTCCCTGCCTCCCCGACCCTCACATGCTTATGTGTCTGGCCCCTTGACCATGTCTCAAAGCTATGTCTCTACTTCATCAAAGCAGTGTTGACCCTAATACTGTTTCCTCTATCTGAATTGCTATCCCTTCACTTTCCTTAGCCCATTTAATCCCAAGTGACTCAAACCCAGCTCAAAGACTCTGACTTCCACAAACTGCCTGACCTGTTCATGTTGTCATCATGACAATTAGACTATGTCTTATAATTGGTTTGATTTTCTATAGACTTGCCTTTATCAGGTTTGTAAGTTTTTATTTTTATTTTTATTTATTTTTTATTTTTTTTTAGGGAAGGGGTGGTATCTGATCTATTTAATACATAGTAGGTCCATAACCTGAATAAGTAAATGAATATCAATGCTGAGGCTGAAGTCCGTGTTTCTGGAACCTAGTCAGACTGGTCTGAGAGGGAAGAGGCCACTTATGTTAATATTGGGACAGAATATTTAAAATTGGAATGGCCTTGGGCATAAGTAGTCTAAACTGAAAGTTGGGTTTCCACTGCAGTTCTGTGAGCCTGAGCTTCCTTAGGGAAATGATGCACACAGTCATTTCTGAATCTCCTCCTTTTTATTGAAAGGAAGAAAGTGAGGAACTTGGAAATGTCTTCTGTACTCTGATAAATGGCAAAGTGTGAAAATTGACATTATTAGACTATCAATGACATGCATATGGGAAATTGTATTTCTGAAGCACTATGCCATCCCAGAATTGAATTTAATTTTATATTTATTTTGTTTGTATCCAATGGTAGCTGTATATTACAAATAATTGAGACAAACAAGACTGATGCTAGGATATAATCCCTTAACTAATTTCAAGACAAAGGACTATATAGTAATATATAGTGGATTCAACACATTCCTGGAGTTTTAGTAACTAGTTAAATAAAAACTTATCTTCTTCCTGAGTCACTCTGCTGTTTTTCTTACTGATCTTTTGTCCCGTTTCCTCATCTGAAATGTGGAAACATTTCACTTCCAATGTTACCAGTAAGTTAGGTGTCTAGTGAAAACTGATTGAGTTAGTCCTATAAAATTGAACATTTTCCAGAAAAAAAATGCCAGTTGTATTAGAAAATGTTAAATTTAAAGTTGCATACTTGAGATCTGTCTTTCTAGATCATAGACCTGTACCCCGAGACCAACGTTATAGGGTGCATTGTCCTTGATTGCTCTTCTTGGCTTTTGGGGAGGACATTTGCCTGCCTCAGAGAACAACCTTCCAGCATTCAGATGACTAAGTCTGGAATATCTACTGCCAGGTTCTATACAGAAGGCTACCACGATAATCAGGCCAAGTCCCAATAACCCAGCCTCAAGGGGAGATCCAAACCAGCTAGAGAGGCTGGTGGGAGCCACTCAGCCAAGTCTCTGGGTTTCAATATCTATTTCTGGGTGGAAGAATAGATTTTGTTACCAGGAATGTCCTACGGATTAAAAAAAAAAAAAGGGACCAATCATATTACTTATAATCACTTGTACCATGTGGTTTAATAAGCAAGATATGCTATAAATGCTTACTTAGCTCTATGGTTCATGGCAATGTAAACTGAGTATAATTTTACTAGGAAGACTAATTAGAGTCTAATGGGGTTGGGGCGGGTTCCCACATTCCCTGGGATTTTTGAAAACTTTAGGCCAATCTTGGATCTTGAAGACTACTTTAGTGGGGCTTCTCCTTGACTATCCAGGGCAGCTTTATTTGGCACTCATCTGTTGGAGACCTTCAAAGAGGCGAAGGTTTAGGCATTTCTTGAGGGGACTAGCTAGAACTTAACACTCTCAGGCCCACCATGAGGAGAGAGTGTTCCTGTGGGTCAGATCTTTCATACTTATGCAAGCCTGTCGAGAATTATTTCAGAAGTCCCAGCCACTGCTCAGAAAAATAGCATGTAATTTATATCATGTTCCTGGCAAACTTAAGCTACTTTGTATGGCCTTGCAATTTAGACTGCCAGGCATGAGAATAAAGCCAAAGCCCACATCAACAGAGTTGTGTATATTCCTTGGCAAACAGTTCATAGCTCACCACATTCTTCTCATAACCAGATGAGGCCTGTGACATAAACACCAGCTGGCGGGTGTATGGTTACTTTGTTTTATTTGAAAGTTTCTTTAAAACATACCACCCACCAGTACTACCACCAGCCTTGTATAACTAGAGGTACCCTCTCAAAGGTCATTTATGAGCCAAGGTCAACAGCTTTCATGACTGTTCAGGGGAAAGGTTGCTCACCAGGGCACTTGCTGCTGAGCAATGCAAGCACATTCACAGATGAGGCTGTGAACGCATGTGCTTGTGTCCTGTGTTCTGAAAGTGAGCACGGTCTTGCATAATACAGATGCAGTCTTGGCTAAATGTATACTCAGCAGAATGTTCCTCTCAGCCCTGCTCTAAGGAGATAACAGATAATGCTAGTCCATCAGTTGGTAGCAAGTGGGAAAGGGTCAAGAACACATTTGCAGATTAGAACAACAGGCTGTGAGATACGTCCAATCTGATGCCATCCCAAGTCTCTGGGCATAAGCTACATAACCAGAATCTGTAACCAGCAAAGACAAATTTTACTATAGGTTCATTTTTATGTGAGATTGAGCTTGTGTGAATGAGTGACAGAGAGGTAGAGAGGAGAAAGAGAGAGGGTGTAAGAAAGGGGAAAGTGGGAAAGAGTGAAATTGATGAATGAGAATTCATAATAGTAGGTAAGAGACCAAAAAAACAATATAAAACAGAGAGCTATAAATGAAGTAATAACATCTGATAATTGTGGAAATATATCACAAGTAGAATTTTGGAAAAGAAGGGGTTTAGTATCCTGAGCAGGAATTTTGAGAGTATGGCTGTAGGTAGAAGAAGGATGACATGAATAATGGGGGTAAAAGAGGAACGGGCAAAGGTAAACACTTCAGAAAATAGGTAGGACACAAGATGTGCATTAGGAATTTAAATAAATTATTTTGTCTCCCAAGTTTTAACTTACAATGTTTTCTGTCCATGACAGTCTAAGTCCCAATTAAGATATGCTAATAAGGCTGACCAAGTACCCACCATGCCAGATAAGCAGCTTATTTCTTTTTTGAGTTGGGAGAAGGCAGCTATCTTGTCTTTCCACACTTAAGTTTCTCATTGGCATTCCTCCTCCAAAGACATACAGTGACCGCATATTGTTCTAACTAATAACTGTTTTAGTCGAATACACCTTTTCATCTCTGCTGAGCTGGCTACTAGCTGCTTATATAAACTTTGTATTCCTCCATCTGCTTTCAGTTACCTTGATCAGAAATAATATGCACTTGGATCATTTTATTAATGGGGAAAATTGTCTTCATTCTGTTCTGTTTATCTGTGGATAAATGTAATCATTTTCCAGCATGTAAATTATCTTTAGGAGGCTGTAAATATGCCTTAGAAGTAATGTTGATAAAAAGGGGGAAGTTGTGCCACGGAGTCAACTTTGCTGACCTGACAAAAACAGACAGTGACTATGAGCTGAATCATGGCGATGGAGTGAAAATCTGGATTGTCCTTCCAGGGATGTTAGAAAGCACATCAGAAAATGTCAGGAAGACTTAACACATATAGCAGCCAACTACTGGGCACCCAAGCATTGTGAGGCAGAGGTGTGCTGTTACATTTCACAGAGGTGAAACACACCTATTTGTATGCAAATTTCTGCAGTAGGAGTCCCTGACCCAAGGTATAGCAGGAACTCCAGGGTCCTTCCCAAGGGGTTCTGGGGTTCCCAGGATTTGATTATATTCTCCTGATGTTATTGCATCAGGCTTCTTCCGGATTTCCTCTGCTGGGCTCATTTTCACCTCTTTTTAAAATATATATATATATATATATATATTATTGATTTTTTACAGAAAGGAAGGGAGAGAGATAGAGAGTTAGGAACATTGATGAGAAACACTGATCAGTTGCCTCCTGCACACCCCCTACTGGGGATGTGCCCACAACCAAGGTACATGCCCTTGGCTGGAATAGAACCTGGGACCCTTCAGTCCGCAGGCCAACGCTCTATTCACTGAGCCAAACCGGTTTTGGCTTCACCTCTTGATAGTGACTAACACTTCTGGTCCACTCCACCCCAAAATGTCATCACAGATCCTCTCTTTATTTCCCAAGCTAACAGGAACATAAGATGTTGAGAGTAGCTGTGGTTAAGATTATGAGCTCTGTAGTCAGATTTCATGAGTTCCAGTGCAGCCTCTGACCCTTACTTGTTTCATGGCCTTAAACAAGTCACTTAAACCTACCTCAGTGTCTTTCTCTGTAAGGTGCAGGTGAAAATAATAGTTCCTTCATAGAGTTGCTGTGAGGACCAATGAGTTACTAATATGAAGAGCACCTGGCTCATTGTCAACCCTCAATACATGTTAGTTGTTACTAGTGATAGATTGTAACGGTTGAGAAACTTTCCTGAAGACTTGAGGTTATAGGAAAATTACAGCTTTGGGAAGAACAACATGAAACTGGATACGGGATGCTGCTGCTGAATCCATTGGCCACCCTGTGGTGCAGAGTCCCTAACCGGTTGTTTTTCTCCTTAGCCTCCGCATCCTGCTATAATGACAGCCTTCTTACGTTCCCACATCCTGGACCACAATTTCTACGCTCTGAGTTTTGAGGAAGCCAAAAATCAGTAAACAGCACGACAGTCTTCACTCAAGACGTATACTTTTTTTCACTTGTACTCTTTGGAAACCTTACGTCTTCATGGTCTTAATTTCTCCCCCAGATTAGAAAAGGAGTCTTTCATTTGCATAACCACAAATCTCATTCAGGAATTTCCCAAACAAACAAACAAACAAATGTTCTCCTCCCAAAGCTTCCTGCCATTCCTAGTAGAGTAGAACCACTGCCAGAATCTCAAGATTTGTCTTTTAGCACTGAAAAGTTTAAAGACACATCCCTTGACAAAGATATACTTGTGTTCAGCCTATGAAGCATGTTTGGTGTTGTTGATGATCATTACCTTGAGGAAAAATCAGAGGTGCTTCAGGAAATGGTCTAACCAGTGATTTCATTTCTGGGTATATATCCAAAGAAATCTGAAACTCTAATTCAAAAGAATATATGCATTCATATGTTCATTGCAGCACTATTTACAATAGCCAAGCTATGGAAGCAACCCAAGTGCCCATCAATAGAGTGGATAAAGATGTGATACATATATACGATAGAATATTCCATATATATATATATATATATATATATATATATATATAGTGAAATTTAAAAATTTGTGACAGCATGGATGAACCTGGAAGGTATTATGCTAAGTGAAATAAGTCAGAGAAAGATGAATGCCATATGATTTCACTTATATGTAGAATGTAAAGAATAATATAAACTAACAAAACAGAAACAGACTCAGAGAAAAAACTGATGGTTGCCAGAGGGGAGGGGTTTTGGGTGACTAGGAGAAAAAGGTGAATGGATTGAGAAGTACAGACTGGTAATTCCAAAATAGTCAATGGGATATTAAAGTACAGCATAGGGAAGGAGGACAAATTCGAGGCTGAACAGATCGACTTGTTCTGAGCCTAGTCTCAGAGCAGATAGAAGGAGCACCTGAGAGTCGCTTGGGGGAGTGTTAGTTGACAAGCTAAGGGGTAGCAGGACTCTAAGAGAAGGTAGGGGGATTTGCTGGACAGGATTTCCTGACCAAGCAGCCCACACTACAGCGGAGATCTCTCCCAGAGCTACGGGCTCAGAGGGAAAACTATTCCATCTTACAAAGAAAAGAGGAAAAACCCACAACAGTGGAGAACACCAAACAGCTGTGACTCCCCAATAGGCGCAAACATGTGGATTTAAGGGAGTTCTTCAATCACCCGCAGAAAGGTCCGAGTTTGCAGGGGATAATGTGAGGGATCTGGGTTCCTGCTACGGTGGCGGCAGTGGCAGCAGCGGCTGCAGCAAATGCGCGGCCAAAATGGCGGCCGCAGAGAGAATTGCATGCTGCAAGACCCAGTGCTGGGTTTGGCGTAATCTTCCCCCAAATCGGGACTTTTTAAAAACGGGATGTGGGATAAATTGTTAAGAATCGGGACTGTCCCACCAAAAGTGGAACATCTGGACACCTTGGCGCAGACCCATCCTGTGCCTGGTCCCCTTCGTCCCCTTGCCTCTGAGTACCTGGGAAGGACTGCCCAGATTGGCATATCCTGGGAGACTGCAGGGGGAAGTTGCCTTCCTGGAAACAGGGATCTGAGCAGGAAGAGAACATCTGGGAGCCACCATTGAGGTAGCCTACTTCGACACACCATAGACAGTGCCATAGAGAAAGAAGGCTAGAGCAGCCAAAAAGATGGGGAAGTCAATACAGAAACACTGCCACCTAGGGGCTGAATTACAAACTGACTTTTTTTTTTTTTTACTACTTTTAATTAATTAAAAATAAACGGACACAAACAACTAAGAAATATCCTACTTAAAATTAAGGACTAGTTTACAAAACTGAGGTGCAGTGGAATGCAGGGAACTGCAATACTGCCTGGACTGAGAAACAGGCATGCCAAATAGAGTAACAGAAAAAGTGAATGACCACTACTGCACATTTTTTATGCTGATTTTTCATTTGTTTTCATTTTTTACATCTTTTTTTTTTTACATCTTTTACTTAAGGAACGAATTTTTTCTTTTTTCCTCACTTGATTTTACCTTTTCAATTATTACATAAAAAGAGAAATATGCAAATTGATCATATGTCCATGATGCCCACCAGCCAATCAGGAGTGAGTGCAAATTAACTCAACAAAGATGGCAGGTGAATTTGCATATGCAGGTGTATAGTGAAGACTGAGGGCTCTGGCCTGAGTGAAGATTGAAGACTGAACACTGAAGACTGAAAACAACCAAAGACTGAAGATGACTGAAGACTAAAGACTGAAGAGGCTTAGCTTCTCCACTGTGGCCGGAACGAAGGCCTGGGTCCTGGGTGCTGGAGGAAAACTGGTGCCGGCAGCCAGGGGAAGAAAGGCCTATTGCACAAATCTCCATGCAATGGGCCTCTAGTATCAAATAATGCTGAATGTAAAGTGTAATTGAAAACATAAAAATAAAAATAACATGGTCTCAAGAACTGGATGAGTGAAAAGATAAAGTTGGTGTCAATGACTTTGAGAATTGTTTGTTGGAACCATATGATGAAGCTGGAAACTGGAGGCAATGAAAATATTTTCATTCTGTATGCTTCCCCTCACTATGAAGTATACTGTCTTTATATTCTAACCAACCCTAGCTTGTATTTTCATCCCTCTGAAGAATAGTTTCCTTGAAAATCATTTATATCCTCCAAGTTGCTACACCCAGTGTTTTTTTTCTTAATCCACATCTTCCTCCTTGATTGTTTAGAACATTTGACATTATCAAAATTCTATTCTCTATTGGATCTTCTAGTACTTCAACTCTGGATTTTCCTGGAATACTTGCTTGCTCTTTCTCAGACATTTTGTGGGTTTTCTGTTCCCACCTTTTCCCTCCCAAATGTTATGGCCTAAGGCTTTATCCTTGACTTTGTTTTTTTGTTTCCTATATTTTCTCTTCTAGTAACCTTATTCATTGCTATAGTTTTTTTCTTTTTTTCTTTTTCCTGCAGACAACTCCCAAATTCCTACCTTGAGTTTTGATATTTCTTGTCTATGCTCACTTTTCCTATGTCCATTGTGCCTTTCTATTTAGATATTCAGCTAAAACATTAAACCCAAACTAAAAAATTTTCATCTTCAAAACTATGGGCATTTGTTAATGTATTTTTTTAAAAAACCAATGGTACCATAATCTTATATTGAAGCAGATTTAAAACCTCAAGTCAATATTTTCTTTAAAAATTTTTAATTTTGATCTATGGTAAGAAATAGATTTTATATCATAACTGGTATATATACACATACAGACACATATATTCATGTAACTGAATAGCATTTCACAAAATAGTACTTACCCTCACTATGTATGATGCTCTCTAACCTATTTTTGTTTTAATCTATTTGATTCCATTTTAAAAAGTCTGATTGTGTGACCCATTTAATTTTATTTCATGACCCATTAAGGAGATATTGCAGTTTAAAAAATATTGCTTTTCATATAGTAATCTTTGATTCATCTTTCTTTTTAAACTCCCAATCTAATCAGTCATTACATAACAGGCTTATTTTCAAATGTCTTGCATATTCAATCCACTTTTCTATTTTGTCTCTGACTCTGTCAAATGTCCCCTTCTTTGGGAAGGCTTCCCAGGTGTCCTCAGCTCTGGACACGCACTCTCACCCTGTTTCTTAAATAAGTATCACACTTCACAACGTTCTGTTTTCTTATCTTGATTTCTTTATTTTTCTTAGACCTTGACACTTGACAGTATGCAATGTCTTTATATGTTTAGTTATTTTCTGCCATTTCCATTAGATTGGGAGAAGGAAGATTTGGTATTCCTAGCACTGAGAACTTAGTTGTGCTTGGCACATAGACCAATAAAACTAGATTGAAGAGAAGAAAGAATGAATGACTTCCAGCAGCAACAGGGATGACTGTTTCCTCCAGGGCCAGGGAAAAGGAACCTCCAACAACCTTCTTTTGTTTTTAATTTTTTAACTTTAATTTTTAAAATATATTTTAATTGATTTTCAGAGAGAAAGGGAGAGGGACAAAGAGAAAGAAACATTAATGATGAGAATGATTCATGCACATCCCCTTGACCAGATTCGAACCCAGGACCCTTCAGTTTGCAGGTCGACACTCTATCCACTGAGCCAAACCAGCTAGGCTGTTGTTTTATTTTTAACCACCTTGGATCTTGTGCCCACCCTCATGGCCAAGGAATGGACATGGGCATATTGACTTAATATCGCCATTTATTGCCCTGCCCTGGATCATTCATTGTGAATGGTTCTAATCAATGCCCACCTTACAGCCAGGAGTGGTCTGTATTCAACCAAAAACCCTGGGTGTTACACTGTAAAATGGGGGAGGAGTGGGAATGGATGTTGAGAGGAAATCAAAATGCCCATGACAAGGATTTAGAGGTGGTCTAGCAAGAACATTTAACTTCAGGACTGACTTTGCATCCAACCTGCACGTGCTAAACTGGCTACTATACAAAGTCAGTAAAACGACACATAACTTCCCCTCCCCAGACCTGCATTTCCCTGCTTCTCCAGCTAAATCTTTTGGTCTACAATATACCACTTGTCATTCTCCAAAATACATTAAAACATACACTGTCACACTGTTGCTTTGAATGGAATGACAAAAATGAGTGATTGTGTTGGTGGTTAACATTTCATACAAATTAATGGTGCACTGATAGAAGTGGGAACGGTGCAGAACACCGTTCTCTACATTCAAAGGTGCCTCCGGGGAGGGATGTGGAGGGACATTCAGAGGCATCTAAAGCACTGCTGGGAACTGGCTAGGAGGTCATTTCTGTAACTTATAGATGCTCTTCAGCTGGCAAGGCCCATTTTCCAGCAGTGTTTCCCAAACTTCTCTCATGATGAGAATCACCTGGTGGAGTTGTTAAAATACAGATTCCTGAATCCCAACTAAGAAGTGCTAAACTAGAATTTTTGGGAACATATAGGTAAAATTGTATACTTGACTAGTGCTCTAAGCTTGGGAAACACTTGTTCTACAGCAGTGTTTCCTAAACTTTTGACATATGTGTACCCCTTCTATAATTTTTGTAATGCTGAGTACCCCTCATCAAAAAAAATGGATGTATTTTAACAACAATCAAAATATATTTATTTTTTCTTTTTTTGGTATATACACAAAATAATAATAAATAAAAATAAAATTATTCATAATAAAATATAAATAAAAGTTATATTATAAATAACATTTATTTGCACACCGGACCATCTCACGCCTCACAAGACTGTCTTGACTTGACTCATGAGAACGTAGAATTAGGCATAGCTAAGCATGGTGCAGTGCATATCCCCACCAAACTCTGGTGCAACGCGTACCCCTGGGAGTAGACCTACCACAATTTGGGAAACACTGTTTTACAGGGATCCCCTGAGCCAAGATGGGACAGTGGATTCAAATCCCCTGAGATCTCACCATGTTGACTCTTTGGTACTCACCACGTCTTCTTATATAAAAGAAGAAAATCACCCTCATCTCCTTTCTCACACCATGGAGTTACTTTTAAAGAGATAGAGACAGCTACTGTAGTCAAAGCTCACAAGAGGTCTCTCAGTTAGTGAAGTATGGGCATCTTTAGTAGGGATAATGTTAGCATAATGTTGGTGGCTCAAGAGTCTTTTTGTCATCAAGACTTCTTTTTTAAGCCCTGTCCAGATTACTCAGTTGGTTGAAGTGTCATCCTGCAACCAAAAAGGTTGCAGGTCTGATCCCTGGTAGGGACACATTATAAGAGGCAACCAATTGATGTTTTTCTCTCACATCGATGTCTCTCCTCCCAGCCCCTCTCTCATCAGTGGAAAATATCCTTTGGTGAGGATTTAAAAAAAAAAGCTGCCTTTAAGCCTTTCATGCTGACCCACCCTCTTATGCCTCTGAGTCCCTTTTATTTATTTACTAGAGGCCTGCTGCACGACATTCATGCACTGGGAGTGGGTGGGTAGGGAAGGATCTTCAGCCCAGCCTGCACCCTCTCACAGTCTAGGACCCCTCTGGGTCTTTAGTGCTGCCACAGAGTCAGGAGAAGCTCCCACCGCTGCTAATGCACGTGCCAGCTGTGAGCTCTGCTTCTGGTTGGGAAGCGCTGCCCTTGTGGGAGCACACTGACCACCAGAGGGCAGCTCCTGCATTGAGCGTCTTCCCCCTGGTGGTCAGTGCACATCATAGCAATCAGTCATTCCACTGTTCAGTTGATTTGCATATTAGAGTTTTATTATATAGGATATTTGTCTTTGAAGGTCATTTTAATCAGAATTAACTTGGATAAAAGTACAATGCAGGATCTGGAGATAATAGGATGGCCGAGGGTGGTGTTCACTAGTGGAATAATCTGTGGGAGTGGGAATTGTCTGTCCACAAATATCCAAGAGTGTGAAAATCCAAGCTTAACTACTCTTTTGGATCAAAGTTTAAAGATTATGATACAATCTGGGCGGATTAACACCTCAACACATGGTCTGTTATCAACCACTAGTCTATTAGTAGAGATTGGCTTTCTTAGATTGCCTAGTCTGTTCTGATACCAAATCAGGACAGAGCTTTATGTGTACTATCTCATTTGATTGTCCAAACAATCTTCTGTGGCAGATCTTATTTTACAGATAAGAAATTTGAAGCCTGAAGAGAATGTGATTTTATTCATCCATCTATGTACCTCTCTGTCCAGCACATTTAATAAATGCCTGCAATGTAATAGATATTGTACTGGAAGCCAGGATAAGATAAGACCTCTGACACTGAGGAATTCTCAATTAAGTAGGACAGAAAGATAGTGAATTTTACTGGTAATCCTACCTGGAGTCATATATGTAGCTGGTTAATGGATAAAGTGGGATCATGACTCAGGTCTCAGAACTCCCAATCTAATATTTTTTCATTGCATCAAACTGTCTCTTTCATTGCAGCAACTGATTTCCTGATGTGTGAAATATAGCTAATGTATAAAATGTGGCATAGATAATAAAAATGATTCCAGTTCACCTTTTGTGGAAGACTCTTTTGAATGGCCTTAATGAATCATATGTGATAAAAATAACTATAATACTGTAAAATTGTCAATGGTCTTTCTCTATTACTAATTACTCAGTGATGCCTCCCCCAATGGCAAGAGATATCCATGGCCTAAAGAACCATGATGAAGGTACTGTGCTTCATAATTTTGAATTATATTAAAATTCTTCCTTTTGCAGAGTAGCAATTCTTTCCCAGCCAAACTAATTTCATGGCCTTTGCTAATCTGCATGGCTCTCGAGCTCCATTAGAGGGGCAGGAAGAAGGAAGGCCTAAGGAGTGATGGAAGCTGTATACCTTTCCATCAGATATTTGTACATACATTCATAATTTTACAAACATTTTCATGGGTTTTATGAACTTCTTGAATCTTATTCATGGGACGAGCATGGAATTCAGATAGCTCTAAAGAGACTCCAGGGCTCAGGGAAGTTGACAAGATATGATTATGACTTATTTCACCTGTTTCCAGGAGTCTCTTGATTGAGGGCAAGAAAGAATTCTGCCCACAGACTGTCTATAGACTCAAACTGCACAATTCTGTTGGTTTTATTTTTTGGAGAATCTTGACTGGTACAGATTTTCCCAAAGGCTACTGACGTTAAAATTGTGGCAAAAAGGAATATGATGTACAGAGTGCACCTTGTTTCCTGACAGTGGTAGCTGTGCATGCCTCTGTCAAGGTGGCAGATAAAATGTGTGCTTGTTCCAACTGATAAATCTTACAACTGCCCTTTGAGACTCATTATTTTAGAAAAGTGTGAGCAATTTATGCACTTTCAAAAGCACCTGCATGGTCTAACAGAATAAAAATATCAGATTCCTAGAATCTAGTTTATGGAGCAAGGCATAGAGTGATCACACCAGTCAATAAAACTGTGCCCCAGAAGAGGACTAAGAGACTGATAGAACTACTTGTAGTTGTTCAGAGCCACCATGTGGCTTCATACCGCTGTGCCTTTGCACATGTTGTTCCTTCTCCCTAGAATATCCCTACTTACATCGTGTCTTAGTCAGTGTTCTCCAGAGAAACAGAACCAATGGAAATAAACAAACACAACAAATATATAAATACTAGAAGCCCAGTGCATGAAATTCATGCGGGGGGGGGGGGGGTAGATTGTCCCTCAGCCCAGTCTGCACCCTCTCCAATCTGGGACCCCAGTTTCCAGCAGTTGGACATCCCTCTCACGATCCAGGATTGCTGGCTCCTAACTACTCAACTGCCTGCCTGCCTGCCTGATTGCCTCCTAACCTCTCCCCTGTTGGCCTGATTGCCCTCAACTGCCTTCCCCTGCTGGCCTGGTCACATTCAGCTGTCCTCCTCTGCAGGCCTGGTTGCCCCCAAGCGCCCTCCCCTGCTGGCTTGATCTCACCCTCAGCTGCCCTCCCATGCTGGCCTATCCACCCCTTCTGCCCTCCCCTGCCAGCGTAATTGCCCACGACTGCCCTCCCCTGCTGGCCATCTTGTGGTGGCCATCTTGTGAGGATGTGAGGGTGGCCATCTTGTGATGTCATTGTGCGATGCCACCTAGGCTTTTATTATATAGGATTATACATACATATGTATAATATGTATACATATTACATATATATATATATATATATATAAATATAAATGCAGTAAGTCCTCATTAACTGTATTGACAGGTTCTTGGAACTGTAGTGAAAAACGTATAATGTAATTAATTTTACCATAGAATAATTGATATAAACAAAAGTTAAGTTCCTACAGCAGGCATCTCATCAATGTTATAACAAAAAAATGTTATTCAGGGACCTGCTGTGTGTGTGTGTATAAAATATATATATAAAGAGAGAGCGGGGAGTAGGGGAGACAGAAGATAGGTAGATAGATCTATTTTAAGGATTGGCTCACATGATTATGGAAGAAGGAAAATCTGCAGGATGAAGAGATGATGCTGCAATTCAAGCCTGAAGGCTGTCTGTTGGCAGAATTCCCTTCTGATGGGGAAGGTCAGTCACTTGTTCTGTTCAGGCCTTCAATTTATTGGATGAGGCCCAACCACATTATGGAGGGCACTCTGCTTTATTCAAAGTCCACGATTTTAACTGTTAACCTCACCAGAAGTGCCCTCAGGGGAACATCCAAAATGATGTCTGACCACATAGAGTTTGCCCAGAAACTTCTAATTTTTAAAATATATTTTATTGATATTTTACAGAGGAAGGGAGAGAGATAGAGAGCTAGAAACGTCGATGAGAGAGAAACATCGACCAGTTGCCTCTTGCACACCCCCTACTGGGGATGTGCCCGCAACCAATGTACATGCCCTTGACCGGAATTGAACCCGGGACCTTTCAGTCCGCAGACCGACGCTCTACCGCTGAGCCAAACCGGTTTCAGCAGAAACTTCTAATTTTTTAAAGGTCCAGCCTAAACATCTTGTACTTTGTTCTGCCACTGGACTCTGTACATTCTTAGATTCTAATCTATATTTCACAGTATTGTAATGATTTGATTGCATGCCTGTGAGCCTTTCGAGATCAGGGACTGTGGGATCTATTGGAGACAATATTTCAAGAAGATATACTAGGCTGTACCCAATACCCAGCATAAACAGTTGCTTAGTGTAATTTGGAATAAAGTGATGAATTAATGGAAGGATTCAGAAGCTAGAAATAATATCAGCATTAAATTACTTAATATTCAAATAATGATCTTTTTCTTTCTTTCTTTTTTGGAATATTTGGTGTATCAGCCATGCAATAGAGCTTGGTCACCTTGTCCCAAGAACACATATACATACTTACCCATATTCATTTTGAAAGGTCATTAGAGGTGGGTTCAGTGATTAGCCTTTTCTGCCTTTCTCAGGGCAGAATGAAGCCGAGGGAAGAGCCCAAGTTTATAGGTTTGCCTTTGATTCATATAGCAGCCCCTTGTCAATTGTCTTAACTTGGGCATGATTCGCATATCCTCAAATCCCTGTAATTTTAATCAATTATATGAAAACAACAATAATAATACCTAAAACACAATAATATTAGAAAAATGAAGCATCTAGCTTCTACAGTAGTTCCCCGTTACCTGCGGTTTCACTTTCTGTGATTTAAGTTACCAGCAATCAACTGTGGTTCAAAAATACTAACTAGAAAAACCTCAGAAAGAAATAATTGTTAGTTTTAAATTGCATGCCATTCTGAGGAGCATGATGAAATCTCACACCATCTCCACACTGTCCCACTGGGGAGCTGAATCAGTCCTTGGTCCAGAGTTTCCACATTGTAGTTGCTCACTTAGTCACTCAGTAGCTGTCTTGGTTATCAGATAGTCTGTCATGTTATTGCAGTGCTTGTGTTCAGGTAAACCTTCTTCTACGTAAAAATAGACCCAAAGCACAAGAGTAGTGATACTGGCAATTTGAGTACACCAGAGAAGCTACAAAGTGCTTCCTTTAAGTGAAAAAGTAAAAGTTTGGTACTACCTGTGGTTTTAGGCATCTCCTGCGGGTCTTGGCATGCATACCCCATGGATAAAGGGGACTATTATAGTAGGTTCTTAGTAAAAGTTGATCTCTTTCTTCTTTATCTATGTTTGAATTGATATCTAGTATATAGTGCATTTACTATTGAATAACTAAGAACATGTTGATGAGTTCTAAAGAGAGTCTTAATGTCTTTGATTCTCTAGGCTCCCTTTTTGTCTTCTTACAATTTTTGGACTAAAGGGAGAATGTGGAGTGTGTAGGAGATGGTCCTATATGACAGAACAGAGGAGACGGCTCGTGTTGGTACCACTGCATTCTCTATTGCAATTGGAAATTTCTAGCCTTTTCTGGGACACAGGCACCTTTGAGAATCTTTAAAATGCTAAGGATGCTTTCTCCGCAAAAGTGCACATTTTACATATAATCTCAGGGAGTTCACGGATCCCATAGACTCCACATTAAGAACACTGGGTTGAAATCTCATATGTCTCTCCTCTCTCTCTCTCTCTCTCTCTCTCTCTCTCTCTCTCTCTCTCTCTCTCTCTCTCTCTCCCTCTGCCTCTATATCTTTGTTTCTGTTTCCATCTATACTTTCATCCACTTCACTGATGTATTTAGAATTAGGATCTGGATTTTGCATGAAAAAAACGAGTAAATGAATAGGAGAGTAGGGGGTAAGAAAGAGCTATGCAGTTAGAATCTTTCCTTCCTCCAGCCGCCTGCCCCCCCTCCCACCCCGAAATTTCACCTTGTAGATGCTGATCTATTGTAAGGCAGGAGGTTGTAATGATTAAACTCATAGCTTCTGAAAGTAGACTGCTGGGTATAAATCCTGGCTATGTGTAACTTGGGCAATTAATTCTGTCAGTCTTTCAGTTTCCTTGTTTTAAAAATGGAGGTAATGAAAGTGCCACTATATTGACTTGTTAAAAGAATGAAATAATCTAAGAAATATATGATTTAAAAATAAATTTTAGTAAATGCTCAGTAACTGTTAGCTGCTACTATTATTAATTTTGTTGTTTATAAAACAGCAATATTATAATTACTTATATGCAAAGCATGACATACTACAAATAACAAATTCAACATCATTAAAATAAAAACTGCAACTAGAAATCCTCCTTTGTAAAAACAAACAACTCTCTTTTCCTTAAGGTGACTTACCATTAAATAGGAATTATAGAATAACAGGGTAACATGATACCATCCTGGCTTTTTCCCCAAGACCCCGTGAGAATTGGGATCCATTGTTCATAAGGTGTTTTTTTTTCTCTAATAACAAGGTTTTCTTATAGGGAGAGGAAACTTCATAGGTTACTCTAGAAGTCTACTTCCAGACATCACCAGGAGGATTTATGTCTTTTTGTCTTTTACTTAGGAAGAGGTCTCTAGCCTGGTAATTATTTTTATGCCAAGACAAAAAGGTATACTATTATATCAAATTATAAAGCTGACATTTTCCCCATGAGAGGTTGCTTGAAAGCAAGAAAAAATGAGAAAAAGAAATGTAAATGTGCAGCCATCATTGTTAAGGCTTCACATTTTTAAGGTAAAGGGCTGTCTAAAATGGAATTTATTTTTCCTAATTTATAGGTCTTGTTTACATTTGGCCCTTCAGTCTTCTCTTACAACGTGTGCCTACTTCCTTTTTAAAAGGAAAAGATTCGCTATTGCTGTCCTGCTGCAGAGCTGTCCAGTTTATGCAGTGTTACCCGGAGGGGAAGAACCATTCATCCTCCCTAGGTTCTGGCACCCCATTCCAGCTGCTGGAAGGGGAAGCTGCAGTTGAGTTTGCATCCAGAAGGTGGCGCTGCCTGCGAACTGTGGGAGGGGGGAAAATCAGGGCGTGGAGGCAGGGAGCAGTCAGTCACCAGGGGAGATGGGAGAGCAGATGGGGGGGGGGGGTGGAGGGGGAGGAGAGAAGGGGGAGGAGGGACGGAGGATTGAGCAGTGACAGTGGTCATTGTTCTGATGGTTCCAGAAGTATGAACTGTTACTTCTGAAGGGAGGCGATTTAATTCTAATTGTAATTGAGGTGGGAGGAGACACCTGCTTTAAGTTAGACTGGTGTGGGAATGTCTAGAAACAGGATGAGCCAGCTCTCCTAGTAGACTATTTGCTTGAGAGTTGATGCTACTTCTGGGACAAACTCACCCTGAGGGAAGAAGGAGGGGCGCTGAGCTTGACCATAACAGTATGTCCCTAAGTGATAATTGTGTGAATTGTCAGGGGTGGGGGAAGAGAGAAAGGAGAGGAGAGGAGAGGAGAGGAGAGGAGAGGAGAGAGAGAGAGAGAGAGAGAGAGAGAGAGAGAGAGAGAGAGAGAGAGAGAGAAAGAGAGATGTGTAAATACCAGAAGAGACCTTTTACTTTTACTAAAAATCCTACAAGGCACTGAGGTACAAGCTGCACAACCGTGGGTCTTTGGGCAGAGTGTAACACCAGCGACGGGCCCAGAGCAGGTCCCAGGTGATGGCCTAGGCACCCATGCTGTAACTGGCTGGTGGGGATGTTACTAACAATGGCCATAATCACCACGCACCCACACCCAGAACTTATTTTCTTCCAGGCCCCATGCTAAGTGCTTGGTAGTTTTCTCTCATTTCGGTTTCAAAACAAATCTAGAAAGCAGATTCTA
The DNA here is from genome assembly GCA_963924515.1 of Vespertilio murinus. Classification (NCBI taxonomy): domain Eukaryota; kingdom Metazoa; phylum Chordata; class Mammalia; order Chiroptera; family Vespertilionidae; genus Vespertilio; species Vespertilio murinus. The sequence goes on along the minus strand of OZ004707.1, from coordinate 173,531,426 downwards.
TTTCCAGTTTGATTTTACAGATGAGGAAACTGAGGGTGACTCAGCGTGTGGACAGAGCTAAGAAGCTGCAGTATCTGAGTTTGTAGCAGGTGGGCCTGGCCCCAGGGCACATGGCTGCTGCTATCCTTGCCCTTGCTACCTATTTCAACTTGTGCTAGTGACAGGACTTGCCCACTGGACCTGCCCAAAGGATAAGATGGGTCATGGTGGAGGGTTCAAAGCAGTGCTGAGTGGCATTGTCTTGAGGTCATTGTGGTGCTACTAGACTACTTGAGCCAGACCTTGAAGGCTTGAGTTTGGGAAAGAACCGAGCATTTTAGGAAGGGGCCTAGAAGGGATAAAGGAGTGAGGCAGGGGCAGGCAAGGTGTGATCAGGGGCACTGAGAGGCCAGTTTGACCAGAGGGCGGGGGCAGTGGCATGAAGCCTATAAAGGAGGGGTGAGCTGGAGCTGGCAGGCTGGAATGACATATCAGTGATGCTGACACACATGGGCACAAAGAAAACACAGTGAAGGGAGGGTAATGTGGGCTCTACATTTCTATGATCCAGAGGCTAGGTTGTTTTCTGTCTGCAGGCTCTCTCACCAAGCTTTGAGTTCTTGTTGCTGACCTGAGGGTATGAATTATTTATGGGTCCCAGTCATCCCAGTGTGCAGTTGGCATCAGAAATGAATTTCTTTTTTTTTCCTGAAGAAGGTTTCAGAGATAATAACTTTATTGTCAATTCTCAATTATCTGTGAGGAAATAAGGTTAATTGAAATCTAGAGATTTCAATAGCTAATAGCTTTGCTTTCGTTGGTGATCTATCTTTTACCACTACTTCCAGAAAATAGCAAAATTGACTAATCAGATTTTCACTTTTCCTCTTTCATGTCCTCCATATGAAATGTTAATAAGCAGTGAAATGACCCAAATGTGGACAGCAGGAGCGAGAGGAAGGGAAGCAGGGGTCTGGATAACTGTCCACCTAGACATTAAGTTTCCAAGAAACCGGGATTTGAACATGGAGGTGCGTTGGTGCCAACGTCATTGTTGCTGGCCGCTGATGGGGATGGGATGTGAGTGGTATCTGAAGTACAATAGCTATAGATATCATTGAAATTCAGAGTTCAAGGGCACCCCACACAGTCTATGTGTCCTAAGAAGTTTGACAAACTATCCTGTTAGGGAGACTAACATGGGTGGCATAAGGTCAAAAAATTGGGGTGAGCTGAACTGAGCACTAGCTAGTGGGGTTAAGGAATTCAGTGAAAAACTCCATGCCCCTCTGTTCCTTTCCACCTCTGTTCTCCTGTAGAGTGGTTTTGTGTGGTAAATATTTATGTAATATTTGAATTATTGGTGATGTCATACATGCCCTTGTATCTTAGAGCATATTGTGATTTAGAACTGAAATTCTTTCTCATCCCCAATTCTCCTGAGGAGGATTTATTCTTGATGTAAGGATGTGGGACCTTGAGAACATTTATGTCTGAGAGAAAAGAGCTTGGTGTGTAATCTAAGAGCATCCCTCCTTTCTCTCATAAGCAGGGGAAACGGATTTTGGCTAAATAAGGAAGTTGGTAGTGGAGGAAGGGGGCAGTGGACTAGAGAGAGGGAGGTTAAGAATGTTCCACCTTTCTTGACAGTAGAGTAGGAGACAGTAGAATAGAAGGCAGATGCCTTGGGGTGGGAAGAATCAGTCTTCAGCCTGGGGAGGTGAGGAAAAAGAGCGAGGCAACCTGGCAGGAAGAAAAAGCAGGGATAGGATGGACTCTGTGTGAATGCAGCTTCTGTTCACACCCTTATCTACTGTCCTGACAGCTATACAGGGAGAAGAAGGTGCTTTGGCAGTTTCTTTTTTCTTGGCACGCACTGCTCCTTTTTTCTGTGGCCTATGACTTCTCCCACCCGACAGCTGCTACTCTGGCCTCTTGTAGCCCAAAAACCTGGGAGCAATGCCTGGCCTTTGCAGCTTCCTGCCATGCTGGGCACACCCCCTGGTGCATGACCTTCAGGGGTCTCTAGAGCTTGATGGGATTTCCATGGGTTGGGTGTATGGGGCTACATGTGCTATGCCAGCATGGCCAAGGGTGAACCTGAGGAAGGGCGGCGAAAGATTGAAGAAAAGACAGATAAGAGAATACAGCTGGGGCTTGGTAGATCTCCCATGCTTGGATGAGGACACAAAAGACTAAGGCTGCAAGCTGGTGCTTTATTTTATAGTCTGATTAGAACAAGGGTAGATTGACACGTATACAAAAGTTCTTGTTTTGGCAACAATTGCTGCACTTCCCACAGCCCATTAGCTATTTAGGAAGGAATTAGGGAAGGCTACTAGGTCAGGCTTAATTATGCTAGGAGAGCTCTGCCCTCTAGGCTGGGACTTGTTTGTGGCCTTGCCACAGGTCAGCCTGAGGCTTGACCCTAGAGCTGCTCCTTACAGCTACATATCTTGGCATATCAAAGCCTAGGAAAGGGGCCAAAACCAGTTTGGCTCAGTGGATAGGGTGTCAGCCTGGGTTCGATTCCAGTCAAGGGCATGTACTTTGGTTTCGGGCACATTTCCAATGGGGAGTGTGCAAGAGGCAGCTGGTCGATGTTTCTCTCTCATCGATGTTTCTGAATTTCTATCCCTCTCCCTTCATCTCTGTAAAACATCAATAAAATATATTTTTTAAAAAGCCTAGGAAAGGGGAGTAACACCCTCAGGGAAGATAATCTCTGAGGTTGAACACCCACCAAGACTCTTCCCACACTCCTGGTAACATTCCCATCTTGTTACAGGATGTGAGTGACTATGATTGTGAAGACAAGGAGTGTGGCAGGAAATTTGAGTGCTGATATAATATGGAGAGGGGATTTCTCTATATGAATTTTGGGAAAGTTTACTCCCATGAGATCTCTTGACTCATGTGTTGCTTACTCTCAACTTGAAGTAAAGCCCCCTGGGATTCTGGAAGCAGATGTTATCTGACTGTGATCTTGGTGACTCTTGGGAGACTGTGCTTTCTTTTTAAAAACACATACACACACAAACTAGATGAAATATTTAATACTTTTAAAATTAATTTTGTAGAGAGAGGGAGAAAGAGAAACATTGATGTTCCGCTTATGTTCATTGGTTGCTTCTTGTATGTTCCCTGACCAGGGATCAAACCCACAACCTTGGCATATCAGGGCAGTGCTCTAACAACTGAGCTAAGTTGGTGGGAAGCTCTAACATCTGCTTCCAGAATCCCAGGGGGTTTTATAGCTTATTTACCAGGTTGTCAGAAGACTTAATTTTTATTTTTGGCCCCATGAAGGGTTAGATGTATTATTTGGCCACTAACAATACAGTCTTAGAAAAGTGACAACATCATCCTGATTTCAGTTTTTTTCAGCTGAGAAATGAAGGGGCTGCATAGTCCTGGTTGGGTAGCTCAGTTTGGTTAGAGCGTCCTCCTGATATGCCCAGGCTGCAGGTTCACTCTTCAGTTAGAGCACATACAAGAATCAAAGGATGAATGGATAAATAAGTGGAACAATAACAAATTGATAGTTCTCTCCCTCTCTCCCTTCTCCATCTCTCTCGCTTACTCTCTCTCTCTCTAAAAATTAATAAAAAATATTGACTGGGTTACATAGATAATGTCAAAGGTTATTATTCACCCCCTAATAGGCTGTTATTTTAATTCTCTGGATAAGTAGCTTCCATCTTTGACTTTATTTCCTTATCCATAAATGGGGTAATAATACCCACCTTTACCTTGTAATCTATATAAAAGCACTTAGACCTCTGGGGGAAGAAAAGCATTATTTAAACCCAGAATAGAATAATTATTATATTCTATTTGTTCTTGCTCGTCATTCATCATTGCTGTGCTCTGCAATTATGGCCTGGGGTGAGTTATGTGAACAGTCACACAGGGCAAATTTCTTCGTGATGGGGCATTCTGATTGTGCCAGTGGAAAAGACACCAACAGTCTTTTACTTAGTTATTTTAGTGCGGAACTTGCTATCTATTTAGAACATAAGATATGTAGTTATTTGGCCTTTGTGGTGTTTTTTTTTTTTTTGCCCTTGAATTTCTGTGGGAGTTGTTTTGACCAGTTCTGACCTGGGAAAGCATAGCATGAGTCCTTTTTGGCTCCCAGCAAGACCTTGCTAATGCCCCTAACTGTGATGTCACCTGGGGTTTAGAGCATAACCAGGGTCCCATGCCTAGAAAATTTGCACAGCCAAATGTGTATAAACAAAGGCAAACCTCACGTAGCTAACCAAACTCACACAGGCATTATAATTGCTTTTGTATTTTCCCATTGTAGCCACCAGGGGCTTCCCAAATTGTGGTCGATTTTAATGTCAGTGGAAATCTACTGGGAATTAACAACAACAAAAAAACATTTTAAAATTAAATACAGTGCCTATGAAAGTTCAAAGTCTGTTACCTTGTTCATTCAACATCACCATTCATGCAAAATGTCATGCAAATCAGTCCTTATTTACTGAGTACTTTGCTTCAGTAACCAAAAAATGCAAAGAAAAAATTGCTTATGGTTAGCCATCCATTTTTCCAAAAATAGGACTGGAATTAAAGTAGTACCACATGATGTGACTGATGATATCAGTGTAGGAAATGAACAACATTTTGATGGCTGGTGCTGAGGGCTGAGCATCTGCCCCTTGTCAGGGGCTGGGCAGTGTGTCTAGTAGAGAAATCCTGAAGCACCAGGGCCATGGGCAATGTAGATGCTATGCTAGACACAGAATGATGAAAGTATTCTTTGTGGTGAATAATCACAACAACTGTGCCTTCAGATACCATTTGAAAACTGGATTTCACCTATATATGGGGTTTAGTTTCTTTTTATATAAAAACTAGAGGCTTGGTGCATGAAATTCCTGCACAGGTGTGTGTGTGTGTGTGTGTGTGTGTGTGTGTGTGTGTGTCCCTCAGACCAGCCCGAGCCCTCTCCAATCTGGGATCCCTTTGCCAATCCAGGACTGCTGGCTCCCAACTGCTCACTTGCCTGCCTTCCTGATTGCCCCTAACTGCTTTTGCCTGCCAGCCTGATCACCCCCTAACCACTCCCCTGCAAGCCTGATTGATGCCTAACTGCTCCCCTGTCAGCCTGATTGCCCCTAACTGCTCTCCCCTGCAGGCCTGGCTCTCCCCCTCACCCCCCAACTGCCCTTCCCTGCAGGCCAGGTCTTCCCCAACTTCCCTCCTCTGCTGATCTGGTCACCCCTAACTGCCCTCCCCTGTAGGCTTGATTGCCCCCAACTGGCCTCCCTTGCAGACCTGGTCCCTCCCAACAGCCCTCCCCTGCTGGCCATCTTGTGTCCACATGGGGCAGCCATCCTGTGTTTTGGAGTGATGGTTATTTGCATATTACTCTTTTATTAGATAGGATGAGAAGTTTGGGCAATGAAATTTCTAAGCTCTTAAGAGTCTCTTCAAAAACAGATAGGACCACGTATTATGAATCTTTTAGGCTCATTTGCAATACAAGGTAATTTGCAAATGTTTTCTTACTTAACCCTTACGGCTATTCTTTGAAGTAGGAATAATCAGTTCCATTTTACAGATGGGCAAACTAAGCCCAAAGAACTGAAGTCACTTACCAATGGTCACCAGGTTGTAAGTGACAAAGCCAGGGTTTGCATACAAATAAGTTTGATTCCAAAACTTCTCTCTGCCTCATTCTCATACCGAGAGAATAAACTCAATTAACCTATTTGGTTTAACTCTCAGGGAATAACATTCATTGCTGGTTGCTTATCAGTTAATTGCACTGGTGGTAAGCAACAGACCAGACAAATAAATACACATGAGTTTATCTTATCACATAAATATGGATATACACTGTCTTTGGCAGGTATTGTGGTTGTAGAATCACCAGTTAACTTCAACTCCTATTTTTCTGTTTAACAATATCCTAGGATGTAGTTTTCATCCTCAAGGTTGACTTATGGTCCAAGATGGCTGATGGAGATCCAGCCAACACATTTCGGTTGCAGGCTGAAAGAAGGAGGAGAGCAAAAGAATATAGCTAGCAGGTCTCCAAGTTGAGTTAGCTCCATTTAAAGAAGATTTTAAAAGGACAAGAAGGCTGTTCTTAGGAACATGGTTTATGGAGGCCCTTGTGACAGTGGTTGTCTCCAACTTGCCCCCAGAGATAATTAAATGGGATGGGGGCAGAATTTAAGGACATGGATACTTATTTCATCAGTATTGGTGAAAATGTTAAGCTGACAAATGTAATCTTTATTATGGATGGCAGACTGCCCAGTTAAACACTAGAGTTTATACTGTTAAGGAAGAAAGGGAAAGTGGGTATTGGGAAGCAAACAGCTGTATTTGTCCTAATTACCAACTCCATGGCTATCCCCAACAATTTCTGCTGTTGGAACTCTGAGCTTTTGCAGATTTTTGCCTGTCCCTAGCCTCTCAGGTACCACTTCCTTTACTTCCCTTGCCTGTGGTTGGATGTGTTTAGGCATGTGAACTAGTTTTGGACAACAAGGTATGAAAGACTTGTGAAAGGGTTTCTTGGCTCTTAAAATGTGATGCTTGGGAAGAGAATGACTTTCTTCTACTGGACATGGCTTGTGTCTGGCAATGAGACATGGAAATATAGTAGCTATATGTGTAATCTGTGGGGAACCTACTTCTGAGAACAAAGATGTACCTGGAGGATGACAGTGGGGAGATAAGGAAATAACCCGGGCATTTGAGGATAAATTGACCAACTCTGGAGTTGGCCTTTTCATGACATACATTTCCATGTTGTTTAAGCCCCTTGAACCAGGGTATTTTCTTACGTCTTACTTGCAGCCAAAGGCATCCTGACTGATATGCAGGAGAAAAAAAGAAAGAAAGAGAAAGAGAAAAAGAGGAGAAAGAGAGAGAGAGAGAGAGAGAGAGAGAGAGAGAGAGAGAGAGAGAGAGAGAGAGACCCATCTTTCTTCCTCCCCCGATGGCAAGCTAGACACCAAATTATGTGTATCTTAGGACTAAACCCTGTATTGCTCTATTTATTATAAGAGAGACTCTTGTTTTTGATTTTCATAGAAAGGATACATTTACATAGACTATTTAATAGGCTCAGGTTAGAATAAAAATATTTTAGAATTGCAAAGGACTAAAACTCAAAGAAAGTCAGTGATTTCCCCAGAGTCACACAGCTATTCAAGGGTAGAATTGGGGCTGGGGCCAGGCCTTCTGGAGACCTACCAGAAGCACCATTCTAATGCACCATTGTCTCTCTCCCACTGGGTCTGACATGCTGTGGATCTGTCTTGGTTATGGTTAGAGTTCTTCCTAAGTGTTGGCCTTGCCTTTCTGCCCCTTCTATATGACCCCCCTTAGTTCCAGGCTTGGGGCTGGCATTGTTGGGAATGATGACTTACAATTGTAGGAAGAAAGTGTTTTTCAGTGACAGCTCTTGCCAACTACATCAGCCATGGCTGTTGCCCTTCCTCTCTCACTCCTCTTTCCAAAGCGTGCTGGAAATCAATGACCATGTCTCCTTCCCTTGAAATCAGACCCCACAGGGTTTCTGTGCACTCAAGCCCCATCTGCTCTTCATTCCAGACCATGTCATGTCAAAATTATTCCTAATCATGTCTCATTTGGCCAGTCAGCATGCACCTGACTGGGAGAAATTGCCCCAGTGAGAGTCAGAAGTGTGTGCAGCTGTACAGGGCTGTGGGAGAGATGCTCCGGGACCTAAGTGACAGGCTCAATCAAGTTATATGGAAATTTTCCAAGAGAGGCAGCGTGACAGTCCTGGGCTCAGCATACCCAGCTCAGCCACCTACTAACTGTAAGAGTTTGGACAGTCTATTTAAATTCTCTATGGCTCAGTTTCCTCCTCTGTAAATTGAGTATGATAATAACCTACCTTGTAGATTTTTAGTAAATACTAAGTGATATACACAAAGGACCTAGGAAACCCTCAATAAACAAGAAGGTACCTAGTAGGCATGCAATAAACTATTAACTAAAAAATAAACTTTTATCATGCAGTTACAATAACAGGCTTTATTTTTTTTAATTGATGCTCTTTATTCCTTTGTTTGACTTGATACTTACTGGTTCCCTAGAACCCAGGGAAGAGGTTAAGTGTCTCTCATCCCCAGTTATAGATTCTTAGCGCTGAAGGAAACTTGGAGGTCTTTATCCTGATCTGCTTGGTCCTGGCCTCTTATACATTACTAGAGGCCAGGTGCACAGATTCATGCACCAGTGGGGTTCCTCGGCCTCCCCTGAAGGGATTGAACTGAAACTGGCTCTCTAACATCCCCAAAGGGATCCTGGATTGTGAGAGGGTGCAGGCCAGGTTGAGGGTCCCCATGGTGCATGATCAGAACCAGGAAGGGACTGTGGGAGGTCTCCAGGGCATGTCTGGCCTATTTTATCCAGTATCCATCGGCAGAACCCCAGCAGCAAGCTAACCTACTGGTTGGAGCGTCTGCCCCCTGGTGTTCAGTGCATCTCATAGTGACTGGTCAAATGGTCAAACGATCAGACACTTAGCATATTAGGTTTTTATTATATAGGATTGCTAAGAAAATAGGATTAAGATAAAGGAAGTGATTCCAACAGGTAAAGCCTGAGTTACTATTACCCTATGAGTTATAAGCAACTCCCCTCTTCCCCAAGAAGAAAATACTTTCAAGATACTATTGGAGCACCAGAAAGAACAGCACCCTGTTTAGACCTCATGGTGGAGGATATCTGGCTTTAACCTGTCTTATCTTTGCCTGTCCAGGCCATCCTGGGCCTACTTCAATTGGGGTTGCTGCCTTTCCTCTAAAGTTACCTGGACCATATTGTCTTGCAAAAGGTAGATAAGACTAGAGAGAAGGCATCTCCAGACACTGTTTGAATCACACTTAGCAAGAGACGGAACTAAGTGGTATACCAGGGTGAATAAAAGAAATGGTAACTCTTTTGCTATGTCCACTGAGAGTGCCAACTCCTGATATGATGACTAACTTCATGTGACCTTGACAGTATAATATGCCTTTGTATTTACCAGCCTCCTTGGAGGTAGAATGAGGGGCATTTAAGACCTTGAGTTATCCCATGATTCTTAGATTTGATGAACAATGACCTCCTAATAGCTGGTAAATTTGGTTAATTCTATTAGTGTCCTCTCTTTAATGGCAGAGGTCATATTAGCTTTCTGTTCACCACTTGCTATTGGCTTCTTGTCTGTACTGATGACCGAGGGATGCAAACTCCACTGTGATGAGCATGATGTCTATATCTGCACAGGTGTGCTCACATCAAGCTCAGCATAATTCAGGGAACGCCTTTCATGTCTTCTAATAGAAAACAGACTAAAGGAATAGTAAATGAAAAAATAAGTTAAAGATATTCTTAAGGGGAACATTTGCTATTTTAAGATCTGAGTAGCTGGAGGATATTTTGTGACAAAGCCAGGCAGTCCTCCTATCATGGGGACACTTGAAAATTCCTCACTAGGCACTTGTTCTAGAGATTGGCCTGAATGCATGGGAAAAAAGCTGCTGGGTCAGAGACAGCACTGCAGTGTCAAGGGCCCAGCTCCTGAAGACTTTTAGAAGACTCAGTCCTCTCCTGGACATTTGATCTTAAATACCAAAGGACATGCTGACAATCAGTGAAGGACAGAGAAGGTCGTTTGTAGGAACATGGTTCATGGAGGCCCTTGTGACATGGTGATTGTCTCCAACTTGTCCCCAGAGATAATCAAATGGGATGGGAACACTGGCTCTGGATCGCACTGATGTTATTCCACATCTGCGAGAGCCCTGTCTTGTTCCCTGAGTTCCAGCTTCTATTGAGAGGCAACACACAGGGCCAGGCTACTTGGGTGCTGATTTCTCTATCCTTGGCTACTCACACCCTCAATTCCTCTGTTGTTTGTCTCCCCCACACCCCTTATATATGCATTCCTCAGTGTAGTTCTTTCCTTTTTCATTCACTGTGTCTTTAATTCCCCACTGGTTTTTTCATTCTCCAATTTTCAGCATTTTTTGGTCTCCCCATCTTACCTTCCATTCTTTATTTTCCTCTCAAGCTTTCTTTCTCTTCTGTATTCTACCCACCATTTTATCCTATATTCTCTCTCCCTTATTGTCATCCTAATTTCTCCATTCTGTTATATTTTTCCTTCCTCATAAATCTTTCTTTGACATATTTTAAGACAGATGTTAGTGCTCTGATAAAAATAAGAATTTGACACAGAAATCTTTTACTGAGAAACCCTCGCTCTCTAATCATCTTTAGGCACCGTGGTTGTGTTCCATGTTGCTATTCACCATGCATATATTTAGTTCTGTTTCACTCCAGGATAAGGCTGGTTTTTCCAAGATCAGTTATTAGTTTTTGAAGTAGGCCTTTATTATAGATAAGGATGTTAAATGGTTGAGCATGGTTTTATATAAACCAACATAACAACCAAGCCGAAAAGAACACTCTGTCAGGCTTGGAGGCCAAAGCCTCTGGGTGGTCCTCATTGACTCTCCAAAATAGATTAGATGCTCCACCAATGTGCCATTGTGCTATGTGTTCTTCTGGAATGGTCCTTGTCAACCTGCCTGTGTGCTTGGCCATCTCCCAACCAAAGCATAACCTTGCATAGTATCTGGTATGCAGTAGGTGCTCAGAGCATGAAGTCCACAGAATACCAGGAGATCCTAGTGAGAACATTTTCCCCATTCAGTTCTTTGCCAGTTCACAAAGAAATTCCCATTGGCAGGTGAGAACAGAGGGCATTTTCATTTTGAATAGGTATCCCAAAGAATGAGTCAGCATTTCTTTCCAACAGGCCTATGCTAGGAAATATGGGTATCAGGGACACCAAAGTAAATGAGCATGCCTGCTATCCTTGAGGCACCAAGAGTCTAGTGATGGGTCTTCCAAAATCTTGAATTTGATTTTCCCCCAACCCCCAATTTTGGTTAAGTTCACATTTGTCAGAATGGGGAGTGTCCTCAGCTCTGTCCTTCCAGCCCCACTGGATGGGAGCTGTGCATCTGCTGGTGATAGGATGGTGAACTCACGTCTGTGTGATTTTCCAGTGTGTAAGTTTCCCATGTAAATGCACATGTATTTTTCTAATCAGGGCCTGTATAGCGTATGCTATCAGGTGCGTTGTGTATTTTTTGGAGATTATCATCCCCACATGATTTTTTAAAAAATGGTTTAAAGTATTACATATGTCTCCTTTTCCCCTGATTGACCCCCCCCCCCAACCACGGCTTCCCCTTCTGCCCCAATGTCCATGTCCATTGGTTATGCTAATATGCATGCATACAAGTCCTTTGGTTGATCTCTTACCATCCCCCTACCTTCTCTCTGATGTTGGCTGTAGGTTTGTCATATAAGGCTTGTATTATGTTGTGGTATGATCCCTCTATTCCCACTTAGCTGAGAGTTTTTATCAAGAAAGGGTGTTGGATTTTGTCAAATGCTTTTCCTGCATAGATTGATATGACTATGTGATTTTTGTCTCTCAATTTGTTTATGTGATGTATCACACCTATTGATTTGCAGATATTGTACCAGTCTTGCATCCCTGGAATAAATCTTGCCTGGTCACGGTGTATGATCTTTCTAATGTAATGGTGGATCCAATTTGCTAGAACTTTGTTGAGAATTTTAGCATCTATGTTCATCAAGGGTAGTGGCCTGTAGTTGTCTTTCTTTGAGGTGTCTTTATCTGGTTTTAGAATTAGGGTAATGCTGGCTTCATAGAAAGAGCTTGGAAGTGTGTCTTCCTTTTGAATTTTTTGGAATAGTCTGAGGAGGATAGGTTTCAATTCTTCTTTGAATGCTTGGTAGAACTCCCCTGTGAAACCATTGGAACAGGGCTTTTGTTTGCTGGGAGATTTTTTATTACTGCTTCAATTTCATCAGTAGTTATCAGCCTAGTCAGGTTTTTGATTCTTCCTGATTGAGTTTTGGAAGCTTGTATTTCTTCTAAGAGTATATCCATTTTGTCTAGGTTGTCCAGTTTGTTGGAGTAGAGTTGTTCATAGTATTTTTTTTCAATCCTTTGTATTTCTGTGGTGTCTGTTGTTAGTTCACCTCTTTCATTTCTATCCCTAATTATTTTTGTTTATAAATAGGTCCACAGCCTCTCCTCCCCTCCTGGAATTATTTCCAGAATTGTGCACAGGTTTAAAAAATCAGTTGCTTATAAAGCTACATTCAATTCACAAAAATGTCATTGAACACTGTGTCATAGTTAAAGAGCCACTTTTTATCCATAGTCACCTTGCTTAAGAACTGGTTCAATTTAAGGGAATCAAATACTTAGTTCCCCTCCCAGGAAGAAACTTTTGAGCATGAAGAAATCTTTGGGCATACCCTGAGTTCAGGGATGATTGACGGATGTCTATATGTGCTCAAACCTATCAAATAGTACACCTTAAATATAGGGAGTTTGCTGTATACTAATTATATTTTAGTAAAGCTATTAAAAAACCCCTCAGTGGACCCAAAATATCTTTCTCTATATGAAATTCACATTTTGTTTTCTGTCTTGTCTTGGACTTCATCAATCAGACGTTATGAAACAAGCAGTGCTAGGAAAGTAAAAATAGAGCCAACAGAGTTTCTCATTCTCGATCAGTTAAATCAATTTCCTTTTTAGCTGGGGTTAAGAGCTATAAGTGTCCAAATGAGTTCAGATGAGTCAGGGGAAGCAGGAAAAGTAGTTTGGGAGTCTGGGGAAATTTGAAGGACGAGGGTTAGGATAAAGTGACTTGGAAGCCAACCAGATTCTGGGGCGGTGTACCAGGAGAGAAAAGGGTTAAATTGTGTGAATTTGTGTCAAGGGTCAACCTGGTATTGATTTATGAACTTCCTCTCATTCTTCTATTCACTAGTATAAACCGTAAATCTGCTGAGGTTTTAAAATCAGACAAACATGGACCTGACTACTGGTCCAGCACTGATTAGATGGATGACCTTTGGCAAGTTTTTTTCAACTGACCTTTAACTTCAATTTCCAGGGTGTAAAAGGGCATAGTATATTAATCTCATCTGGGTGTTGTGAGGCCCAAATGGGTTAATACAAATGGAGAGCTCCACCTAGTGCCTTGCATAGATGAGAACCTATTAGCTTCCCCATTTCCCTCTAAATTTTCCTTACTTGTAAAATATTTTATCTAGATAGATGAGCCTTGAACAACACTGGTTGGAACTGCTTGGGCCCACTTATGTGTGGATTTTTTTCATCTTGTAAACACGGTATTAATAAATACAGTATATACTGTAAATATATTTTTTCTTTCTTATGATATTTTTTCATAGACTCCCCTCCTTTTAAAAATATTTTTTAAATTGATTTCAGAGAGGAAAAGAAAGGGATATATATATATATATATATATATATATATATATATATATATCAATAATGAAAGAGAATCACTGATCCTCTGCCTCCTGCACACCCCCTACCGGGGATTGAGCCTGCAACCGAATTGAACCTGGGACTGTTCAGTCTACAGGCCAATGCTCTATCTACTGAGCCAAACCAGCTAGGGCCATTTTTTCCCCTTTAGCTTCCTTTATTGTAAGAATACAGGCTATAATACATATAACACATAAAATATGTTTTAATTAATTCTTAATATTATCCAGGGAACAGTAGGTTATTAGTAAGTTTTTGGGGAGTCAAAGTTGTACTCAGAGTTGTTCAGGAGGTAACTGTATATATATTGGAACTTCATCAAACCCATTTAAAAATGTGCATATACGTTTTTTTTTGTAACTACAGAATTAAAATCTATTTTTGAAAAATGCAGAATACAAATCAATCAATGGAGGTGAGGCGTCGCCCTCTCCTATGATTTCTGAAGAAAAAATGAACACCCCAAAATATAAACATTCATTCGACTCCTTACAGACCCGTGTTAAGGGCAAGCAGCAGTTTGGCTTGCTGGCTTATTACCTTTGGTCAGCTCCGATCTCGTTTTGATTCTGGAAATCCAGGCTGACACATTTTTAGAGATACCATTGTCTTATTTTAAGCCAAAGCTAAAAGAAAATTTGGCATAATTTTAGATCACAAAGTTCAAGAATGCTTGCTCAGGGTTGAGAGCAGAGGGTGGATGTACCATGTGACCAAAAGCAGATCTTGCAGTTTTGCTGTTTCCTTTTTAATAAGGCCAAACCCAGAGCATCCAGTCTTATTCTTCACTTGCTGTTTTTTCCAGCAGCCAAGCACAATAGAATTAGCCTCTGAGTTTTCACTGACCCTTCTCCTTCCCCTCCATCACCATGCCTGGTCTCTCTGCCCTGCACATTCTGCATTATTTCTGTTGCCTCTCCGACCATGGTGCTACTCTTTACACCACAAAGGCTTCAACTCTTGCCAACTGCTCCACCTCTCGTGCGAACCGACCACTTCTTTAAATTCTTTATGCATTTACAAGTAGCCCTGCACATGAATCCGTGTGCCAGTAGCCCTGTGGGGCCTGGCTGCTCTGCGCCTGCTGCCCAAGAAGCTCTCCGCTACCCAGAGGCACATCAGCAGCTGGGCATGGAATGCTTGTTTCATCTCTGGGGCGACAATGCAAGTGTTCTCCCTCTCCCTCCCTACCAGCTGCTCCATGCCCGCTGCCCAGAGGCCCTAGGCGGCTGGGGTGGAACTCTTGCCTCATCACTGCAGTGATGAAGCAAGCATTCCACTCATGCTTCCCACTCTCAGTGGCCACCCCTCCACCCCCACCCCGGGACTGGGGACTCTGGCAGGGCTGAGAAGACTGAGTGCCACCATCTTGTGGCTAAGGGGGCCGCCATCTTTGTGATGGAGTGATGGTTATTTTGCACATTACCATCTTATTAAATAGGATGTTATCAAGAGTCTTCAGAAGGCATCTCACCTACTTCTGCCATTGCATCTGTGCCTCGTTCCAGGTTACATAGGTAGCTGGGCCATGCTGCATCTGCTAGGTCCACGTGGCCCAGTATGTCCAGGAAGGAGGGGGTCCAACATGGAGGAAGGAATCAGTTCATATGTGGCACTGGCCAGGATCACTCTGAAGGCAAGGGAAGGCTCAGGAGCCCCTCAATATTCACATTTCTTTCAAAAATACTTTATCTGCTGGTGGCGTTCTTGACCTAAGACCCTCCTGCTCATTCCCATTAATTGGAGGTCAAGTTCAGTCCCCTTAGACTAATGATGAATGTCCTCACAGCTCAGGCCAAGCCTGTGTGTTCCTGTCCTCCACATGCATCTGACACAGCAGCCACACAGCAGCAGTTTCCTGTCCATACCTCATGCCTTTGCACATATGACCACATATGCCTGGTCCCTACTTTGTGATGCTGTGCCTGCCTCAGTGGTTGCATGTCACCACGATCCTCTAATAATCTCAACAAAATAATAACAATAATAATGATAACAGTGGCAATGAATATGTATTGAGTACGGGCCACGTGCCAAGCAATATTCCTTACTTATTTACTTGTTGAAATACCTTTATTATGACACTCCTTTTAAGGAGGAGGAAATTGAGCTTTAAAGAGAGTTAATCATTTACCCAAGGTTACAGCTAGAAAATGGCAGCCTGGAGCTCAAACTTCTGTCTGACTCCAAAGCCCAACCCCCTGATTATGACATTGCCCCTCCCCACTAGTCCTTGAACCAAACCCAGGGACTTGGGTGGAGGTATGTTCGCCCGTGCCCAGGAGCCGCAGCAGCAGATGGTGCTGCTGCCTACGCTCTCCCTCCATTCCTGCCCTGAACTGTGCGCTCTCATCCCCTCTCCTCTGAAAAAGAAGCCCCCACGTTCTAGGAAGATGGCCAAGGCAGGCCACCAGTTGTCCAGCCGGAAACACCTGGCTGGTCAAAGACTTTCACAAAGCTTTGTTTCCACAATTACCCTTTATTTCCCTACCCCCACCCTAGACTTCATGCAAGCCAACTGGTATTTCTTTTTAAGCAGCTGAGAACACCAGATGGATGGGTAGGGGGAGGTGGAGGCACAGTGAAAGGCAGGAAGGGGATAGGCAGGGGCTGTGGATGAGGGGGAACATTCTGAAACATGTGATGCAGGGAAAATGCCAGACAGGTCAGCAGAGGCAGAAAAGGAAAAAAGAACTGAAAAAACCGAGCAGCCACCATATGTGTGCGTGCACATACACGCGAAGCTTTCAACATACCATGGAAATAGAGAAAGAAATGTTCTGGTTTCCGTAGCAACAAGACCTAGTGGTACCTCAGCCAGAGAAACTTAGGGCGGGGGAAAGGCATTTGCCTGTTAAGGAGCCTGATGAATTGGGAGTTAATTATATAGTGTTCTGCCACCACTGAAGACAAGCAAATAGACTCCGGAAAAATATTTTAAAGAGCATGGATTGTCACAAAGCCCACAAAGGCAGGGTGGGAGTGAGAGGCAGCAGGCAAGGAGAAAAGGCTACTGAAATGATTGGAGGTGAACACCTCAGGGGATGGGCATTTATGAGGGACAGGCTAGAGCCAGCTCATAGGATAGTCATCAGCCATCTAGTGTCAGGCAAAGGTTTGACATAGCGGTATTTGATCCAAAGGTGCCAGTACATTAAGTCCTATTCTTCTTTGTCCCTTCAGCAAGTGGGTGGTAGATCTGAAAAATCTAAATGATTAGACTCAATATGAGAGCCGTTTGCTGACCAGAGTGGTGGCATCTGTGTTTATTAGGGCTGTGATACTAAAATGGAAAAAGCCACGTGAATCTCATGGTACATCTGGTTCTTCAGATGGATTGGAATAAAGGAGGAGATGCTTTAAAGTTGAGCAGGGTAATGTAAAAATCATTATTTTGTACTTCTCATAGCACAGTGCTGAGCATATAACAATTGCCAAGTATAATGTGTAGTGAATGAATGAGGACTGAATGGATGGATGGCTATGTTGGTGAATTGATGGATACATAAATAAAGAGTCATGAGTAACCCTGGTCCCTATCTTCTTTCCTCTTTCTCATCTCACTCAGATTTGTCCTTCGGAAGACGAGCATGAAGTGGGAACACTCTCAGAGGTGGAGCTTTGAAAGAGAGTCATGCTTTGGGACAAGTCTCTAGGTCCTGGAGCTAACGAGGGGCCAGCATCTCCAGGAGACTCTTTGAGAAGTTGGATTTTCTGCAGGTTCTTCCCCATTGTGGATGGTATACCTTGTGATGTTTCCTTCTAGTGATACATCCTGAATTAGAGAGAAGAGCTCGCCCACTTCATCAGAGCACCACGGCCACTTTTTGTAGCTCTTGGGCCTCCGGTAAGCCCTCAAGAGCTAAAGGAAGCATCTCTTCAATCAGTTTTCTGTCCTCTGATTTCCTAAGTGCTTGGTGAGCTTCTCATGTGACTCTACTACACAATTTGTAATCGTGATTTATTATTATTTTTCCTATATGTATGTCCCATCTTTCCAACTAGACTGTTCTCCTCAGGGGCAGGGACCTCTTGTGAAACCTCTTCATCACGTGAGCCCCTAGCAGAGACCCTCGAATGCCCAAAGCATTGAATGCCTGCAATGCTTACACCAAGGAGAAGGACATTGACCCTTAGCCTTTGAAAACTGACTGAAGACAACAAACCCCTCCCCAAGTTAGGATTAACTCCATGCCAAGAAGTTCCTTTTATAGCAAGCCCAGCTACCATTTTGTGGGTGCGGCCTGGTCTGCTTGCATGTTCTGATGAGGTCTGAGGGCTGTGTGAACTGATGGGAAAGAGTCAGGGAAAGGGATGGAAGACTTATATTCCTAACAGCTCAGGCCAAGCCTGTGGGTTTCTGTCCTCCACATGCATCTGACACAGCAGCCACACGGCAGCAGTTTCCTGTCCATACCTCATGCCTTTGCACATATGACCACATATGCCTGGTCCCTACTTTGGGATGCTGTGCCTGCCTCAGTGGTTGCATGTCACCACGATCCTCTAATAATCCTGACAAAATAATAACAATAATAATGATAACAGTGGCAATGAATATGTATTGAGTATGGACCATGTGCCAAGCAATATTCCTTACTTATTTACTTGTTGAAATACCTTTATTATGACACTCATTTTAAGGAGTGTCATAATAAGGAGTGGTGAATTGATGGATACATAAAAAATCATGAGTAACTCCCCCGCCCCCCCCCCCCCCCCGTTCCTCACAGGCACTCGGCCTATTCTTAAACCGAGTGTATCACAGTTATGTCCCAAAGGGCTCCTGCCAGGGAATGCGGACCAACATCAGAAAGCCTCTCTGTCCTGGAGGTGGAGACAAGGGCAGGAGTAGCTTGAGCACCACGGCCTCCTTATCGCCATAATCCTGGAGGTGCGTTTTCCTTATACTTGTTTTCTAGACAAGGAAGCAGAGGTTCAGAGAGGTTGGGCAGATTGCTCAAGGCCCCACAGCGAGTGAGTGACATATGTTGGATTCACGTGACGGATTTACAGTGTGTCTCAAGTGTCCATATGATGGACACTTCACATCTGTCTTATAATGACTCCTGTGACTCAAGCTCGTGGAAGGCAATGGAGGAAGCCAAGCATGTTTCCTTTCCCTGAATAGATGCCTCTTCTAAAATACAGCTGGTTTGGGAATATGAAAAAGAAACTAGGACCAGAGCCCACTGCTAGTTAAAACGAAGATAAAGGAAGCAGAGTTCAGAGTACGGGAAAACTTATAAGTCTTATTTTGTGTAAGCATTATATTAAACAGATTCCATTCCAACTATAAACAGATTTTCACATTACCACCTTCCCCCCCTCCCATTCCCCTCCATAAGCCCCCACCATCCCCAACAGATTGTTCTCTTCCTTCTTATTTAGATTACAAGTAAGCAAAATTGGCTCACTTTTCATTCTCCACACTCTTTCCCGCCCTATACCATCTGGGTGGGGGGAGGGAGAGGGGAAGATGCATATTTCCTAGCCCAGTTTCTTTTAAAATCCTCTCCCTTTGCATCCTGTCCAGCGGCCCATTTGCTTTTGAAACTCTGCGGAGACTTTCTCCGTGGGCCGCCAGGGGTCGCAGTCGAGCAGCAGGAATTGGTTAGGCGATGGGGCGCTTGAGGGAATCGCAGGCCCATCTCCTGCATATAAACCAGCGCTCAGCATTAATCAGGCTGCAGCTCTGCAGTGCTTTGCGAAGGGAGTGAGAGACCAGGGTTGGGAAGGAGATCGGGCTTTTTCAGGTCCCTGGAGCCTGGCCGCCTCAACTCTCCCGCCCCAGGCCCAGAGCAAACAGTGCTGCTCATTGAAGTGGAGAGAGAGGCAAGCCACTCGCCCTGGTCCAGGGTCTTGCCCTGCCCTTTAGGATTCTTAAAGGGAGCAGGAATCAGAAACCACACTGGTCCTCTGGGACTTCAGAGGGCAGTGCCCGCACAGGCCTGACTTCATCAGCGGCTGAGGGGGACGGTGGTACAGTGCAGCTCTTCCTAGAAGGAGAGGTCATCTCTCCCATCCCTACCTATTACTGCTCCCCAGAAGTAAAGCGCCACGCTCCTCCTGCACACACCTGGACGCTCACTGTCACCTCGATAACTTAGGCCCAGCCCCCCCCCCCCCCCCCACGGTCTGTGTGTGTGCGCGCCAGGATTGTGTCAGATGGAACGCTGGGGCATGTGCTTCCTTGAGCATGAATTTCTCAACATTACACACTCACCTCTGCTCTTTTCTCTCAAGTCCCTCCCATTGCTCTTTTCACAGAGAGAGCTGCTTCTTAAAATTTGATTCAATTACTGGGCATCTAAGCTGGAGGCACAGGAGGAAGAAAGGAGGAGAGGGAGCAGAGGGGAGGGCAGGGGATCTGCCAGCCAGGATGCCAGTAGAAAATCAACCAAGAGGAGCTGGGGGCTCGCAGCCCGGCTGACCAGTGGTGGGAAGCACCGTGGAGCACTTTTATTCAAGCCAGTGAGGTGCACCAGGAGGGCTTTCACCTTCTTCTTTTTTCCTGCCCCTTCCTATGGTCCCTCCCTCCCTTCGTTCCTTCCTTCCTTCGTTCCTTCCTTCCTTCGTTCCTTCCTTCCTTCGTTCCTTCCTTCCTTCCTTCCTTCCTTCCTTCCTTCCTTCCTTCCTTCCTTCCTTCCTTCCCTCCTTCCCTCCTTCCCCTTCCTTCCTTCCTTCCTTCCTTCCTTCCTTCCTTCCTTCCTTCCTTCCTTCCTTCCTTCCTTCCCTCCTTCCCTCCTTCCCTCCTTCCCTCCTTCCCCTTCCTTCCTTCCTTCCCTCCTTCCCTCCTTCCCCTTCCTCCCTTCCTTCCTTCCTTCCTTCCTTCCTTCCTTCCTTCCTTCCTTCCTTCCTTCCTTCCCTCCTTCCCTCCTTCCCTCCTTCCCTCCTTCCCCTTCCTTCCTTCCTTCCTTCCTTCCTTCCTTCCTTCCTTCCTTCCTTCCTTCCTTCGAGGTAAGCAAAAGTGTAGACAAATGCACATGCATAAATACATGCTTATCCTATGAGACAGGCTTTGGTTTTTTATAATATGATTTTAAGAAATAGGAGCTACGGGAACATTCATGTTGGATCTTGAAAAACAGGTAAGACTTCTGCAAAAGGGAAGGGGCATGCCAGGTAGAAATAAGAGCTTAAACAAAGACAAGCAAGTGAGACCTGTTATAGCAACGGGGGAGAGCAATGAACAGGCTGCAGCGGCTCAGCAACAGGTAGAGGGGAGGGAGAGGTACTGATGGGGCGTACGCATGCAAAGGTAGTTTGGGCCAGAAAATGGATAACTCTGCATGCCTGGATGAGGCGTTCAAGCATTGTATAAAACACAGCGAAGCCCATCAGAGGTTTCCATGAATTTGTGGTTCAGGGGGGAATCCCTCCAAAGAATGGGTGGGTAAAGGACTGAGGGGTCAGAGGAGTGCTGGCTGTGAGAGAGCTTCTAGGAGGCCATCATGGTTGTATAGCTGGAGAGAATTCAGGCCTGAACTAGGGCTGCTGCACTGGGAGTGGAAAGAGAATGGGAGAAACTGTAAGCCAGGCTTTATGTTTGCTCTTCAACATCCGTGCTCCCATCCCTTCCCCCTCCTCCACTCTCCATCCCAGCTGATGATCCCATCACTCTTCATTGGAAACTCTTCTCCTAACCTAGTATTCTATTTACTATTATGTACCTGTGTGTTTCATTGTCATCCTCTTTCCTTCTCCTGGGATGCAAAAGTTCTCCTTATCAAAGGCCAGCACCTCCCCTCTGCTCTTCTAAAGGATTTCTCTTCTTCATAATTCCTTGGTCCTGCATCAGCAGTCTCTCTCTCTTTAATGTTCATTTAAGTGTGCTGCATGATTCCCCATGTTTACTAAAAGTTTCAAGTGATGCTGCGTTTCTCTTTACCTATGACCTCATTTATAGTAAAACTTCTCCAAAGTATTGTCAACGCATACTGCTTCCACTTTTTGGTCTACAAATTGCTATCCAGTTTGCTGCAGTCTGACTCATGGTATTGCTAAAACTACTCTTCAATCTCTATCATCATAAACACAGTGGATTGTTTTCTGGCCTTATCTTGGTTTTTCTGTCATGTTTGGCACATATGACCCCACCCTCCTTCATGGAACATTCTTCTTAATTTTATGACATCTTACTCTTCTGGATTTTTTTTTTTCTATATCACCAGCCTCTGCTGCTCATGCAGTTTTGCTGGCTCATCCTTTTAGTCAGGACCTCTAAGTGCTGATGTGCTTTGGAACCTGGTTATGAGGTCACTCTTGTCCTCTTCTCTTCCCTTTCCTTCCATTCTTTTCCATCTTTTGTCCCTTCTATGTATTCCCATGGCATAAATTCCATCTCTACAGTGTTGTCTCCATCCCAGAACTCCTCTGACAGAGCTTCCAGTTCTTAGATCCAACTGTCAACCTGACATCCCCACCAGAATGTCTCATTGGCATCCTAAATTCAGCACGTCTAAAACAAAACTCTTAATTCCCTGCTGTAATCACTGCCAGCTGGCCCTGTTCCTCCTTCTATGTCCACAACTCATGAAACAGCATTATCATCCACCTAGTTGCTTATACCAGAAACCCTGAGTCATCCTCGATGACTCCCTTTCCCTCATTTCCATATCCAATCCATCAGCAAGTTCTAGCAGGGTTACCTCCAGCATATGTCTCAAATCAGATCATTTCTCACCACAATTCTGCAGTTCAGGCTTCACTACCTCTTACCGCTCACCTGGTCTGGGGAAAGAGCTTTGACCTTGCCTCCCTTCTCCAACTCATGCTCCCTCCTCTTCATAATTCAATTTTTTTTGCATCCATGAAAGTGAACTTTTAAAACTGTAAATCAGATAAAATTCTTGCTCTTCTTAAATGCTGTCATTTGACTTCCCATCACACTTAGAATAAAATCCAAATGTCTTAGAAGGCCTTCAAGGCCCTTCATGATCCAGCCTCTGGCCCTCTCTCACCCAATCTAGTCATGACTACTCCCTCCTCCTTAAGAACTGCCACAGAGGTCTCATTGCTGGCCCTTGGACATGTGAAGCTCTATATTTTCCTATAGCCTTTGCATCTGCTGACCCCTGGGCATGGACTGTTTGCTCTTTCCTCGGGTCTTTCTCTGAGATGTCTTTTTTTTAAAAAAATATATTTTATTGATATTTTACAGAGAGGAAGGGAGAGAGATAGAGAGCTAGAAATGTCGATGAGAGAGAAACATCGACCAGCTGCCTCCTGCACACCTCCCACCGGGGATGTGCCCGCAACCAATGTACATGCCCTTGACCGGAATCGAACCCGGGACCTTTCAGTCCGCAGACCGACGCTCTACCACTGAGCCAAACAGGTTTCAGCTCTCTGAGATGTCTTTCCTGACCACCCGTATGCCCCCAATTGTCCACATCACCTGCTTACTTCCTTCATGGCATTGATCACACTCTGTGATACAATGCTTACTTATTTGCCAGTGTCTGTCTCCTGAGAATAGGAAACTAATCTATCTTACTTACCCCTACATTCTTAGCATGCAGCAAAATCTCTGGCTTGTGAATTAGTAGTGTTATACATTAGGTAGAAATGAATTAGTAGTGTTATACTCTGTGTATAAATATACATGCCACTATATACATAAAACTTGTTTGTGCTGCTGGGGCCACAGTGGAAATCAAGACAGATAGTCTATTCTCTGCAACACGGGAGTTTATGTTCTAGTAGAGAGTAGAGAGATGAGAGATATGTAGTAAGAAATTTGGTCATTGTTGGGGAGCACAAGAGGCTTGGTTGGGAAGCTTTAGGGGAGGATATTCCTAGAAAAGGGAATTGTGTGGAAGGTTGCCTGCCTTGTTTATCAGGATTCAGACTTGGGGGAGACTTAGGGGAGTGTCATAGGCGGCACCCCTAATTATTCCTAGACCTTTCCAAACAAGTCTGAGTATGTGAAGACCCCCAGGTATTTACTGGAATCCTTATACTTAATCCCTGGATGCTCTTGCCTAGAGGACAATGTAAACACATGTGTCCTCCCAAGATCACTCACCCTACTGATTGCATCTAAAGAAAACAATTCCAATAAAGGCCCAACAAGGCAGGTAATAGAGGCTTCATGGCTCCTTCAGCCAGACTGTCCCTCTGCCTGTTCTTTCACAGTGAAATTGTGTTGGAGTAATCTGTTCATCCATCATTTGGGGGGCTGCTGGTCAGTCTTAGCAAGGTGGTTCCCTGTGTGAGGAGCCCCGGCAGGCCATGTCCAATAAGAGGTTGGCCTTTGCCTGCTCTGGGGAAGTAATCCAACCTCTAAACCCTTACAATTCACTGAGTGATAGGAGTATCTTTATTCATGGTACATGGCAGTGCTGCTGAGTTTATGCAAATGAAGTGGCCCATGGTAGACCATTGGGGCTGCATGGTGTTTAGGATAGCTATAGGTTGAGTTCAGCCATGTGGGTAATAACTCAATCAATCATGCCAACGTAATGAAGATCCAATAAAAGCTGAGGGTCTTCCTGGTTGGTAGTTCTCTGTGTGCAATGTAACACATCATGGCCAAAAGGGGGCGACACTGAGCCTGATTCCATAGGGAGAGGATGATCACATGCTCCACCTCTGGACTCCACTCATACTCTTCCCTATGTGTCTCTTCCTATGCAGGTACTAATTTATATCATTTCCCTGCAATAAATGTGGCCCTGAATATAATAGCCGCCAGTGAGTTCTATGCATCTTTCTAGCCAATTAGTAAGACTGAGGGTGGTTTGGGGAAATCCCTGCACTTGCATTTGGTGTCAGAAGTCTCAGGCAGATTTCGTATCTAGCGGACTGTGTTCTACACCCTGCATTTTGGCTAAGTCCAGGAAATAGACAAACAGAAAAACAAATAAGTGGAGAAATGACTTTCAGATAGTGATAATGATAAGGAAATAATACAGAGTGCTGTGAAAAAGAATGACAGGGGTGGGTCTCTATGGACTATGTTTTTGGGGTCTGGAGCTGAATTTTCAATGACAAGGCAAAGCCAGTCAGACAAAGATTTGGGGACAAAGCATTCCAGGCAAAGCCAACTGGGACACAGATGGTTTGAATGGCAGGAACAAATGAGGTGTTTTTAAGAAAAGGAAAACAGTTCAGTGTGGATGACATGGATGAGGTAGAAAGAAATAGAGATGGGGACAGAGAGGTGGGTGGGTCCAATCCTGCTGGGCCTCACAGACCAGGTCTGGCTTTTGCATTTTGTTGTTAAGATTGATTAGAAATTCACTGGAGGATTTGGCAAGTGAATGACACGAGCTGCTTATGTTTTTTAACATGACAGATGGAATTTTACATAAAAGGGGTCATACTATTAATCTTATTCTGCAATTTGCTATTTTTGCTCAGGAGTATGTAATTTCTAATTATACTTGTTTTGTAGGGGAGTGCAGTGACATACATTTACAGAGGGAACAATGGGAGCACAGAGCAAGGCATTTTCAGCCTTAAGGAATCATGGAAACTTTTCTTAGGAGAGATGCTGAGCCACGTCACAGAGGTGAGAGGAAGATAGACTAATGAGAAGAGTAGTGAAGGGAACATCAGGCAGTGGGGGCAACGTATAGGCTCAGAAGAGAGAACACGTGAGGGGGTGGGGCAGGTCACTTGGGTGGAACACTGCAAAAGGTAGGACAGAACAAAGAGGGCACTGGAGTCAATTTTTAAAAAAATTGACACACAATTGACATGTATCATTATATTAGTTTCTGGTGTACAACATAATGATTGCATATTTATGTACAGTATGAAATAATCACTACAACAAGTCTAGTTAACATCTATTACCACTTATGATTAACACATTTTTTTGTGTGTGTGTGTGATGAGAACTTTTAAGATTTATTAGAGCCATTTTTCGTTGTTGTTGTTAATCCTCACCCAAGGATATTTTCCCATTGATTTTTAGGGAGAATGGAAGAGAGAAGGATAGACAAAGAGCCTGCAACCAAGGTACGAGTCTTTGAGCGGAATTGATCCTGGGACCCTTTGGTCCACAGGCCTATGCTGAGCCAAACCAGCGAGGGCTATTAGAGTCAATTTTAAAGAGATGATTAGCAATCTTTAAAATATCAGCTTCTGGGCTGTTGTGAGGATGTGATTTAAATAGGCATTATTGGATTATAGGGATAGAAACCATTAAACTAAAAAAGGGCAGCTGGTTATTTCAAGGATATTACAGACAGTCTAATAGATATCCAAGAATAGCACACATTGGGATTGGAACTAGAGAGTTGGGAGCCAAAGCCACTCCCACTGTTTTTCACAGTGAGAAACTGATTGGCTAAGCTCAGTACATTACTGGACCTGTCCACTCCAGGTCCAATCAGCTTGGGCAGGTTGACAATTTTAAAGAAGCGTGGATTGGGCAGGCTTCCCAAGTATGTGTTCTGCAGCTGTTCTAATGCTTAAGAGTACAGACTCAAGAGCAGAATGTTTGGGTTGGAACCGCAGCTCTGCCACTTGCCCTCAGTGTGATATCATGGTTTAGCCACTCTGTGTTCAGTTTCCTCTCTTGAAGAATGAGGATACTACTAGTGTTTAGTGAAAATATTAGTATGAGGGTGACATGAGTTAATACACCATATGTAAGCACTGGCAGGTAAAAAGGTGTTAAATATTATTTTTAAGGGCCTGATGTGAGAATGAGAAAAATAGAAAAAAAGATTATACCGAGAGAAGTTTGACAGCGAAGAAAAGGAGAGAAATGTAGTAGTAGTTTTCTGGGAAATCAGTGGGGATGGGGGATATATCAGGACGCTGGAAGTATGTGTACCTTCATTAGTTCAGAGAGCAGAGCCGGGAATGATGCAATATGTGAAAGCGAGATTTTGAGCTGATGGCACAGTTGCAGAGGACATGTGAAGATGTGGCATTAACAACAGAGATGGAGACAGAGCAAGGAGGGGTGGGACTGAGGAGGACTTCAGAGAAAAGAAAATTCATGTCTGATGGCCATGCTTACTGCTGCAGAGTCTTCTGCCAAGAATAAAGGTCAACAGTATGTTTGGGGACTTAAGAGAATCAATAAAATTCCAAAATAATTTAGATATTCTTCCTCTATTAGATAAAAAAAAAAAACACCCCACCTCTTTGGCATAATGAGTTCCTCTCTTCTTCAAGTACCAACAGCATACAAAACCTATCATATTTTGTTTTAATGATTGTCTGTTTGACCCACCTTCTTCAATGTTATCTCTGGATGGAAGACAACCTAGAATAAGAGACACAGAAGTGCTTTCCACATGCAAGCTTCCTTCTGTAAATTAAAAAAAGAAAAACCATATGCAAATACTGCTTTGGGTCGGGGTCAAGGATTGGTGAGTGAGTTTCAGCTAATTCGAAGAACTGTTGGATAAGTAAACAAATTATGTTGGTATCGTGAATCTTATATAGAACCGACTAGGACTGAGAAAAAGAGATAATGAAATGCTAAGCACATTCTAAGCACTTAAAACGTGATTTGTTGAATGAATGAATGAGTACATGAATGACATTTAAGATAGGTGAGGAAGAATGTGTTTTCCATTCAAGTCTTCTAGTTTTTATGCTTTTTGTGACTAAGATAGAACCAGCTTGTGTAAAAAGGCTGTGAAACTCAGTGGTTGAATTAATCTGTGATTATAGATTAGAAAGGTAATGTAGAGGAGGACCCAGTGAACAGATTTTTTCTATGATCCTCAGAACCTCTGGAATTGACCTCAGAAGGGGTTCTTTAAGGATGCTTTCTCAAAATATGCAAAACCCCAAACCTGGCCTCTTCCAGTGGACAACCTATTAGTTCCTGAGGTGCCCTGAGATTATTCTGGTTACAGTATGTGTGTGTGTTGGGGGGAGGGGGGGAGGGAAGGTTGTCTTTTGACCATCATCTCATGCTGGTATCCTGGTGCATTAAGGCAACAGAGCAGAAAAATCTTCCCTGTGCTAGCCATGCTGATTCCCTCCCAGGCTTCAGTGTAGGATGATTTAGGGCCCTGGCCCTTAAACTTTAGAGTGGATCAGAATCACCCAGAGGGCTTCTTAAGACTCAGACTGCTGGCTTCTTCCCTGGACTTTCTGGTTCAGTCGGCCTGAGGAGGGGTCTGAGAATTTGCATTTCGAACACTTTCCTAAGGGGCTGCTGCTGCTGCTGCTGTTTCTGGACCACACTCCGCCT
The DNA here is from genome assembly GCA_963924515.1 of Vespertilio murinus. Taxonomy (NCBI): domain Eukaryota; kingdom Metazoa; phylum Chordata; class Mammalia; order Chiroptera; family Vespertilionidae; genus Vespertilio; species Vespertilio murinus. The sequence continues at coordinate 173,503,872 of OZ004707.1, read as the reverse complement.
AGATTCTCTTCCTTCACATCTTCCATTCAGCTTTGCTTAACAGAGAGCCATCTCCTCCACCAAAGTGCATGTCCTTTGTTCTGCACCAGGCTTTTCTCCATCAGCTGGGCTCAGGGACCTCGAAGCCCCCCTCCCACCACTGTTGGCAAAGGTGGGGGTGCAGCATTAGTCCTTTTCAAAGAACATTGCTACTGGGGCCCAGGTCTGTGGCGTTGCTGTTTGTAATGGGGATCTTGTACCCACTTGGCAGAGGACGCAGCTCTGATTGAGGAAACGCCCTGATCTTCCCTCTGGCAACTGTCTCACGTCTCTTGGCTCAGCTTCAGTGCCTGGCCCCAGCCCTTCCTCCCAGCCAGTTCCTCCCCTTACTTTTTTCTTGTGCCCCCAATGCAGGCCCCAACAGGCTCCTTCCTCCCACCTTGCCTCTTGGCAATTGCTACTGTTTCCCAGTTATTTACCCACTTTTCTTTTGTTTGAACATCCTTCCAGGGAATGGCTTATTTTACTTTGAATGTCTCCCTCACACTCCCTCACTGTGATCTGTAGTCCAGAGTTGTGGGATAGACAGTGGGCACTCAATAAAATAAATGTTTTCCAAACTAGAAAAGAAGGTCTCAGTCTTATTCCACTTAGAAGCAGTTCACCTGATCTCCATCTATAACAATTCCTTTCACAACACACACTTATATTTTAAGAGACTACTCAGCTTTCAAGAATACTTAAGTTTTTGCAGTTGAATTGGAAAAGCCTCAACTCCAGCTTCCAATCAGGGGCTCCTCCCCCAGCTTTATAATCACCGCCTGGGGAAATTCTTCCACTGGGAGCTCAGGATGAGATGGGTTTGTGGTAGGTACATTGGGTGTTCTAAAGGCACATGAACAATGAGAACTGTCAGGGGAGAAGGAGGTTTACCATTATTGGCAACCAAATACGGGCAGTTGGAGATCTGTTCCTATGACACGACATAACAGGATTTTCACTGTAAGCTGGAATCCACCTACCTAAGCATCTACGTCACTCACATGGAGCACATACACAGCAGTAATGAAGTGAAACAGTTAAAAAAAATTAAAAGAAAGATAATAATTCCTGACCTTTACTTGTGGTAAATAAATAATAAAAAAACATAAAGTACATATGTTGAAATGATGGAACTTTATTATTATTTTTTAAAATAAATACTGTAAATGGGAGATGGCAATGTAACCACGAAACAGTGTTAAGTTGAGTCCAATGTAACCCGGGGACTGCCTGTAAAGATCACGTTGAAACCCAGCAAACACTGCTTGGGGTCAGAGTCAAGGGAAAAAAAGTCAGTTCTACGTGGTTGTGATCCCATTTTCCATTTTTTGTGCTTCATCTGTCAAATTAGCTAATGACACCTGCAGAACTTACCTACTGTAGCTGTGATTTTAAAAAATGTCCAAGATGATGACATGCTTTGAAAAGTGCAAGGTCAGAAGTAAATTCAAGGTATTCTATTTATGCCTGCACACAGATTTTAAGATTTTAGTTCTGACATATCTCTTAGCCAATGAAGAATACCTATGGGCCACTATGTGTGTGAAATACATACTCAGAAACACAGATACTTAAAAAAAAAATCCAGGATAGAATTTATTTTAAGGGAAAATGTTACAGGTACAGTTAAAATCCACTGGATATTCCTCCCAATCTCATTTCTTTCCTTTCTTTCTTAGAAGTAACCAACACCCTGAATTCGCTGGTTATTATTCCTACGCATTAAAAAAAAAAACTTTTATTGTACATAGAGTCATTAAATATGACAAATTGGCTTTCATTTCCTACAATTTTATATAAATGGTTGTATACTATACATATTATTCTGCAACTTTCTTTCATTTACTTAGGAATCCTATATAACAAAAGCCTAAATGCTAAGTGTCTGGTCAACCTGTCAGCCATTCAACCAATCAAAGCATAATATGCTAATGATATGCTAAAGCCACTCAATCACTTGCTATGACATGCACTGACCACCAGGGACAGATAGTCACTATGCTGTGCACTGACCACCAGGGGGCAGACTCTCAGGTCAGCAGGTTAGCTTGCTGTTGGTGACTGAGCCAGATGGGCTGGACACATCCTGGAGCCCTCATGCAATTCCTCCCTGCTTGGCCAACCTCTCGCATCTCTCCCTGGCCCTGATCATGCAGCCGTGGGGTCCCTTGGCTTGGCCTGCACCCTCTCTCAATCAGAGACTCCTCAGGGGATGTCAGGGAGCTGGTTTCGGCTTAATCCCACAGGACAGGCCAAGGGATCTCACTGGTGCATGAATTTGTGCACTGGGCCTCTAGTATGTATATAATTGAAGAATAATTGCTATACAAAAAATTGCACATATTTAATGGATACATCTTGATGGGATTGGATATATATATATATATATATATATACACACCTGTGATACCATCACCACAATCAAGGTTCTAAACAGATGCATTGCCTCATCGACACTTTTAATTAGAGTCTGTGTGTCTGCATGTGGTGTTTTCATACCAGCAAGGATTTTTCAAAAAAAGGCCTTCCATGGCAATTGTATGTCAGGGATATCATGATAAGATACTATGTATGTCCAGGTTTAGTGAGGTAAACTTAAAGACTGGCCCTGAACAGGGCCAGGTAAGTTATACACATATTTATAAAATATACTTACAGATTCAGATATACCATAGGTCATGTTCTATTCCCTCTGAGCACAACAGTCACATATTACCAACGTCTGATTTCATAGTTAGCTCCCTAGAAGGTGTTAGTCCCATGCCCTGATCTCCCACATTTTGGAAGAATTTCTTCTTTGCTTTAGTCTTTGATTTTGGATTCATATCCGTAAAGTGGCACTGATTTTTGAAAATCTACTTTTCAGAGAACTTTTTATTTATCCTCTCCTATGAAAGGGATTACTCGTTAGCCTAAGAAACACCCTATGCCTTGGTGGGAACTGTCATTCCAGGAAAAGGTCACTAAGCGTGGGTTTTATGAGAAAAAGTAAGAGTTTGCATTGCAAATCCTGTTGGGAAACTCAGATACACTGATTGTGACTTATAAGCACCACAGGCTTATGATAAACAAAGATCCTATTTCACATAACTGATTGCATTTGACTGGACCTTGACCCCAATAAATGAAATCGTCAATTGCTATTTACCAAGGTTAACCCAGAGCCTGTGATGTGTAATTCAGACTTCATTAATTGAGAATTTGGGTTCCTTTAGCCAGGATCCTTTACATTTATTTTTGTATTAACCACAGAAAAGATTCTGCTGTAAGAACTGGCAATGTGGAAAGTTATAGAGGAGATACATGTAACACATGTAGGCATAATTTAAACAAAATGAGACCTCTCCATGGTGTTTTCTTAGTCTGCATTTGAGATGTTATAATACAAAATGGGTGTGGACTGAATATAGCAGCACTGTACAAAGACCGTAACCAGAAACTGACAGACCCAAGGCTCCTACTTGACCACGAATTGCTTGCTCATGGCACCCCTGCTTCTCTCTGACATCTGCTCCACCTCCTTTCCTAACCAGTTTCTCTGTATGCCGGTAGTTACTGGAACTTGACAGTTTCAGTTTAGACCCGGTCACTGTGTTCTTATTGGCTCCAAACACCAAAAAACCCAGTCTCTTAGGTTGTCTGTTCCAAATCCCTTACATGACTTGTACTAGTATACAAGACTTCAAAGTCCATGTGCTGAGGGCCAGACCAAAATATTGATAAACCTTGTTCTGATCAGTCTTCCATTGTTGGGAAAGAATTGCATATTTTAGGTCAAGGCCACCTTAGCAGGGAAATGTCTCTGGGCCAGTAGACAAGTCAGACATTTGGCAGTCGGCTGCTTTGGTCCATTTGTATCAAGGGAAGGAAATAGTGTCCACAAAGGAAGAGACTTCAATCCCAGGCACAGTCACACACTCACTTGGAAACCCTGGCCTCCACTCACCTTTGTTTTGGTTTTGTGTAAAATTAAAACCTTTGATCTGGGGTCTATTTTGGAAGTGGGGTACAGGACCCCTAAGCCTGTGGTGCTTTCCATTACCCAGTGATAGGTCTTTATCTATCTTCTCTTCTTCGGACTCCTCCTGAGAAATCTTTACCCAAGCATGGGGCACCAATCATCCCTATGATGACCCCAAATCTATGTTTCCCACTCAGATCTTCTCCAAGCTTCAGAGTATTATGTCCAATTTCCTTCTAGACATCTTATCTATAGGTCCTGCAGTCATTTAAAATTCACAGGTATAAGTCAAAACTATTATCCTTTCCTAAATCCCCTATTATGTTTTCTAATTTCCTAAATTTCCCAATTTAGTAAATGCCAAGATCCTTTCCCCAATTGTCCAAGTCTGAAAAGTCCTAACAGTCTTGACCTGCAGGTAGCTTCTTCTGGGCTCCACGATGGCAGCATTGGATACATCCCTGTAGTCCTGTCTCATAGTTCCGTGTGCCAGCTGCTACCTCTGCACCCAGGAACCTCACACTTCATATTTTTAATTTAATTATTCCTCCAACATCCTAGGGAGGTGAGGCAGACTCAGGTGTGGAGTACAAAAGGGAGACACAGGATTTTGGACTTTGCCACACAGGAGTCTGGGAGGGTCAAGAGAAGGGCATTACTGTTGATCCCCTGCTGAGGACTCCCTCCACTGGACTTCACAGATGTCCTTCCTGCCATTCACAATCTATCACATGGTAACTGGGTTCAGTGGTGGAAGACAGACTGTGTGTGGGGGAGAAAGTCAGAAATGCCATCTAGAAGCCCAGGGGAACTTTTCAGGAGACAGCACATCTGGCAGGACTTCAAGCTCAGACTGGCCTACATTCTGTGATGAAACAGACAAACAAATGTGGCGGATGCATTTAACTCATTGAAACCTGGTTAGGGGTCTTCAATGACTTCCCACTGCTCTCTGGATAGAGTCCTTAATTCTTAACAAGATCCCACAATGCCTAGCAGAGTCTGGTCCCTGTGTACCTCTCTGTTTCCCTCTGTCACCAATATTTTTCTGGCTCTCAACAGCCCAGTTAAGCTAGTCATCTTCCTGTTCTTCAAAGTGGTTATGGCCTGTGCTTATGTTATTTCCTTTCTATTGATTGCTTCCCTTCTCCATTTCCTCTTCCTTCATTTGGGTAACTCACTTTCCACCTTAGGTCTCTGCTAAATTCACTAGGATAGTATTAGTTTGTATTCTCAAGAAAAAGAGAACCAGTAGGATATAGATCAATATATATACACTAATAAATATAATATTTATTATAAGGAACTGACCTATGTGATTGTGGAGGCTGAGAAATCCCACAATCTACTGTTTGAGACCCAGGAGAGCTGGCAATATAATTCTAGTACAAATCTCAAGGCCTGAGAGCCAGGAGCACCAACGATATAAGTCCCAGTCTGAGAAGAGGAGAAGACAGGCCAATGTCTCAGCTCAAGTAGTCAGGTAGAGAGAGAACTCTCCCTTCCTTCACCTTTTTTTTTTCTGCTCAGGCCCTCAACAAATTGAATGTTGCCCACATGGGGGATGACAGTCTGCTTTACGCAGTCCCCCAATTCAAAAGCTTATCTCACTTGGAAAGAACATCCGTAAATACTTAACCAAATATCTGGGCACCCAATGACCCAGTCAGGTTGACACATAAAATTAACCATTATAGTCCCCCTTTCATACATAACAATATATACTGTAACTAATTTATTATTGGTTGCAATGTGACTACTATTTTAATCCTATAAATTTCATAAGGAACTTACTTTGTTCACCACTTTATCTTTAGAGTATAGTATAGTTCTGGAATAGAGTTACCACTTACTAAGAATTTATTGAATTAATAGCTTTCCATTAAAATTCCATAAATTGCTAAGGGAAATATTACTGAAGAGATTGAGAAGTGGAGAGTTTCTAAGTCTATTGCAAACTCTGAGGTAAAGCACTTCATCTTACACTATTCATTCCCTCCAAGTTTTATCTCCCTTATTCCTTATTCCTAAGTTTTAGCAACTATTGAACAAGTGATATTAAGGAAGAGAACTAATGGCATGACCATAGAGGGGGGAGAAAAACTCAAAAAACCAGGCCTGGGTCTTGGGCTGGGTCTTATGTCAATAACCTAAGAGATGACTCTGGGAAGTTGGTTAACTTCTAGGCTTCTCCTCTAGGCTTGGCCTGTGTCTCAGCTCTGCTGCCTCTGGGCCAGCAGCGAAGGGCCTTTCCAACTCTGTGCGTATGGAGGGAGGAATGGCGGACACATGTCTTCCTGTAAGTCTGCATGAGAAATCTTGAAATGGCTCCCCAATTTTGTAAAAATGCAGGGAGAAGTCAGTTAATTGAAGGAGAGTAAACTAGTCATCAGGACAAAGAGGGAAGTCAGAATGAGTACTCTGAAAAGTTGGAGCTGGTGAGGATCAGAGGGTTTATCTAGTCCAGGCCCATATTTTACAGGAGAGACACCTGTGCACCAGATAAGCTCACTGGTTCATCCAAGACTAGTGTCAAAGCCAGGACTCAGATTCACCACCTTGGACTTCTTGCTTAGGGTTCTCTTTAACTTCACCATTTCTCCTGTTCATTTTAATGTCTTATGCATGCAACTTAGCACAGACACAGGTAAGCAGTTTAATCCAAAAACCTACATAATTCGGGTGCTCGTTGGGGTCCCCTTTTCCTTTGAAATGCAAAAAATACTGAGACCCTTATTCCATGGGCACTGAAGATCCACCTTCCATCCCAATCTCTCCAGAGATACCTATAGAAACTTACTCTTCCACTAGTCACCTCAGGCTTTGAGTTGCTGCTTCAACTGAATTAACATAATTTATGGATCATCTGGACAACCTGTGTAAACCTGGCCTTTTCTTCATTAATTACTACCTACTGGTCAGGATTCCTTCACCTTCCCCATGTGACATCATCAGGAGGCTGTGTGTGTAGAAGACTCAAGTGAAAGTTCTGGGCCATGGTGTTCACACTGCAGCATCACAAAATAACACACACCCCATTCTTAAGCCTGCTTGGACATTTTCTACTGGCCACAATTCTCAGCAAGGGCAGTCTTAAGCCACATAAACAGGCTCCTCTCCTCTCTCATCCTACTCCAAATGGTGTTATAATTTTGCGCAAAAACATTTAACTGTGTCATTGACTCTCTTCATTTAGACCAAACTCTTGGGGCCCATCTTGGGCACTCCAGTAGACATATCAAGGTATTTTCCTAAAAAAAAGGCAGTTCTATTTCTGAACTGGGTCTCAGGCCAGTATTATTATTTTTTTTGCATTCCTGAGATGAATTTTATTTAGTGCCATCTGTGTGCATGTGTGGTGTGTGTGTGTTAGTGCATAAACATATTTCTGCTTATTTGCTCTTCATATTTGCTTAATTTTTGTATTTGCTATTTTAGTTTTACAATCCAAAATACCTGTTAGAGAAAGATGAGAGCTGAAAGAATGATCAGGAAGAGAAAAATGAAAATGGCCATTGTGGGCAGGTAAGGAGTGTGCTCTGACAACCCTGGCCCAGCTCAGCCATGAGGATCCTTGCTGACCTGACTTACCTGCTGGAGGCCTATAGCAGGGAAGTGACTCATATACTCGGAAGGTGCATGCTCCTAAATGTACAGAGTAACACACCTGTGTACCCAGAACCCATCAAGAAGCAGAGCTCATATCTCATAGAAAAAAACTTCAGTATCAGTGAATATTTAAAACAATTTCTTAAAGTGGTATGCTCATTTGTACTCCTATCAGCAAGTTCTGAAAGTTTCACATCCTAGTCTAACCTGGTTCCACCATCTTATTCATTTTAACCATTCTGGTGGATTTCTAAAGGTATCTAATTATAGTGTTTTTTAAAAATGTATTTTTGTTGATTTCAGAGAAGAAGAGAGAAAGATAGAGAGATAGAAAACATCAACGATGAGAGAGAATCATCGATTGGCTGCCCCCTGCAGACCCACACTGGGGATTGAGCCCACAGCCTGGTCATGTGCCCTCACCAGAAATCGAACCCTGACCTCCTAGTTCATAGGTCAATGCTCAACCACTGAGCAATGCTGGCCAAACTGTGGTTTTAATTAGAATGTCTCTAATAATTAGTGAGGTTGAGAACTTTTTCCCATCATATTGATCATTTGATAGTCCCTTTTGTTCTTTTTTCTCCTATTGAGTTGTCTGCTCTTTTCCTATTGATTAGCAGGTGTTTTTTATGTATTCTGGTTACAAATCCCTTGACAGATCAGTCTATTGCAAATATCTTCTCCCACGCTGTGGCTTGTGTTTCACTTTCTTATGATATCTTTGCACAAAATTTTAATGTAGTCCAATTTACTGATTTTCTTCCTTTCATTGTTAGAACATTTTGTATCCTATTTAGGAACTCTTTGCCTCTTCCAAGGTCATGAAGATATGCATCTAAGTTGCCTTCTAAAGGCTTTATTGTTTTACCAGGGTATTGATTTAAAAAATGATGTCTAAATGTTTCAATTCGGACAATAAAGAATTGCAGTTCCCCTGAGAATAACTGCTAAATCTGTGTGAAAATGTTTTGTTCCCTTATAAACAAATCATGTCAGATAAGCTCTGAAAGCCCAAAATCCTAGCAATGGTTGAGATTTAAGGCTAATGGGTTTTCCCCACACAATTTTTACTGTTCAGTTAGGTAATTAAGCAAGAGTTCTAGTGGGAGAAGGAATTCTCACTTTGTGTTTTAACAAACAAATGGCATATATCAGGCCTGTTTGATTTCAAATGACAGAAAGTCGACTCCAAGTAGCTTAAGGAAAAAAAAAAAAAAAGAAAAGAAAAGAAGAAGGATAGAGAGGAGGTTGAGCTGGCTGTAAAACCTAATAACCAGGAAGGATAGGATGGGTCTGACTTCAGGTACAGCTGGATTTAGTCACTAAAATAATAAACCACTTCTATCTATACATCTCTCTTTACGTCTGCTTCTCTATGTATTTTGGCTTTATACTTAAGAGGAAGAAAGAATGGCCACTAAGAGCTCTATGTTTACCTATATATATCAAACCCTAATATGCAAATAGGCTGAATGGTAGAACAACCCAACAACTAGTCACTATGACATGTGCTGACCACCAGGAGGTGCACGTGGAACATGGTGGGGGGAGTGTTGGCTGTGGTGGGATGGTGGAGCAGGTAAACGGGGATGCCAGACCAAGGCAGGGCACCAGTCATTGTCATTGGGGTGAGCCTCTGGTAGTTACTGAAAATTCTTTGATCTGTGGTCCTGTCCTACTGCTGGCGCTGGCCCTGCTCACACCCACAGTTGGCACTAGAGCTGCCTCTTGCACCTGCTGCTAGCACCTGGTGCCAGTCCCAACCTTTTGGCACCGTTAGCAGGTGTGAGTGGTGGCTGCTGACCCCAATTACCCTCGAGGGCTTCTCTATCTCTTCCTGCTCTTGGGGGGTGATGGGACAGTAGCCACCACTCATACCTGCTGATGGCACTGCTCCAAATTGCTCCGCACTGTCAGCTGGTATGAGTGGGGCTGGCGCCAATAGCATGTGGGAGGGGTGGTGGTGGTGGGAGTGGGACTACAGGCAGAGAGGGGATCAGGGGCCATGGTGGGAGGGGCTGGGCAGGGGTGAGGAGGATTGGCTGAGACCTGCCTCTGTGCCCACCCCAGCCTTGTGGCCCACAGTTCCCTTCAAGATGCATGAATTTGTGCACTGGGCCCCTAGTGTTATAATTTACAATCTAGGCAGAAAGATCCTTTTCCTTCTTTTCATGTCTTACATCTCAGAGAAGGCTCATATGGTACTTACTTTTTGCTCTATGACCACCCTCAACCTATTACTGTGGGTGAGGAGATGGAATATTCTAAAAGACTCACATGCCTACCCTGTGACCAGAGAGGAAAAAGGGCTGGGTCACTGCCTTGCCCACAGGTGGAAGGTGGTTCTATGTAGGAATCTGAGGCACTATTTTCCGACATCCACTAAACTATATTTCTACTAAAGTGGGAGGAAAGGAAGAATCTTTTGGTGCCTAGGGGTTCATTAGCCTTTCTCAGCACTTCTACTTTCTACAAAATTCTGTGTGACAGGATCTGTGCTAGGTGCTGGGAATACAGACATTTTTAAAAAGCAATTTTCTGCACCTTTATGGCTCACACAATCTTTTTGATGGATGGGAGCATCAAAAGATAAATGTGAGACAGTGTGAAGTTTGCAAATGGAAACCTGCACAAGTTGCAATGGGCACTCTACAGTATCTGTAGAATATCAGGTGTAGAATATCAAATGGAGCTAACTCTTCAAGAGGTAAAGTCTTCTGGCAGATAAATAGGGGAAGGGCAGGAGTGACTTCCAGCAACAGCTTGGCCAGGACAGCTTGGCAAAAGCAGAGAAGGACAATGGCTAAGGGTGTGTTCAATGGACATCCAAGTTTACTATTTGAGAACCTATTAGCACTAGTGTGGGCTCCATCCAGGTCAGGCAAGGCATGGATCCAGGTATTGGAGGGACAGGCAGGTGAGAGCATCTCAGTAGGCAACTGTAAGGCCCGGGGGCGGGGAGGCTTTTGTCCCCAGAAGTAGCTGCATTTTGGCCACACCCTTTCTGCAAAGTCTGCAGCCCTTTCTGTCCAGAGTCTGCTAAGAACTTTTGGAAAGCATGTATGAAGAGGCTCAACCCTACCAAGGCTTATTATCAGAACAATGTGTACCCTGTCGAGCTGTTGTTACTTGGAGGCACATTTATGTTTGATCTAAAGTCTTTGCTCCCTTCACTGAGGTCTTCCTCTGCTCCCCCTCTTCTCTGCACAGGCATGTGTGCCTGTGTGCTCTTTCTCTCATTTTGAAAGGCTATCTGTCCTGTGTCATGTTGACAAGGAGAAGATGAGATGGGAAACGTTGCAGCTGAGAGGCCTCAAGGAAGACAACTTTGTCAAATGCCAAGCAAATAGGAAAGATGAAGGCCCACCGGGGCCTGGGGAGGGAGTGACTAAGAGAGTGTAGGCGAGGTCTATGACCATTGCTGCCCCCAAGACTACCTTAATGCTTGTTTCAGAGCAAGCTAATGGCAGGGGCCTGTCATTAGGGAAGGGTGGAGTGAAGGTCCTTTTAAAATTCAGGACCCAGCCCTGCCAGCCTGGGCTTTGGGATGATGAGGGAGACTGACAGATGCATTTGGGCATAAAGGATCTACAGCCCTTTCTGGAGTCTGGAGAAAGCAGCTTCTTAACCAAGGACACACTTTAATCCTCCAAAGGGATTTTTAAGTGTAGTTTATAGGTAGAAGAGGCAGAAGTCAATAGGAAGCTATGAGTTAGACAGGATTTTCAGGACTTCTCCTCCAGTTCCATTCTGAATTCCCAGTAAACTTTGTCTAAAACCTTGAAATTTTTCAGATGCAAATAAACAGTCACAGGTAGAAACCATAGTATCTGTGGTATTTGAACAGGAAGTATGTTTGGAACATTTCCTGAGCCATATTGAAACCAAACCCACATACTCAGCATGCAACAGCTTGGGTTCTATAAGAAGCAATGCTTGTGGTTTGGGAAAATAGGAAGGTTTTTTTTCTTTTCTGTTCTTCATTCCATGTAGTAAAGTGCCATTTCCCATTTCTTTCACTCAGGATCATGTCAAATACTAGGATTACTCAATAAAAGCCACTTCTGTCCTTATCTATGCATCCAAACAGACATGTATAATGAAGCAGGTGAGTAGAATTCAGATACCAGAAAGAAGACTGGAAACATCATCCTCTAATACACTGATATGGATAGCAATTACTTCCTTTTATTCACAGACATTCCCCAAAGTCATGAAGAATCATGGGAATAGGACAATGAATAATTTCTAACCATTTATTGATTCACTTAATAGACATTATAAGATCTTATTTTGTTCTATGTTCAGGGCCTTGGTGGCATTCAGAAGCAGTAATACATGATACCTGCCTTCATAGATTCATAGAAAAAAGAAGAAATGTAGACAAATATGATAATTCAATGGAAGCAGTAACTAGCATCATAACAAAGGTTTATATAAAAGGCCATGCATGCCACTTCTCATTGATTAGAAGCAACTTAAAGTAACTCCAAGCAGAAAGATATTTAATAGGGTCCTGAGATAATATATAGACTAAACTTCAAAAGGACAGAAATAGGGACAACTGGGAACCCAGCATTTAATTTTTAGAATGGTGCCCTAAACTCCAAACACATTTCACCTTGCTGCTCCTTTTCTGTTCCACTCAGATCAGCTTATACCAACTTCTTGCAGTGTTTCTTTCTCATAGTATCTTACCAGAGGCTTCCAGAAGTAGCCAACACATTCTAGCATTTAAGCTTGGAAGGAGGTGGTTCGTACTGCCACCTAGCCTTTATCAGGTCAGACTATCCCATATTTTAGAGGGATGTCATTTTCAACATCTGATTTGCAGGTTCTAATATCACAGCAAGGTGGGTGAGGTACTATTGCTTGGATTAGCCTGGATCAATACCTGGGGGTGAAGGAGGGACCCATAAGGAGAAAAAAAAGGTGGAGGGGAGGATGCTCAGTGGAAGGACACCACACTGTCACTTAAAAGTGAACTCAATACTCAAAGAAAAAGAGAGGTTATGTCTAGATGGTGGAATCAGAGAAAGCTCTGAGAATGATCTTGAATTTGAGCTGGATTTTTGATAGGCAACATTTTAGGGGGTCTGCCTAGATTATGCCTTGCTGCTATGAAAATGTTCCCCACTCAGTAACACAGATATAGCCACACAGAAGTTCAATCAAGTTATATTTGATGACCATCATATCCTTTGCCATTATTGAGCAGAATGGAGTTGAACTGAGAGTCAGTCCAGTGGGCAAGTCAATCTAATGATGCATCCTTCCCATGCACTGGGAATTGGTCTATACTACAGGAGGCTAGTCAGTGGGTCAGTGGGTTTGGAGCTGAGAAAACATGGAACAGCCTTAGGGGGCCATGTTTTGTCAATGCATATAAATAGGTACAGAAGGCAGATTCTGAAAGCAAAAGAGAGACCCATGGGAGGAAGTAAGATAGAGCATATTTGATTAGTGAAGGAGGAAAGAGGTGGGGAGAATGGGAGACGTAAATCTTGGCTCTCTAAGGCGTTTAGCTTCTGTTTCCAGTTCTTAAAGTACAGTCATACTTGATACTTTTGGTTTTCATAAGATATCTTTCTATCTTTACAATCAATTCTTTTTGAGTTAATTTCTGTCTCTTACTATTCTTGAAGGACTATGGAATGGGCACTTGCAAAAATAGGTCAGTTGGGGAGGAAGAGCATTGCAGGCAGCTAAAACAAAGCCTAAAGGCGGCAGAGTGTGAGACTTAACTAGAGAACAGAAAGACTAGGTCAGCTTGACTTGGTCATTTGGTAAACAAAAGCTGGAAAGTGAGACATGAAAGAAGACAAGGCCAGACTGTGCGAACTAAGGAGTTTGGAAGTTCATTGAGATGTGGATTGAGATGTTGGATTTTTGAGCTGGAAAATGAGTTTACCAGACCTGGTCTTTGGGAATATCACAGTTGAGTGGAGACCACTTTTGTATCCAAAGGAGGTGCAAAACTCCTGCTTTCTTAGGAGAGGGGAGAAAATGCCTTCTTGCCTCATTTCCATAGGATCTGGCTTCAGATAGTTTATTTCATCTGGATATACACTTCCCAAAACAGAATTTGAGATTCTTCTACTCTTTTCCAGATGCCATATCTAATCTGAATTTGAGAATGGGGAATAGAAATTTAGAAACTGAAATAGTCAAAATCTTTGAAAAGATCTATTGTCAGGGCAAATTTCCTCTCAACTGTAATAAGCAGATTACACAAAAACATTGTGGTTTGGGGAATACTGTTTGGATGGTTTGAAAAAGACAGGTAAAAGATGCCTAATGACGAAGGTTGTTTATGACTTTTCCTATACTAATTGCACAGAAACACATCTTCCTTCCCACACCTCAGCTCATTCAGTCATGGAGAATAAGGGAAGTGTGGAACTGCAGTCTTGATTCCCAAGTGCCTTGTTTGTCACCACATGCACTGGCCTTTATGAGTCCTTTGTGGTAGGAAGAGACATAAGGAGTACAGGAACAGTGAGTACCAACTAATTTAGCAGTCAGCCTGCTCTCAGCAGTGATGGCTAATAATCAGGTTAGAAAGCAGAGATGATTTTAAATTAAAAAAAAAGATCACTGAAGGTGAGTTAAAAGAGTCCAATAATGGCTTAGTTAGGCAGATATGTTCTGCGGAAGCTGAGGAGACTTTTTACATTTGAGGTGGGGCCTCCATTTAGACAGGCTATGAAGAAATAAACAAGTGGGATAGGAATCATGGTGTTGCTATGGCTGCTTGCTGGCTACTAGCAGTTTTGGCCAATTAGCTAGGGGTTCTCTCCACCTCTATGGCTCCCCAGAACTGCTAATGGTGGTGATGTCAAGAGGGCATTCTCACTTTAAGATCCACCTCATCACAGCTTCGCTCCACTTACTAACAGTCAGTTCTGCCATTGACAGTTCTCGGTGGCATCTATAGAGGTGCCAATAGAAAAGGAACAATCCCAAGAGGGAAATGGGGAAAGATCCAGGCAGTGGAGAAGCTTGCAAGAAGCAAAAGGTTAGTGGAGAGTAGGTGTTCCATTTATCTTTGTCTGAGTTGTATGGAAATGGGGACTCACCGTGGCTCAAGAGAAGGTGCCTGCTCTGGGCCTCAGTTCTATGGCCTATGAAATGTGGAGCTTGAAACAGGAGACCCTACGGGCTCATTTTAATGCTCACCAGGTGGGATTCTGAGGATGACTAAGCTCACTGGGGTTGATCCTACATCATTCAGAGAGGAAGTGGGAGGGGCATCATGACTGAATGAGAGATGTGGATCCTAGATGGAAGAGGAAGCAGGCATGATAAAGCCCGATGGGTTTTCTGGGAGGTTTGTGCTTGTTGGGATTCTGCTACACTAACTGGACAACAAAATCTTTCCCTGCCTACAAGTGTAGGTCAACAGCCACACCCTTCCCTACTGCTTGGGTCAACAAAGGTTGAACACTGTAAAACATTGGTATGCAGAATGGGAGGAGTATTTCACCTTCATTTTTTTCTAGGTTTGAAAATTACTGTTTCGAGTTTCTTTGAACAGTGGGTTCTATATCTCTTTGGCTGATATTATTTAAACAAATGGTATATATCAGCTAGCCTAGTCATCGCAGAAATGCAGAAATCCTGTCTATAATTTATTTTTACATGCTTCCCTTCTCTCCTGTGATAGACATTTTTAATTCAAACATGTGCTCAGAACAGGGCAATAAGAACGGATAGAAATTCAAGTGGCTCAGACACCCAGTGGGGGCATCAGCCATGTAGATACAACGTAATATAAATCAATGCGGGGTGTCTGGCACATGGTCAAGTTTACTCAATAAATTTTTGTCTAAAAAAAAAAAGAAAGAAAGGAAGCAATACATCCTCAGAGGTTTTACTCTCTGCTTTTGGAGGAAACCTTTTACACCATTGAATAATCCTATTACTAAAGTCTTTTTTTTCTCCCCCCTTGGCTCAACTAATTTCCGTGTCCCTGTATTTTCCCCTTCTCTTTCTTCAAAATTATTCTTGAGAACCGTCTCCATGATCACTTTTATTTGCCTTTCCCCTCCAACCCTCCTCCTTTGCTGACCAGGGGGAGTGACTGACATTGCCTGCGAGGGGCTCCAGAAGTAAAACCTTGGGCCTTGCTCGGCTGCCTTTGTGACTCTCCTTTACTGGGGTTGAATTCTGTGGAGGCAAAGGTTCAAAGACACCCCGGCTTCCATGGTCCCTCACGGGGCCTCTTGCACCTGGGCCAGTGCACACCACGCCTGCAATCCTGCAGCCCTCTTACAGTACGTCTTCTGAGGGAAGGGCCGTTCTTTATTCCTACAAGCACCAGAAATGCTAACCTGACAAGCCCAGGCATCATTCTTTGCAGTTCTAGGCTTTTAAGGATCCCATCAAAATTTAGGAGTAGTAAAGTGTCACAGTGTGTAAGCACTTTAAGACAATCCTTCCCAGAGAGAAAGGGAAGTGGGCACAGCATCCAGTTCATAGCAGTGTTAACGGTTTGTGAAGAGGCATCTCAGCTGTGATTCCAATCTGGCATGAGCATCTTTCTCTCATGACACTTGAACATGACGCAGACCTTTCTCTTCCGACTCAATCTCCTGGGTGGCTTATGTTCTTTTAGTAGAGCTCATGTCTGTTGTCAAGCTCAAGCTTGTAGTCTCATTCTAATCATCTGAATTTCAAATTTTGTTCCTACCAGCCCTTGGTACGGGTCACAAAGGTTTTATTAAAAGCTCAATCGGACATTTTCAAGTTTATGAGGCTGACATTCCTTGGTAATAGATGGGGGATAATGGCGGTGAAAGGGGATCGTTTTAAAATGCCCTGAGGTATAAAACAGTTGTATTTGCTGTGATTTCACAACCTGTGGGCATTTATTTAGAAGTTGTCATTTGATGCCACAGGTTGGCCACTTGCATTTCCTCTATCTCAGAGTGACTGTCCCTGATAAATGTTTCTAACATAGCACCCCTTACTCCGTCTCCTTACTCTGCTATACTTAAAAACAGCACTCATCATAATGTTAGTGTAAATATTTATTTGTTTGTTTCTCTGCCTCTCCTACAAGAAAAGAAACTTCCTGAGGGTAGAGTTTGTCTTGTGCATTGAGTGAGTTCAACACCTAATAAACATTGCAGAATGAATTACAAAAAAATTATAAAAGAGGTCCAAGATTGTGTTTGAGGAATACACAGAGGAGGGGGTTTGTCCCAGAATTATGTGGTGTTACTCTGCCATATCCATTTATTCAGGGCAGAACTCTTTTTGACACAATGTCAATATTTTTGGCATGTGTGTGTTTTATTTGCTCATAAAACACAGTCTGTCCCCCCGAGAGAGCCTCTCTAAATCGTTCTGGATACGGCATGTGATGTTTTGATTATTTCTAAAGCCATTCTCTAAGTGGATAACCCATCTGTACCTCTTGTCTGCAGGTACTTTGAGAGTGGTAGAGTTGAGCTAAAAATATTTAGAAGTAGCTAAGCAGTCAGCATTGCTTCTTCAACCTTGTGCACTGACTGCTTTTGTGTCTTATTCTTGCATCTGATATCAAAACAAAAACCTCTAACATGGGGAGATATTGTAGTCCTCCAGTCATCTATTATTGTCACAGATAACGAACAAGGCAAGCTTTTAAAAACACACGAACAATGTTCTCTAACCTGTCTTTCCAGGCACCCACCTTGCTCCTACCATAAGAATGTCAGATACAAATTTATACCAAATAGCCTTAGTTTTATATAACTTAGAACGATGATGATTTAAAAAAATATCACAGACAAGGTGGGGCAAAAGCAGGTTTACAGTTGTTCATATGGAAAATAATACAATAATTAATAAATAATAATAATAAAAGAATAAATTCTCTTTTGTGTACCCATAACTGTAAACCTGCTTCTGTCCCACCCTGCATTTGTAGTGTTTGTCTTTGTCAGAGCACTTCTACATCTCACACAATTTTTTCTTTATATTACAAAATAGGCATGGCTGCTCCTTTTGGACACAGGATAAATCAGGCACAGAGATTTGTTGACACCCTTAAGGTCCCTTGGATAACTAGTGACTGAGTCAATGCAAAATCTCCAGGCTTCTGTGCTATACACATAATAACTGTTGGAATATTAAGGTAACCTCTTATGATTCCCAGTAGAGACTACCTATTTTCTTTTATTAAAAAATATATTTCTGTTGATTTCAGAGAGAGGAAGCGAGAGAGAGAGAGTGATAGAAACATCAATGATGAGAGAGAATCATTGATTGGCTGCCTCCCGCATACTCCCTACTGGGGATCAAGCCCATAACCCGGATATGTTCTCTGACCAAGACTTGAACCATGACCCCCTAGTTCATAGGTTGACACTCAACCACTGAGCCACATCGACCTAGCTAGACTCCCTATTTTCTAGATTTGAAAACACTATTAATAAGTTTACAAAGCAAACTTAAAAGAAATAACAGTGTGCTTGGCAAAGCTGTAATACTGGGGTCATCTTGATTATATGTTCTTATCCCTGCCCCATCACCATAATTATGAGAATAAAGCCTGATGCAATACGATGGGAACAAAAGGGCAACATGAAATGTGAGGGAAATGTGTATAAGGGGAAGGAAGTGTTGCTCAACAGTATACATACAGTGAGAAAATAAGAACATGTTTATTAATGCTCTAGGGCTTTCTCTGCCTAACCTATGTTTTTCAAGCCTCCCCCATTCTCCCTCCTCTTCCTCACCCCCCCAGACATATGGAGGCTTAGCTTTGCCCAGTACTTGAGCCAACTCTGACCAGGGTGTCAGTGGTCTCAGGCCTCCAGATGAAGGGGTTGAGGATTTGGTAAGATGCTACCCCACTCCCTACCATCACTGCTTGATGAAAGACTGCCCCCTCTCATTTTGGGGACTGATATGAATAATGAGCTACCATATGCTCCTAGAGTTCTTTCCTTCTTTTGGCCACTACAGTGGGTTTCTGTTTGAAGCCCTGGACTGAACACCAGACCATTTATCTGGGATCCTGATGCCTCATTTAGCCCTTACCAACTCACACTCGGATAGTATGAGGAGCTGGGCTTTTCTTCCTGAGGATTCAGACACTAGCTGGTCATATGAGTGGACTGATTATTAATAATGCTGCTACAACTGTCAACCCAGTTTTAAGCATGGCTTGTAGTATTCACTTCTGAAACCTCAACGCCTTACATCCTATTTGGAACAAACACACTCCCTAGATTCCCATGTCCATTCATTGAAGAGAGCCTTTTAAAATAAGACATCTGCCTGGACAAAACCTGAATTCCATAAACTTTTTGGACCATGGGTCTTGGGTTCCCCACCTACACTCATGGGGCCCGTTTACAGCTAATTCAGTATTCTCATTTCCAAACTCATGGGCACACATGTGCCTTACAAGGGTCTCTGATCCACTGGTCCCTTGGTCCAAGATGCTACCCCACTCCCTACCATCAGTGCTTGAAAGACTGCCCCTTCTCACTTTGGGGACTGTAAAAACAATTTCATAAACCAACACATGGTCCCTTACTATATGGATTTTTTGAGGAGAAGGAAGGATAGAAATCTCTGGCTCATGCTGAGGATTTTAAAGGCAAAATTAGATTTGGCAGTAGGAAAAATTCAATTCCATTTAACAAAGATTTATGTATTTTTAAAAGTACTTTTATATGCCTGGAATCCTGGGGATGAAAAAGAGGAGTTAGTCATGGACTCTGCTCTCTAGGGATTAGCAACCTAGTGAATGAGGCAGACCCAATAATAATTGAGGTGGGAGCAATCACTGTGGCATCAGATAGATTCAGCTGGTGCTGGAGCAGGGCAGGAGTGGAACACATGGGGGCTCAGCAGCTATATATTTTTGGGAGATAGGGGAAGAGAAAAGTCCTAAAATACTGCAACTTGTCCTTGATGTCTTCTTCTTCTTTTTTTTTTTTTTGGATCCTCTCTCTCAAGTTAAATTAAATTAATTAAATTAAAATGCTTGATTAACTCATACATTCCAATGTTAAAAGACCAAAAGAATTTCATCAGACATACATTAAGAAGTCTTGCTTTCATCAGGTTCCCATTCAAACCATTCCTTTTACCCCCATGCACTGTAGATAAGATTTTGTGTTGGTTTCTTGTGTATTCTTCCAGGGCCAGTTTATGTGAACAAAGCAGGTAGGAATACACATTTTTAATATCCTATATAATATGCTAAGTGTCCAGTCGACCCATCAGCCATTCAACCAATCAAAGCATAATATGCTAATGATATGCTAAGGCCTCTCAACTGCTTGCTATGACATGCACTGACCACCAGGGGAAGACGCTCTGACCCATAGGTTAGCTTGCTGCTGGGGTCTGGCGGATCAGAACTGAGCAACATGGGCCGGACACACCCTGGCAACATGGTCCTTTCCATGTCTCCTCTCCCCCACCCCCCTGCACTGGCCAACCCCCCACATCCCTTTCCAGTCCTGATCATGCATAGGTGGGGTCCCTCTGCTTGGCCTGTGCCCTCTCCCAACCAGGACCCCTTGGGGGATGTCAGAGAGACAGTTTTATCCCAATCCTACAGGCCAGGCTGAGGGACCCCACTGTTGCACCAATTTGTACACTGGGCCTCTAGTTAATAAATAAAGAGCTCCTTCATTCTTTTTTATTTGTTTTTTAAATAAATGCATAGAAAGTCTTGCAGTTCATTTAACCAACACCCTATAAATGGACACTGGGGGTGTTTCCAACTGTTTGCTATTAAAAATATTGTTACACAAACCATTTACACACATCATTTCATATGTGTGCAGGTGTAGCCATCGGGAAAATACCTAGGACTACTCAGAGATTTGCTCTCTTTCCTTTTCCTTTTAAAATCAAAGTCATCATTATTCCCAGTCTCAAAGATTTTTCTTTGCCATAAAGACTCTCAAAGACCAAAGGAATGGATTTTTTATAATTGAATTCTGGCCCTATACGGAGATATTCTGTGGGATCTAAGACACTATCTATAACTTAATATATACAGAAATGCACTTATTTCTACATAACCTGCTTATATAGCTGAATCTATTACCAGATAGTGATTTCCAATCCCATCAATATTTTTTTTGGCCCCATTGGTGGCTTGCTCTGCCCTCATTCGTCTGTGCAGCCAATACATGTTTATGGGGTACCATTGGACCTAAACTCTGATAGGTACTGGAGTTGCAGTGGATTAATACTTTCTCTGCTCCCTAGCTCAAATCTAGACAGAGATGCATCTAAATACACATTTAGTTTGGCAGGTATTGTTGTAAACATGTATATAGGTTGAACTTTGCCTCTGGCAGTTCCAGCTTCTCTGTGTATGTTCTTGGCAGCTTATAGGGATCCCTCACTGCCTCTTGCCATATACTCTTCAAAAAAGCACATAAATTGAGGTCAGAAAACTTAGATTTTGGTTTAATCTATGCTACTTATTAGTTTGTAGTCTTTTTTTTTTTAAATATATTTTATTGATATTTCACAGAGAGGAAGGGAGAGAGATAGAGAGTTAGAAACGTTGATGAGAGAAACATCGACCAGCTGCCTCCCGCACACTCCCCACCAGGGAAGTGCCCGCAACCAATGTACATGCCCTTGACCGGAATCGAACCCGGGACCTTTCAGTCCGCAGACCGATGCTCTACCACTGAGCCAAACCGGTTCGGCAGTTTGTAGTCTTTTAAAATCTCAAATTCTTCATGTGAAATGTATGTGAGTATCAAATGATATAAAAGCTTGAAAAGTGCTTTGGAAATTTTTGTTTACATCCCCTTTTCTCCTAGAAAACAGCACTGTGAGTGAGAATAATCAAGGGCTGTAGGAATAATTTCAGTGTAATGATAATTGTCTCTGAATCATCAGAGCCTTTCAAATACCTTCCTTTTTCCAGGTAGATTTGTCTGGGTCACAGGCAGTCGGAGGCAGACATTAACATCCTCCCTTCCCGCCCCCCCAGCAGCCATCGATGCAATCTCTCTGCTCTACCTGTTAAGCACCAACAATGGCCCACTTCTTTGTCACTGTCAGTGTTGACTTCAGAATCACCGTTGAGCCATTGAGCTGACTATTGTGCTCCCACCAAGGTAAAGGAGGGCTTTTTCAGATAATATGCCTGGGAACTGTATCAGAAACTATTAGAGCTGTACCCAAAGTATTCCTGCATATTGATGGCATGTCAGTGGCAGCACATGGTCAGAATCAGGCATCTATGATAGCTAGGGTGTGGTCAGGAAAAGAAAGCCCAGGGCAGATGGTCCCACAGAAGAAATGTAATATGGGGGTGGGTATGTAGGGGGAGTGCATCTCAAAGGTGCTGGAGGAGCTGAAACACCAACTTGGGGAGAGTGAGAGGACTTAGATTAGCAACACTAGCAGCCTGCTACCATCCTTAGGATGGGAGATGAGCAGCAGAGGAGTTGGTATTACCAGAGCCTAAGAGACAGATCTGTGGAGGGAGCTTGGATCACAGAGCAGCCTCAACTCATTGATGAGGCTGTGCCTCCAAAACCTAAGTAGAGAGAGGGAGAAATTCCCTGTCTCTTTTCTCCAGTCTCCTGCTAATGCCTTCCATGAGGTGAATCTAATGAGAAGATAGTTGGCAAGGGAACCTGGAAAATATATTTTGTCAAAGAAAGTCAGGGAATGAATCTGAGAGCAAATCTCAACTCATTTTTTGTTTGTTTTGTTAATCCGCATGTGAGGATATTTTCCCATTGATTTTTGTTTTAGAGAGAATGAAAGGGAGCAGGAGAGATAAAGAGAAACATTGATGTGAGCGAGACACATTGATTGGTTGGTTGCCTCCCACATGCATAGAATCAAACCCAGGACCCTTCAGTCTGTGCGTAGATGCTTTATCCACTGAACCACACCGGCCAGGGCTCAACTCAACTAAATGGGGAAGGTTGTTTATAACTTTCCTCTTGTTCCCAAGACCGAATTATTTAGTCTTCAGGCATATTAGGTTGAAAATTCTTTGTTACTCTTCTCCCCCACCTCCCAGCAGGCCCACTGAGTCCTATGCAAAGAGTGCTTCTGGCAGTTCCCAGATGGGATGGTCAATATATATTATTCTACCCATTCCCCTTGACACCTACAATAATCTAGTCAGTACTTTCTGTAGTGGTTTGGTTGGAGGCAAAAGTAGGGAAGGAGAGGGCCAGGATCGACAGTTTATCTAATGAAGTGCATTAGCTCTCTGAATCATAGACAAGTTAGAATATCTGAGAAAGAGCAAGATGATTGCTGAGGTTTCATGTTGGTTACTACCTATTTCTTTTCCAGTGGGTTAAAGGGAAAACCTCTAGCCACAATCTTGTAGTCTTGATTAGAATTATAGAATTTTAGAGCTAGAAATGTTGTTAGAAATCATCAATCTCAACATTTTTTCTCTCCTTCATTTTATAAACAGTGAAAATGAGGTCCAGAGAGGTTAAGCAACCGATCAAGCTCACATAACAAGTTAGAGGTGTGAGCTGATTTTAAAACATTTCTTTTCCATCCTCCCATGTCAATTTCACTTAAGTCCCACATTGATTTGCCATGATCATACAGTCTTCCAAAAACACCGAAACAATTCCTCTCCAACTACTTTGGTTTTCTCAGTGTTGATGATCAGTTTAGGTCATCTTCTGGGTTTCTTTTTCACACTACTTTCAGCAGATTTTTATTTTTCCCTGCTGCCTCCACCCAACCCAATACAAATTATTCTGAGCTTTGAAATTTATAAAGTGAGCTCAGGTTTGAATCGGCCTGTGGCTTGAATTATTAGAAGGAAGAGTCGTGTGGCTCTCCCTTCTCCAATGTGGTTTGTGGTTCAAGCGCACTAGGGCTCTTTCTGTACGAAGTTCTATGATTTTATTACTAGTAAAGTAAAATGGAAAACCAATACTATCATTTTCATTGCTGGTTTTATTTCCCTGGTGATCCATGAAGAAATTGGTTTGGTGGAGGGGCCCGCGGTAAGCGTGGAAATCTGTAGACTGCAGGTCCACTAGAGAGGGTGTGGAGTCAACATAAGGAGGACGGTCTGATTTGTGGTGGGAGGTTCACCCGCAAGGCTTCTCACTAGCTTTAGGCAGGGGCTTTCTGTAGTTTCATTTTTATCTCAATATGGAAGGAGAAAAAAAAGCAAAGAAACCAAAAGAATAAGGATAAAAAGAAAGCAGTAGGGAAGGCCCAACAGACAGAATAAAGAAAGAAGGAAATGAAAGAAAATGCTCCATGGGAGAAAAGCCATGGGAGAATAAGAATCAAGAGGGGACAGCCATGTGTCACCTAAAAGTGCATTTTATATGTGTATGTGTGCAGGGTGGGACAAAAGTAGGTTTACAGTTGTTCATATGGAAAATAACACAGTAATTAATAAATACTACAAGAATAAAATCTTTCGTGTACTCACAACTGTAAACTTACTTTTTGCCCAGTGTGTGTGTGTGTGTGTGTGTGTGTGTGTGTGTGTGTGTGAGAGAGAGAGAGAGAGAGAGAGAGAGAGAGAGAGAGAGAGAGAGAGATTTTTTTCTTTTTCTTTTCTGTCAGCAGCAAAGCATTAATTATCAATTTTTTTAAATGAGTGTGAGACAATCAGACTCAGCTACATTTTTTTTTGTCTGAAGAGAAATCAGAGTGATCAAACGACTATGTCAGTCTAGTTTGCAGCTTCAGGGACTAATGATCTCATGTGGGATGAAAGGTGGGAATAGGAGGAGGAGAGGAAGAAGAGGCAGGACTGTCTTAATCTACTGGGAATGGGGTTTGCCCATACCAGGTGCTGCGTACACTCTTGTTAAACTTTCATTTCTCCCTTCCATTTGTTCTGATTCTGACATGGTGACAGCAGTTTA
This sequence comes from Vespertilio murinus, assembly GCA_963924515.1. NCBI lineage: Eukaryota > Metazoa > Chordata > Mammalia > Chiroptera > Vespertilionidae > Vespertilio > Vespertilio murinus. The sequence goes on along the minus strand of OZ004707.1, from coordinate 173,479,422 downwards.
GAAGCAGTACAAAGATTGATTCATGTTTCCTCCCCTCCACAATTGTTGTGGCCAATACTTGATTAGAGATTGGGCATTATCAAGTTTGGGAGGTAGAGGAGGAATGGTGGGAGGGAAAACTTCATGGGTTACCCTAGGGGTGGGAAGGTGTTTGCTTTTCTGGGTGGTGGTGGAGAAGAAGGAATCTTCTAGTGTGGGCTGGTGCCAGAGGGTTGTATGAACTGGAGAATGTCTGCACTTCAATCAGCTGAAGGAAAAAAAAGTGATTACTGCCCTGATATTCTCAAAGTTCTTGGAAATTATGTTTGTTGGTGGGCCTATCAGTCATGATGCTCCAACTGGACTCTGCCTGGAACTTAGCATCATTAGCAGATGGAAAACACAGTTGGAGCTAATTTGTCCTAAGGCCCACACCCTGACAAAACCATCAGTTGACTCCTGTGTCCTGGATTCCCGGACCTGCACTGGCTCCTGACCCTCTCAAATCTGCTTGGCACCTTTATGCAGTGCTTCAATTTTGGAAGCCATCATAAAGTTGAAAAAAAGAAAAAGAAAAGAAAAGAAAATCTTGCAAATAAAAAAAAAAATTAAACAACACCCTTTCCCCAAATAGAAACAAAACTTAAATTGTAAAGCATTTCTTATTGCTTGAAGTCAAAGGACCCTAATCCAACCAATGGATACACCACATTGCTACTAAATCACTGACTTTCCCCACTAAACCTTTTGAATCTCTAGCTTTCTCAGTAATTAACACTTTATAGGCCTAAGTAGACCAATGTTCCTTCAGTTTAATGGTGAATATAGTAAGCCCTGGATTCTCTTGAGCCACTGAATGAGCATTCTACTCATATCCAACTGAGGGGGGTTTATAAACCCTGGCAGATAAACACATGGATCAGACTAGGAAAGACAGCAACGTGAGAAGTGAATTCTAATTCTGTGACTAAATACAAATCACTTAATCTCTCTAGGCATAATTTAGCTTCCTTCTCTGTGACGTGAGCCTCACAGGATTGACAAGAAAGAGTTACTGAACTCACATATGTCACAGGTCACACAGCACCTGGCACATACTGGGACAAGTCTCCATACAAGTGCCAAACTCTTGTGCTTGGGGGGGAACACATTTGGCAATGACCACAGTGAATCCAGACTGGGGATTTCATAATCCTTAGAAATATGCGTACTACCCGCAGTCATTGAGATCAAAGCTTCTAATCCCAGGAGACAGAAAAACACCCAGGATCTGAAACCCAAGAGAAGGTCAAAGGGGCAGAGATACAGAGATTAAAAAAATTAATAAAGGGAGGACCCTAAAGAGAGGGAGATAAATTAACAAAGGGAAAGCATATTTGAGGCAGAGCACAGGAGAGATACAGAAAATCCCAGATAAAATATGTCCTGAGTTTCCTGTTTCCGAACTCTGAGTTGTTCTATAACCTAACACCTAATGGCCAGATTATGAGAATATTGAACCAGAGCACCAGGCACGAAGCTGAAACCTTCTGCACAAGCTACAATTTCTGCAAACTACCGAGGCTCTCATTAAGCAAACTGTAATTTCTGTGCGTTCTCTCCACTGTACCTTAAAATAAATGTATTCTTTATGATCTGGAGAGATGCCTACTCTTCTAATTTGGAAGAAATATAAATGCTGGCAGGATCATCTCTGGAGAATGTTACTACCTATCTTCATTAAGGGAGAAGGTAATGAGAGAGCAGGAGATTAACTAGTTAGTTGGGGAATCTACTAAAAAAGGGAATTGACACTTCAGGGCCTAATTTTGAAAATTGTTTTGGCCTAGACACCGAGGAGAGGAGGAATGGGATGGGGAATGCAAAATAAATAAATAAATAAATAAATTAAAAATAAATGAATAAAATAAAATTAGGAAGTGCTAATCAAAACATAATAAATACAATGTGCTAAACTATCTTTAAATAACAACAGTTTTGCTATAACATCTGTGTTCAGCACCAGTCACATACTTTACTTATTGAAAATGCTCTGTGCCCAGCTGGTATAGCTCAGCGGATGAGCTTTGGCCCAGGAACCAAGATGTCGCTGGTTTGATTCCAGGTCAGGACACGTGCCCTGGGGTGCAGGTTGGATCACCAATGGGGGACATGCAGGAGGCAGCCTATTGATGAGGTTTCTCTTTCATTGATGTTTCTCTCTGTATCTCTCCCTTCCTTTCTTTCTAAAAAATAAATTTTTAAAAAAGCTGTTACTCAAACTGCTTCAGCACTTGGGCCAGAAAGATCAAAGTGTTTATGGAGAAGAGTGTGAGGGATACACAGAAATAGTGGTGAAAATAGAGACTCTTAAGAGTTAAGTTGGTGATGGTTGCAGCTAAATTCCTTCTCTCTCTGTGTTATGTGGGATGCTATTCTTGATGACAGCAACCATAGCTAAACACGTCTCTGAATTGCAATTTCCAAAGGGCTCTTTCCTGGGTTCACATAACTTGTTTAGCATTTTAAATCTCCCCTGCTTAATGAAATGTCATCTTTTCAGAGCTGGAGACCAATTGTTTAAAGTGAATCAGAATGTGAACTTGATGCTTAATTCATTGTAATACTCATAATTATGTCTCAGGCTAACTAAAGGATGTCACATTCCAGGACATGTAACCTTTCACCACCCCACACTTCACCAATTACAGCAAATTCCTCTTTATGCAGAGTAGTTGGAGATAGGAAGTTTCAATTTCCAGTATTCTGATTAGCTGAGTATTGACATATAATCCAGTTAACAGAGAACGAAAATTCATCTTCTTGAATGATGGCCTCAGTTTTTTGACCTTTCTGTTCCTTCTAATCTCTTCAGGTTAATCTTTTTGAAGAGGAATTCCTATTTCCCCCGCTGAAAACCTTCAGTAACTCCCATAACCAATGGGATAAAGCTGTCACACAAGGTTGTTCATGAGAGTCCCAAAGTATCTACTTTCACCCCCTTTTCTGTGCCCTTTACACTTTTCTCCATAAACACCTTGAACTCTCTCCATGCTCAGTGTTCCCTCCACTTAATATTTTCTTCTGCCCTGTTTCTCATATCAAATCCCAACCCTTTTAAAGATTCAGATCAATTCCTTCCTGTTTATAAAGCCTCCCTCAATATCTCCCTACCCCCACTTCTTCAGAAATCCTATATTCTTTTTTTTAAAAAAAACATATTTTATTGAGTTTTTACAGAGAGGAAGAGAGAGGGATAGAAAGCTAGAAACATCGATCAGCTGCCTCTTGCACCCCCCCCTCCCCGTCCCCCCCACTGGGGATGTGCCCGCAACCAAGGTACATGCCCTTGACCGGAATCAAACCCGGAACCTTTCAGTTCGCAGGCCAACACTCTACCCACTGAGCCAAACCAGTTTTGGCAGAAATCCTATATTCTTGATCTCTGCTTTTCTAGGGAAATGACTTTCTCCTTTAGGTCATTATAATTTATATCTACTTTATCTTACCAATGAATCACAATTTTTTTGAATGTGGTATCTGTGACAGATGTCTCCATCTAGTCTTCTAGGTGCTACCACATGTCTTGCACACAATAGGTGTTCATTTAACGAATGAACCAACAGAACCATAATTTCATCACTAAAATGGGTCAGAAGGTGCTTTGTTCTTTCTTAGATGATTCACAGAACACTTCAGGATCTCACAGTGCTTTTGATTTATTATGACTAACATAAACCATTATTGAGGAGGCTGAAAATAAATCTGGGTATTTGAATTTCCTGGATTTCTGAACAAAACTGAGAGAAAGTACATTTAGCAACCATGGGGCTGACAGTACCTAAACGAAAAATGTAAGCATTCATTGACTTACATAAAACGTGGTACATGGCACAGGGAATTAGGAGAAAATTAAATCAATTTAGACATGAAGTGATTTTATCTGAGGGAATATGATTAGTCATGTAAGTGTGTGATCAGAATCTCAGTGTTAATACCACCTACCCACAGCCCCTCCCTGAAGAAGACTTTGGGAAACAGACACACCAAGAGACAGTTTCCTTGTCAATCCCAGTCACAAAAGGGGATTGAAAATCCCCTGTGATTTTCTGCTCTGGGGACTGCAGGGCAAGACATTCATATCAGAGCTGGCACAGTCACTTGCCCATGATGCCATGCCTATAGGCTGTCAAGCACGCATACAGAGGCATGCACTCACAGATAAAAATGGGAAAGAGGCCAGTCACCACACATGGGTGAGAAGGAAGGTCCACAATGCCAAGACATGCTGTGATCAGGATCAGGTCAAGGTGTTTGAGGATGAAAGGAAAGGGGAATTAGAAGCTCACGGAAGGATATTATCAGTGTAGCAGTGGATCAACTGCCAAACAAGCTAATGGAAATCAATCAAAGAGAAGTAGATGTCAAGAAAAATAGGAAACCAGCCCAGGCAAAGAATTAGCATCTTAAGGAACAAAGCAAGATGAGTTGTCAATATGAAGCTTTCTTGTGTATTGTGGAATTTCCTCTCCAATAATGAGAAGTTGCATGGTCCAAGCATTCCTAATATAATGTAGATATGTGAATTTCCTGTTCTAGTCCCAGCTTCATTAATATGGCCTCTAACCCTAATGAAAGCCATTCTGAGGTCTCTGTTGTTGAGAGCTGATAGGTGATGATCCCTAAAAGCTGGTGTCAGGAAGTGTTTGGGTGATCACTGGAGGTGATTCTCCAGGCAGAATGATCTTCCCAACACAGGTGCACACCATTGTTTGGAAATGTATTCTCTCTGGAGCATTAAGCTGATTAGGACATTTAGTAGGACTTTCTTTTATTAAACATTTATCTGATCTCTCTTCAGAGGCTATGGAAACCCAGACTTCACTTAGAATCCTCTCCAAGCTCTCTGTGTATTGGCCTTTGACACTGACCAACATTGACAATGGTTCTCCCCACAGATGGTTATAGTGTTCTGGTGGCTTCTGGAAGCAGCAGGGGCTAGGTTCATATGCCTTTCCAGAGAAACCCCAAGCCTATCCTAGAGTAACTTCCAGATGGACAGATAAATGCAGTTGGTTGTGTAATGCAAACTTCTGAATTATGGACTCTATAATGTTAAAGCTAGAAGAAGATAATTTTTGTACTTTACAGAGACGGAAACAAGCTCAAAGTGGCTAAATGATTGGCTTAACATCACAGAGTTAGAACCAGGAGAAACCAGATATCCTGGATTCCTTTCTATTAAATCATATCCTCATGATCACCAGGGACCACTTGAAATCCAAAAAGTCAAGCCTTTATGTTCCCATTTGATCAGTGAACAGGAAATTCTGGTCTATCTTTCATGCAGTGAAAATGATTTAAAAAATGATTACTACTCTGAACTTCAGCCTGTCTATTTGGAAAAATATTGTATTAGAGATTAAATGGATAAGAATATAGATACAGCATTGTACTATCATTACACAAACAAAAAAAGATTCAAGAATGTTCAGTTTTAGTGCTGTGTGTTTCATTACATTATGAATCTTGGAGCTTAGTTAACCCCTGCAGGTATTTTGTTTTTGTTTGCTTTACAATGTTCTGATGACTAGAAAGAAGCACAGTATTTGAGAGGAATATCCTACATAATAAAGAGGTAATATGCAAATTAACCCTCACACCCTCACAAGATGGCTGCCTATGACCAGGCTGGCAGGGGGTTAGTGAGTGAAAGATGACCAAATGACTGAACAGCAGGCTACATGGGGTGACAAGGCTGGTGGGGGAAGGGACCATGAGGGGAGACCAGGCCAGCAAGAGGGGGGGGTGCACAATAAGAGGCGACCAGGGTGGCAAGGGAGCCAGTTGGGGGCAACCAGGCCAGCAGGGGAGCAGTTGGGGTGATTAGGCTGGCAGGGGGGCAGTAAGGGGTGACTAGGCCATTGGGGGGGCAGTTGGGGGTAACCAGGCCAGTGGGGTGCAGTAAGGGGTGACCAGGCTGGCAGGGAGGGGGCATTTAGGTTAGACCTGGCCGGCAGGTGGTAAGAGATTAGGAGCCAGCGGTCCAGGATTGTGAGAGGAATGTCTGAATGTTGGTTTATGCCAAATCCCCAAGATCAGGGCTAAACCAGCAGTTGGACATCCCCCAATGGGTCACGGATTGGAGAGGGTTTCGGCTGGGCTGAGGGGACCCCTGTCCCCGTGCACAAATTTTGTGCACTGGGCCTCTAGTATATTTATAAGACCAAGAATCAAGATATCTATGTTCCAGTTCTAGCTCTTCTATTTACTAGTTAGGTAATTCTGTGTAAACCATTTTGAGTCTATGGTACCAGTTTCCTCCTCTAAAATTTAACAACAGACTGTGTTTTCTATGTCTAACTTATAGGACTACTGTGAAGATCAAATGAAGTAACAGATGAGCAAGTGTCTTTTACCATTAGTGGGTATGTCAGTTTGCATCAGTCATTCAATTTTCACAATAACCCTTTGCAACAAAGATAGTAGTTGGTTCCATCTAAAAACTGGATCTCAGAAAGACATCCAGTGACTTGCTAAAGCTTAACAGTTACTGAGCAAGAGAACCAGGATTCAAAACCAAGCCTCTCGACTCTAAGCACTTTTCTCACTATTATATTCAATCATACAAAATTGCAATTTTTGTAGGTCAAAAAAACTAAACGTCAGCAATTTCACGTGGTTTAACCTAATAAAACACATCTGCATGAAGAATTATTGAAATTCAAGAGAGTAGAACTATTGAATGGTAACCTAGTCTCTGATTAGCACCATTCAGGAGAATGTTCCTTTATTCCATGTAGATATATGATCAGAAAGGGCTCATTCATTTTGCATTTCATCCAAACCAGAATTGGCAGAACCCTGGTCTGGTTAAACATATTTACATGATATTTCAACATAGCTCATGCATAAAAGACAAGCTCTATCCTCAGCACCGTCCTTAACCAAGGCCCTGGTATGCTACGTAGTGAGCAATATTTACTCATCATATTACATAACATTGTAAGTTGATGATGATCCTGAATTCAGGTATAGACTGAGGGACTAAATAATTGAGTTAGTAATGTAAAATGTGTGTCTTTAGCAAATGTGCTTTTATGATGTTGAGATTATTTTTTTATGTAGACTTAGTTTGGCCTGTTCATGAAAATGACAGTTTTCTTTTTTTTTTTGAAATTCCCAAGTATTTTCTCCTAGGATCTTTGGGGATTATTTGAGGAATGCTAGTTTGAGCATCTCTTCACTCATCCTAGAAAAAGACTGTGGATAGGTTCTGGGATATGGTTGGCCTAGTATCACATGTACTGAAATCTTGATGTCCTCCATATGGTATCATGCAAGATTGGACCAGTGAGCTCTGGGGAAATGTATACAGAATATCATGAGTGCCTTGTCTGGATCACTAAGGCCAGATTATACCCTATGAATAAGGGTGGGGATTTTGCTGAAGATGATAAATTTTTCTAATATTGGTCATCCTGGGGCAGGGGAAGAGGAGGACTTTGGACCAAGGAAGGGGGAGTCTTCTTCTGTGGATTTAAAGGGAGCTAGGGGGCAGGATTTTGAAGTAGACAGAAGTTTGAATATTCTTACAGAATTGAATTCAGCCAGCTAATTTTAGATAGTGGCTTTTCAGTGTAGCATTTACAGAATTCTCTCTTGGAGTTGTATATCTCTTATACCAAGCCCTCAGAGCAATTTCACTAATTGTTTGTTACAGATTGGCTTCTAGGTAAGATAGCAGGTTGACTACATGTACTACATGTATTTACTTCCACTTCCCCTAAACCCTGCTAAAATGATGGAAAGGGGATTTTTTAAAAAAAGTCTTTCTCCATAAAGACAAAGAATATGAGAGGACATAGGGACAATTAAATTTTGGAGGTTAGAAACCAGATGGATAAGTGATAACTGATTTAGCCGACCTGAGAATGTGAGAGAAATGAGTGGAAGAAACTGAAAAGTAATTGGAGTTACATTGAAGAACTCCAAAATTAGTGTCATTAATTTTGGAAGTGGGTGTGAAGGTGGGGCTAATAACAGGGAGATTGGTTGAAAGTCTATTTAAGAAGCAGGGGGAAAAAAAGAGGCAGTTAACAAGCCAAAATCCTTGCTCCCACACAGTACAGCTAGACTACTGCCTCTTTCCCACCTTGGCAGAAGATGAGAGAAGGTAAAATAAAAGTCACTAAAGTGAAAGCACACTGGCAGTTGAGAGTGGAACTCATAGAGAGTGAAAGTATTAATGGGAGGGGGTTGTCATCCAAGCTAATTCCCTCCATAGTAAACCCCAATACCAATAGTCTAACCTATAAGTCAGAGCCATTAGTTGGCATTTTCAATCCCCACTCTCACATATAAACAGACCACCAAGGTTACCATACATGTCAGAGGGAAGCCCATAACATAAAAGCAATAGATAAGATCAAATACAAAAAGAAAATTAAAACACTTGGAGGTAATGGAGTCACACAGGCACAAGAAAACTTAAAATATTTGACATTTTGAGACATAAGGGAGTACAATAAATCTATAGAACAAGATTACAATATTGTATAAAATAAACAGTTTCAGAAAACAAGTAAGAAAGCTCTTGGAAATTAAAAATGATAGTAGAAATTAAAGACCTGGAAGAGGTGAAATAAAAATTGAGGAAATCTCCAGAAAATAGGACAAGAAGACAAGAGATGCAAAATAGGAAGAAAAGAGAAGAAAGTTATATACTAGTAATGGTGTAGAATGTCCAACACTTAAAATAGAAGAGCTCCAGAAAACAATTATTATTTAGGAAAAAATAGTATTAAAGAAAAAAATTAAAATTAATTTCACAGGATAGAAGGATATGAGTTTCCAAATTGAAGTGGCCCACATCAAGTCATATTATATAAAGTTTTATCAACAAAGTTAACATTCCACATGCCTACAGTTGAGGGGAAAAAGTTTATATACAAGGATACAAAGTCAGGATGACTTTAGACAACTCCAAAAAATACTAAAAACTGGAAGATAATGAAGAAATGCCTTAAAAATTCTGAAGGAAATTACTTCTAACATTGAATCCTATGCTTTTCCAAACAATAAATTTAGGGTGAGAGTAAAATATAGACATTTACAGACACATTTCTTAGCAAATGATGTGTTACGATTAAACAAATGACTAAATCCAAAAATGAAGACTGTGGATTCAGAAAACTGACAATCCATCATGGGACAAAAAGAAAAGAGAATTCCTAGGGTAATGAAGAAGAAAATTTCATGCTGACATCTGTGGACCAGTTATAGAGTTATGAGTCCCTATTTGAACAGATCAGAAGACTCCAGGAGAGATTTCTTCAAGATAAAATTGTTGGAAGACTTGAAAAGATACAGACTATTGGGAGAGGGCTTGAAGCTGAATTAATGGTAATTATGTGAAAAAAATAAACAAAATAAACAATTATTGACTCCAAGAAAACAAAAATCATGTTCAAATCTAAAAGTGATCATAATACATTTCATAGTTCAGCTGCACCTAGTATTACCATATCCACAATACTAGAACAATTGAATATTTTTAAAAATATATATTTTATTGATTTTACACAGAGAGGAAGGAAGAAGAATAGAGAGCTAGAAACATCCATGAGAGAGAAACATCGACCAGCTGCCTCCTGCACACCCCCTACCGGGGATGTGCCCGCAACCAAAGTACATGCCCTTAACCGGAATCGAACCTGGGACCTTTCAGTCCACAGACCGACGCTCTATCCACTGAGCCAAACCTGTTTTGGCAACAACTGAATATTAATATAGCTAAAATTAAATTTATCTATATTGAGAAGATGGCAAGATGAGAAAAGTGTATGGGATAAGAAGCTGTGAGATATAGGTGAGAATTAAAGAGAGCAAAATATTCTCTGGTAAATTAATATATATATCAACATATATTAATATAAGCATATTATTAATATACAAGTGACTGCCTATGGATAGGAAGAAATTGATAAGAGAAAGGGGTTATTAATTGTAATGATCTGCTTTTTAATATTATTTGGTTCTTTAAACTATTCAGTATATATAACTGATAAAACAAAATTCTTTCAAATGTTTCAAGACCATTCTTAGCTATGACTAGAGAGATTCAGAAGAAGTAGTAAGGCCATGGAGAAGTCAAGTATCATGCAATGATAAGTTACCAGCAGGGAAGTTTGCCAAAGGGGTCAAGGACTGAAGAGAGATTTTTAGTAACATGTAGAATTTTTAAAGGCTGCTGGGAAATGACATGGAGAGGAAAACCAGTTGAAGAATGAATTTCTGAAGTATGAAATATGGTGATATTCAGAATGGATACCCAGGCAATTATCATTTGAAAATAAAGAGGGGAATCCACAAAAGCTAGAAAACATCTACACATCTGGATTACATGCCTATTTAATGATTATTACCCAACATCTAATTGCACCATAAACTACACAATAGGTTACATGCCATGTTACCTTACATTATACTACATGGCCTATCTTAAATACTTGTGCATATAAATGATATTCTGTATGCAAATCCTCACGCTCTGCTCACAGTGGTGTCCCACCCCCCCAAGATCCATGTCACTCAGTCTATACAATGCTATTGATAATTGTTTTTATTGATACAGAAGAGATTTTAGGTTGTTCATCAATTACTATTTAAGGAAGAGTGTATCTATTTTATGTAAATATTATTTAAATCCCAATCAACTCTTCTATTTCAGCATGGAGCTATTTATGCCAAAATATTAACATTCTATAGGGCAGAGATCCACCCTGATGATGCAGGACCAAACTACTTAGCCTGGGAAAAATGCATGTTGCATAGCCTTGAAAATAGATGCCCAGGGGTTAGCTGCTTAATGGAATTTCAACCAAGCTTCAGCCTTTACAAATACTTAATTGGAGAGTGAGACAGAAACTTGTGTATGCTGGGTGGGCTAAGAGGTAGTTCTCCTCAATCTAACAAGAACAGGAAAATGAAACACATGATAACACAAAGCAATGCATCAAGGTATTTCTTTAATGAACTTATTTTCATATCCCATGATGTCATCAACTCTCAGATTCCTTTTACTAACAGCCTAACACTCCAAACTAGGCTTTAGAAGACTTGGACTCTGTTCCTAGTTCTGCCATTACCTTGCTGAGTCAGAGCAAAAGAAGCTATAGGTGTCCAGATGTTCCTTTCACCTGTGACAGTCTACAAACCATGTCCATTCTTTCCTTTAAATCTCAAAATAACTTGGACTTAGAATTCAAAAGACTTGCTCAAGATCACACAGTTAAGAGCTGAGAGGCAGAGCAGATGCTAGGGCCAAGGTATTCTGACAACAGAACTCTTCTCATGGCACCCTGACCTTACAGAGAAGGAATGGTAATTGAAAGACGCGCCTGCCTATTGTACATCTTGTCATGGCTTACTAAAAAAACATAGTGTCAAAGACATGGTGTGCAAGGGTAGCAGCAGAGGGCTTCACTCATTCTTTGAAAATGTACCCAACTTAAAATGTAAAGATTGGCTACCTATTACAATTTGGGATCACACCAGGCCTACTAGTACACTTGGACTCACAGTTTAGTGAGGTGGACAAATAGGTAAATAGTGTGATGAGGGCTGTGACATAGGGAAACTTAGGCTGCTAGAAGTTCTGGGTTTCTAAGCATCTCTCTCAGGGGATGTCATATGCTGGGATTTTTAAAAAAACTAATCAAAGGCACTTCTGATGGGGAAGCCCACAAGCCACAAGCACAGAAGAGGGTAGATCCCTTTGTGACCCACAGCTATTACAGGGAATGTTGTCTGCCCTAGGGGCTCCCCAATACATTCCACATATCAAGGTGTTCCACAAATCATAGTTTGGTCCTAACTTGGAAAAGGTTCTTCTTTGGTGACTGAAGGCTGGAAAAGCCTTATTCCCCAGATCCAGTGTGCACAGGTCAAAACAGGGTAGGTTGTGTGATAGCAGCAAATAACCCTCAACTCTCAGTGGCTTAACAAAACTGAAGTTTATCTCTGTGTGTTGGCCAGGGGCTCTACTCATTGTAGACACTCAGAAACTGGGACTGGTAGATTCTCCATCTCTACATAGTCTTTCACAAAACAGAAAATTCCCAAAACAGAAAAAATGTGATATATATATAACACATTGTCTCTTGAAAACTTTCACCTGAAATGATACATCCCACTTCTGTTCATAGATCATTGGCTAAAGCAAGTCATATGGCCATGTCTAACTTCTAAAGAAGCAGAGAAATGCAATCCTACCAAGTGCTGGGAAAATGAGGGGAACAGGACTATTTGTGACTATCCCTAAAATGAGCAATGTTTTAAGAGTCTTTATCTTTTGGGATTTCACACTAGCCTGTGAGCTCCTGGAGCCAGAGCCTGTGCCTTGTGCATCTCTGTATTCCAAGGGCCTAGCATAGTGCAGGGCATGGGATAGATTCTGTAGATACTTCTTGAATAAATTAATATGTGCATAGACAAGGACTCTTTCCTAAAAGAAAGACTTTCCTACTGGTGACCAGAAAAGCTTACATCCTTTACATGTTTTTAAATTAAGCTTCAGGGACTGAGTCTCATTCCTATGTGTGCTTTTCTACCAATAGTGAGAAAGACACCCTGAAAGCCTGTGCCACCCTGCCAGGAGGAACAAGCTCAGGTAACTGTATTTTGAGCTTCACTGGTAGCTCTTGGGAATTATAGCCAGTGCAGCCACTTGGTGCAAGCCTAAGGATGATGCTAAGGGATAAGTGGCCAAACAACCAAGCAACTTCCAGATGTGAGAAATGATGATTAGAGCACAGCCAGATTATCCTTCCAAACATTGATGAAGGTGGTGGCTAAACCTGCCGAGAACAGAGCTCTGGTTACATTTGAATGGAAGCCTTTAGTAAGACACCCAGAGCAGGTACTCTGTTTATCAAAGTAGCAATGCCAACGCTAAGTTTCCGGACCTGAAGGAAAGGCCACAACATCAGATAATATAACCACATTCAGGAGATAGCAGTGTCACTGGATGACTGCTAACACGTCTCAACAGAAGCCACAAAATTCAACAAAGCAGGATGGGTAACACACAGGCTATAACCTGATATGCTGCTCATTTATCACTGCCTTTCCTCTTCCAAGATGTTGGTGCTGTGGCAGTGATCTCTATCTTTGCTGTGCTGTTTTAGACAAAAAGATTAGCGATGGCCATGGGCGACATGCAACAAGATTGACAAAAAGCTCAGCAGAAAGATAAGAGTCCACTTTGTGCTGGGTGCAGAATGTGAACCTAAAGGCAAGGAAGGGAAGACAGGGTGGTATGTCTTTCCTTGGAGATGGGGAATTGGTAAACATAGGACAAATACTACAGGCCTTTTCCATGAGAGGAATTTGGGTCCACCCCACTGCCTGAGGTGGGACAACTTGCATTTATCCTTTGCTGCTACCAGGATCTGCAGTTTCCCCACTGTAGGCTCCCTGGTGTTATATGCCTTGCTTAGCTTCTATATTTGCATATAGGCCTGCTGTGCATCCCGCAGGGGCTGGCCAAGCAAATGTGTCTGAAGTGTGCTATAATTATATAGGATGTCCCCAAAAATGTATATATATATACTTTGAATGATTATAAAAGCAATGTTAATTAAAATACATTTCATGGGAAGACAAAATGGCGGAAGACTAGATGGATGGGTTCTGAGCTTTGTCCCAAAGCAGAAAGAGATAGCAGCTGAGGGTTGCGCTGGGAGTGTTTATTAGCAAGATAAGAGACAGGCGAACTCCAGGAGAAAGTGGGGGTCTGTTGATCAGGGTGCCCCTGACAGGGAAGCACCCACAGCGGGGCTGGGTCCCCTCCCAGAGCTACCTAAGGGCTTGGACAGGGACATCTTGCCATCTTTAAAGGAAGAGTGGATCTTGTCAGAGGCCTGAATACCTACAGCCGCAGCAACTGCAGAGCCCCAGAACGCTGGTCCCAGGCGACACAAACACTTGGACTCAAAGGAGCGCTCCACCACAGGATAAAAAGGAGAGAGAGAACCAGACATCCTTAAAAGAGAGATCATGAGGAGATATGAGAGATATGAAAGAAAAGCAGGCATCACCAGAAAAGGAAGTAAATGAGTTAGAGGCAAGCAACCTACCAGAGCAAGAATTCAGAGTAATGATCATAAGATTGCTAAAAAGAATGGAAGACAAATTTGACAATATGAGTAAGAACCAAGAGGAAATGAAGGTGACCCAAGAAGAAATGAAAAATGACATCGCTACTGTAAAGAACTCAATAGAAAGTATCAAGAGTAGACTAGCTTAAGCAGAAGACCGCATCAGTGAGCTAGAAGACAAGATGGAAAAAAATACCCAATTCGAACAGCTTCTGGGAAAAAAATTTAAAATGCATGAGGAAAGCCTAAGGGAACTTTGGGACAACACAAAACAAAACAATATTAGAATAATAGGTGTTCCAGAAGGAAAGGAAACTGAGGAAGGCATATCAAAAATGTTCAAAAAAATAATGTCAGAAAACTTTCCTGAGATAGAGAAGAAAAACACACACAAATACAAGAAGCTCACAGAATCCCAAGCAAAATGAATCCCAAAAAGACCGGTGCCAAGGCACATTATAATTAAATTGGCAAACACCAACGACAAAGTAAGAATCTTAAAAGCAGCCAGAGAGAGACAGAAAGTTACATATAAAGGAAACCCCATTAGACTAGCAACTGATTTCTCAGCAGAAACTCATCAGGCCAGAAGGGAATGGGATGAAATATACAAAGTCATGCAAAGGAAAGGTCTGAATCCAAGAATACTGTACCCTGCAAGGCTATCAATCAAAATTGAAGGTGAAATCAGGAGCTTCACAGACAAAAAAAAGACAAAAGGAATTTATCATGACCAAGCCAGCAATGCAAGAAATCTAAAGGATCTACTGTAAAAATTGAGCTATCAGTGGTTAAGGGGTATATACATTTTTGGGAGATACCCTGTTTTTGGAGTGGTCAGAAGGTCAAGGTGGTGCAGAGATATATACATGAAATCACAGGACCTTTGCTCTTTCTTATAGTCACTTTTCCCAAGCTTGATCCAGGATGCTCGGTTCTCTGCAATCTGAAGCTGAAGGCACATCAATCCAGGGTGGTGCCCTCAGACCTTCTCCCAACAGGTTGCCTCAGCTTCCCAGGCAGACTTCTGAGTGATGGCCCTTCCTTGTGCCTAATGCTCGAAGGGTGAAGGCATGAATTTTACATTGGCTCATTGGAGATCAGCAGCTTGTGACTGAGGAGTTGCCTTGAAATCCTGCTGATGCTACAAAAGCAAGAATAGCTTTCTAACTTTATGAGCCATCAGAGTCTTAGGAAATATTGGGAAATTCAATTTCTCCTGAAGAAGGATAATCTGGTAGAACTGACCTGTTTTCAATGAGTCCTTGGAGATGTTAGAGATTCTCAACTACCTTATGAACATGATACAAGAGTTTATTCTCTATATTTTCTGAAAAGGGCCAAATAGTAAGCATTTTAGGCTTTACCAGACACATATGTTCTCTATGTTACTCCTCCCCTCCTCTTTCCTTATTTTTCTTCATTAGAAACCATTCTTTGCTCAAGCACCATAAAGAAACTGGCCTTGGGCTGGATCTGGCCCACAGGCCTGAAGTTGCTGGTCCATGCTCTAGCATTAAGTGAAGAAACCCATGTTACAAGGCATGATGGCACTTAATCTGGTTTCCTAGATTAAAAGATGAGTTAAGAAGGAGCGAAATGCAAGACAGGTAGGTGGAGATGCTTTGTAGATCAGAGCATTTTGGGGTCAGAACTGGGGGCTTGTCCATCTTTATGTCCCTGGTGGTTAACATATGCTTGGCATATACACATCCTTCAGTAATGTGAATGAAGGAATGAATGAATGAACAAAAGAAGCAGAACGTTATAGTATTGCCACACAAGTATATAGAGAAACCCTTTGAAGATATTTATTTTTTGGATCCTCTGAAATTCTCTCATTTTCTCAAAATGACCTTCCATTTTCCCCAGCAGAATGCTTACTTATATTCCCAAGAAGGCTTTTTACTAGATTCTTTTTATTTCCCCTTCCTTTTTGTCTTATTCTCTTATCATTGTCCTTCCTCCATGACATCCACTGCCTGGCAGATTCCTCATTCTTCTCCACACTAAGCAAACAGTCAGGCTTTCTGGGAAAAAGAGAGGCACTTCCTGCAGCTCTTTCCCCTCCTAATTCCTGAGGATTAAATGTTCCTCATTATCACACATGACAGTGTACTTACAATCAAGATATGGCAGAGTCAATTATTCATATAACAGAATCTCATTAATTTCCATTTCTCTAAACATGCTATACACAGAAATGTGTCACCCAGATGGGAAAGCTCACAGGTACATGTGCATGACAGCTCAGAGCCATGTGAAGTCACCCTAAGTGACATGTGGCAGCCCCTAATATGCACTGACACAGACCTCTGTCTGAGCCTCTCTTTCTGCCTTCTCATAGACTTCTTTGCAACCCCAGGGCTTCCTGGTCTTCCTCATCCACTTCAGAGCTACTTTGAGCCCCCTCATTGATTTTCTCTTTGTATATTTGAGTCAATTTCCCTCTTCTTTTACAAATCCATCCTATATAATAAAGAGGTAATACACAAATTAACCCTCATGCCCCTGACCAGGTTGGTAAGGAGGTTAGTGAGGGACAACCAAACGACTGAACAAGCAGGCTGCATGGGGTGACCAGGCCAGCAGTGGGGGCAATTTGGGGCAACCAGGCCAGCAGAAGAGGCATAAGAGGTGACCAGGCTGGTGGGGGAGGGGACTTGGGGAGTGATTAGGCTGGCAGGGGGGCCAGTGAGGAGTGACTAGGTCAGCAGGGGGGCAGTTGGAGGTGACCAGGTTGGCAGGGGGAGCAGTTAAGGGTGACCAGGCCAGCAGTGGGTGGGGGGGCAGTTAGGCATCAATCAAGCTGTCAGGGGAGTGGTTAGGGAGTGATAAGGATGTCAGGCAGAAGTGGTTAGGGGCAATCAAGAAGGCAAGCAGGCAAATAGTTGGGAGCCAGCAGTCCTGGATTGTGGGAAGGCAGTCGGACATGCCTTGAGGGGTCCCAGATTGGAGAGGGTGCAGGCTAGGTTGAAGGACACCCCCCTCCCCAGTGCATGAATTTCATGCACTGGGCCTCTAGTTAATAAATTATAATACAAGAATAAACCGTGTTTCACATACTCACAACTATAAACTTGCTTTTGCCACACACTGTAATGAATAATAATTATCCTCTGAATAACAATAATGTCCTCCTCTTCTTCCAAGCCATCCCTTCATTCATACATGGGTAAATGACATTAACATTTACTCTGTCATATTTCCCCAGGATGCTGCCAGAATTATCTCTCTGATCCATAAAATGAATCATATCACAACCCCTATTGAAGACTCTTCAGTGCCTGTCTATTGTTCATATATATATATATGAAAGAAGACTATTAGGGAATAATATCTACCTTTGTGATTTGTGATACATTTTGTTTTCTTTTTTTTGAAATATATCTTATTGATTTTTTACAGAGAGGAAGGGAGAGGGATAGAGAGCTAGAAACATCGATGAAAGAGAAACATTGACCAGCTGCCTCTTGCACACCCCCCACTGGGGATGTGCTTGCAACCAATGTACATGCCCTTGACTGGAATCGAACCTGGGACCTTTCAGTCCACAGACCTACGCTCTATCCACTGAGCCAAACCGGTTTCAGCCATTTTGTTATTTTATATTCTTTCCTTTGGGATTTGCATTTAGAGTGACTTCACCTTCCCCATTTGCTTAAAGCTCTCCATTCTCAGCAACCAGTTCAGCTCACTTTTAAGGGTGTGGCACAGTGGGTTGGTGTGAATAATTCATGAAAATTTCTTGTGAGTTCAGTAATGAATTACAGAGTGTGTTGTATCTAGAGTCTAGCTCAGGGGTGGGCAAATTTTTTGACTAGAGGGCCACAATGGGTTCTTAAACTGGACCGGAGGGCCGGAAGAAAAGCAACCTGACCATGCTGGCACTCTCATCTTGGGCTGCTGGTGAAGGAGCGGAGGGGAGAGCAAGAGAACCCTCCGCTCTTCAGGCTCTGCAAGCTGGATAGAACAGCCGAACGGGCTGGATCTGGCCCACAGGCCGTAGTTTGCCCACGGCTGGTCTAGCTATTTGGTAACAGAAGGGTTCTTTCAGGGTATCTGATGATCCATATTGCAGGAAGCAGAAGGTTTACACATATCTCTCTCCTGCCACAAGACTGAGTTTTCTGAGCAACAAACACGCCTATACATATCGAGCACCTAGCACAGTGCCTGGATTATGATAGGCCCTCAAAATATGTTTGTTAAAAGCACATGTGATACAACAACACTTTATTCCCTAAATAAACTACCCAAGCAATCCCCCCACCCTAAACACCTAGGATGCATGCCTTAGTCTGAATGCTGTCTTTTAAAATTATTTGCTGAATTTTTACTTTAATGGTGGAAAGGGAAGGAAGACTCATTGGAGCCTGTTTTAGGTCTAACCACTACTCCTGTCACCCAACTTCCCATCCCTAAGAACAGATGTTAAAGGTGGTGGAACACTTTTTAATAAAGTTCAGTCAGGTCAGGTGCTTGGGATGCTTGGGGGTGCAAATGGTATACACAT
This sequence comes from Vespertilio murinus, assembly GCA_963924515.1. Classification (NCBI taxonomy): domain Eukaryota; kingdom Metazoa; phylum Chordata; class Mammalia; order Chiroptera; family Vespertilionidae; genus Vespertilio; species Vespertilio murinus. Next base: position 173,460,786 of record OZ004707.1, on the reverse strand, counting down.
TCTAAATACGTTACTCACATTTATCACTAAAGGTATGCAGAGTCCTCTGAAGTTTCCTAATTCAGACATTCTGATTGTCCTGCATTCCCTGATCCTCAACAAAGCAAGGACTTCCCGTAACTAAGTCACAGGGATTGGCAGAGTGCCAAGGTGGTATTATTGCCAGGCTAATCATGCTTAATAATCAATTAGTCTTATTCATTAATATTATTAACCCTCCCCCCTCAGCACCGTCTGCAATCAGTTACATGATGGTAGACAGATGCTTCCCAGATGCTCACAAGGCCAGTTTTGTGAGTTTTCTTCATTCTCGTCAGGCAGGCTGTGTAGATGCCTGAGGAGCAGGGACTGGAGGTGGGGGCAGAAAGATGCTGAAAGCAATGAATGAGCATGCGCTTCCAAAACCCAAGCTGTATGAGCCAGGTCAGCTGTTAATTAACCTTGGGTTTGCTGAGAACATGGCGTTCAGCTGCAGCAAACAAAAGGTGCACCTCCTCTGTGACTAGTCCTGGCCGGGGGGGGGGGGGGGGGGGGACGACTGGTTTCAGGAAACAATCGCTGCCTCCTTGCCCCCCTCCCACTGCCTGGCGAGCACATTCCACCCCCACAAGGTGGAGTGGTGGTGGGTTCCCAGGTTCCCAGGTTCCCAGGTGACTCCATGCACTTTCCAGTGTCTGGGAAGCAGGGATTGTGAGAGTCTGAGTGAGTCACAGTTGCATCACTGGGGACGTAGGGACAGCTTTTCTAGAATGTGAAAACTGAAGGCTCTTACCACAGCAACTTGGATAAATTACATCTTGCTGATCAAAAACACTCTAGCAGTGAGGGTATCTGGCCTGGTGAGGACGGTTCCACAGCCTAGATGTGTGCCCTGCTGGCGCCTTTTGGCTGGTGGAGCACGCATGTCAATAGGGGCAGACTGGGCAGTGTTGCACCCTTACCACACCGCGCTCTGCAGTCAGAGCCCGGGGGCGGCCTTTCCCGAGGCTCCCCTTCCCGGCCGCTGTGGAAGCAGCTGGGGAGTGGGAGTGAGCAAGCAGCTCAGGCAGCCTCTGAGCCTGGGTGCTGGACGACTGTAGTAATTACAATAATAAAAATAAACTTGTCACCAGTTATTGAAGGTTTGCCAGGCTTGCGTTTAACCCTCACAGCAACCCTATTAATATTGTGGCATTACTGTCCCATTTTTACTGAGGCAAAAACAAGTCCAGAAAGTGCAAGTTGACATCCTTTTGTGTGAGTCCACATCCACAGCCATGGCTGAAAGTTAAGCAGTCAGGATTCGAACCTATGTTGTCCAATTCCTCCCAGTTGTGCCTCATTCCCCTGCTCTATAAAAACTCACCATTCTTGACTCTAGAATTGTTTTTTGGTGATTTCTGTTGGTTGGCAGAGTTTTTTTGTTTTTGTGTTTGTTTTTAAAAAAATATATATTTTATTGATTTTTTATAGAGAGGAAGAGAGAGGGATAGAGAGTTAGAAACATCGATGAAAGGGAAACATTGACCAGCTGCCTCCTGCATACCCCTTTTGGGGGATGTGCTCGCAACCAAGGTACATGCCCTTGACCGGAATCAAACCCGGGACCTTTCAGGCCGTAGGCCAATGCTCTATCCACTGAGCCAAACCGGTTTCAGCTGGCAGAGGTTTAATACAATCTTATTCTTAGTAGGAAGTGCTCAGAGTTAAAATATGGTATAGTCAATGGATAAAAAAAATTCTTTCAGGCTAAGAACTTGTGAGTCTACATCATGTGAAAAGAAAATTCAGAGAGCTTTACAGATATGACTATTTTATTGGGCAAGAACCAAACCTTTTGTAAACAGGGAGCCTTTGAATGTGAAACTGGTATGAAGCTCAGAGGCCTGGCATCACAGGATGGCTTATAAAGTGCAAATAAGGACATTGTTTAACCTTTACAACGATTGGGCATTACAGTAGGGGTTTCCAGATGGTGGGGATTGGGTTAAAGTGACTATCTTACATCATTTTAAGAAGATGACTTAAGTTTTGTTTATGATTATCAGGGATATTTACAAGAAATGACCTAAGCAAGTTTTGCTTACATTAATGGAATTATTTTGTTTACCTGGTTTAACTGGTTTTCTGTGCTTGGAGCATTTTCAAGTCTGGCCTCCCTCATTTTATTTTATTTTATATTTTATATTATTTATTTTCAGAGGTGGGTTTAGGTTAAAAATTGGGGGAAGCATGTTTATAGATGACACATTTATTTTTTATTTTTTTTTAGGATTTAGACCAGAAATACAACAACACACACACAATCTTTGCAGCTGAATAACTGGTTTCACCTCCCACCTTATTTGCAGTGGTGCCTGGGATCAAGATGGCTTATGAGAACAGACGGTTCAAACACAAGAGGGGAGAGAGTGTCAGGAGAAGCATAGGCAGCCTGGAGACAAAGCCCTTGCCTTTCCGGCTCTCCATCTGGGGGAGCTCACCCATCAGTTCCCTGCATAAGGCCTGTAAGGAGAAGGCCCGGGGCAGATGAGGTCGAAGGCTGCTTTCTCACTGGAAAACCCCTCATTTGTATTTGTAACAGGGACTCTTCAGTGTCAGTGGGAAGTACCAGTGCCTGGAGGGCTGTGAACTCAGATGCATGGAGCTGCTTGACGGAAGCCTTTACTTGCTATCTGCGTGGAAGGGCCTGACGGAGGGGTACTGAATGCCAAGCTCCCAGCATCCTTGCAGCCTCTGGGCCACAGGCACTCCCTGAGACAGATATTCACTGCCATGCCTGTCTTGCTCATTTCTACATCATTACCCTTAACATGGCTAACACATATTAGGCACAGATAAATGTTGACAGAATGAATTAATAAATGGGTAACTCATTCTCTAAGCAAGAAGACAGAGATCAAGCTGCAGGAAAACATTTCACACTGTATTTAATTACATTATTCATTCAGTGTCTATTGAGCTCCTTTTATAGAGAGATCTCTGTTGCAAAAGCATCGCAAGGAGTACAAAAATAAAACATATGGTTCTTATCCTTAAGGAAAGGAAGCTCTAGTGAGAAAGGCAAATGGTAACTGAATATGCTCCTCTTTTCCTAGCTCCTTTCCCCTTAATCTTACATCTAGAGTATTCCCATCCGTTAATACCCTCTTCGAAGAATGCCTCCTCCATGAAGCTTCTCCCTCCTCTGTATTCCCAGAGTGCTTTGCTTCTATATATCTGTTTAACTGCTATTTTAGGCTATCAGCATCTTCAGAATATCATTGGAATCTGAATCACCACTGTATTTTCTTGTCCTAGAGACCAGCGTACTATAAACCTAGAACATAGTAGAGTCTCGATGGTTTTTATTTTTTATTTTTTTTCTTCCCATTTTTATTAAGGTATTATATGTGTACATATCTTTCCAATGTCCCCCCCCCCCACCTCCCTTTCATGCCCTCCCTCCCCAGAGTTCTGTGTTCGTTGGTTGTATTCATGCATACCAGTCCTTCGGTTGTTCTCTTATCTCCCCCCAAGTCTCCTTCCCCTCCCTGCTGACATTTGACAATCTGCTTGTTTTATGGTGACTATCTCAGGATCTCATGAATAGAATCCGCTCCTCATATGGCAGTCTGCTTGTTTTATGGTGGCTATCTCAGGACCACCCGAATGGAGTCCGCTCCTCCTCTGGTTCTCACCGCCCCTCCCCCTGGGTCCCACTGCTTCCCTAGGGACACACGGCTCACCCGGGGCACAGGGCCCCCTGGGACACACAGCTCATCCGGGGCACAGGGCCCCTCGATGGTTTTTAAATGACTGAACTATTGAACCAACAACATACACTAACAAAGAAAACAAATTTTGAGGATGACATAGGAATGGGGGTAAGTGAAAAGGGAGGGGTTCCAGAATGCTAGAAAGGAGTGCTCACTCCATGGAAAAAGAGTTCACCATGAAGTCTAAGGAGGGAATCAGTTCACCAGAGAGCTTTCTGATGAAACAGCCTTGTCATGCTGGTTCATGAAAGAATGAGAATCTTAAGGCCAAGATTCTAAAGGAACTTCAACATGGATTTGGGGGCCAGCAGGAATGTAGCACAGACATGAGTAGAGAAGAAAAAATGTCTCAGGTATTTCAATGCCTGGATAGAGCTGGGAATTTGAATGGAAAAGGGACACTGAAAGAGTAATAATTTGACAAGTGGAATGGAACCATTGAGAAGTGAAGAGGCCAGTGTATGGGTGGTCTGGGACTAATAGTGGGAGGTTAGCTCTTCCACAGGGCTCATAGAAAGCAGAAGGTGTTCAGAGAGAAATAAGTAGGAGGGTTTAATATACACTGAAAGATTAATTATATATTTTTTCTTGGCAATAAGATTCAAGGTAAAATTGATAAGTAGATTTAGGCTAAAAGGGATTAAAGACATTTCTGGTCAAGATGTCATTGAAAGGTCACTCTTTGATGCTTTTCAGTGACTTTCAGTGACACACAGAAAATTTTAAAAAAAGAATTTACAAGGCACAGTTATCTTCAAACACAAGATAAACATCTCTGTGCAGCATAAAGAAAATGAAATGGGCTGAAACTCAGAGCCTGCTGGGCTCTGGGTCCAGAAATAGGCAGAGACAGGTAGGGGTTTCAGCTACTGCAGAGTAACGCAGACAAAAAAGGTCCCACTCCAGATGAGGGATCAAAGTCTGTGGTGGTGGGGGAGCTGCCACCAATAAAAAGAGGCTAATCAGACTTCATCTGAATGTTTCCTGGGATCTGGCTTACAAGGTGGGAGGAAGCAGACCTAGACTTTCACCAGAACCAAAGGCAGGAAAGTCTCTGATCCAGCACCTGCAATGTGAGTAGGAGGAACACTGGAGGCAGCCACAGAACTAGAAAGGAAGGATGCAGAAAGGAGAGAGAGAGAGAGAGAGAGAGAGAGAGAGAGAGAGAGAGAGAGAGAGAGAGAGAGAGAAAGAATAAAGAGGAAGGGGTAGAGGGGAGGAAAAGAGGAAGAGGAGTAAGAAAACTCTCAAAATAAGACTGCAAACCAAAATCCCCAAAACATAAAGGGAAAGTAATGCTGAGAAAAGGAGAAAACAAAACAAAAAACTAGAAAAATGAATTTATACCAATGAAATGGGGGAAAAAAAAGCTACCTAAAGAGGACTTTAATGTATGTGTACTCAGAATCTTTAGAGAGATAAAGGAAGGAAAAATAGGCCCCCAAAGAATAATACATTATGACACAGTATAGTAATATATAAAGCAAGAAGAGAAGTTTATAAAAATAAAACTGGAAATCCTGAGAGTTAAAACAACGTTTGAAGTGGACAAGATAAATCCCACACAGGACATAAAGGGAGATTCAGGGAATTGGAAGATATTAGTAATGAAGCCACCTAGAATAGAGTAGATATGAAAGGGAAGTTAGATGTGAATAATGGCCCATACAATAGAAATTCTAGAAGAGGAAATAATAGAGAACCAGTGTTTAAAGAGATAATAGCTAAACATTTTCCAGAATTGAAGAAAGACATGCATCCTTAGAGTGAAAATGCATATAATGGTCTAAAAATAAATCTATACCTAGACACATTGTGATGAAATAGAAGAATACAGATATAAGGGAAACATTTTTTTTGGATCTACCAGAGGGGGAAAATAACTCACATTAGAAAAAAAAGAATTTTTCTTATACCATTGCAGGCTACTCAGCAACAATAGGAAATTCGTGAAGTAATATTTTCAAAGTACTGAGGAAAAATAAGGGTTTTGATGGATTAAAACTAATCTAGTTTTAAAACCAACAAAACAGAAAAAAAACTCATAGATACAGAGAACCGATGGTCACCAGATGGAAAGGGGGCTGGGGAATGGTTGAAAAAGATCAAATGGATTAACAAGTATATTACCAAATATAAAAACAATCATGGGGATGTAAAGTACCAAGTAGGGAATATAGTCAATAATCAATAATATTAAAATATTGTAATAACCACGTATGGGTGTCACAGAGGTCCTAGACTCACTGGGGTGATCATTTGTAAGATATGCAAACATCTAACCACTATGTTGTACACTTGAAAATAATATAATAGTGTATGTCAACTGTAATTAAAAACAAAACAAAACACAAATTTAGTTTTAAAAATTTAATGTAAGGGCAAAATAATGATTAACTGAGTTTATACTACACCTTCCTCCCTCCCCACAATTCCCTGATCCTTGCTAGCAGAACTATTATCAAAACATTTCTTAGCTAGAATAGTGGTCCTTAATTGGGGGAAATGTTGCCTCTCCAAGGACATTTGGGAAACTCAGGAGATATTTTTGATTGTCTTGACTAGGGGCATGCTCCTTGAATCTAGGGGTAGAAGCCAGACATATTTCTGAACATCCTATGGTATATACGACACTCTGCCATAAGAATTACCCCGTTCAAAATGTGAATAGCATCACTGTTAAGAAAACCTTAGCTAGAAGAAAGCAAGAAACAATTTGACTCAAAACCAGTCAAATATATTGACCAATTAACTGTGGATTATTAAAAAGCATTAACAATGTATAAGAAAGGTGAAAATAAATTCTAGCACTGAGGTAATTTTCAATAGTTAGTTAATGCATAGTAAAGTCTTTGTCTTGTTAAAAAGGCAAGAAATAATAACTTCAGACTTTATTAAAATGTATAATTAAGTATGTTTGCTAAAATTTTTGGGATAACAGTAAATGATTCACTTGAAATATAAAAATATAAGAAAATAATAATCTATAAATCTCAAACCAGCAAATGAGGAAAAGTAGGACTATAGACATTATTAATTTAACAAGAGACAGGAAAACAGAAATGGAGCAAAAAAAGTATGGAAAACAAAATATATAAAATAAGTTCAAATATATTAGTAGATACAAAAATGAAAAGAGTTAATCTCACTCATTATAGATCTCAAAAACATGAAGTTGTGTGGAAAAAGCAAGTTGTATAAGGACTTGTACACATGCGTATAAGTATAACCAATGGACACAAAACTCCGGGGAGGGAGGGAATGTTTTGTTTTGGTTTTGTTTTGTTTTGTTTTTTTTGGGGGGGGGGCAATGGTAATATATGTACACAGATAATAATTTAATAAAAAAAAAAAAAATAATATACACAGGATGATGATACTATTTATGTAAAGATTACTTATTTAAATGAGTATTATTTATGGCTAAATGAGGTAAATACTTAAAAATGTGAATGAAACAGTTACATACCACAGTCTGTTTTGGGGAGGGAGAGAGAAAAATGAAACTAGAACAGGAGAACATAGAGAACTTAATCTTTTCTGAAATATTTTGTTTCAGTAAGAGAAAAAATTGTAAGAAAATATGGAGAAACATTATCAGCATTTGGGTAGTGGGTACACAATGTTCATGGCATTAGACTTCAAGCTTTTATGAATATTTGAAATATTTAAAAATTCATTATGAATGAACTTAAAATGGAATAAAATATGTCTCAAGAAAAAATAACAGAAGGCAGAATTCTGATAGAGTTTCAGAGTAAATCTGAATTTTTCATGAAGATGTTTTCTTGCAAATATGGTTTCATTACTTTTTAAAAGTGGCTAAGTAATAATTATTTTACTTTTGTATTAAATTGTGTATTTATTCCCTTTTGATCAGATAGTCAAAGAACAAATGCTATAATCCTATCTAATAAAAGAGAAACATGCAAATTGACTGTACCTTTGCTATGCCCACAAGTCACGCCCACCAGCCAATCAGGGTGAGTATGCAAATCAAGCCAACCAAGATGGCTGTTGATTTGCATATCCAGGCCAGAGCAAGGACTGAAGACAGCATAGAAAGAAGCCAAGCATTGCAGAAGGGAGCCAAGCTGCAGAGAAGCAAGCAAGTGGGGCATAGGAGAAGGGAGGAAAGCAGGTGGGGCCTGAAGAGAAGGGAGGAAAGCAGGTGGGGCAGTGACCACAGCAGGAAGCCCTATTGCAGGAATCTTCCTGCAATGGGCCACTAGTAGTTTATATAAAAGAAACCAACCAACAAATAGATAAATAAATTAATTCATAAATAGGTAAATGCATACATTAAATATATCAAAGTTCTCCCATAGGAGGAGGCAGTGCCTACAAGATATAGTGGAAAGAAATTGTAGAAATGACATGTATAATATAAGTCTGCTCCAGTCTCAACTCTGCCATGGGGAACTGTGGACAAGTGATTTAATCACGAGGAGATCATAGTCTTTGCACAAATTAAAATAGGTTAATAATACTTGCCTGATATTTGTGAACTAATAAAGAAGAAATTACTATGAAAATTTGAACAGGCAAAGTAAGATATCTGAAATAGGAGAACCAACTCACAACTGAGTTGGTTGTGAAAATTCAGGAACGGAAAATGAAAATAGAAAGGAGATGCTCCAAATAGTCAGGTATGAAGAGGGGAGATGCCAGTAAAACAGAAGAACCTTTTCACTCTTTTCTCAACAAGTACTTCAGGCTAAAGGGGACTAGGACTAATCCTATATAATAAAAACGTAATATGCAAATTGACCGGTAGACCGACCAGTTGCTATGATGTGCACTGACCACCAGGGGGCAGACTCTTAATGCAGGAGCTGCCCCCTTGTGGTCAGTGCACTTCCACAGGGGGAGCGCCATTCAGCCAGAGCCTGGCTCATGGCTGGCAAGTGTAGGCAGGTGGTAAGGAGTGAGGGGTCCCGGACTGTGAGAGCCCCAGACTGCGAGAGGGATGTCTGATTGTCTCTAGGGATTGGGCCTAAATTGGCAGGTGGACATCCCCCAAGGGATCTCGGACTATAAGAGGATGCAGGTTGGGCTGAGGGACCCCTATCAAGTGCACAAATCTTGTGCACCAGGCCTCTAGTTCTAAATAATCCATCTCAGAGGGCATCTCCTACCTGCTTCTTACAATTGGATAAAAAAGGCAATGGTGCAGGATAGGTCAGTAGGAAATCAACACTCACTGGAACAGTTGCCTGATGAATACAGATGGGTCATGTGCTTTCCATAAATATGCAATAAAATTGACATATGTATTAGTAAAAAGTATGTTGAGAATGGCAATTGCTTTAGAGGCCACAGTTCTAAATATTAAGCCAACCTGTAAGTGTTAGCATAACCCTTGTCTCCTGATACATGTGTGTGTGTGTGTGGGGGGGGGGGTGGTGTGTGAAAAGGGGTAGTAGGCAGACTGGCCAAAGGCTAAATGTGTTGCTGCAAATTCTCTGATCCCCATCAATCTAGTAGTTACTGCCATGCTGGTCCCTGTGGCAGTTGGGCAGCAAGTTATATTGGTTTAATATAGTTTGGAAATCTATAACACTTCTCATTTTCCCATGCATACCAAAGCACTCAGTGTTTAAAGAAATGAAGTCAGAATTTTCTCAGGACTATAATTGGAGCAGCAGAGAATAAAAAGAGCTCCAGTAGCTGCAATGGATATTGAAAGAGGCCACATGGAAGTCTCAAGGGGTCCATGAAAAAGAGGCCTAAATAAAAGCCTTTATCATTCCCCAAAACAACACCAGTAACAGCAGCCACAAATAGCATTTACTGAGTGGTTACTATGTGGCATGCACTTTGCTGAGTGCTTTATATGGATTACCTCATTTAACTGAACAACTCTATCAGTTATTATTACTTCGATTCTATAAATGAAGGCACTGAGGCTTATAGATCATGCAGCTAATAATTAGCAGAATGGGAATTTCAGCCCCAATATGTGGATTCTTAGAGCCTAAGCTCTTACTAGTAAACACTATTTTAGTGTTTTTTTTTTGTTTTGTTTTGTTTTTTTTACTGGTAAACCCCAGTCAGCCAAGTAATGTTTGCCAAATCCACCTGCCGCCTGAATAATTATCCTATATAATAAAAGCCTAATATGCAAATCGACTGAACAGCAGAATGACAGATGGAACTAGTCACTATGATGTGCACTGACCACCAGGGGGCAGATGCTTAATGCAGGAGCTGCCCCCAGCCCGCAGGCCACAGGCCAGCCAAGGCGATGCCAGCAGGGATCCCCTGATTACCCTGCTGGTTGTCGCCCCACAGATCAGCCCTGATAGCTGGCCAGGCTTAGGGAACCTACCCATGCATGAATTTCATGTGTCAGGCCTCTTGTTGAGTAAATATTTGTTTAACTCAACTCTCCATCCTCTTCTCCAACTTTAAAAGAGCAGTGTATAAATGAAATACACATAGAGAAAACCATACAAACAAATATATGGATTAATGAAGGCAAATGTCTTTGTAATCCTCACTCAGGTCAAGAAATAGAACTTTGCCACCCAGCTCAGAACCTCCTTCATATGCCCTGTCTCAATCAGAAATCCTTCCTTTCTTTCACAAGAAACCACTATCTTGATGTTTTATTATAGTTTTATTACCCCAATTTGCATCCCTGGACAGAGTAGGTTAGTCTTATTCTTTATAAAAACACTAGAGGCCTGGTGCGTGCATTCATGCAAAGGTAGGATCCCTTGGCCTGGCCTTTACCCTCTTGCAATCTGGGACCCCTCAGGTGGATATTGGACTGCCGGGTTTTGCCCAGTCCTTGGCCTGTGGGGATCGGGTGAAACCGGCTGTCCAACATCCCGCCAAAGGATATAGCAGTGCTGAAGTGGCAGGCAGCTGGGGAGGAGCCCCAGCCTGGGCTGGGCGCAGCTCTGCTGCCGCTCATCCTGGCTCCACTGCGCCTGCTGCTGCCACTGCCACTGCCACCACCACCGCCTGGCAGCACTACTATGGAGGTGGGAGAGACTCCTGGAGACACAGCTGCACTCACCAGCCAGGAGCCTGGCTTCTGGCAGTGCTCCTGCTGTGGGAGTGCACTGACCACCAGGGGGCAGCTCCTGTGCTGAGTGTCTGTCCCCTGATGGTCAGTGTGCATCACAGCAACCATTCAACCAATCCTTCGGGTCATCCCTTCATTCATTCAGTCCTAATTGTCACTTAGGCTATATATATACACAAATTATTATGATAAAATATATATGACAAATATATTATGATAAAAATATATATGACAAATATATATATATGACAAATATATATATGACAAATATATATATATATATATATATATATATTATGTCATTTAAGCATATTTTTAATCTATAGGTTCTCCCTCCATTCTTTTATTTTACTTATAATTCATTTGTCAGATCTGGGCTATTTGCCTCATAGAGTGTTACTAAGGCTGGATTTTGTTGATTGCATACTCATGGTGCAGTTAACATATTCCTCTATCCTTCACATTTTCTGTAAATTTGCAGCTGGATCAAGAGGCTTGATTAGACTCAGGCTCACTCCACTTGGCAGAACTATAGATGGTGATGTGCTCTCTTTTACTGGAGGTGCATGATATCTGTCAAGTTCAAAGCCTACATCCATGAATTCATTAGGTGATAAAAAGTGATGATATTCTAATTCTATTATTTTATTCTTCAAAAGTGACCAATTAGTTTCCTTCTACTATCATTATAAACTCATAAATTTAAACATATGTAAAGGGTTTAAGTTGTCTATTGAAATTATAATACTTAATGAACCTCAAAAACATCCTATCTTTGGCCTATTGTAACCTATTGAACTTGGCTCCTTTTTCTTTTGTGATGACCCTAATAGTATTTGATATCTTTCTTGCTATCTGATATGAAAAATATGCCAAGATTGTTATGTATTTTATACCTGAGACCTGAAAACTGCCATTTCTTTGAGAGCCTCTGTTTGTATTAGTGAAAAGTCATATTTTAAGACCTCAGTATGGCCTTTTGGGAGGCTTATTATTACAAAACTAATCAGAGTATCCAGGCATTTTCAGTGAACAGAGCTAGGAAATATATATATACTGTTATATATTTTAAACTATATATCAGTATGAACTATCACATGACTTCATACTAAAACTTTCAATTCAAATCCAGACTATAGAGATTTTGCTTAATCTTTTCTATATTAAATTTCAAAATCTGTTTTTCAGCACTGAGAACTCTGTTTTCCAAGGACATAGTGGATGTTAGAATTAGAATACATCATATTTGCTTTAGCTCACATCTCACACAAAACACATCAGTGTAATGATAAGTCTGAGTCTCCTTTAAAAAAATACTTTTATTGATTTCAGAGAGGAAGGGAGAGGGTTTGAGAGATAAAATAATCAATGAGAGAAAAATCATTGATTTGCTGCTTCCTCCATGCCCCCTACTGGGGATTGAGCCTGTAACTCGGGCATGTGCCCTTGGTGGGAATTGAGCCAAGAACCCTTCAGTTTGCAGGCTGATGCTCTATCCACCCAGCTAGGGCTGACTCTCCTTTTGATGTTTACCTACTGGCAGCTTTCAAGCTCCATTTTCATTTTTTCCCTCTTGCCTCACCTCTAGGTAAGCCAATAGCAAAGCTTGTATGTTGCCTCTCTTAGTACAGATGGAAAGTTCAAACCATGCAAACCCAGACTGCTCATGGGAAGCCCCAACCTAATCTCACCACCAACCACAATAAAATTATAAACCAGATGCTGCTCCTTAATCTCTCAAGACATTTTTGGACCTGTAGGGAGCTAGCTGTGCAATTTTCAGAAAGGTTCAAATGTGAGCAACAAACTTTTTAATACCTTTTTGGTGCACTTGTGACATCATCAGTCTTGACATTCGACCTACTAATTGGAGGGGACTGTGTCCATCCATCCTATCTCTGAGCAATGACCTAAAGACTCAGAATAATAATATTATCATCTCAAAACTTGACTATAATCACAAAATTATTATGGATATAAACTAGTCATTTCCCTCCCCAACAATTTCTGCAATTATATCTACATTGTCAGCATTATAGCCATGTCATACTATACAGTTGTTTAACTAATTATATATTTAATGTCATAGTCCAGCATAAAAGTTGCTCTAGTCATTTTGGATGTCTGAAACTTGTTCTGTACTAGGTTTCTTAGGAAGTTCTCAGGAGAACACTACCCTATGAGTACTTGTATTGCATTAATAATTTGGGTTCTTTATCCTTGAGGTTAGTTTTGCTTGATATAAAATCTTTGGGTCTTACTATGTTTCTTTGATTATATTACTAATATTTCTCCACTGTCTTCTACTAACTAACATTTTTTTTGAGTTATGGTTGTGTGTGTGTGTGTGTTTGTTTTTTTTAATTAGCTGGTTTTGTTCAGTGGTTAGAGAGTCAGTCTGCAGACTGAAGGGTCACAGGGCACATGTGAGACAGCCGATCAATGATTCTCTCTCATCATTGATCTCTCTCTCTCTCTCTTTCTCTCTCTCTCCCTCCTTCACTCCCTCCCTTTCTCTCTGAAATCAATAAAAATAAAAATAATATTTTTATTTTTTTTAAAATATTTTATTGATTTTTTAGAGAGAGGAAGGGAAAGGGACAGAAAGTCAGAAACATCGATGAGAGAGAAACATCGATCAGCCGCCTCCTGCACACCCCCCACCGGGAATGTGCCCGCAACCAATGTACATGCCCTTGACCGGAATCGAACCCGGGACCCTTGAGTCCGCAGGCCGATGCTCTATCCACTGAGCCAAACCGGTTTCGGCAATAAAAAATATTTTTAAAAATTAAGCTTATTGAGGTATAATTTATATATAATGAAGTTCACCAGTTTTAAGTTTCTTGAATTTATTGGGAACATTGCATTGTTATATGTCATTTTGCATATTGCTTTCAAGATGTTGGGGGCTACAGTTGGTATCCACTAACTGTAAATGACATAGTCTTTATGTCTAGAGTCCCAGAATTTTTTTTTTCCCATTAACTTCAGTGTCTTAATAATTTTACTAGACTATGTCTTAGTGCCAATCATTTGGGATCAAGTGCTTCAAGGTACCAGAGGCTCTTTAGATATGTAGATTTAGTTCTTTTTTTTTTAATTTTAGAAAGCTTTGTTGCACCTTAGCTTAGACATTTTTATTTTATTCTCTTGCCTTGTTTTTTTTTGTAGTTATCTCCAATTATATACACATGAAATCTTCCTTGCTTATCTTCTGTATATCACTTACTTCCTAATACTTTTAACCTACTTAACCTACTTATCTGTAATATAACGTTTGTATCTTTCTTTTTATATCAGTAAGCTATTACCATTATGAAACCACTTAAATGGCATGTAACAACAAATAATTTATTTCTTGTTTATCCACCTTTGAGTTTGTGGACATTTGGATGATCTAGTCTTGGCTTAATTATAAACTGTGGTTTGGGTTCAGGTCTACTCCATGTTCCTTCCATCCTCCTTGAACTTGCAACTATGCGAGCATGCTATTTTTATGACATAAGACAGGACTGCAAAGAAGCAAACCTCTCTAGGAGAACACATTTCAAAGCTGTATTTACAGCACATTCCATTGACCAAAGAATGAATCCAACATCAACGGGGCTGAAAAATTGTTTTCCCCATGGAAGTTGGAAGAGATAGGAAGAAAATATATATAATTTACCACTGGCTTCTCTCCTATTCATATTCCCGTGTTTAAAATATACTCAGTTCCATCCCGAAAACCGCCAGAATCTTACCAAATCATTGTATGAGACTAGAAATCCAGGATCCCATGACCTACATCAAAGATGGTTGTGGCTCTTCTTGATTTAGAGACATTTGAACCAAGAAGACACATTGTTATCTACCACCACTCCATAGGGAGCCAATATACAACAGTGGACCAGAAACAGGTTAACTGCACGCTAAACACCCTAAGTGTAGGAATAGTTTTAAGCTTGTTGTTCCTAGTTATTCTTGGCTGTACCCTTTGGGAGCTTCTTCTTGTTTTATTATTTGATTTCTGTCAACACGAGTGCCAAAAGTCACACATATTTTTTCCTTTTGATATATGCCTCTCCCTTTCTAGATAAACTGCTTTTATGAGATAATGTTCTCAAGCTTTTTAGTTGTCCTTTTATCTAGTTGAAAAGGTCTAGACTTTACCTTTACCTCTTCAGAGATATAAGCATGTGTTGTAGCCATGCCCTTGATTTAGTCTTTTATCCTGAGGTCACCTCTTCCTGGAAACACCCTGGCTTTGGTCTTTTCTCTGAGTCTGTATCATAATGGCAAAAGTTTGATTTAGTAATAAGCACTTTCATTTTCCAACCCTGTAATTTTCCTCTAAATATTTTGTGCAAACTGGTTACTATTGTTCTGACCTAATCACTTTCATGTAGTATCTTAGCAAATGAAACTAGTAGGCATCAGCTCACATTTTCAGTGCTCTGCCTCAAAACTGCTTCATCCAACACTAGGTATTTATTAGGTACATTTTCTCTCTTCTAAGAGATCCAAGGTGATATTTTATGAATTAATTTGCTGTTGAATAACATATATCACTATTTTTTCATCCTTGCATAACACTTTCTCCATTGCCTACTTCCTCGTTCTAAAATTAATATCCAAAATGTTAAGTTACTGTTATAGCAACATGACACTTCTGTTACTAATTTCTGTGTGTCAACTATTGCTGCAAAACAAACAACCTTAAAACCCAGGAGCATAAAACAATAAACATTCATTTTTCACTTATGTTTTTGAAAATTGACTGGGATTTAGCTGCTGTAGGTTGGGTTCAACTGTGTTTGGTTACAAGCTGCAAGTCTTCTGCAAGTGCCTCATCATTTTTAGACCAGCTGCTAAATTAGGCATATTCTTTTAATGGCAAAAGGCCAGAATGTAAAAGATTGAACCTAACCATGCAAGCACATATCTAGTGTCTTCCTGAACCTTCTTTGCAATATGTAATTGGCTGAAGAAAGTCACACCACCATGCTCAATTTCAATGATGATGGTGTCGAGTGTTAGGTGGGAGGGAGAAACCGAATATTTGCTGAAAAATAATAAACTCTAGTCAGCCGAAACCGGTTTGGCTCAGCAGATAGAGCGCCGACCTGTGGACTGAAGGGTCCAAAGTTCATTTCCGGTCAAGGGCATGTACCTTGGTTATGGGCACATCCCCAGTAGGGGTGTGCATGAAGCAGCTGATTGATGTTTCTCTCTCATTAATGTTTCTAACTATCTCTCTCCCTTCCTCCCTGTAAAAAATAAAATATATTTTTTAAAAATAATAAATTCTAATCCACTATACTCTGTCTCCTGGCGATGCTACTGTGGGCACAGGTTTAACTATATTTGTGCTGCTGTCGTCTACTTCGATTTTTGGAGGATATGTGAGAAATTTAGATTTTAGCAGCTACGATCATCCTATGAGCACATAAAAGTCCTCTGTTTAAATCAACTTAAGTATTTTTTAAACTTATTCCCAAGTAATAATATCCACAAAATAGAAGATTTAATATGCTAGATATACATATAATTTTACATATATATTAGCATTTTAAGAAAATTATATTTCCCTCTACTGCCTACAATTCTCTGGTTTACTTTTGGATAAACACAATATTACCCTATAAAGCTTCCATAAACCTCTGATGTAGGTGTGCCTTGTTCTTTCTACCCAGACAAGAAGTGTCAGGAAATCCCTCTTTCTCCTATGGATTTTAATAGCCTGGGTGATAGGTTTGGCTCCAGCACTTGGCAAACACATTGCACTCACTATGTTGTAGAGTTGTGCTAAGTGCTTTACATATAATCTAATTCAATGCTGAAACAACCCTCTGAAGTTCATACTTTTATTATTCCCATTTTACAGATCAGGTAACCGAGGCACAGAAACCATAGGCAACTTGTCCCAAGTCACAGATTTAATAAGTGGTTAAACCAAGATTCAGACCCAGGCGGTATGGTTCCAGAGTTCTATGATATTATACTTCTCATGCAGGCACCTAATAAGGATTTATGGAGTGAATGGATGCACAAAATCCAATACTCAGTTAAGCAGAAGAAGGCAATCAAAGTTTAGGGCCATTCTGTGGCATCTTATAAGACACCTTGCCCCACAGTCCATCCCTCTGAAGTACTGGGATGTGCTTGTTGCACAAATGGGTATCAAACAGGCCCATTCCCCAACCAACTACTCTGTTTAAAAGCACTAAACGGAAGGTGATTTTTATTCGGCACTTTGTCTGCAGGCAGGCATTAACTCACCCCTAGACAGAAAGGACCATCTTCCTTCTCACTGCTCTACTGCACTCCTTGCTTGAGGGAGTACTGGAGACTCCAGTGAGAGATTTCTGCGGATCCTGAAGGGGTTAAGAGCTTCAGGCACAATCCCAAGGCTCCCTTAGGAACAGATGATCTCCTTTCTTTTTCCTTTCTCCCCCGAGGCAAACACTAACTCAGCTGGCTCTTGGAATTTATTTGCGCCTAAGATAAATTAACTAGAACCAAAGATCCTTTCTCAGGTGTTGATGCTCAGTGAGAGTGCCCTGAAGACAGTAATCCTTTCAGTTCCAATTTCTCTGCTGCTGGGGCTGCATGACGGGAGGCAGAGCATTTGCCAGGGTCTCCAGCCAAATGCCTTGCAGGCTTCTGGAGCTGGGAGCCCCTCACACTTTGAGGCTTTAATATAGATCTCCCTGCCTGCTCACCTGTATGTAATTGTGAGGGGCACCAGAGCAAGAAAGAATAATGTGACCTTCCAGGGCTGTGAAAACAATTGTGTCCTCTATGAATTTATAGGTTGAGTGATGATGCAAATTAGGGCTTTAGCTTATTCTTCAGGGTGAATTACCTGAGACCTTGACTTACCTTGAGAATATTTCATCATTATTTCTTCATACACAGTAAGAGCTATGCCCTCTTTTAATTAAAGAGCTCCTAAGTCCTTGTAATAAATTGTACTCTGCTCTCATTTCCTGCTCACAGCTCAACTCTGCCCCCTTCCCACCTCAGGGTAGGTAAGGTTAAAAGGCCCACCCAGCCTGGCCAAAAGCCAAACTTAAAAAAATTATTTAATATCCACTTAAGGAGTATTTATTGAGCATCTTCTATATATTTGGAGTAACTTGGCAGCCCTACCACTCCATGCTAGGTCCTGGGACAGTAGGCAAAGAGGGGAAACCTGGATTTCATTTCTGGTTCAGCTCTGTGACCTGAATAAATTAATCTGTCATTCGATTTGGGGTTGTTATTATACTTAGGTTTTTATTTAAAAAAATATATTTTATTGATTTTACACAGAGAGGAATTGAGAGGGATAGAGAGGGATAGTTAGAAACGTCGATGAGAGAGAAACATCAACCAGCTGCCTCTTGAACGCCCCCCACTGGGGATGTGCCTGCAACCAAGGTACGTGCCCTTGACCGAAATTGAACCCGGGACCTTTCAGTCCGTAGGCCAACGCTCTATCCACTGAGCCAAACAGGTCTCAGCTATACTTAGGTTTTTAAAATAAATGCGTTATGTATGGTGTGTAGCACAGTGTTCCACTTAATTGGAAGTTCAACATCCCTTTCCTTTCGTCCCTGCCCCTCTCCCCCAACCCCGCCCCCCTCATACAGAGGAAACAAAGATAACTAAGAGAGAGTCCTTATTCTTGAGGGCCTCACAGTCCAGTAAGGAAATAGGTTTATAAAGAGATAAACTCTAATGAAAGATCTACAGAGAAGGATGAACAATGTACCATGGGAGCAACTGATTTTCCAATAACATTAAAGCTGGAAAGACTTCAAAGGTAGTATAACTCCGTGTCCTTATTTTACAGGTGAGAAAACTCAGGCTCAGAGAGGTCACAGGACTTGTTCTCAAGGTTATGGCACATTCGTGGCGGAGCTGGGAGTAAAAGTCAGGACTCCACATTCCCAGCTTGGTGCTTATGTCACACAGAATATGAAACAGTCATTAAGACAGGAAAGAATAGAGATTTCTTGTTAAACAAAAGTTGCAAAGCTGGACTTAGAGCAGATGGGTCAAAGCTAGAGAGGACTTTGAGTTTTTATCTCTTGTGCTGGACAGAGCCCCTGCCTGCTCCATAATTGGGAACTTGAGTACAGTTCATGAGCTGATGATCTCACACCCTCTCAGAAGTAGGTTCAGTGCCTCAGAAGCCAGATCCAAGAGTGAATATTTACAATTTATTCTAAGGAAAGGCACTTAGAGAGAGAGGGCTAAGAGGAATGCCTTTGACTTTGGAAACCACCAAGAAGGCCCTTAAGAACTCTGGCAGTGACAAGGAGCTTGCTACTGAAATAAAATCATGATTCTGGAGTGAGAGCTTAATTTCATATAGATCCAAGTTAAGGCTCTAGATTACAACAGTTTTAATAAATACCTAAGAAATTTTTGTGCTTAAGGAATTGACTTCAGAGACCCTGAGTAGAAACCTAAAACTTCTCCTGCACCTCCTCCCTGCCCCCTCATTGGGGCAGCCCCGTTGCTCCTGAGGTCAGTCTGTAGGAGAGGAGACCAGGCAACAGTCTATGGGAGTGTCTTCACCTTGCAACAGGCTGCTTCAGGGTCAGCCTGAGAAATTAAGGACCAGATAACCCAAATCCTCCCCAGGCCATCAATGTTTCAATGGCCTGAATGTCTCAAATTCTAGAACAAAATAGAAAGGCAGCCTGATTGTTTGGGTGTTGGGAAAGTCATCCACCTTGCTCCTAATCTCCTTCTGGCTCCAATGTGAGAGCATATTTATACATCATGGTGTTCTGAGGAAGATGGAGTCCCCATGGTTTTGTTTTGTAGGTAAGGTCATCAGAAGAGAGTTGAGCTTCAAAGTAGCAACAAAACAAGAAAGCATTCCATAGCATCCTAAATCCGTGATGGGGTGAAGCCAATTTAGAGTTGCTATTCCCCGCCCACCCCTGTCTTCTTTGCCCCCTAACCAAGCAGAGCAGAGGGTCTCTTCAGAATGGGGGCTCCTTTTTTTTTCTAAGACTCCTTTCTTCTTAAGACCAGATCAGAACCTAATTGTTATTATTGGCAGAGCTATTTATCTTACTTAAGAAGCCAGTGTTTAACTAATAAAAATAAAAATATGTCTCTGGCTAGGTTTTGCTGACCCTTAGAAGATTGCCTCTTATTTTTGGTAGATTTTAAGTCAAAACATACTCATTCTCCAAGTCGTAAATACAGTACTAATATGATTTTTGTTTCCTTTTTTTTTTCTAAGGGGAAAAAGAAACTAAAACAATTATGCTTTTGGGAAAATGTCCAATGTTTAGCCAACTTTACAGTTCCTCATCTCCCAAGGCTACATAATTATAGTGAGAACTTTAAAGAATCTCCAGTGTATCCATTTGTTCTTTTGGCTTAAATTCCCTTCATCAGCAAGGAGGCAAAGAGGGCAGGGCTGTTTGCCTTCAGCGCTCTGCTTCTCTTGGATTAGCATCCAGATGCACTTTGGATGGGCTGTCCATGTTTTTTTTAATATGTTTTTATTCATTTTTTTTAAAAGAGAGAGGAAGGGAGGAGAGAGAAAAACATCACCCATCAACTGCTTCCTACATGTCCCCCAACAGAGGATTGAGCCCACAACCCAGGCATGTGCCCTGACTGAGAACTGAACCAGGGACCTCTGGAGGCATGAAATGAAGTCTAACCTCCTGAGGCACATGGGGCAGGGTGGTACATGGTTTTAAAAAATTTTATTCTGCTCCTATATCCCCAAATATCGCAGTTCCGGCCAGGTCCTATGTGTTTGCCATTTCAAAGCTCTTAGGAGGCCCACAGAGCAGAGGCCACGGGAACCTTCAGTGCTCTGCTTTCCGTGGGGGTTGTCAACATGACCGCTGAGATGGGGAGGCTTTCAACCCTTCTTCAAGCTCCCATGGGGTTTGGCAGCCGGTGGGTGTGTCTGCAAATTGTAGATGAGCCTGGGGAGTTTGCAGGTCCTCTAATTTGGCAACATCTTAGAGACATCAGAATGGGTAGGCAATGCAAGCACATTATTTGCAAAAGCAGGACTCAGATATGGGAGACTGGCCCAGGCCACTGAGGACTTTGGTAGTTACCAACCCTTCCCCACAGAGCTCTTTAGATACAGAATAGGGGGAGAACCTTCCTCTGACTTTCCAAGCCTGGGATCGAAAGCTAGACAGGTAAAAGTGCTTTTAAAAAGTAAAGGAAGTTTGCATTTTAAAACTAGGTGATGCTAAATTATGGAGGAGCTCTTTGGAAATTCTTTTTGATCTATGAAAATGACAGGAATGCAGCCTGGTCCTATAACTAATACCTCTCACACATCCGTTGGCATTAGTGCCTCACACATTCCTTTAGTTTCTGCCCCAACCCCCTTCTCATTTGGAGCCAGCTCTCCCTGCAGTCCCCAGCCCTGTCCCCTCCCAGAAATTCCTCTTTCTAGTCTTGGTGGAGTTTGATGGTGAGGAGCTCATGCATTTGAGTATAATGTGTTTAAGAGCATTAAGATTGTTCCAGAAAACGACTCCTAATTCCCAGGTCTACTGCTAGAGACCCTCAAGAGGTTGTGCTTTCCTTAGGTCTGAATGTAGGTTGAGCATCCTGGGAAAAACCAAGACTCCTAAAGGGAGAAGGAGAAAAGGTTGGAAGAGGTGCATTCTGTTTGCATCAGGTAAGTGGAGAAGGCACAGAGAAAACGACGCCCTTTGATTTCACTGAGAAAGAGGGACAATCAATATGAAAATGGCAATAAAGAGGTGAAGACTTTTCATGTTATTTTCTTACCTCATTTTCTATGAAGAAGGTCCATGAAATTTGGGTGTTTGGAGGAGGCACCTCTCAAATGAGAGGTAGAATCCAGCTGCAGAGGCCTGGGTTCTGGCCTTTAGTTCCTGCTGACTGGTGAGCCTCTGTGGTGAGGGAGGGGAGCTTTCAACACCTCCGCTCCTCAGTTTCCACATCTGGAAGACAAGGGGGCACAAGGTGATGGGTGGTTTCCAACTGTCCTCCCAGGGGCACAGAAAGCTTCTTCAAACCCAAACACCTGCTTTCCATCCATGGGGTGGAACAGATAGCAACCACTGTTCCACCCCATGGATCTAGATCTGAGATGAGATGGAACAGGCTATCACCTCAGTTGTGTGATTGAGGGGCATGTGTGTGTGTTGGGGGAGGCTGAAATAATTTATTTCCCCAATGTCCCACCAATGCCTAAAATTTTCTTCCTCTTTATGATAATTACCCCCCCCCCCCACAAAACAAAAAAGAACTCTTTAAAACAACAATATAAAGCCAATCAGCCATGGACTCTTAAAAGCATATCAATCTTTCTTGATAAAGAGCTTGGATAAGGGTAGAGGGCCACAGAAGAAAGCTGTGGTGCTTGTTGCCTATTCATCTGACACAGTGGCGTGCCCCCCTGCCTTGCTCAAAAGCTAACCTGCACCCATGTGGAAATCGACAGCCTCCTGTCATCCCAGAATCAGCACATCCAGTGCTCCATGTTTGTGGGGGTTATATCTGAAACCAGAGTCACAGAACTCAGCTCACAGCAGCTGTTTTCTGGGTTTGGGTTTCAAATAATGCGATTTAAATGTGTACTCTCAGGAGTCGCTTGATGCAAAGAAAAAAAAATCCCAGAAAATTTCCCTTAACTGTCCCTAAGGCAACTGTGGTCTCATGAAAAGAGGGAGCCTCCGGAAATCCCAAGATTATAGGTAGGAGGGCTGCCCTTCCACACCCGTGCCGTTGATGAGAAGAAGATCATTTTAATTCGCCATTGCCCCCGTCCTTACTCTTATATTCTAATACCCAGTAGCACGATAAGGAGCAAGAGAACTAATTTTCAGATATTAACAAAGTTCTTCAAGGGAATTGCATTTTCTGTTGCCGCAGTTGGCATATCTTTTTCGGAAAGCTTGCTCGTGGCTGACAGCCTGCCTGGCACACTTCTACCAAACCCTTCTGTGATGGAGAACAGAGCCCACAAAATTCAAATGGCCCGATTCCAGGCAGGCCTGTGAGGGCAGCAGTCTGAGAACCAGGGGGGACTGAGGCCTGCGAGGGGCATCAGCTGATTGATAGATGGAGCCAATCTAGGAGAGGGGGCTGTAGCCAAAGAGAGTCATTTGGGGAAGTGGAATGAAGTCAGCGCTGAAAAATTCTGAAATGTGAATACGGGATGATGCTGGTCACCTCCACGTACCTCCCATAGAAACACACTTAATTAGCAAACTTTGGCCTATTGGGAGATGCTGAGCACAAGCTTTCTAGGTAGTAAGCAATTTTCTATGTATAATATGATAGCAACCACTGCTAATTTCCCAGCAAACCCTGGATAATAGAATTTTAGCTGAGAGGTAATTATCTAGCCAAGGACTAATTTCTGGCTCCTTTTGGAACTGGGTGTGCCCATGTTCTCACCAATAGAATTCGAGTGGAAGTAATGTGAGCTCCCTGCAGACCTGGCTGTAAAACCTCCAATAGCTCCCGCCTACCACCACCCCGCCCCCACGGCTGGAATGGCAGTCTCCAACTCAGCTTGGGAGGCATGAGTTCAATAGGATAAAGCCACCATCTCCCTGGATCCCCCAAAGAATGCTTGCAGCAGAAAGCCCCGAAGCTGGCCTGCTTTAGATCATTAACATGAAGAAGAAAAAAACACTTCTAAGATTTTTGAGCCATTATATTTTGGGGTCTACCTGGGGTAGCAATTTATTATTATTATTTATTTATGTATTTATTTTATATCAGGTTCTTGGAATTTTTGTTTGTTCATTTTTGTTAATTCTCACACAAGGGTATTTTCCCATTGATTTTTAGAAGGAGTGGAAAAGAGAGGGAAAGAGAGGGAAACATGGATGTGAGAGAAACACATTCATTGGTTGCTTCCTGCTCCCATGATCCCCAACCAGGGACTGGGCTGGGGAGAAGCCTGCAACCAAGGTACATGCCCTTGACTAGAATTGAACCCAGGACCCTTTGGTCCACAGGCCAGTGCTTTATCTACTGAGTCAAACAGGCAAGGGCTGTGGTAGCAATTTAGACCACATGAACTGCCTTAGTCCACTCAGGCTAACAAAAACCATAGACTGGGTAGCTTATAAACAACTGAAATTTATTTCTTACAGTTCTGGGGGCTGGAGAATGATTAAGACAATAGCAGATTCATTTTCTGGCGAGGGCCCACTTCCTGGAAGGATGGTTGTCTTTCCACTGTATCCCCACAAAGCAGAAAGAGTTAGAGGGTTTCTGGGGTCTCTTTTATAAAAAGGCACTAATGCCATTCATAAGTGCTCCACCCTCATTACTTAAACACCTCTCAAAGGCCTCACACTCTCAAAATCCTGGTGGTTAGGATTTCAACATATGCATTTTTTTTGTGTGAGGCGGGACATAAACATTCTGTCCATAGCACTAATTAATATATACAACAACCATGCAAAATAGGTGATCTCACCTTTTATAGGTTAAGAGAGTAAAGCTCTGAGAATTTAAAATATTTACTAATGTCAGGATTTGAATGTGGAGCCATGATCTGAACTGCAATCTGTTTGGTTTAAACCTCTAGTTCCCAAAAGTTCAGGCTGGATGAGAGGGAACGTCTGTTTGCACTAATAGGTGCACTAATTCAAGCCCAGATTCATGCCACCTTGTCCACAGTTCCAGCTGCTGCCCCACTGAACTTGACCTTTATGTTGGAAAAACTTGAGAGCTAGAAGGGTCTCTAATAATCACTCAGTTCAGCAATTTTCAAATCTTATTTTGGCAAGAGAAACCCTTCTCCTAATAAGATCTGACTCAGAAGCCCTGTGTGTGAAACAGTTCAAAGAAGAGCTTGTCTCTTTGAAGTGGGGTTCTGGAGCCTAGCCAGCCCACTTCCGGCCTGCACAGCCCCTGATGGGTTTCCTTGAAGCAGGTCAGAGAACCACCGATCAGATCCAGCCTTTCATTTCACAGGTAAGGAAACAATGGAACACTATGTGTCTTCATCAAGGTCACACAGGTAGCAAGTGACAAAGGAGGAACAGGAATCCAGGCTCCTGACATTGAAATTTGGGGATCTTTCAATCACACTGGGCTTCCTCTTTTGACAGAGCAGCTGTTGACCCGGATCCAGGATGCCCACTCTCTTTATTCAGCAAGGACAGGGTAGCAGAGGGTCACAGTTAAGTACTGCATTTATGTGTAGAAAATTACCACAAACTTTGTGGCTTAAACAACACCCATTTATTATCAGAGTGTCTTGTAGTCCAGGTGGGCCCAGCTGCTCGGGATCTCACATGGCTGTAACCAAGGGCTGAGCTCCACTGTTGTCTGGAGGCTTTGGGGAAGAATCTGCTTTGAAGCTGATTTAGGTTGTTGACATAATTCAGTTCCTTGCAGTTGTAGGACTGAAGTCTCTGTCTACTTGCTGACTGCTGGCTGTTAGTCACTCTCAGGTTCTGGAGACCACTCTACTCATGTATTTTCCTGTGGTCCCCTCCATCTCAGCAACAGAGACTCCCCCTCACATCAAATCCCTCCCACCCTTCTCATTGCTCTCCTTTCCCCTTCTGCCACCAGCTAGAGGAAGCATTCTGCTTTTATTTTTTTATTTATTTATTTATTTTTTTAAACAAAAGGGTATTTATTGGTTCACAAAACTGAAAAATCCAGAGGATATACTAGCTTCAGGCACGGATGGATCTAGGAGCACAAACATTGTCATCAGGACTCAAGTCTCTCGGTCATTTGGCTTTTAAATGGCTCAGGGGATTAGGTTAGACTCACTTAGATAACCTCCCTATCTCAAAGTCAACTGATTATTAATTACAGCTGCAAATCCCTTTGCCATGTAATGTAGCATGAACACGGGAGTGATGCCAAGGGGGTGAATATCATCTCAGAAACCTGCCTCCACACTTGTATAGTCACCACTAACTCTGCCGATTACATCACTGGTAACACGGTTCACTTCTGTGACCTCCTAACAACCTTTTCCCAAGTTTTCCCTGCTAGAATCCTGGTAGTTAAGACAGTTTAGTTATACATGGATTTTTCTTTAACATACTCTATGGTGCCAAAGTATTGGGATCTTCAGGGTGTGCTCCCAACACCGGCAGTTTTGACAGGTTGAGCCCAGGGCTTGAACCCTCCCTTACAGGTTCTTTCTGGCTATCCACAGGAAGGTGGGCAGCAGGCATGGGATCCCAGGGTATCAGAAAAGTCAAGGGCCTCCATTCCTTTGGTGGTTGTTATAGAATGACGAACATAACGATTTCCTCCTTTTATAGATGACTCCAGAGGAGACATGGAATGTAACTAATATTTACAGGGATACATAGAGATCCTAGTCCTATGTTCTTTTTGCTACTCTAGGTCAATGGTAGGATCAGCTGTTTTCTCTGTTGGTTCTTTGTCCTGGCATCTAGGTGATCCCAGAGAAGCCTTTTATAGTGTCTGCAGTTTGTTTCCCGCCCTGTGTTCCAGCAGATAGGATTACTGTTTGAATTTTCTGAGTCTAGGAAGCATGGGAAATTGCATATTTCAAGCATCACCCTGGCAAGACTCTGACAGAGCAGCATCCCACCAGCTGTAGAAGAAAAACTGAGGCGAGAAAGACAGGCAGGGATGGGAAAGAAAATGCTGAGAACAGTATGTAGCATGGTTAAACTCCCTGCTTTTCTAGTTTTTCTGTGGTAATAAGTTTACAATGTGAACCCCAGGGCCACCCCAAGGTCTGCTGGGTGTGATATTGGGGGCTGGGAAGAGCTGGGTCCAGAAACCAAAAAGGACGGTGAGTATGAGATAGGATATTTCATGTTTTAAGGAACATCTACATATATGTTATCTGATTTTTCCCCCAGAAATGAGAGTTAAAAGAATAAAGGATAGAGGAAATGAAGGGGAACATAACACATTTAGAGGTGGCAATCTTGACGTCTGATGCTGAAACAGTTCTTTGAGAAAATGGGAC
Organism: Vespertilio murinus; assembly: GCA_963924515.1. Taxonomy (NCBI): domain Eukaryota; kingdom Metazoa; phylum Chordata; class Mammalia; order Chiroptera; family Vespertilionidae; genus Vespertilio; species Vespertilio murinus. Next base: position 173,434,076 of record OZ004707.1, on the reverse strand, counting down.
CTGCCTGCAATTCCACTGACCAACATGGAGCTGGTTAAGAAACCTTGTGACTATTCTCCTAATCACCACAGAGAAATACACTCTGACCAGGGATGCCTGCTACCAGTTATATCCAAGTTTAGCTGGTGAGAAATTTGGCTCTTCTAAATCAGATTTTTTTTTTAGAGCTAATTCCATAAACCACAAGAAAGAGGCCACATCTCTTGAGTTGTGTGAGGTCCCAATGTGGCAACACCCTCACCCCCATGAAATATATTTCAAATCTCAAACTGTATCTTCTCCAAAAAAACCCCCAAAAAACACTGCCTGAGCAGAAAAAGATGGGAAGGAAATGGAAATAGATTAAGCATATAGCAATGGGCATATAGCAATCTTTGTGAATTCTTTCCAGGTTCTCTGAATTGGGCCTTTGAATTGGTGCTGTGGGGTGAAGTCCAGCAAATACATAATCCATAGTTATTGGTTTGGGAGAAAGTAGGCCACAGCTGCACTGACCTGGGTCTTTAGGCTTGGAAGAAATCTGTATTTATTTATTTATTTATTGCAGCTGGAAAATTGTCTAGATTTCTAGCTAGAAGTTTTCCCAGACCCACCCCCTTCTTTCCTTCTGCAATTCAATACCCTGCCACCATGCTGGCCTTCTGGAGAGTGCTAATCCAGACCCAGGGCATCCAAGTCTGAGATTTGCGGAGGGGGACATTTCCTGTTGGCTGTAGTCCTCTCTCACAGCTCTTCCTTCCCTTTGAAGGGATTCAGTTTACAATGGCCCTATTAGAGCCCTAATTGAATCCTTAACATGACAGCCATTAGCAGCTGCTAATGAGGGAATCCAGGGGATTATAGCATCAATTATCAAGTTTGACTTCTGAATGTGGCTCTGCCAACAGTGGGCTCTTGTGAGAGTCTTTAGGAAATGAGACACAGGGAGGAGGAGGCCCTGTGCACATTGTGTGGCTCACTGCCCAAGACAGTTCTTGCAAGGCCTGCTCTCATGTGGCTGAACAGCACAAGTCCCTGGGCATCCATTGAGTTTGGAGATAGAGAGCATTCCATTCACAGATCTGCATACCTCTCTCCCAGATCTTCACACCCTCCTTAAAACTCACATGCTTCTTTGCCCTCATAACTGTTTTCTCCTCCTCTACTCCTCTGACTTCTATAAACCCTGCCATCTCATGTGTTCATTCAGGCCTTCAGCCAAATCATTACCACACTCCTCATCACCCCCATCCTATCAGTCCCCAGGTTGTGGGAATTCCTACCATTATATATCTCTTGACTCCCACCCCTTCTTCCTTTTCCTGGACTACTGCTTTAGTTCAGCTTTTTATCACCATGGAAATGGCCTCAGGCCAGTAAGAAAATTGATTTCTCCATCTCTAGTTCATCTCTTATGTCCAAATAACCCCCCCCCCTAAAAGGTTAATTTAATTGTCATTCCTTAACTCCCTTCAAGGGATCCCTATTGCTTACAGGATAAAGCATATGTCCCTAAATCCAGTATGATAGAGTCTTCATGACCTTGGTCTTTCTTACATTCTCACATCGTATTTCACCATTCTCTTTTAAATCTAGCCAGAGTCTGCCCATCCTTGAAAGTGACAAAGTGTTGGGGCCATTCTCTTACTTTGTGGATACTTCCACCTGTAGTGCCTTCCCCTCTTGACCACCTGTGAAACTTGTACTGATTTTTTAAGCCTCCTCGATGAAGTCTTTCTAATTCACCCTCTCTTTCTTGTGATCCCTGTGCACATTTCTCTCCTAATACGTATTTATACTGACATTATAATTATTTATTTGTCTCTTCTGCTGGACCATGAGATAATTAAGTACATAAGTTTCAGTATTTATTTCTGGAAGCCTAGGGTCTAGTACATCATCTCTGGCACAGCACAGGCAATCTGTAAGCTACCACTACCTTCGTGGGGGCTCAATTAATGGATTAGAAAACTGAAAATGTGTTTCACAGTTCATTTCATGGACCTATATTGACATGCAATTTATTATTCTATGTGGAACTCGTTGTTCACAATCTCATTCTTTTGAACCCAAAGAGAAATGGAAGTTGTTAGAACTTTCACCAGCTACCTCAATATTTCAGTGCATAGCCTTGGGATCTATGAATATTTATTGAATGAGATTAAAATCTGCAAGTGTTTATCAAGCCCCTTGTTCAATTTAGGGTCTAGAGGAAAATATCAGGCTTAAAAGTTTATTTGCCTTCAAGGCCCTTCCTATATGACACTGTCCAACTGTGTGTGCATAATCTCAGGCAGACACACCAGGTCTCTGCCCCAAATGGTGGCAGGATATGCTTCGTAAAAAAGGTGCTTTGCAACCCTGAGGGGCTTCCATGTAAGGGAGATAGCAGCTCCGTTCATTCACTGCCTACCATCTGGTTAAGGCTGTGTTCAACGGTCTGGGACTTATTTACTATATACAACTATCACAGCAACTTTGGATGGTGTGTAGACTTGTACCCTGGCTACATATGAGAAAACTGAACCCTATGGACATTACTAAGAAGCACATATGGAGCTTACACCAAAGGCTTCCTGCTGTCAAGGCCCCAGGCTTGCACCCACAGTGACCACTGCTCCTAGAGCCCTGTGCGAAGCTCTTTCTGCTCCTCTCTTCTTCTCTATCTGTTGACACTTTGTAGTCCCATCGATTGTCCACACATCAAAGCCTGTCAGATTGGACAAAGTGAGATAACAGTGCAGAGTTTAAACTATTGCCCAAAGTCAACAGCCTTGTTTCAGTCCAGAATTAGTTGTGTTTGGGTACTTACACGAAAGCGCACGATTCCCAAATGAGAATAATTTAAGGATAGTTGAGGGTGCTTTCCCTGCATCTAGAAAAATGCCTGGCATGTTGTAGACACTTAATAAATCTTTACTAAAACTATTGTGTATGGTAGAAACGGGAACATTTTGGCAACATTCAAAAGGCCCTGCCCATTATTCTCTTTAAATTTACTTACACCAGGAATACCTAGGTGACCTTGAGCTGCTTTGTATGTCCTGGGCCCTGTTCTTTATACTCTTTCCTCTATCAGCCCAGAGAAGAAGGAAGTCACAGTGGAGTCTCATGACTTGCAGAGTAGGAGTCTGTGGGCTGCCCATCTCCCTGCAGCTTTTTTATCCCTAATCCACTAAAAAAATATTTCAGAATAGGGACAAAGGCTGAGCTGAGGGAGGCACCGGGGTGCAGAGTTTATAGTGCATTATTACAACTAGAACATTGACATTGATACAATCCACACATTTTGTTCAGATATTCCTACTTTTACTTGTATGTGTATAGACAATGTAATTACATGTATCACCACCACAGTCAGATGGTGCACAGTCCCTCCACTTTATTCCACTCTGTCCCCAACCCCTCTCCATTACATTTTCATAGTTTATGTGGTTTTTCATAAGTTGATGGCTACAAGTATTCTACTGGATAAATCTAGTAAGTACTTATTGTTATTGAATATTTTTGTTGGATGTGTTGTTTTTTTTTTTTTGTCGTTTATACTATTCTGGAGATCCACTTCACTTAATCTTTCTACAAATTCAGGATTATTTTTCTAGGATGAGTACCTAGAACTCGCTTTTTTTTTTAAAAAAAAATCTTAGTTTGATTACTCAGAGCTTACTTCATTGACCACCTCTGTTCCAAAGGAAATAGAGGATGTTTCAAAGCATTAAGTGCATGGCTAGTGGACAGAGGCAGGCCAGAAGTAGGATAGGATATTCAAAAGTATGTGCTATAATTGCCAAAGGCAATTTCAAAAGATAAGCTGCAATAACAGCTTTGGGGGTAAGGAGAGTGTTATTGAAATAAGTACAGATGACTAGTTTGAAGATAGCTTTATGTGGAAGTGTAACTTACGGCTTTCTTTATCAGACACCTTACCTGGTAGCCTCTTCTCATACAAAAAAGGATAAAGGTAAAGACAGAGGTCAAGGAAGTGGATATGAGACCAGGATATTAGCCAAAGATGATAAGGAGAGAGTGGGTTTGTTTAGGAGTCTTGAGGTACATAGCTCTCTTTAAGGGATGAAAGGTACTCTCAAGTGGGAAGAGTCTGCCACAGGAGATAGCCTGGCTGAGCAGGAGAAAGGCAGGTGGGCAGTTTGCAAAAGTTAGGTGTGGCTATAGCCTGGATCACAGACACAAGAGAAGAATGGAAGCATCTAGAGTAGTGGTTCTCAATCTTTTTAATGCCACAACCCTTTAATACAGTTTTTCATGTTGTGGTGACCCTCAACCATAAAATTATTTTTGTTGCTACTTCATAACTGTAATTTTGCTACTGTTATGAATCTCGACCCACCAAGCTCCTCTTGTTGTCTTCTCCCTACTGATGAATACTTGCCTACATCTCTGAGAGGGTCAAGTTTTCTCATTGTGAGTGCTTTTCACTTTTCTCATTCTTGACAATATCCTCTACATTAGTGGTTCTCAACCTTTCTAATGCCTCAACCCTTTAATATAGTTCCTCATGTTGTGGTGACCCCCAACCATAAAATTATTTTTGTTGCTACTTCATAACTGTAATTTTGCTACTGTTATAAATCTCGACCCACAGGTTGAGAACCGCTGTAGAGCCTAACCATTGGAAAACACAGGAATTTACATTACGATTCATAACAGTAATGTAATTGTAATTTACATTACGATTCCTCCAGACCAGTCTTCACGGGCCATCCCAGTGTGTTGAGTGAGGCACTCTATCTTTCCCACCTCTATTTCCTGGCAAACGGATCAAAATCTAAATGAAGAGTGTTAGGGGCAGTCTCCAAGGAGAAAGAAGTCTCAACAGGGCAGCCTTCCCCAGCTTATGTAATCATAATCACATGGGGTTCTGTTTAAAACACTAATTTCTAGGCCCCGTGCTTGGAGAGGCTGATTCTTTTGGTTTTGGGGGAGATTCAGGAACAACAGTTTTCTGCCTTAGTTGAACACTGGAGCCCCTGGTGGGCTTTAAAAATTACTAATGGCCCTGCTGTGGCTCAGTGGTTGAGCAATAACCTATGAAACAGAAAGTCATGGCTCAATTCCTGCTCAGGGCACATGCCTAGGTTGCAGTGGGGAGCAAGCAGGAGGCAGCCAATCAATGTTTCTCTCTCATTATTGATGTTTCTATCTCTCTCTCCTTCTACCTTTCTCTCTGAAATCAATAAAAGTATATTTTAAAAATTAAAAATTACTAATGCCTGTTCTCTAACCCCAGAAAGTCTAGTTTAATTGGTCTGGGGTGTAACTTAGTATCAAGATTTTACAAAGTTCCCTGTGTGATTCTAATGTACAGCTCATGTTGAGAAACACTACTTAGTATTGTTTTTAACACAAATTCAGATGACTTTTCTGACCAGATAGGAGTGGAAATACTGTAAATGGTCCTGTAAAGGGAGGTGGCAAAAGAGTAAGGAAGAGATCTTCCTACTTCCAGGAAGCCTTGATGGTTCTTTTTCTTTCCTTCTTTCTTTAAGAATTAGCTAGCAAATTCTTTTATCCTCTGCCCCATCCTCTCCAAGCTATTTCCTTAAAGCAATAAAATAATTGCCTCAATGGCTTTAAAATTATAGGAATGACCCTCCCCACTCTGCCAATCGAGGAATAACCCTCACCTTCTAGTGCTCAAACATTGACTCATTTACTCACATCCAAGTCCTACCCTGGTAAGTTTCAGGTGTTGTTTTCTTTTGGGGTGCATGGTTCCTTGCATTCCTTTATCATTATTTCACGAGCTTTGTCCCATCTCAATCCTTCCAACATGTGACCTGGATAAGCAAGGATATTGCTGAGGACACTGATGTGAAGTGTCAGGGGAGTGGGCTGAGGACAGCACTGGCTCAAGATATGAAAAATGGCAGAAGTAGCTGAAAGGTCAAGGCAAATGCTAGACACAAGGCTCCTTCTGGGAGTTCACTTGGTCCTGTTCTCACCCACAGCACCAAGCGCACCTAAGGCCAGGGGTAAGTCCAAGGACCACCAAGCGCAGCCCGCAGAAAGGGCCCCACAAACTTATCTTTTTCTCCTTGTGTGTGCATCACTGCTGTCTGTGGGGAGCCCAAATAAGTGGCTGAAGGCTAACATACAACTTGGAGCAAAGGGCAGAACCCTGTGGAAAAATGCATCAGGCCTAAAATCGAAGAGAAGAGCCAAATGATGGTTTGTCTTCCAAACTTCTGCTGTAGTCACTAGTTAACCAGAATATAGGCTGCAGTTTGAAGAAATGGGAGCAACCACCTTTTTAGTTGTGTCAATCCCCAGATAGGACCATGCTTTTCCAAATACCTACAAGGCTGATTCTAGAAAATTAGAGACCTGTGATCTTGACGTTAAAACATGGCCAAAACTCCAGGAGATTATTGAGGGCTTGTTTATGAGCACAAAATGTCTCTAGGACCCCTTGGATCCAACAAGGGTCTACTTGAGCAAATCAGAGCTGGTTAGCAATATCTTTCTTTAACAAGTTCATGTTAGACTGATCAATGAAGAACAATGATCAATGATCAAATCAGAGCTGGTATATCCTTCTATAACAAGTTCATGTTAGACTGGTCAATGAAGAACACGTGGGCCTCAGCATCTGAGCAACGAGGACTCAAATGGTCTAGTTGTGGGAAATAGAGAAATACATGTTGGATACACATTGGTAACTAGCTGAACATCTGAGCACCGAAGTTGAATGTGGGGGAAAATTATCTGGAGTTTTCTGGTGTAGAGCTTTCCCTTCATGCTGCTGCATTCAAGTTTATTATCCATGACTTAGTCAGTGGTCGCCAACCAGTGGTTTGCGGACCACTGTGATTTGTGAGGTCCAAAAGGTTGGCAATTGCTGGTTTAAGGAAACCTTTGGAGCAGCAGATGCCCACCGGTGGTCCATGGACTACTGGTGGTCCATGAGGTCCAAAAGGTTGGTGATCACTGACTTAGGTAGAAATATAGATTTTCAGAAGACAGGGAACTGAGAAAATTTTTATCTTATGTATATTTATCAGAGATACATACACATACAAACAGACAGGTCGGGTTAAAAAGTAGAATTGGGAAAGATGCTATTTAATGAACACACCTAATAGCATAACTACAAGAGAGGACATGGCTTAGCAGCAGCTCATATGGAAAGTTTGGCAGTTGGTATTGTCAGAATCTGCAGTTTTGTTGTACAGTCTACTATAATGCTGCTAGGATCTTGAGATTTAATAACAAAAGTAGGGGTCTGCACATGAGGAGATGATCTCTTGTTACAGTGTCCTGCTTAGACACCAGGAATTTTGACTTCCATTCTGGACACCAGGTTAGGAAGCTGGAGCAGTCTGGAATGGAGGAGAGAAGCCAAGTTTAATAAAATGACCCGAAACACTCTCAATTGAGGAAGAGAGAAGAAGAGTAGAGGAGAGATTTCAGGAGTCATGGGAGAGAGCTTTAATGTGTGAAGTCTGTCCTAAACTTCACTGAGCATGTCTATGAGAAAGCTCTGGAGGCCTGAGTTAGGGGCTCCAACTAAGGAGAGCTCTCCAGTCACGGGAGATGGGCTCATTCTAATCCCCACACCACAGTGGAACAGGTGAGAAGACAAGACAACATGCAATTAAATATTGTCAGAAAAGCTCTCATATGTAGCTGAAATAGGAAGCTCTATGTTCAGTGTGGTTTCAGAAAGTCCTAAATGGACATAAAGGCTAGAACATCCTTCCTGGCCATTGCCTGGAATTCCCCACACAGACTCTGTCCGCAGAGCTGAAGGCTTTGATTCCTGTTCTATGTCAACCCCCCTGGGAGCTCTATCAGTGAAGTGTATTAGTATAAGAATGTGAAAGAAGAAGAGGAGCCGAAGATTTTAAGGGGAGGGGAGAATAGAGAGCATAAGGGCAGGAGGAGCAGAGGTAAATTTGGGACAGTTAAGTGTAGAGAACCTGCATTTATTTTATTTGCCTGGCCCAAAGCCTGTGGGTAGAGGGAAAAATCCCACTCCCAATAAACTCAGATGATTCCACATTCACCAACCCCAAGAAGGAGCCCAAGGCTCTATTTGGCCTCTGTTCTAGTCCAGACTCCTGCTTCCGTATTTCCAGGCACGAGGTGGAGTCTCCACTGCTGACTCAGGCCTGGGAGCAGACTGGCTATTGGCTCCCCTGGATCCTGCCCAGAGATGCCCCCAGTGAAAAGCACCACACAAAAGCCCCAGACCAGTGGGAGGAAGAGGGAGCAGGTGCCTGGCCCTCTGTACCACCCATCCTGGCGAGCTGGAAGTCTGGATGGCACCACGCCCAGCTCATTTCCAAGAGCTCACTAGCTAGATATTTACTGGGAGGGAGCCTTGGCAAGAGGAGGCAGCTCGGCAGAAGCGCTGCCCAGGCCCATTCACTCACTGCACTGTGGCAACAGTGGTGGATTGCCTTGACGGAGTTCGGTTTGTGACACTATATTAGCAAGCTCATTCCTCGGGCTGTGCCTAGCTGGGGAGCAGGCAACTCTTCCATCACCAGAGGCAGGATGAGATGCTTATTGTATTTCCCTAACTCTGTAGCAAGGGAAATTTGATTTATTTTAGGTTTAATCCATCACCCTCTGGCATCCTTTCAAGACAGGCCTTGAGCATAATTGCAGGATCTGGAGAAAATAGGGAAGTCAAGTTCAATTTATTCCATTAACATTTTAAAAACATTTAATTACGATAAAAACGGAAAAGCATTTAATAGTGAAGAGGACCATTGGTTTATCTTCTCCGTGCATTCATCCCACCAATCACTGTCTCCTTGCTGTCATGGGCCTGTGGGAACTTTGCTCCCTGGCTTCGAGGGCTCCCATGAGCCACATTGTCACCTTAGCCAGCTACTGCAAGGGGCAAGGACATGGGTTGCCCACTCACCACTATTTTTTTGGGGGGGAGGGGGGCTAAATCCATCCACTCATTTCTGGAGGGTCATTGTGTTATCTTCTGCTTTATTCTACTTTTCCTGTCTTCTCCAGTCTCCTCTTCCCATTTAGGGCCAGGGAATAGGTGGGGTGGCTGTTGGAGGTGGGAAAGATTAGGTCCAGCCGTGTCCTCCTCCCTTCAGCTGTTCGTCCCATCTGCAGGACCTCAGTGGGTGCTGCACTGCCCAGCAGCCAGAGGAAGCCCGCATGTAGAGCACCACACATCAGGGGCAGCCAAGGATGTGATTTTGGGGAAAAAAAATTTCATTTCTTTAAGGGTAACCAAGGTAGTAATTTGGATAAGTCTAACATTTTATCAGATTTCTTTGTCCTTATTTTATGATTCAGTATTGTTTTCACTTTTAATTCCTAATGGGATTGTGGTAAACAGGCAAATGGCTACCCAAGGATGCCCATGTCCATGGGCATGGGCCCATATGAATATGTCATATTGTTTGGCAAAGGAAAATTACGGTTGCAAATGGATTAGGGTTGCTAATCAGTTGACCTAAAAATAGGGAGATGCCCCTGGATTATCCAGGTGGGCCCAGTGTCATGATAAGAGTTCTTAGAAGTAGAATAGGAGGTAGAAAACAGGGCCAGAGTGATGTGGTGTGAAAGGGACTTGACCATCTGGCTGTGTAGACAGAGGGAGGGGCCACAAGCCAAGGAATGCAGATGACCTCTGGAAGCTGGAAAAGGCCAGGAAGCAGATCTCTCCAGAAGCATCTAGAGAGGAGAACAGCCTTTTTGACACCTTAGCTTTAGCCATGGAGACCTAGGTTGGACTTCAAATCTGCAGAAATGAAAGATAATGTAAATCTGTACAGCACACCTTGGAGATATTGTGTTTGGTTTCAGACACTTGCATAATTCAGCAAGTATCTCAAAAAAGTGAGTTGTCATCTTTTTGCTGATGGACGGTCTTGCCTTCAGTTTGTAAAAAAAAAAAGTAATACTTGTGGTGCATAAACAAAGCAACATGAAATAAAATGTGGCATGCCTGTATTGTTTTATACCACTAAATCAGCAGGGGTTGGAAACTAATCCATTCTCTGCCTAGATTAGGAGATAAAAAAAGTTGCTTCAGAGCTATAGCATCATCACCCACAAAAACATTCATTCCCAAGCATCTGGCAGGTGAAAGATAATGCACTGGGGCCTGATCCTACATAAACTCAGGGGAGATGACATAAGTTAGGTGACCAGTGCAAGTCTGGGTAAACTAGGGGAAGTTACTTCATGTCTCTGACCTTGCATTGCCTCACATTACAGTGGATATAATTATGATGTTAGGGGTGATGTGAATAGTGAATGAGTTGATATTTGTAAAGCAAGTATAACAGAGCCTGGCAAATGATAAAGGCCATATATGTTAGCTATTGTCATCATTACTGTTAGTTATTATTGGACTTTTAAAGAAGTCTTTTGGGGTTCAAGGGTTGAAGAAAAGTGGGCTTCAAAGACATAGAGTTATAAAATAATAAAAAATAACTAATATTTACCAACCATTTCCTGTGGGTAAGCATTATGATAAGCACCTATCTTTATAACACTGTGGGCAAGTACTAGTATCAGTTCCACTTTAGAGGTGCAGAAATTGACAGGTAGAATGGTTAATTAACCCAACTTACACAGCAATTAACATGCCAAGCATGGAGGAAACCTATATTCTTGCACTGTTCCTTGCACTGCTCAGGAACAGGGATGAATACATGTTGGAGAACCATCCAGTAGGGCAGACAGTTGAGTTGGAGCAGAGGGTTGATATGGAGACGTGACTAACTGGGGTCAGGCTGGGACCAGACAGTGACAGCCTTGAATAGCAAGAGAGAGCTATGGAAGGTAAACAAATGGGATTGGAGGAATAAGATTCTAGCACAAGTACCAAGGTCTAGACAGAAGAGTTAGGATGTTATCCCAAACACTGAGGTACTGGTTTTCTATACTAGGGTGGGTTCAGATGTGAGGAATAGGTGAGTGAGGATGGCTGAACAAAGCTGGCATTGGTAGGACCTGACAGTGACCGGCTGGCAGTGGGGAAGAAAACGGAAAGGAGGAGGAAATTCAAGGTGTAAGCCAAAGGATTTGGTGCTTAGCCCTCAGATGCAAAGGTGGCTGAGGCAGGAGGGACGTGGAAGGCTGTGTTCTAGTCTGATCCTGTGTGTGTGTGTGTGTGTGTGTGTGTGTGTGTGTGTGTGTATGTATGTGTTAGTTCAGGATATTTTCCCCATTGATTTTTAGAGAGAGTGGGAGGGAAAGAGGGAGGGAAGGAAGGCGGGAGGAAGGGAGGGAGGGAGGAGGAGGATGAGAAGAAGGAGGAGGAGGATGAGAAGAAGGAGGAGAGGAGAGAGGGGAGAGGGGGGGAGAGAGAGAGAGAGAGAGAGAGAGAGAGAGAGAGAGAGAGAGAGAGAGATGTGAGTGAGACACATTGATTGGTTGCCTCTCACCCACCCTGACTACCTTGACCTGGCTGGGCCAGGGATCACACCTGAAACCTGGTATGTGCCCTTGACTGGAATAAAGTGTGGGACCCAACAGTCAGAAGGCCAATGCTCTACCCACTGGGAAAACTGGCTATGGCTCTCAGTTTCTTTATATTTAGAACAAGAATAACTGTGCTTGCCTTCCCATCTCATATAAATGCTCAAGAAGGTTTACATGCAATCACAGATATTAAGGTGTTTTGACACATGAGAAGGTTGCACGAATACAATGCACTGATTACTATTAGAGCAACCTGGCAAGGCAAGTAGCCATCTGGGCTGCACCAGATAGAGCCTCACCCCGTTTATATGCCACTGTGTCCGTTTTTAGAAGATCAGAGTTTCCATGTGCAATTGAGACTCTCCCTTCAGAAAGCATATTGAACACAAACCACAAGCTCTCCCCATGCTGCATGAGGTGGAGGTGTCGTTTCCAGTGAAAGAGAAGCTGCTGCCTTTCTTTCCAAGAAAACAGGCCCATGAGGACGCTCAGGAGCCCAGAGGGAGCTCTGGACAGCGCAAATAGAAGAGCCTGTATTCTCACACTGAAAACATAATCAAACCACTCTGACTCCCTTATCTGAGACACAGAAGAAAAATGAGTGGGAAGACGAAAGAAACGAAAAGCCATTATCTCTTGTTCTGTAAATGATTTTTTTTTGCTTATAGGAAAAGATCACTGCCAAATGGTGTCCATAGCAAGAGGAGGCCTGAGTGTGCTGGGAGGATCCAGCTCATGGCTATGACAGCTCTCAGTGTCTTACAGGGTTTCAGAAAAGCCAGGCACAGCCACAGGCTGCTGTGGCTGCCACACCCTGGCACAGCCTGAAGCTCTGAGAGCCTACCTCGTAGAATGGGTGTCCTGCCACAACACTAATGACCAGCCACCTGGCCCACATCTGCTACAAGGGATGGAGACAATGCCTTATCCGAGTCTCCTTCTTTGCCCTGCCTCCCTGGGCAAAGAGATTGTCCTCTGTTCTTTGCCACTCTACCCTGTGTGTGTGTGTGTGTGTGTGTGTGTGTGTGTTTTTCAGAGCATTGGGAATTTAACTCAGTCCATGCTCTCTGAACATTGAAATATTCCTTAGCCATTCTTGACACCATTGTCAGATCAGGATTAAGTGAAAAAGAACAAAAGTGAAAAACAATAAGGTCAGATAGCCAAATAACAGAGAAGAGGCCGGGGTGAAAAGTCTACCCACCCTGCCCAGGTTCCACCTCGCTGATGTCAGATAGAGTCGCTCTGGAGATCACTCCTGTCCTCTGTGCAGACATCAGGTAATAACCTGTGATCACTCCACCTGGCAGGACCCCGGAGGAGCACACCAATGGGATACACCAATTCCCTTTGTTGGACCACCTTTGGCAGCAGGGTGGAGTGCCATGGGGGTTAAATAATACAGATGGTGCCCAAATGAATGTGGGATTTAAGGAAAACAATCTCACAATGGGTTTTATGGTGATTGAATTAGAACAGTCAGTCACAGAGTCAATAACAGAAGCAACAAAAATTTAGGAAGCATGGGCATGAGAGAAAAAAAAAATGTTGGGGAAAAGATTTCAAAGCGCAGGAGTTGAGGTCTAGCACCAGGAAAGGCTGTCCCAGGAGGCAGGAGACATAAGTACCCCCAAATGCAAGCCAGGTGTGGGGTACAGAACAGGACTTACATGCCCTCAACACTGCTTTGGGCACCAGGGGTGCCCTGAGGAATTGTTACACCATCTTTCCAGGGTCCATGCAGTGCCTGACCCTATAGGCTAGGGAAGTGCTTGGAAGAGTAGAATCAGTAGCCTGGAAAGTGAAGCAAGAGAGCTTAAGGCTAAAGTCAGGCTAGGAAGGTTAGAAATGTGCAAGGGAAACTGCTGGCTGGAAACCAGAGAATGGTTGACAGGAGATGGACTGGTCAGGAAGTTAAAAAAACACATTTCAGCATAATTAGACTTCTGGCAGAGTACTGTGAAACTTGTTGCTTCCCACAGGTTCTTATTTTAATGAACTGGGCAGATCAAGACTGTCCTTGAGGAATGCTCAGCATGAGCTGGTGGGCCTCTGAGAGCTGCCTACTCATTTACTAAGTCCCCTTGATTCTAATCTCTTTATACTCCTCCATCTCCCACTGTCATCTTCTTCCTCTCCTCCTCCTCCTCCCCTTAGTTCAGACTTTCATCTTTTTTCCCTCCTTCATTATTGAAACAGCCCCCTGAATGGTCTCTCCACCAATGGTCTCATCACCTTCCAACCCATCTCCCTGAATCTTCCGGACTGATGCCTAGAAATCACAAATCCGACTGCCTCTCACAGCTGCCTAACACCCTCCCGGCCCCCTGTTGCCCATGGATGTGTTCTCAGGGCTTTGATCCTAGGACGTCTGAGATAGTTGCTAGAATACAGATTCATAGACCCCCTTCCTTTGAGATTCTAATTTAGCAGGTTGGAGGTGGAGCTTCAAAGTCTATATTATAAATCAATGTCCTAGTTGATTCTCATGATCAGGAATGTGTGGGAGACAGTGTCTCTACCATAAGACTGAACTCTCATGTATGTGAAAGGTCTGCATTGAGCTGCTGTGTACCTCTCCATACTCTCAGCTCTGCACCCTGACAGTTAAGCTGGCCCTTGATTCTTGGAGGCCAACCAAACTGGGCTCTGGAACTGGGATCCAGTCTCAAGACTTGTTCAGAATACCAACCACTGGGAAGGCGGTTCAGACTCATCTATATCAGACTACCCAACTCTGGGCTCAGAGAAGGCAGGACCAGAGTGCACCTGCTGGGGAGAAATACAGGTTTTTTTTTTTTCTTTCTGTCTAACAAAAATGAGAGAATAACAGGCTGTAGGTTGAAAGAGAAAAGCAATTACAAAAACATTTAATATAAATAACTTGTGGCATTCACTGCCTCCTGTTGTTCTGAGATAAATAACTTAGCAAACCGAGGCAAGACAGACATTATGGTCACAGCACTAAAACTAGCTTTGCCGTGATCCTCCAAAGTGCATATGCCCGAAATTCCAACACTCCAGATGGCAGAATCGTGAGGTCCGCAAAGTTTGCTTTGATCTCCTCAAACCTCTCCCTTTGTCTCCTCCTCTTGCCTTGTGTCACCTCCCTCAGTCTCGAGTATTCATTTGGAATCTAGATACCTAGATACCCACTGCCCCTATCCCACCCCCACTCCTATGCCTATCCCTGTTCCCATCCCTAAACCCACCCTTCATTTTATGCTTGCTTTCACGAAGGGAAAGGATCTGATAAACCAGTCCCTGGTAAGGGGTCAATGCCTGATAGCCTCTTCAAGGAACAGTGTTTATGTTTTACTGGGGAACTGCTAGAAGACAATCCTGGGGGAAATTTTAGGGAAGTGTTAGATTTAAGAAAAGACTGTTATCATTTCCCACCTGATGGCTTTAACCATTAGCATTCCAGCCCCTGTCAATGTGCTCATAACCTTGCTTGATGCCTTGGATCACAGAGAGATTGATCTCTGGTGCCCGGCTCCCACCTAGATTTTCTTGGACTATTAAGTGTTAATATAACTATTGTTTGGATAAAGAGGATTAATACTATATTTAATGAAAATGGTATAATTTAATTTTTATTTTTCTGAAGACCTTTCACTTAAATAATTCCCAAATTTAGGAACTCTATTTCAAACCATGTCTTTCCAATTTGAGGTTTACTGATTTAGGGTTGCCTAAAATAGTATTACTACTATGCTGCCTCTAATATAAAAGTCTTAGAATAAGAGTTTCCTTCACCCCTGGTTTTCTTGTCTCCAATTCAAGTAGTGTTCTCAGACACAGACCTGTTTCCAGTTAGATCTTCCCCAGTGACCTGCTGGCATGCCAGGATGGAACGTTTTTCACTGTCTTTGACCTTAACTACGAGATATGGATGGGATGTATCACTCTTTGCATTAGTTTGTGAGGGCTGCCAACAAAGTACCACAAGTTGGGTGGCTTAAAACAGAAATGTATCTCCTCACAGTTCTGGAGGCTAGAAGCAAAAAATCAAGATGTTAACAGAGTCATGCTCTCACTGAAGGTTCTGGGGAGAACCCTTTCTTGCTATGGTGGTTGCCAATGATCCTTGGCCTTGCTCATCTTAAAGACGAATCACTCCAGTATCTGCCTCTGTCTCCCTGTGTCTGTGTTTCTGTTTTCTCTTCTCATAAAGACACCAGTCACTGAATTAGGACCTGCTGTAATTAAGTATTGATTTCATCTTAGCTAATTACATCTGCAAAGACCTATTTCCAAAAATGGTCATATCTAAAGTTCTGGGTGGACATGGATTTTGGAGGGGAGACTATTCAACCTAATATACTCCCCTTGACATTTCTGCCCTCAGTTTCCAAGCTCCATGTACAGTGAACTCATCTAAACACACACCAATCTCTTTCTGTTTCCTCTGATTCACATCTCTTTGCGAATGGCCTTAAGCTATATTTCAAAGAGTAAAACATCCTTACCCTGATATTTGTAGTGCGGCTGAAAATCATTTGGCTAATGGGGGCAGGGATAGAGAGTGGTTGGTGCTTCAGTAAACTGGCTCCTCATTTCCCCGCACACCAAAGTTTGTTTCTCAGCCTGTCTTGGGATTAAGTGTGGCCTTGTGCCCAGGTTCTACTCAATAGCACTTGAACAGGAAGCATGTGCTCCACTCTCAGGACTTGTCCATGATTACCTCCCAGGCAGGGCTCACTAAACTCTTTTCTTTCCTGCTAGCTTGAAGGAAACAGGCAGCTTCACCTGGAAAGCTGTGTGCTAAAAGTGGCAGAGCTAAAAGGTGAAAGGGCTTGGATATCTGCATAATTTCCTAGAGAAGAGAAACCTTTAAGTTAGAAAACACATTTGGGATTTTATATGAGTAAGGATTAAGCTTTGATTGTATTAATTGTATTAAATTTGGGGGGGTTATTTGATATAGGCCTTAGCTTCCTTTAACCAGGGTCTAAAACAAGTTGATATGGCCATGTTGATATTAGTGGCAGAGGGAGATGTCTCACAGACCCAGTTCTTCGGGCTCTCATTCCAGTACTCTTGTCACTCAACTGGCCCTTGCAGTTGAGTTTCATCACTTCTTTGATGCAGTATTTATTTCTTTGTGACAAATTTTCAAACCACTTATTTCTTGGGCTGAATCTAGGCATTGAAACATAGACATGTGAAGTCATCAAAATCAATGCAGACACTGACATGTCCTTTTTTCCTGAGCATTACTGGGCATCTCATCCATGATTACTTTTATTCTGTGTCTTAGCCTGTTTGAGCTGCTAAACAGAAAACTACAGACTGAATGGCTTATAAACAAAGATTTACTTCTCTGATGATGATAGGTTTAGTGTCTGGTGAGGATCTACTTTCTGGTACATGGATGGCTGTCTTATCATTGTAACCTCACATAGAGAAAGCTGCAAGGGATCTCAGGTCACTTTTATAAGGGCACTAGTCCCATTGATGAAGGCTCTACCCTTCATGTTCTCATGAATTAATCATTTCCCAAAGACTCCACCTTCTGGTACCATCATAATGGACTTTAGGTTTCAACATATGAACTTTGGAGGTAACATGAATATTTAGTCTACAGCATTCTATATTTAGTTTTATGATTTTACCTAATTATTTTCACATAATTTTATTTAAGCTCCTCTTTTGCTTTTCTTCTAATATTGGTGTGTCCTTCAGCTTTCTCTGCAGAAGATGGTTCAATGTAAGGATGAAACACCCTCCAGCCTGCCCTGGGTGCCTTTGTCTAGCTCTGTCTTCTCACTGGATCCAAGACATTGGGTATTCATGAAGAGTATCCTCATTGATCATCAACTGGGTCTTTATATCCCAATTTTTAACTTTTATTCCAGGGACACTACTCTTAACTTATGAATGTCAGGAACCCACATACCAGTTACAGAAATGCCATCATTTGAGATATCAGCATTGATCCAGACTTCCTGTTCTAGCCTACACTCAGGACTCCCATAGAGAGCCCACGAGACTGCTAGAGCCATGGGCAGGGGTGTTAGTTGGGAGGGGGGTGGCTTTGACCTATTCCCACATTCCTTCTTAGATTCCTGAAATAATTCTGACCTCTGGCTGTCCAGCACTCCAAAGAGTTGGACTCTTCCTATTCTACCTGAGTATTTCTAGGTTTGTTACATCCAGTATGTATTTACTTTTTAATCCCCTTGCTTCCATTTATGTCCTTATTTTTTTTTAAAAAAAGTAGTTTATTTTTCTAAGCAGAACATCATGGGGCTATTTTCCACTTTGTTTAGTCTATTTGTATCATTATTCTACTGTTCTTTGGCTTGTACTAGCTCCCTGTTGAGCAGGCACATACCATTTCCAACCACTTCCAGGTCATTAATAAAGCTATGAAGGAAGACAGGTTCTTACCCTAAACACCGTGGCACCAATTAGACACTTAGCCCCAAATGAGCTCCGTGACAATTTATCATTACCCTATAGTCTTACAGCCAGTGTTTAATCAATGAGGCTGGTTTCTGATTCAAGCCAATTTTAAACTAAGTTTCCAAGGTAACTTTCTTGAGACCAATTGCTCTTTGAAACTGTCTACTCTCTTGCAGTCTTCCAGCTGCTCAGTTTGAAGCACAAAAACCTGCCAGACTATCCATTTGGCTCTGAGAATTGTTCATAGTGGCAGCATTAATCTCTTTTCACTTCAACAACCTTCCTCCTCTTAAGGAAATAAAGTAGAAGGAGAACTAAATTGTTGGGGACTATTCCCACCTGAGTTCCCAGAGACTGAATTGTTGCTGAGATGAGGTTGGAAGGGGCAGCATACCCTTCAACTCTGAAAAAGGCCTTGATCACCCAATCCTGCTTCTAGACATACCCAGGTGTAGAACTGTATATGAGAGGGCAGAGAAATGTGACCCATGACATGAGTGCATAAGGAATCTGAGGATCAAATCACAATTACCAAGCACTGATTGTGTTTTAAGGATTGCACAGCGTTGCCCATGCAACGCTAAAGAAGTCATAGACTCCACCCTTCAAGTCTGCTTGCTGGTGGTGGACTTATAGGTCTCAGCAACCAGGTTATCTGTCTCTCATCATTTGCCTGAAAACTATTAGTCCTACTAGGGCTTTCAGATATCAGAGGACCCTGACAAATATAAATATATTTGAAATTATATTATCTGACACAATAAAATTAACATTTTGTGAAGTCATTATCATTCTCTGTTGGGTTGGGATATTGGAAAATTAGATGAGGAACAGATACTTTTCATGGGAGGGATATTTAAATGAGAATCTGTAATGGAAGAAATCTGGTGTCTGTGACAGCTTCAGCACTAACCAGGTAGAAAGCTCCAAAACCAACTTCTCCAGGGCCATTGCCTAAGTTCCAGCCATGGGCAAACTACAGCCCATGGCTGGAACTACAGGCTGGATCCGGCATGTTCAGTTGTTCTATCCGGAGCTGAAAGAGCGGAGCGTTCTCTTGCTCTCCCTTCCGCTCCTTCACCAGCAGCCCAAGATGAGAGTGCCAGCATGGTCAGGTTGCTTTTGTTCCAGCCCTCCGGTCCAGTTTAAGAACCCATTGTGGCCCTCGAGTCAAAAATTTTGCCTACCCCTGGATGATACCGGATTTCCTGCACCAGAATCATGGGTGTGATTAAGATGCAGATTCCCTCATCTCATCCTATCTCTACTCCACTACAGTTTCTTGAGTATTAATCTGCATTATAAACCAACATACTTTGGTGATTCTAAATCAGTTTTCAACCTGGGGCTCACAGACATGTTAAGGCAATTCTCAACTTTTAGTGCATGTAAGAATCACCTGGAAAGTTGATGCCAAAAAAACCCAAACAAACCAAACACCCCCAAAACAAACAAACAAACAAACAAATAAACAAAACACCCTCCCCCCCACAAAAAACCACACTAAACAAACAAAATGATAGACAGTCTAATTAAAAAATAGTTAGAGGACCTGAATAGACATTTCTCCAAAGAGGACATACAGATGGCTAATAGACATCTGTATGTCACTAGTTATCAGAGAAATGCAAATGAAAATCACAATGAGATATCACCTCACACCTGTTATAGCTATAATCAGTAAGTCAATAAACAAGTGTTGACAAGGTTGTAGAGAGAAGGGAACCAGCATGTAATATTGGTGGGATTGCAAGTTGGTGCAGTCCCTATGGAAAACACTATGAACTTTCCTCAGAAAGTTAAAAATAGAACTGCCTATGACTCAGTGATTTCAATTCTGGGTATTTATTCAAAGAAATCCAAAACACTAATTTTAAAAATAGATTATTTTTTTGTTCATCGCAGCATTATTTATAATAGCCAAGATATGGAAGCAATCTAAGTGCCCTTCAATAGACAATTGGGTAAAGAAGAAATGGCACACAATGGAATATTACTCAGCCATAAAAAATTAAATCTTACTATTTGCAACAACATGGATGGACCTAGAGTATTATGGACCTAGGAAATCATGCTAAGTAAAATAAGTCAGGCAGACAAAGACAAATACTATATTCTCTTATCTATATGTGGAATTTGAACAGCAAAATAAATGAACAAAACAGAAACAGACTTACAGATACAGAGATTACTAGACTGATGGTTGCCAAAAGGGAAGGAGATTAGGGGTTGGGTGAAAAAGGTGAAGGGATTTAGAAATACTAATAGGCAGTTACAAAATAGTCACAGGATGTAAAATACAGCATAGGGAATATAGTCAATATATTGTAATAATTATGTACGGTGTCAGGTGGTTACTAGACTTATGGAGAGATAACTTCCTAGTTTATATAAATCTCTATCCACATTGCTGTACACTTGAAACTAATATAATATTGAATGTCAACTGTAAGTGGAAACAAAAGAATCATTTGGAGAGTGGGGTACACTGCAGACACTGGAATCTAACACAGATCCTTCTTCAGTAGGTGTGGGGTGGGGTAAGGACCCTGCCTGAATTTTTAGCATCTCAGTGGTCTTAGGTCACTCTGAGAACCCCTTAGGACTTCTATGCCCTGCTGTCCCTATCCCACAGTCCCCACCCTGACGGTTTATTTTAATACCTTCTGTGTATGTACCTTTGCACCATTTTATGAGGAATGTCCTTTGCTTTTTTCAGATCCTTGAAGGGAAGTAAGTAGGCACAATGTTAAGGCACACTGCCATGGATGCAGGCTCTTCTCAGCAGTTCCCATACTTCCTTGCACCTCTATGGAAGCAGCAGAGGAAAAAAAAATACACCAGCCAGCAGTTGCAGAAGTTGCTCCCTCAGGTAAGCTGTTTGATTCTCAAATGATACACAAGCCCGGTCCCAGAAGAAGCTTGAGGACAGGGACACATCAGAAAGGGTTCAGGTTCCAGGTCCTGATTCATGTTTTCACTGCCCAGCCTTCAGGCATTATTTTAGGGAAGCCAACTTTAAAAAAAACACCAATGATTTGTTTATATCGCAAAATATGCTATCTCTGGAAAATACACATTTTCTGATCTACAAAGTTGTTTCCTAACTTCTCTCAATTATTTCTCATTGAGGACCACTTCTGCTTCATTTGTTACTAAATGGAAGACTATCAGCAGACTGCATTTTCTCCGTCTCCTACAATTTATAATAAAATTGAGCATCCTGTTTTTTAATTTATGTTCTTACTGATGTTGACCCTATCTCCAATCATATCCTCATAAGAGTTTTGTTGTTGTTATTTTAACTTTATTCTGTTTTCAGCTTATTTTGTGTTCAAACAGGAAAAGAAGAAGAAGCGCAGATGTTGCTTGTACCTAGTAGCCAGGTTGGTGGAAAAACACACAAAACATTTCAAGGCCAGAGATTTGGGAGCAACTGCCAAGTTACCATCCCAAATGGTCCAAGGACACAGCACAGTGGAGTGGAAAGCACTTGGGCTTCGGAAGTTGCAAGATCTCCATAGCTTGTTCCTGGGTGACTGTGGGAAGGGAGTGTACACATGTTCAGCCTCAGTTTCCCCATCTGCATATAGGCAGCTGTCCTTACTCTACTCTTTCAGGCAGGCTAAGCTTTTCTCAGCCCAATCGGTAGGCTTCTTCCTCTACCCAGTGAATCTACCCCCACCATGGAATAGCAGAACCATGCCGAGTTTACAGATGATTTTGAGGGAGGGTTTTATATCACCTTTACACTAAAACACTATAAGCCTCCACAAAAAGGTCTTCTCTCCCAAGTCTTATCATCTCCTTGCTAGCCAATCACATCTTTTCTCCCTCTCTTCTTCACAGTGCCCAGACTCACTGGCTGAACTTCCTTGGTCTCCCACTTCCCATATCCTTGGCCCCTCACCCAGCACCTGCAGGCCTCCACATCACTGTCCATATCCTCATTGCTCAGATCCTTTGCCTCCAAACCTACAAACCTATAGCCATTGGGTGCTTGGTAAACAGGGTCACCCTCTTCCCTCAGCAACCCCTTATCTTGGAAAACACAAGCAATTCGGCAGTTAGTTATTTCATATTAACTATAACTTCTTCCCCTTTTTAAGAACCTTTAAAGGAATGGCAGGCTTTTTCAGGGGCTACTTCCCAGGGCCACTCGCCACCCCAACCATGGCGGGGGAATAATCTACCAAATCTCTATTCTGGCAGAGGCACAGTCAAGTGCCACCGCACACAGGCCAGGAAGCACAGCTTCTGAAGACACAGGGTGAGAGGGGCCCACACATTTCTGACCCACCAACAGGGAAAAGGCCGATTTGATTGGGCTGTCCTACTGAGTAAGTGAAGTAATGCCTGCCAACCACCTGGCAGAGTGTCTCATGTCAGGAGGGGTTTAAGGAAGGGCTCTGGGTTAGACCTAGACTTACACAGATTGATTCTCTTTCCTGGTAAGAATTAGTTTTGCTAGGAACTCCTTTTCTCCCCTTCATTTCTGTTTCATTAATATATATATCTCTCTACAAAGTCTTTGAACTTCTTTGAAGCCACACTGTCTGAAGTCAATTACCTGCACTGTTCGCGCAAAGTCCCAGCTCAGTGGGCCATGATGGAGTTCTCCCCTGGGACTCACAGCATTTTATCTACCATTCGTATATCTTAACCCTTGTATGCCACCATGATCCCTCACTGTCATACTCCACATTCTCTCTTCCTCTAGCCTCCTGTTGCTGCTGGCCTGTGTCCCATGTCTCTTCATGACATCCAATGTATCTCTTAGCACCCACTCCTGGGATAGACACTCTGTCACCTGGAATTAAGGGAGCCCGTGATGCTCACGTTGTTGCATCCTCCTCCGACATCTGAGTTTTCATTGTGCATCTGAGGATAACCTCTTTTTCAGATTAGTTCCCTGGACTGATGTTTGGAACTTCCACATTTCATAGAGGAAGATAATTTAAGATCAATTATGATTGGCCTCCTCATTCTACTTTAGTCTCACCAGTCTCCTTGCTGCTTCTATCTAGAACATAATGGCACTGCTGCCTCAGGGCCTTGGTGGTCCTCCTCTTGCCCAGAACACTCTTCCCCTAGAGACCCATTTGGTCCCCACCCCCACCTCTCTCAAGTCTGTGCTTAATATCACCTTCTCCACCAGGCTTTCCCTACTATACCTCAGTACCATACCCCTCTTCTCTGCTTTATTGACTCATAACATTGTGTGTGTGTGTGTGTGTGTGTGTGAGAGAGAGAGAGAGAGAGAGAGAGAGAGAAAGAGAGAGAGAGAGTTTATTGTTTCCCTACTCCCACTAGAATGTAAATTCTGTGAGGGTCAGGATTTTGTCCTGTTTCACAGTAGGTATCCCCTATATTATACAGAAAATTATATATTCCTTTTTCTCTATTTTATATCTAGAATATACCCTATCAGGTACTTTGTATATAGCTGTTGAATTGAATGAATCAGTCAGTCATTTATTACAGACAACAATGGGCTCAGAGAAGTGAAATACATTGTCCAAGGTCACACAGCTATCTAAGGGAAGAACTAGGAAGTCAACTGGTCTCTATCTAGAAGTTCTATGTCTTTACTCTGCCTCCAGCTGCCTTCCTTATCAACCACAATGCACAGTGCTGTGTCCTCAAAGCAGAGCTGGGGAAGGCTTGGAGTGTGACCCTTAGAAGGATCAAAGGCTGTACTGAGTTTCACGTATTAAACATATATTCCTTAAAGAAGTTGCTTCATTTACAGTGTTTTAGCCACACTGCTCTCCCTTTGGTTGTTTAAGTCTACCTCAGGGGCTTTATGAACTGGACTGATATTTGCCCAGATCTTCCTTTGACTGCCTTCTTCAAGGTGGTTTAAAAGTGCTGCTTTGAAAATCCATCCTTTCCCACCCACATTGAATAATTGTAGTTATTTTTCTTAATGTATTCCACGATCTGCGGTTAACTGCTTAGTCATTCTCCTCCTGCAGGGCATGGGCCATTTCTACTTTGTTCACCTTGGTACAACCAGTGCTAACGCAGTTCCTGTAATGAATAAATCAGGAATAAATCTCTTATCAAATAAAATACAAAGGATTTGGAGATTAGGCCTTATTTTATTTTATTATTATTATTTTCAATAGTAAATATTTTATTTATTTGTTTTATTTTTCCATTTTTTGTGGTTTTATTTTTTAATTTTAATTTTTTAATTAATTTTTTTATTGATTAAGGTCTTATTTTATATTAGCCACCAGAGCCAACTTTTGAACACATGACTTCTAAAGGAGCAACTACCAGTGGGTAAAAGGCTCTATAAGCCAACCACAGGTTGGGAGCCTCTGGAACACACTCTATGGTTCTGCATGCTTGCTTTGGTCTGTTTCTATCTTGTCAAGGAGATATCAAGCAAATGCCCTGATATATGTTCATCACAGTAGAAACTCAGACACAGAATATATATGTCCATCCTATTGTATATGTACATATGTAACATTATAAGTGCCTACTAATAAGTTTTATATTACCAAGGTGTGAAAATACTTATATTCATATCCAATTCAAGCTTTCTTGGTGTATGTCAATGCCAATTTTTTTCAGATTATACCAAATTGGAATTTGAAACTATTTTAGACCAATGGACAACCTGAGAAATTTTTCAGTGCCTAGCCATGAGAGGAACATAGGAGAGTTCTAACAGAATAACCTGCTCTCATGAAAGAGACATGTTCAGAAGCATGAACACATTTTCTACATACAATGTCATGAACAGGACTGCACTCCACAATGCAGGCAACTGAGGAGGATGAACAGTAAGCATGAGGGAACTTGGAGAAAAGGAAACAAATGTGTGCTGGAGTCATAAGGGAAGAGTTTATGAATGAGGTGCCATTTAGCTGGACTTTGAAGGATGCGGAAGCATCAATAAACATATTTATTGAGTGCCTACTATGCTTAAGATACTGTACTAAATACTATGGAGGATACAAAAAAATAATAAGACAGAATCTATGCCCTTGGCAAGTTTGTGATCTAGTTCTAGAGACAAGGCATAAATTAGCGAAAGGTTAAACAACATTACAAGGGATAAATAGCAGCTTAAGACAAGGCAGCACAGGAGATGCCAGAAGACATTGTGATTAATTACCCACAAAATGACACAGGCAGTAAAAGCTGTAAGAATTCAAAGAGGGTGGGCTGGGGAAGCTTCTCAGCAAACATAGAACCTCACTTTGTGTCTGAAGAAGGGGTGGGGGTGATAAGAAGGTAACGGAAGATGAGGAAAGACATTATCAGGGAGGAAGAGTGGAGAAAAAAGTCAGTAAAAAAAGAGGCAGGGGTGGCAGAACATGTATCAGAGGAAAATGAATGAACCAGATTGCCTAGAGCAGAAAAAAATTAGAAAATTGAGTAGTTAGAAGTAAACCAGCAGAGAGAGTTAAGACCAGATTAGGAAGGCAATGAAAGCTGCACTGTTGAGTTTACGTGTCACCCTCCATGCAATCAAGAGTCAGTAGACTGATGAATCTCAAAGGGAAGATGGGATGGAGAATTGAGTCAGATGAGAGTCAATGGGAAAAAAAGAGTGAACATCTGTAATACTTTCAACAATAAAGAATTTTAAAAAAGGAAAAATATGAAAACAAACGAAGTTTAAAAACCACACACACACACACACACACACACACACACACACACACACAAAGAGTCACTAGAGATTTTCCATAGGGCCATGGTGTTTTACAAGAATTTGTCCAGCAGTGAAGAATGCCCTTAAAAAGAGCAGTTTTCCTGGAACTGGAGAGCATTATGTTAAGTGAAATAAGGCAGTCGGAGAAAGATAAATATCACATGATCTCACTCATATGTGGGATATAATGATCAACATAAATGGATGAACAAGAATATATCCAGAGACAAATGGCAAGGGGGGGGGCTTAGAGAGCAACCAAAGGACTTGTATGCATGCATATTAGGATAGCCAATGGACACTGGGGCAGTGGGGACTTGCTGGGAGTGGGAATGGCTAAGGGAGGAGTCAATTGGGGGGAAAGGAGACATATGTAAAACTGTAGACAATAAAAAAATAATTATATTTTAAAAAAGGAGCAGTTTTCCAGGAGGCTGTCACAGAGGTCCAATGTGGCTGGGGTAGCTAATAAGGGCAGTGATGGTCATTCACAGTGGAACATGGGAAGACATGGGAGTGAAACTGCAAAGGAGAAAGTTTCATGGCTAGGTGAGTATGGGGTTGAAGAGAGAGAGGGTCAAATGTGGGTCTTGAATGTTTCACTCCTGAATTTCAGGAGGATTCAGTGACACCCACTCACCTACACACATGCCCTCTCATTTACTGAGTGCTATTTCTCTGCCAGATGCTGGGCTTAGATGCTGAAAATACAAAGATAAATAAGATAGGCTCCTTGACTTCAAATTTCTTACAGCTTAAAGTGGGGTAATATTATCCAGTAAGTAATTATAGGGTGCTCATTATATTCCAGGAATATTAAATGGCATGCTAGATAGAGATGTTTAAGGACCAGGAAGGGGAACTTTAGATTTTCATTATAAAAAAAGGGATAAAGGGACTTTCATTTAGAAATGTTAAGAATTTAAGGCTACAATTAAATTTAGAGTTGGCAAATTAGACATCAACTACGATGGGATAAACATACCTGGAGTAGAGTTGTGACAGTGTTTGTCACTCAGAGATGGAGAGGATTTGGTTATTCAATAGCAGTTTCTGCTCTGCAGAAATTAAGGAGTTATTTATTTATTTATTTATTTTTAAATAGAAGTTATGGAAGGGATCTAGTTAGGCAGGGAACCCTCTGGTCCTATGACTTTTTGACCAAAGACTAGATAGCCATGTCCTAGATATCACAGATAAAGCCCAAAACTTGGTGAGAAATTGGGTTAGATTAAATTGTTTTCAACTATGGTGTTTCAAAGTGTTGTATCTACTGGTAGCAAAGTACGAAGGTTTATAAGTCATTAGAGGCCTGGAGCATGAAATTCATGCATGGGGGAGGGGGGTGTCCCTCAGCCCAGCCTGCAACTTCTCCAATCCTGAATCCCTTGAGGGATGTTCAACTGCCCGTTTAGGCCTGATCCCAGTAAATGGGCATCCCGACATCCCTCTCAAAATCCAGGACTGCTGGCTCCCAACAGCTCATCTGCCTGCCTTTCTGATTGTCCCTAACTGCTTCTGCCTGCCAGTCTGATCACCCCTAACCACTCCCATGCCAGCCTGATTGATGTCTAACTGCTCCCCTGCCAGCCTGTTTGCCCCCATCTTCCATCCTCTGCCAGCCTGGACACCACTAACTGCCCTTCCCTGCAGGGTTGATTGCCTCCAACTGCCTTCCTGTGCAGACCTGGTCCCTCTCAACTGCCCTCCCTTGCAGGCCTGGTGCCTCCCAACTGCCCTCCCCTGCTGGCCATTTGCAGAGGCCATCTTGTGTCTACATAGGGGCAGGATCTTTGAACACATGGGGGTAGCTATCTTGATCTTGTGTGTTGGAGTGATGGTCAATCTGCATATTACATTTTTTATTAGATAGGATAGAGGCCTGGTGCATTGGTGAGGGCCAGCTGGTTTTCCCTGAAGGGTGTCCCGGATCAGGGTGAGGGTTTGCTTGGGGCATGGGATGGCCTGGGCAAAGGGCCTGTGGTGGTTTTGCAGGTCAGCCACACCCCAGGGCAACCTAATCAGAGGCCCTGGTATCTGGGATATATTTACTTTCTACAATTGAAACTTTGTAGCCTGGAGCAGAGCCAAGCCTCCTTCTCACTTTGTGGCTGCCTGGCTGCTGTCATTTCTGTTTGGATTTGTTATAATTGAAAAACTATGTATCCTTGAGTAGAGGCCTAGGCCAGCCAGGGCAGGTGGGAAACCCAAGCTCTCTGTGGCTTCAGCCATCTTGACTGTGGTTAATTTGCATACTCACTCTGATTGGCTGGTGGTATGGCAGAGTGATGGTTAATTTGCATATTACTATTTTATTAGGTAGGATTTTCTTTTTATAATAATAAAAGCACATTAATTTATACAAATAACAATTTTGTGTTAATTGACTTGCATTCAGATATGGTTCCTTGAAAGGCAGTTTACCTGGAAGGTAACAAACCTGATAATTAGATATAAATCCCAGCTTATGGCAAACCCACTAACATTCATGGCTCAACATATCAATAGCTCTGTCGTGTATGGTTGAAAAATGCTGAGTGGGTTAAACAAACGACAGGTTTGTTTGTAACTCAATATTTTTTATAATACTCTTATTTAACAGTTAGAAGCCATAGGTTATAAGCTTCTAGGGGTGGGGAACATGTATTATATCCCTGTGTTTGTACTCTAGTAATTTTGTGTATAAATAAACCAATGTAGGTCTTCAGGGGAACAGTACAGGTTTAGTGAAGCAGCAAGAATATTTTAGTATTCAGTTAGAAAGGTGATTGAGAAATTGGAAAACAGGTAAAATTGAAGGGGGTGGCTTTTGTAGTAGCATCATATCTGTGAATGATTGTTGAGTTAGGGCATATATCAATGCTTTGATAAGAGTGACTTAGGTTGGATATAAAAGGACCTCTTCCTGGCAGTAAAGACTGATAGATTCTAAACTAAGATTTTGAAAATGATGTGAATGGTAGGTCTCTCAAAGTGCTTGAAAAATGAAAGCAATCTATGCCTGAGGTTTCAGCACTCTTCCTTCCCCTTCAATGATATAGCGATCCAGGTCTTCACATCAATTTTTTCTCCTTGAACATGTATTCAAGTTAATTTTCTGCTTGTGAGAGTTTTGTTACTAACCACCGATTGACCACTCTTGGGGACCTAACTCCCTCTAGTATGCTCTCCTAGGAAGTGAAAATGAGTTAGTGCATCTCCATTGAACATTAAATTGTGAATATCAGGGAATAAGGTTCCACTACGGTGAACAACAAGTGTGAGTCAGAGTATTTGTGTGTGTGTGTGCGTGCGCACACATGTGTGTTCTGCATGATTATTTCATTCAGAGGGCAAATGTGCTTCCTCTGTGTTTATTGTAAGAGGTCCCAGCATTGCTACTTACAGTGTAACTTGTATATTTCATCCAAATACACCGGAGCTGAGGACATTCTTTTTCACTTTGCCAAATTCTCTCTTGCTCTAGTCTCTATTTCCTTGGTCAATTTATATGTAATCTTGCATTGTGGTCAGACATTTAGATAAGTGTTTCTGGAGGGTGCCTTTAACAATGAGTGTCTTTATATGGCAGGTGACGTTCTGCTGAGAAACACAAATTCTCTCCTTCCTTTTTTGGTCTCCACCTGGATTTTCTCTCCTTTTCCTTTCTGTCAGCTTTCTGCTCTCTCTTTTCCATTCTGTTGCCTCTCCCAAGTTCATATTCAAAGGTGCTTTGAACATAACACAATACTACCATAACTAATTATAAATGCTCATGGATTTTTTTAAAATTATGTTTTTTTTTGGGGGGGGGGGAGAAGCAGGAAGAGGGAGAGAAATACAGAAACATCAATGAGAGAGATTTATCAATTGGCTGCCTCCTGCAAACCACCTACTAGTGATCAAGCCTGCAATCCAGGCATGTGCCTGACTTGGAATCAAACCAGTGACCTCTTGGCTCATGGGTTGATGCTCAACCACTGAGCACCACTGGCCAGGCTGGATTTTGTTAAATTATAAAAATTCATTTTGTCTGACTATTTCAAATTGCCCTCTGAGAGGTAATAAGCATTAATGTGATAATTTTCCCCATCCCTTTCTCTTTGGTTTCTGTTTAGGGAAACAATTTTTTCCTCCATGTATGTGTCTATTTTTGTTTTCTGTCCCCTAACCTTTATTGAAACCTAAAATATTGATGAACTCCACTCTAAGCACCAGATTCATTAGCAGAGACTATAACTCTGTTCAGTCCAGGCAAGTGCAAATTCTTAGGATTACTTAGAGGTCAGGGGCAGTGATATCCAGAGGCTAATGAGGTGGGGAGAAAAAAATGACACTAAGCGTGTATTTGAGTGTTCTGTAGATGTGGGCATCGTTGTGTGGGTGGGAGGATTGGGGCAATTGTGATGATGTTCTAGGAGTGTTCCCTAAGTCATTAGGACTCAGGGATGGCTTTGTGTATGGTATGAATCTCAAGGAAGGTGGGAATTTGGAGTGATGAAAATGTAAGCTTGCAATCAGGCTGCCTGTGTTCAACTTTCAGCTGCAGAGTTTCCTAGCTTAGTGGTCAGCAAACTCATTAGTCAACAGAGCCAAATATCAACAGTACAACTCTTGAAATTTATTTTGAGAGCCAAATATTTAAACTTAAACTTCTTCTAACACCACTTCTTCAAAATAGACATACCCAGGCCTTGGTATTTTGTGGAAGAGCCACACTCAAGGGGCCAAAGAACTGCATGTGGCTCTCGAGCCACAGTTTGCCGACCACGGTCTTAGCTGTTTGATCTTAGGCATGCCTTTAATTAATCTAAGTAGTTTTATATGGTAGGGGTAGTAACAGTTCCTATCATCAGCACAGTGCCTGCTTAGAGAAAGTAATAAGTAGTTGCTATCATTATGTGTTGTCCCCTTTACTAATGTCTACCCATAATTAGCAATTTGTGACCATTATTTCTTTAACTATCACTGTGAGAAGTTGCATAGTTCATGCAAATGATGTTCCAAACCAATCATTAGCCTTAGAGAAAAGGGGTAAAGGAAAGGACAATTTGTCCCTTGGATAGCTTCAATAATTCTGGATAATAATTTATTAAATTTTCTACATTAACCAAGTAGAGACAAGTCAGTTATATCTTACGTGTGGGTCTAAGAGCTGGAGGACCAAGGGTGGAGTAGATGAGGTCAAGCTTGAGCTGATCCTTCTTTATCAAGGTTTGTGCTGGTGGAGTCTCATAGGACACTCTGAAGAACTCACACATGTGTCTGGTCTGAGAATAGACAGCCTGTAACTGGAAACTCACTTCAGGGAGGGCTGCAATGACCAGTCTTTGTAAACTAGGGAATACTATACAGCCACAAGCAGCAGAGAGAGGATCACAGCATGTGGCCAGCCATGTAGAGACCCCTGACCTTTTCTCTCTCCTTCCTTCCCACCCCGATGGTGCTAGAAGAGGCAGGGTTTGCATGGTTAGGGTACAGGAGGTGGCTCAAAATCAGACCAGAGTCCTAGGTCCCAGCTTGTTCTGGGCTGAATTGTATTCCCCTCCACCCTCCACCCCCCCAAAAAATATTGAAATCCTAAATCTCAGTACCTCAGAATGGGACCTTACTGGGAAATAGGGTTTTAGAGGTAGTCAAGTCAAAATGAGGTCATTAGTATGGGCTTTAATAACATAACTGGTGTCTTATAAAAAGGGGAAATTTGGACACAGACGTATTCAGAAGGAGGAGGACGATGTGAAGAGACCCAGGAAGAATGCCAGGTGAAGATGAGTTATGCTGTCACTAGCCAAGGAGCATCTGGGGCTACCAGTGGCTAGAAGAGGCAAAGACGCTTTCTCTAGCACATTCAGATGGAGACTGGACTTTCAACACCTTGATTTTGGACTCGTAGCTTCCAGAACTGTGAGGTAATACATTTCTGTTGTTCTAAGCTACCCAGTTGTGGACCTTTGCTACTGTGGCCACAGGAAACTAACAGGCAGCTTAAACTTGTTCCAAAGGGAGGGAAAGGAGGCATGGGTTAAGTCCGCTAAAACTTTAACCTGGGTTGCATTTTAAGAGCCCCAAAGGACTGGAAAATTAAGGAATCTGCCCAAGGTTTTACTGAAGGATGTGTGATGTATTAGGAAAAGAAGGGTACATAGCAAGATGGAAGCAGTGACTGGAAAAAATACAATTATTTTATGCGCACACCCCACTGAGTTCTGACTGCTCAATAAACTAGTTACACACAGATTTGAACATTCTCTGCCCACCAGATGCTTGGGAACTTTGCCAGGATTATTCTCAGGCTGCATGCTGGTTGCCATGGCAACGTAGGTAAGAAACAATCCTATACCTTCCCCGGTTTATAGACTAGGACCAGGAAAGCTTGAGCTTCTAAATGCTCAAGCTTCTAAATTTTGAGCTTCTAAATGCTCAAATCACTAATGTTTTGTGATTAAAAATGATGTTTAATGATGACACTTTGGGACCATAAACCATTGACATCTGAAGGAGCTCCAAGGGCAATACTGGAACTCCTTCAATGTAAGAGCCACTTCACGGGTGGCTCAGAGAAAAGACCCCCTTTTGTGTCTCGTCTCTAGATGATTACCAGAAAGCTCTACACTCAAGAGAATCTCTACCACAGTCGAATTCCCAGGGGCCTCCCTCAAGCTGTACTGGGGTAATGGGCTCAGTTCTTCATCCCCAGTGCATACCACTGAAGCTGCCCCATTAAGTTCATGCATAGTACCAAGAGGGTGTGGGTTTGGATGCTGAGTTTCTGGGGTGGATGGCCCCCCCAGGAATCCTTCCCCACTCCCTCCTGGAGACTGAAAGCAGAGAGGAAAAAGTTTTGGCAGGCTGGGAAGTCAGTTATGTTCATCCTGCTGGACCTCAGCAGGGGCTTATTGCTGCAATTAACACTTTCTCTCTTGCTGGATAGCAGGGGCAAGCTTGGCCAGGGCTTCCTCATTACAACTTCTGTTTTCTTCACCTTACAGGGGATGAAATTAATTAGTTTTGTCCCCCTGATTCTTTGATAAATTAGATGGTTCCTATTGGTCTGCCTGGGCCTGACCAGCATTGGAGTTTTTGAAAATTGTGGCAGTCCCAGAGGAGGAGGAGGCATTGAAGGAAGAGATAGTAAGGGATGGTAGGGATGACTAGAGGAGGCAGGCAGGAACATCAGCCAGGCCCATCAGGGTGTCCTGGTCCTCAGGAAGAGGACATTCTGGAGGTCTGAGCAAGCAAAGGGAACTCCTGCTTATGTCTGTTTCTTGTTAATAGTTATCTCTCAGCACCTAAGGCACTCTTGGTGGGAAGCCAGGTTTCTCCTAACCCCCTCCCCATTGCATTTGGGCCCTGGATGTTAATCCCGAGAACTTTACTCCTGCTCATTAGTTGCCTCTCCGCTGCAGAAAGAGGAAAGGGAATATGGGAGCCAGGATTACAATTAAGAGGCTTGTATTCCTTTCCATAAAGTGAACTGTGGAAGTGGGGGTATTGCTAGATGCTTATGTCTCTACCATTCTAGGACTACCCTTTCTCCCTAGCTCTGCTCTCTTTATAAACTGGACCTTACTGACCACTCTCCTTTCCTAAAACATACTTTCTTTGTTTCTTGTATTCCATACTTGCATGATTTTACTCCATTGCCTTCTCTGGTTCTTCTTCCCTTACCTGTCCCTTAAATGCTGGTATTTCCATCTTGGTGCTAGCCATCTACCACTCTTGGTTTCTGAATTATTTCACTCATTTTCTGAATATTGACCTCCAAACCTATATTTATAGCCCAAGAACTGTTTCCTAAGCTCCAGGCTCAGAAATCTCACTTCTTACTAGAGAGTTTATCTTCATCTCTATGTCATTCAGACACTTCCATTAAAAACATCTCAAGTGCTCTATTCATCCCTGCTTTCCAAACAGCTCCCCTTCTTCTATTACCCCATATGCTACCAGTAAGAAAAAACAGAAACACAGAAGTCTTTCTTAACTCCATCCTCTGTCACCATACCTGACCAATCACCAAGCCCTAATAATACCACCACCTAAATAGACCTTGGGTTCATCCACCTCTCTCTTCCACTGCCATAATCCACATCATTGTTGTCTATCAGTTCCAGGGTAGATGCAAGTATGTGGGTTCTCCAGGCAGGGTAGTTTTTTAGCTTATCTTCAAATAACATTGTTTAAGTATAAATTCACTGTTTATTTAGAGGAAAAGCACAGAGAAGGAACACCCATGGAAGGAGAGTTCAAATTATTTTTTATTGCAGGAGTTGGTTAACTAAAGCCAGTGGGCTGTCATAAGTTTTGTAAATAAAACTTTATTGGAACGCAACTTTTCCCCATTCCATTTATGTGTTGTCCCTGGCTGCTTTCATAAAACAACACCAGAGTTTGGTAGCTGGGACAACCCATATTCAGCCAACAAAGCCTAAAATATTTACAATTTTGTTCTTTAAAGATTATATTTGCTGACTTTTGTTCTACTAGAGGCCTGGTGCATGAATTCATGCATGGGTGGGGTCCAGCTGGCCCACCACCATAGGGGCCCCATTGGGCGACTGGTGAGGGGAGGAGCCATGGGCAGTTAGCCGGCTAGCCCTGCCCCTGATTGAGGTGTTGGGGGCTGATGTGAGGGGCAGGTGGGGTGGGGGGTGGCGCTGATCCGGGCCTGAATCAGGCTGGTTGGTTGCAGCAGTGCACATCATAGCCACTAGTCATTCTGGTTGTTTCATTGTTCTGGTCCCTGGACTTTTACTAGTATGTATGTAAATTGTTATTCAACAATTCAGCCTTGAGCCCATACTTGCATACTTCCCCATGAAAAATTCAGAAATCATCTGCTGTAAGTCTACCACTTCCCCTAGTGGCAGTGAGGTGTTCCCCATGACCATAGTGGTCTATCAAAGCATTCTTTTCAGTCATATATAATGTTTCTGCTTTGCAGGAACATTATAGGAATATACAATTATCTCTATCTTGACACATTTCCATTGATGTTTTAGAAACTTAGTGAGGTTTTATTTCCACTCATAGATTGATAGCCAAGGCACTACCCACCTAGCTCCCTTAATTTGGTTGTGATCTCATTAGAGTGTTATATCAATCTCCTATTTGGTCTTCCTGCCTCAAGTCTCATTCCTCTTCAAGTCATTCTCCACAATGCAGATAGAATCATCTTTTCCACATGCACATCTAATCAACAAGTCACATTGCAGAGTTCAGAGACTCTACAACATGTTATACACTCTGCAAAATTGTTTACCAGTCTTTTAGGATCTGGTCTGAATTCTTCAACTGCTCACCAAGCATTTACTTTCTGGATCAAGCTTTGTTTGTGGCCTCATATTCTGTCTCTCACCCTCTTTTTCTACACTCCAGTCATATTTCTACTTTTCCAGTTTTCACATGTGCTACACTCTTTTCCTCCAGATCTTCACCTTTATAAATTGTTTTTCTCTGTGAACACTTTTTTCTTCACCCTTCCCTACCTGACTAACTTTAATTAACCCATCTTTCATGTATTATTGTAAACATAACTCTCTCAGCTAGGCTTCCCCTACACAAGACTAATCACCCCTAATCTCTCTGCACCACCCTTATCATAACACTAATCATTCTTATTTTATCACTTGTTTAATTATCTGTAGGTTTCATAAAGGCAGAAAATCTCTCAAGCCCAACAAGCAAGGGACAAGCCCTCAAATATTTTTTGAGCAGATAAATCAATGATTAAATGTATGTATGAATAAATGATTTAATGCTAGTAGCTTTCCTGTACCACTCATTATTTCCTAGTCTCCCCATCCAACTGATAACCAAGTCTGGTGCATTCTAATTTTCACCATCTCTCATATGCTTTCCCTCTTCTATCTTATACCTAGACTATGACAATAACCTCCTGTTCACCTTCACCATGGAGCTTCACTCAATCTCCACATAGACATCTGAAATAAATATGTCCTTCCTTTTCTGGTGCACAGTATAAACTCAACAATTTTTTTTTGCTAGTTTGATAAATTTCTGCAGCCCCATCTCTTATACCTCCTTCCTCATGACCCATGCCCTAGTAACACGGAATTACTTATAGTTTGTCAGAATACACTAGTATGCTTTATGCCTGCCAGCCTTTCCCAGCGTCTCTCCATATTTAGCACATCCCATGCCATTTTTGTGTCCCTGGAGAAAACTTGTGCACTTGTCAAAACTCAATTCAAGGGTACCTTTTCTGTGAGGCTGGTCTGAACTCTCCTTTCTCTGTGCCTCAGATGAATACATGTCTACCACAGCACTTATATCACTTTTTACATACATTTGTTTGTCCTGGCCTTTCCACTCTTGGGGATAGAGGCCATGACTGATTCATGTTTAAATTCACTTCAACTAGTTCAAGGTTGGCACTTTAAAAATATATATATATATATATATATATTTTTTTTATTGATTTTTTTTACAGAGAGGAAGAGAGAGGAATAGAGAGTTAGAAACATCGATGAGAGAGAAACATCAATCAGCTGCCTCCTGCACACCCCCAGCTGGGGATGTGCCCGCAACCAAGGTACATGCCCTTGACCAGAATCGAACCTGGGACCCTTCAGTCCGCAGGCCGACGCTCTATCCACTGAGCCAAACCGGTTTCGGCAAGGTTGGCACTTCTTACTGAAAAGTAGAATGAATGGAGGTGATCTTTAAAGTCCCTGCTAGCTACAACATTTCATGAATTTCCGAAACATCTGGGGGGACTTTTCTAAAGTCCCTGTGAACTTCTTTTTTTTCTGTTTGGAAAGCATGGGCAGCCTAAGTTTGAGCTCAGCATGGCATATATTGCTTTCACGAATACCACAACCTAGTTAACTGATCCTCTCTTCCTGTTGACTCTTGCTAGAGACTTGATTGGTAGCTAAATTGTAATCTGGAGCCCATTTCTACCTTTTAGTGATACACACCTTTTCCTCTTTTATACTTTTACTAGAGGCCTGGTGTATGAAAGTTCATGTACTAGAGGGGGCGTTACCTCAGCCCAGCCTCCCCCCCTCACAGTCTGGGAGCCCTCAGGGGTGGTAGGTGACCCAGTGATCAAGGGAAGGTGATGCCCCCATCACACCTCTGCTGCTGCCACTGCCAGCAGTGCAAGCCTCAGCGCTCCTTGGTTACCTGAACCTCAGGTAGCCCTGAGTGGCTGGTCAGCTGCCATCTGAGGCTTGCCTGCGCCTTGGGCCAGCCCTGGGAGGCCAGGGGCTTGAGGCGACTTGGGGATTTCAGAGGCAGGTGTGCAGGGCAGGCCTGGCCTTGCTGCGCACCTGCTGCCCTGGCAGGGCTGAGGGGACTGGGCACCACCATCTGTGGCTGTGGACACCGCCATCTTTGAGGCATGACAATCAATTAGCATATTCCCTCCTTATTGGCTGTGGGCACTGCCATATTTGAGGGCAGTCAATTAGCATATTCCCTTCTTATTGTTTGTGGGTGCTGCCATCTTTGAGGGAAGGGTAGTCAATAGCATATTCCTTCTTTATTGGCTGTGGGCACTGCCATCTTTGAGGTTGTGTGAGGGTCAATTAGCATATTCTCTCTTTATTAGATAGGATTCCTGGGAAGGAGGAAGTGGCAGAGGGTTCCAGAAGAGGCCAAGCAGTGGCTTATGGTGAAGGAGGAGACTTCCATGCCATTGGAAGTATTCCATCAGGTGAGATGTAGAAAAATTCAGGGTATGATGCAATGGTGGGCTACAGGGAGATGGAAGTAGACAAGAGTTATAAGGGTCAGTTCTAGAAAGACTGATCTGGCTGTAGAGCTGGCCTTGTAATGAGTCAAATTATGCCACAAACACTGATCCAATCTGAGATGCTGAAATGGCATTTTAAAAATATGATTTTAGAGACTGAAGAAGAGAGAGGAAACAGAAATATCAATAATAAACTTTGATTGCCTGCCTCTTGCACTGCCCCTGCTTGGGATCAAGTTCACAACCCTGGCATGTACCCTGAGAATTGAACTGGTGACCTCTGGGTTCATGGGTTGATGTTCAACCACCGAGCCACACTGGCAGGGATGAAATGGCATTTTAAGAGATTCAATCTACAAGGAGAGGACTCAGTGGAAAATCTCCGATTTTCAGAGCACATTAATCCAGGACCTTGGTAGCAGAGCTTTCCTTCCCTGCTTAAACAAAACAAAGACCAAGACTGAAAATGGTCTAAAGTTACTCAGTCTTCCCTCCCACAAGGAGCAAAATATCAGAATGCCAATACCAATGGGGCCTATAGAGCAAAGTAGGAATTGAGGCTGGGGCTAGGGAGAATCATCTTCCTAGAAGCACAGTGGACATTATGGGTGCCCAGGCTATCACTAAGTGAACATTAATTAATAGCTAGAGGCTAAAGCCAGACTCTAGTCACTGGTAGAGGCAGAGTCCCATTTATTACTCAATGTAGAGTAGGTCAGCTGAAGTTGGAATTATTCAGAATATTTATAGTTAGAATTTAACTATCAAGGCTTTGATATCCTACATGGCCATAAGCACATAATAATAAAGAAAGAAATATAAATGTATGTAGAGATGTATTGTTATTTGGGCCCATCAAATTGGAATTGGGTACCGTATTTGCCGGCGTATAAGATGACTGGGCATATAAGACGACCCCCTAACATTTCCACTCAAAATACAGAGTTTGTTATATACTCGCCGTATAAGACTACCCCCCACTTGGAGGCATATTTTTCAGGGCCAAAACATCGTCTTATACCCGGCAAATACGGCAGTTAAATTTTTATTTTTAAATAAAATAATCAGTGCTAATGAGAGTACAGTCAGGCAGACCTTCTAACACACTGCTGATTTTGCATTGGTACCACCCTTTGTGAAATAATTTGGAAATTCACATCAAGTTCCTTAAACATTCATTCTTAGGGTAAATAGCTAGCCCTCATTAATGCCATTCTTCATAATATTGTTTATATTCATCCTCCTCCATGGGTCCATGTATTTAGAGGAAGTTGCCCCTTCTCCCCCACCTCCACTCCCCCGTCTCTGATTGATTTAAGCCAAGTAGAATACTTGAACCCCTGGTCCACTGTCATTGGTGTGTGGGTGAACGTAGGATCTATATTCCAATCAGGGTGAATCTCAAAACTCTGGCTTAGACTGTAGAGACAGAAATGTCTTCTCTCCCACTAGATGTGACTGAGAAAGTCTGTAGCTATGACTGTGGCTGGTAGCCATCCTACAACCAGGAGGGAAGTCAGCCAAGAATAGAGTTGCCTTTGTTATTGACAGATGAGACAGAAAGAAAATGGATTCCTGACCACATCACCGAATCAGTGAATCAGTCAACCTGAAAGCTGGCTTACTTCTGGAATTCTAATTTGTATGTGACAACAAAATCCCTTTTTTGTTAAGCCAGTTTGAGTTTTGTTTTTTGCTATTTGACATGAAAAGCCAACTAATTTTGACCCAGTAATTTCACCTCTAGGAATGTTCCTTAATGAAATAATAATAAATTCACATATAAAACCTTAAATACATCCTTTTTTATATGAGAGAAAAATAGGAAACAGCATGTGTACATATCTCCAAATGGGTGAAGGTTAAATAAATTATAATTGTACTCGAGAAAGAAGTTTTATAAAACCATTACAAATCATGTTTCTGAAAAATATTTAATGACCCTAGAAAATGCTCACAGTATAAACTATAAAAAATAAGATATAAAATTGGATACACATAATATGACCTTATTATTTTACTTACATATAGAGAGATTGGAACCAAAATGTTAACCATTGTTTATGGATAATTTTTATTACCCTCTTTATTGGTTTTGAGCATTTATTTTTTTAAAAATGTGCACCTATCACTACAGTCAGAAAAAACTCAATCAACATTACCAATATTTTTATAGCCTTGACTCTACCAGAGACCCCAAAGGATAATAACATGTGCTGTATTTTTTATTTTGCTGAGGCACTGCAGGGGCCTGATGTGGCGGGATCTCCCTTTTCCGAGTTCCGCACAGAAAGAGAGATGAACGAACCGGTTCTAAGGGGAGGCGGCCAGGGATTGAGATATATTAGAAATAAAGAGAAACGACACAGAGATAGATTTTTAAGTTGGGAGCTGGGAGGGCTGCTGACCTCCTCTGCTGGAGAGGCAGACTGAGGACCTCCTGAACCACGCAGCACATCTATTTATACTCTAATCCAACAAGGGGGTTTCACAGAAAAACAAGGAGCCTGGGAGGGCCCAGGGCCCACCCACTCCTTCCTCCTGGACAAACACAAGCGAGGAACTAAGAACATCTCCACACTCCCAGGGCGGGAGCGCAACTGATATGATTCTGCCAATATCCCAGGCCCAGTCAGCAACAATCTAAAGAATGTCTAGGTATCTTCCCATTTGGCCCTCTACAAGGCACTATTTAAATCATGCATTGGGAGGCTAGGATGAAGGATTGATTATCTAAACTTTGCTATCCTTTGCATAGACCAAATCTTTTATGGAACTCAGCCCTGGAGAGAAATTAGGCCTAGGTGTAGCTGGGGCAAAATCTGTCACCCAATATAGAAGTGAATACTTTTCAATCAAAGAAAAGAATGGATACCTTGATTGCTTCTTCTTGAAGCCAAACTGAATCTGAAGTTCTAGTCTTTTCCTGCTCCCTCCCCTTCTCATGTTCAGGTTTCAAACTGTCCCTGCATTTTGCAGATGGAAAGCTGAAATGCTCTGGGAAGTGACTCACCCACAGCCAGACTGTAATAGAGGCACAGAGAAACATTTTGGAACTAGGTCCATCTGCCTCTCTAATTAGGGGCTTAACCCCAAGGGTAGTTTATTATCACTTGGAACTATTTTCCCACAGACTGGTGTTGAGGCAACACCCCACACCTGGACTATCCTGCTGCCAGTATTCTTCCAGCACAATCACAGCAGAAAAAGTTCTATCACCTGAAGTCTGAAAACAAAAAACCCCGAATTTTTCCATTCTCACACAGAAAAGGTAATACAAATAGGTGATATTTCCTCCCTGAAAGATTTGGATCCTGGGGTATGTGTCTGGGAAGCAGGACCATCTCCTCTCCTCTCTTCTTTTTTCCCTCCTTCTTCTCTTTATTTATTTATTTTTTAGTACCTTTAATGGCTCATGTTATTGAAGACTTGACTACTGGGTTTCAATAGCATTCCATTGCAGAATGAGAGGTAAGTCTTGTCCATTATTCCCAATGACTTAGTCATCTGACTGTTGGACTTTTGGCTTTGGCACTGTTCCATTTTTTTTTAATCAGTCATACCCTCACTAGGGTACAGGGCATTTGAAACTTCCTATATAGTTTGGAGCTGGATTTTTCCAGATGAGGATAGTTTCAGCTAAAACCTGTAGTGGGATTAGGCAGATGATGCACTTGAATTCTGGGCCTTTGCCTTCATGGTTCCTTCCCTCTTAGATGTGATGCATGAAAACTATCCTGCTACTTATTCTGCAGCCTGGTCAGGACTAGGGCTCAATTACATGCTTGGGGTTTTACCAAAAGATCATCCCATCATTTTACCTCCCTTGATTATCTGAGTGCTCAATGCTAGTAGCATTCCTTAGGAAGAGGCATTTTAGTCAGGAGCAAGAGAATGGGTTATCTGTTTTACAGGTTCAGAGGTCTTCATTCCTGAGATGAGACTCTTCCAGCAGGGAGAGGATCATGGAGGAATGAATAGACCAGGAGCACACAACTGTAGAGTGCCTTTGCAAGTGGTATTATTGGACAGAGCAGGAGCCAGGGTCCCTGAGAGCCATGGCTGGGTCTTGCTCATTTTGTTCTTTATATGGCACCAAGCACAGGTCTGGAGGCACTGGAATTAGCATAATTCAGCCCCCAGGTTGCCTCCCCACCCCTTCTAAGAAGAGGTAATTGGTAGAATAAATAGACAAAAGTTGCATGCATGCATGTCTGAATCATGTCACTGAGAAGCTGCCTTAGAAAGGTGAGCTCTGCTTGTCCCATAAGACATTGGCAACATATCTCTGACTTCAGCTAAAGCAAATTCCAATGCCTTTTTCTGCAGGCCCTTACTGCTTTTCAGTCTCTCCCTCACCAGATCAGGCACAATCACAAGCATGGCTTTTCTTTTGGATGAGTGAGGGTCCAGTCTCTGCTTGCTGGAGTGACATGGGCCATAGATCAGGACTAATAGCACAATGGTATTCCACTCTCTGCTCAGAGTTCCTGAGGTTTTTGTATGCCATGTGACTCAACATGCTTTCCCATAGTTATAAAACTGCCGCAGACCTTCATGGGACCTGCTGATAGTGCTGGGACCAGTCCTACTGTGAGCAGGTTACTGCACCCTTAATGCTTAGCTTATCCAGATCTGAAAGAATGGAACTCCTAAGGCTTTTAAATCTCGTATCCCCAAGGATTCAATTCACGGCCTTTTACTGAATACCTCTTCTGTGCCAGGCTTGCTGCAAGAATTTCACTTATCTCAATTGAATATCAGATTGTTCAGTAGTTATTATCATTATCCCATTTTATAAATGAAGAGGCTGATGATTGGAAAAGGTAAAGGACTTGCTCTGAAATCCCCTGGCTAGTGGTGGAGTGTGATTCAAATTGAGATCTGCTTGACTTCAGAACTGTAGAGCATGAGTCTACAGGGCACGAATGACATGGGTAAATAGCCCTGATTACAAGAAGGATTTCATTTTGAACTTATCTTCCTACATGGATGACTTTATTTTATTTTTATTTTTTAAATAAATCTTTATTGTTCAGATTATTATAGGTGTTCCTCTCCTCCCCTCCCCATAGCTCCCCTCCACCTTATTTCCAACCCCACCCTACCCCCTTACCCCTACCACTGTCTTCATCCATAGGTGTAAGATTTTTGTCTAATCTCTTCCCGCACCGTGAACTGTGTGTCATCCAATAATTTACTCTCCTCCATCTCTCCTATTTGTGTCATGCTTCTGTAAATCCTCATTTTGGCTGCCTCCCTATGTTGATGAAGTATCTTTGTGTGATTGGTGAGCTATAGGGGTCAGTAGCTCAGCTTCCCCAATCACCTGAGGTGGTCGCTTTTGCTATATCCCTTTGTGGGCTTAGTGCAAAGTCTTGGTGTAATTAAGACTTGATTGATTTTGGTACACTGGGAGGAATTGACCTCCAGGCCAATTGTCTGTGAGGACCTGCTGTGTCCATAAAGGAAGAACTGCTGCACTGGAGACACACCTTGTTTCAGTGGGGCTTTGGTGCTCACTAAGACCATCTCCCGAATTTGTCACTTAGGGTGTGAGGGATTGAAACTGAGCAGTAGAACTCTGGTTTCTGGGTCTCAATGAGGTGAAGTTCAGCTACTGTCTGAGGCCAGTACTGTTGCAGAAGCTACAGTGTGAACCACCATCCTGTCCTCCTTGGATCTTTTTGCCCCAGGTTGCAATTTTGCTAAACTGCAACAGAGAGGGCCATTCATATGCAAAGTCCGCTGCTTGGAGCTTGGGTGTGAGGGGCAGAGTCTCAGGGCGTCACTAGGCTGGGGCATGACCAACAGCAATGGCTGCCATCTGCTGCCTCTCTGATGGTGTCCTCGCCTCTCCCTGAGTCTTACACCACAGCACAGCAAATAACCTCAGCTCTGCAAGCAAGCCAGCCTCACTTTCTGGCCCGATGGCAGACAGTCTAGCTAGCTTCTCCCCAGAAACTGGATTTCAGAGAGATCGGGCACTTGTCTTTTATCAGGTTGAAGAAAGCACCGCCTTCCACCAGCTGGGATCTGCCGCCAGCCCTTCCGTATCGCATCAGCATATCCCC
This sequence comes from Vespertilio murinus, assembly GCA_963924515.1. Taxonomy (NCBI): domain Eukaryota; kingdom Metazoa; phylum Chordata; class Mammalia; order Chiroptera; family Vespertilionidae; genus Vespertilio; species Vespertilio murinus. Next base: position 173,390,803 of record OZ004707.1, on the reverse strand, counting down.
TATCTCAGTTTTTCAGCGCTTGTGCCCTGGATTCTCTTCTTTCTCTTTTAGTCTAGCTGCAGGGCTTTCTCTCAGCCAGAATTCCCTTGGTTTTTGGGAGATAGATGCTTGTTTTATAGGTGTTTTTTTTTTTAATTGTTGTGCATAGCAGCCATTTAGGTGTGTTTACCTACGTTGCCATCTTCGTTCCCCTACATGGATGACTTTAGCCTCATCTTCCAGGAGGTGGAATCCCAAGAATGTCTAGATGAGGTTGAGTGAGGGACACACATCCAGATCTCAGTTCTACCCATTCTCATTCTCCCCTCTTGCATTTCACCTCATTTTCATTGGAGGAAGAGGGAGTCAGTGTTGTGCAGTTATTAAGAGACTAGTCACTGGATTCTGATCGATGAATTCAAATCCTGGCTCTGTCATTAACTATGTGACTTTAGGAAATATACTTAAGTATCTAAGTCCTGGTTTTCTCATCTATAAAATAGGGATGATAATAATACCTGACCTATAAGTTTGTAATACTGAAACACAATACAGGGAAGCAAGTTGATCATTTGTAATACTAACAATATTATATATATATATATATATATATATATATATATATATATATATATAAATAAAATATTGTTAGTATTACAATATAATAATAACTAACTAACAGCCAGAATTATGAGAAAATTTCTACAAGTACTTTGGAGAAAAATTTGCTGATATATAGTAAAGTTGAAGGTGTGAATACCCTATGACCTAGCAACTCTTCCCCTATATGTATAGAAACATATAGAAATGTACATATTAGCATTATTCACAATCACATGAAGTTGAAAACCATCTATCTATATATTTAATAGAAAAATTAATAAAGCATAATATATTTATACAATAAAATAGTATATATCAGTGAAAATAAATGAGCTATATTGATACAGCTCCCAGGATAATGGAAACTAAGTAGAAAATAAACAAATGAGACTATGTCAAAATAAAAATCTCTGTACAGTAAAAGAAACCATCAACAAAACAACAAGAAATCCCACTGCATGGGAGAACATATTTACCAATATTATTTCTGATAAGAATTTAATCTCCAAAATATACAGGGAACTCATATAACTTAACAAAAGGACAATAAATAATCTAATAAAAAAATAGGCAAAGGACCTAAATAGATACTTTTCTAAAGAGGACATACAGAAGGCCAAGAGATATATAAAAACATGCTCAAAGTCATTAGTCATCTGAGAGATGCAAGTAAAAATGACAATGAGGTATCATCTCACACCTGTCAGAATAACTATCACCAACAAATCAACAAATGACAAGTGCTGGAGAGGATGTGGAGAAAAAGGAGCCCTTGTACACTGCTGATGGGAATGCAGACTGGTGCAGCCACTGTGGAAAACAGTATGGAGTTTCCTCAAAAAATTAAAAATGGAACTCCCATTTGACCCAGTAATTCTACTTCTAGAAATATATCCCAAGAAACAAAAAACACCAATTGGAAAAAATACATGCATCCCTATGTTCATAGCAGTACAATTTACAATAGCTGAGATTTGGAAACAGCCTAAGTGCCCATCAGCAGATGGGTAGATTAAAAAATGGTGGTAAATCTACACAATTGAATACTATGCTTCTATATAAAAGAAGGAACCCTTACCACTTGCAACAGCATGGATGGACCTGGAGAACATTATGCTAAGCAAAATAAGCCAGTCAGCGATAGGTAAATATCACATGATCTCATTCATTTGTGGAATATAATGAACAACATAAACTGATGAACAAAATTAGAGTTAGAGTCATAGAAGCATCGAACAGATTATCCAACCTAAGAGGGAAGATGGGAGTGGGATAGGCGGGTTAGAGATCAACCAAAGGACTTGTATGCATATGTATGAGCATAACTAATGGACACAGACATTAGGGGCCTGAGGGTATGTGCTGAGGGATGGGAGCAGCTGGGGAGAGGTCAATGGGGGAAAAGGAGGACTTATGTAATACTTTAAACAATAAAGAATTTAAATTTGAAAAAGGAAAAGAAATGAGCTAAAGCTATGCAAATAAGCATGGATAAATTTCATAAATACAATGCTTGGGGAAAATAGAAAAACTAAGAGTTGCAAAAATATATATGTTGGTTTAAAACATGTTTTTTATATTAAAAAACAAAGACTCTACATTGGTTAAGGGCACATACACATATAAGAAAAACATAAAGAAAGGAATTCAGTATGGTAAGGGAGGGAGGGACACATAGGGGTGTCAGATAATTAGCATATTCAGTACATTCAGTATGGTAAGGGAGGGAGGGGCACATAGGGGTGTCAGCTAATTAGCATATTCTTTCTCCTGCTGAATGGTGGATTCATGGTGTGGATGGTAGAATTCTAAGTGGGTCCTTAGGATTCTCACTACCTGGTGTACACACACCTAATCTAAGTTATTCAGTGTAACACTAATTGAGGTATTTCTGTGAAGAGATTTTGTAGATATAATTAAGGTCCAAATCAGTTGACTTTGAGATAGGTCTTAAGATTATCTTAGATGAGCCTACAATAATCAAATAAGCCACACACCTACTGTCTCAATTGTATTCAAAGTGGAGGAGTGCTAAGCAATTTGAGAGAAAGATCATAAAGTGAGACTCCTCCCCAATCTTCGTTTGTGCTTTCTATTTTGGGGAAGAATTTAGTGTCTTGTGCCAACTTTCTAGCAGATGGACCACATTTAAATGCATGCATTTTATCTTGAAGCTGGGGTATTCTTTGAATTGGGGTTTCTTGTTTGTATTTAAGCTAGCCTCTCGGTTAGTTGGTATATCTACTTTTATTTGAACGAGGAAACCCTATGTAACAGTTAGTAGAATCTTTTTCTGAGGAGATTGTTTAACAGATTAGCCCCGTTAGGCTCGGTGAACCAGCTTACCTAGCTCTGAATGTATGTTTGTTGGCCTTTTACATTTTCCACTTTCCTATTTCATCCATCTACCATCCTTTAAGATTGTTCTCATAACTGAATAAAAACAACATAACTTAAACAGAGCAAAGTTACAAGGAATAAACTTATTTAAATGAAAAAAATAAAATAAATAAAAAAGAACTGGACTCATCGTGGTGGGAAAGATTTACGTGTGGGTGGGATTTGACACGAGGAGGATTCTTTGTTGTTCATCTGAAGGAGGAGAGTACAGTGTGGCAAGGAGCTGAGTCCCAGCTAACAGCTGGCAAGGAAACAAAGACCTCTGTCCTACAACTATAAGGCACTGAATTCTTTTAACCACTTGGATGAGCTTGGAAAAGGCCTTAATCCATAGATGAAATGAACAGTGATTCTGGCTGATACCTTGACTTGAGTGTTGTGAGATTCTGGGAGGAGAACCCAGCCATACCATGCCTAAATTGATGACCTACAGAATTGAGAGTTAAAAAAATAGGTATTGTTTTCAACTGCTAAGATTGTAGTGATTTGGCCATGTAGCAACATAAAACTATAACCCGCACAGGAATTCACAATTCTTTGTATAATTTGTTACATCTAAAATATTTTGTAACATTTTTAATTCTTATTTTTATTAAACCTTACGAGAGGATTTTTTCCCATTGCTTTTTAGGTAGAGTGGTAGAGAGAGAAACATGGATTTAAGAGAAACACTTCAATTGGTTGCCACCTGCATGAGTCCAGACCAGGACTCAATCTGTGGAAGAGCCTGCAAACAAGGTAGAGCCCCAGGTGGGAATCAAAACTGGGACCCTGATGCTCTATCCACTGAGAAAAACTAGCTATGGCTTTCATAACACTTATTAAAAGCATTTAGAATGGAGTTGGAGCTGAGTACTATAGCATTCTAAGCCTGACCTTGAACTAATACCTGAAAAGTTGCCTTGACGAATGATGGGTCAGGAGTAGATACTGGTTCATAGAACAGAGGAAGGCTGGAGCACTTATTCCCAATGTGGACTTTTGGCCTCTCTAAACACAGCCACTCCTGGGAGACCTCACCTCTCCATCTCTCCTATCTCATCCTACTCACTCCTCCACCCAAACCCAAGAGAATTAACTTCAGATCGACTAAGAGACTCTAACCAAGCATTTGTATAGATCCCATAAACTTCTCCAAAAAATAAAAAATAAAAATCTCACAAATCTCCATTCATCTAGTCCACTAAAGACTTTCACTTTCACAATCTATACTTAATTTTGTTCCTTGTTGACTTAATTTCAACAGTGTCCCAATAATGTGCATTTTCTCCATGGTGTCAGTTTGTCCTACTACTGGTGATGTTAAATCTGATTTCTTGGTCAAGGAGGCATCTGCCAGTTTTCACTTGTTAAGTTCCATTATCTTCCTTTGTAACGAACAAGTGATTTATTGGTAAATAGTTTGAGGATATGGAAATAGCTTGCCTTTTGTCAAAATTCACCCATTAGTTTTAACATTCATTTAACTTTTTTTTTCCTTTCATATTTACTCATTGGAACTATTTTGAAGATTTTCAATGCAGTGTTACATTTTAAATAAATATTTTTAATATCTGAAAAAATATGAATTCTTATTTTATTCAGTGAGTTATAATCAATAATAGTCATTGTTCCTTTTGATGTTCACATTGCCCTGATTTGGCCAGTGGGAGCTCCTTTGAGCTGGCTTCTGTGTGTGTGTGTGTTTTTTTTTTTTTTACTATATCTCTACCATTCTTTGAACATTTTTTTTATCTTCTTATGGAACAAGATGTTTCAGGCTCATCTTGTCCTTTCTTTGAATGAAAACAGCCTTTCTCCAAGGAACTCTGGTTCCTTTAAATGGAGAATGGTCATTAGAAACCAAGATTTGGGTTCTATAAACATTTAATACTCTTGGTGTATCATTGTTTCTAGGCTTCTTTGGAGACAGAGCTAGAATATATACATATATGACAGTAAGATAGATTCGTATATACATATGTAGTAAAATCCTGTGAACCACATGACATATTATTTCTCCTTTTCTTTGTATGTATGATTCTTTTCTCCAACAGTAAGAAACCTGGCTTTATATTTGCTGATGTTTTTCCAGCCTAGAGTAAACAGAAAATAGTTTCAGAATTCCTAATCTGTACCACTGCTAAAACTAAATTTAGTAATTAGAATTCAATGTTTGTTTATATATTTTTCAGGTAAAATATACTAACAGTTTACTGCACAGATATTACATGTATAATTCATTAAATGTTGGTAAATGATATATGTATATACATATTTTATACTCTTAAAAATATGTTTTTATTTATTTTAGAGAGAAGAAGAGAGAAAGAGATAGAAACATCAATGATGAGAGAGAATTATCTATCAGCTGCTTCCTGCCTGCCCCCTACTGGGGATGGAGCCTGCAACCTGGGAATGTGCCCTGACTGGGAATCGAACCACTATCTCCTGGTTCATGGTTTGATACTCATCTACTAACAACCACTAACTAAGCCATGCCAGCCAGGCCAAACTCTTAAGACATTATATATCCATTACTCCAGAAAATTTTCTCATGCTCTTTCCCAGTAAATACTGCCATGTCCTATAGGCAACTATTTTTTTTCCCACCAAAGATTAGTTTTGTCTGTTCTAAAACTTTGTATAAATGGACTAATACAGATGTATTCTTTCATTCTTTAGCTTAGAATAATGTCTGTGAGAATCAACCATGTTATTGTGTGTCTCAGCAATTCGTTCCTTTTTCTTGCTGAGTTGCATTCCATTGTAGGAATATATATCAATCAGTTTATCCATTTTCCTGCTGATGGACATTTGGCTTGAATGTGAATATTATAAAGAATGCTGCTATGAATAGTTACGTACAAGTCTTTTTGTAGACATATACTTTCATCTTTTGGAGTGGGATTGCTGGATCATAGGGTACGTATGACAGACTGCATTTTCCAAATGTGGCTAAGGGAATACCGTTAGTCCCACATTCTCTTCTTGAACCTTGCCTCTTCTCTATCAAGAGTTATAGTCTATGTTTTCATTCATTACTTGAACCTGGAAGGAGGTGTGTGACAGCAAAACCAAATGACACCATGTGACTGAGGCTAGATCATAAGATACTACATTCTGCCCATGTGTATTTCCCTTTTTTTCGAGGCTCACAATCCCTTGCTTCCTATTTTACAATGCCTAAAAAAAAAGTTGCTTCATGCATTTTTCTATTACAGGTCAAATATGTGTAAGTATATATTTACATACTGAAGAGCTACAACCAAATAGCTCTAAAGGTAGTTGGTATTTAATTCAATGTATCCAAATCAGACTCAAAATCCTATCTGTTCCTTAAATGTTGCTGATCCTATATTTTCTTTTCCCAAAGGGAGGGTCATTATCTGGGAATCAGATTTACCCTAGATTCCTCTCTTTCCTTAATTAATCAACAAGCCCAATTGATTTTATCTCCTAAAACTATCTTCTATGTTTTATTCTTATCTATCTCCTTTGACCCTTACCATCATCACCTGGACTATGGCAGTACATCTAACTACTATCCTTGCCCCATTTCACATCCCTCAAAGGCAGTCTCCACAAGGATGCTATAATGATCCATTTAGAGTATAAATCTAACCAATTCATCAAAATAAAATCCATGTCTCTCAGCATTTCACATATACAGTGGTCCTTCCTGATCTGCTCCCTAATTCTCTCTTTTTCCTTCCACCCAAACTCTACAATCATCTTCATTGTTTTCATCTTCTAATCCATTAGTGTTCCTCAGTAGTCCTCTAAATCCATCAGTAAGTGTCACCTTCTTTATGAAGTCTTCCCCAATCCCTTCTTCAAAGACAATAAATAACCCTCAGATTTCTTGCTTGCTTATGTTTCTGTTATGGCACATACCACGCTGTCTGTATACATCATTTTATTTGTTCATCGCCATTTACTACATTGTGGCCTTTTTCTTTTTATCACTATTTTTTTAGTGTCTGGTATAGTACCAGTCCATAGAGAGTACTTATTCAGAATTTTTGTTGTTGCTGAATTAGAGTGTTAAAACTGCAGTCAAATATTGCTGTTGTATTTCTGGCTTTATTAAATGAAAGTGATTGACTGGTGAAGTTCTGAAGGCTGCTTATGAGCCTTTTATGTGCTTTTTTATTAGGTTTGAGTATCTCCTAATTCATTAATAATGAGGAAAAGGAAGAACACCAGGAGGGTTTTCTTTAAATCTCAAATCATGATTATAAAGGATACTTTTTCCAAAAATATCTTCTGTGTAAAACACAATTAGAGTTTGTAGGTAAAATGAGCATTCAGGAAGTGACTTGGGCCTTGACCTAGTCCATAAAAATGGAATGATGCCACCACTTGGCCTGGGGAGGCCATTCACTGTCCTCATGCATTTTTCTGATAAAAAGTTGATTCATGTTCCAGGGGAAAAAATACATCGTCACATCAAAAATACATCGTCACATCTCAGTGTGTGCAAAACAGAATTGTCATCTTCCCTCTCAAACCTGCACCACCTCCTCTGCAGCCTATTTTTGTTAATGGTATCACCCATCCTACCTTGCAATGCAGGCTCAAAATCTTCCCTTTATGATTGCTTCTCTCTTCCTCCCATGCCCCAGCCCCAACCTGTCTGTTGTCAGTTCTTCCTTCCTGTTATCTCTTATGTCTGTCCTCTCCTCTATTCCCATTGCTGCTGCCCTAATTTGGGTGCTTATTATCTCTTGCCAGGATTGCAACAATAACATTGCAAATGGTCTCTCTGCCTCACTCAAATCAGTCTCACATATCGGGTTAATCTGCCTGCAGCACAACTCATCATGCCCTAACCTTGCTGAAACCTTTCAGTAGCTCCTCTATTCCCTGCAGGATGAAGGCCACATTCATTCAAGGTGTGGCCTCTGTGACATGATTTCTCATGACTCCTTTCATGTTCCCCCTGCTTCAACTCAACCAAACTACTTCTTTATTCACTCATCCATTTATTCAATATCTATTTATTGAACACATGGTGTAAGGCACTGAGGATACAGACACGAAGTACAGCATTTCTGATCTCCAGCAGCATACTGGTCTGCTCTTTTGTACCTCTGGGCTATTAACTTTTCTGTCCCCATCACCTGGCATGCTCTTTTCCTCCATCCCACATCTACACCTGCCTGAATTCCACCCCAGCCTCAATGCCTCCTTTTCCCTGATTCAGATATCTCCCTCTTCTTGAAGCTTTATTCCATCAACCTCTTTCTCCAAGGTATACGAAATCAATTCCTCCTCTCAAAAGTAATGGCATATCACCTGCATTCTCGGAGGGCCATGTACATTTGAACACTGTATGTTTCTGTGAGAAGGAGATGTGTCAGTTTCACCTTTGCATCTGAAAGAACATTTGATAGAATGCTGTACAATTATTAATTACTCAATTAAATTTAGTTGAGTGAACCAGTCTCTTAGAGATGGACCATGTAAATGAGGTCTCCCCGAGTCTTAGATTTTAGAACTGGGAAATAAATCTTTTCTGTTCTTTGCTGCTCACTGTCAAAGTTTCATTGCTGGTTCTCTTTTTTTCTGGGCACAGTGCCCAATGCCACGTGGTTTGGAGACAGTACAGAGGGCCAGCTGGGTTCCTTAAGAAGTCTCCTGACTTTGCTTTCCTGGGCCGTGCTGGTTCCAAGCCATGCAGTGGCTCCGTTCCTTGGTGACCTAGATGATGCAAGGCTTACTCAGCCATCTCCTGGAGACATGGTGGCTTCAGTCACATGGGGACCCTCTGTACCAATACTGGGTGGGAAAGGCACAGCTGACTTAGATCCAGAAGATGGCACACAATCATGTCTGGAAATCTGAGATTTACCCTACACTCCTCTCTTCTCCTAATTAATCAGATGCTCTAACCCTGTGGTTGGCAAACTGTGGCTCACGAGCCACATGTAGCTCTTTGGCCCCTTGAGTGTGGCTCTTCCACAAAATACCATGGCCTGGGTGAGTCTATTTTGAAGAATTGGTGGTAGAAGAAGTTTAAGTTTAAAAAAATGGCTCTTAAAAGAAATTTCAATCATTGTACTGTTGATATTTGGCTCCAGTTGACTAAGAGTTTGCCAACCATTGCTCTAACCCAAGCATGTCAAACTTGTGGCCTGCGGGCCACATACCTTATTAAATAAATGAGGCGTGCAGCCTGCAGGCTGTGAGTTTTACATGCTTGCCTGTGTGCAGGGCAAAGGACCATGCTGGCTGGCCAGAGCCAGAGGCTGCAGTTGCTCTAGGGCATTCCAGAGCCTGGTGGGGCCCCAGTGAGGATCATAGCTAGGGAGTAAATTTGTGGGTAATAGCATGCTGGAAGAGAACCCAAGCTAAGTTTGGGGCTTCACAGGGTTGGGGAACTTCACTGGCTTCATCAATAGTTCTCCAAGGTCAAGAAAGTCAGTTCACACCTCTTGGCACTGATGGGCCTTCTCTGACCTGGTCCCATCTACTTTGTCAGCCTAGCACCCACACCACAACCCTGGGCAGAGCTTCTGTTTCCCTCATAATGGACCACTAATGATTATTCAAGCACACCCTGCTCATTCATGCCCCTAGGTCTCTGCCTAAACTGTTGTCTTCCTACTGCCTGCTCCATTATCAGTCTATTCCTACCCTCTGCTTCAACTCCCTACTTCCATGCCACATCTACTCAGACTCTTCTCTTGAACCTCACTTAGGCAGCAACACTTCTTTCTACAGGTTTAGCACTTATCTAGCTGTGCTCTTGTAGATAAGATAGATAGTTATTGGTAAGTCTGTCTCCTTCGGTGGATTATAAGATCCTTCAAAATAGCCACATCTTATTCATATATGCACTCAAAAGCCTATCCCAGCTCCCAACACGCAGTAGCTCCTTAAATAACTGGTAAGTGGGTGTTACCTGGATATGGAACTTCATCAGGATTAACATGCTTCCAGACACTTTTACTACATTGCATCTAAAGAGCGAGGCAACCAGGAACACCTGTTCCCCTTGGCACATCTTGCCCCTGCCTTTGTCCCGGGGCTGTTTTCTGCTCTATTCATTGCGGGACCTGATCCCCACTCAGTGACACAGTGCATTCCCTAGGTCTGAGACCAATTCAGTGAGTTTTCTTTCTCCCCAGACTCCTTCATCTCATCCCTCCCTCTGACAGATTGGGGCTCGCTGCCGGTTCCTCTCACTGGTTTATTTGGACTTGGTAATCAGTCGGCAGGTAAGTGAAGTGTAGTGTAGCTTTGCTTGGAGAGAGAGGGAGAGCAGGCTCCCAGTTCCCAGGATACACAAGAACAGAGAAAGAAGACCCTGCACTTCATCCTTTCTGCCTACCTTTCAATCATATCCCTTGACTCACACATTTTTCAAAGGACTCACAGCTCTTAGTGTCTATTCAGTGTGAAGATATCACACTGTACCTTCTCACACAGCTTCCATGCATCAGCACATTTATTTCCTTCCAGGAAAAAACTGAAAATTTCTTGAAGGAGAAAAAGGTGTCTTACAATATTCTAGTATCCATAACGCAATATTAACCATATCCTAACTATGAACATTGTTGAATTTTATAAATCAAGTATATTTATAGAAATGTTATCTATAATAACAAATAACTGGAAATAACTTAATGCCCAACAATTGAGATATAAAATTCAGTAAACGATGATGCATCATTGTGAAAGGACATATGTGATTATTAAAACGACAATTATAATGTCTATGGAGCAATATGGAAATAAAATAGACTGGAAACTGATGAAAGAAGATTTAAAAAATATCCTGAAACCATAATTATAACCATCACTGTGCATTACAGAAAACCTGGGAAGGTGATATGCAAAACATGGTATTAAGTGATGTTTTAAAATTTCTTTAAGATTATGGCTATTATCATCTTTTGAATAAAATTTTTGGTATAAATATAATATTGAATGTATATACGTCATTTTGATTGAAGTTTAGGGCCAAAGTGAGAAGTCCATTTGGCAAAGGAATAGAGGAGCAAAAATGTGACTTTAATCAATGTGAATGTTCAATATGTCTTATACTCTTATCAGATGAATTTTGATAATGATGGTGATGATACTGATGAAAGAAGTTTCTTTGACTATTTTCTTGAAGTCTGAAAATCTGTATGAAGACTGAATAAAATTATTGGCCCTGTTAAAAAAATATGCCAGCTCTAGAAAACTTTGGAATTTCAGAGAAGAGTCTAATTTGACCTTGAGAATAACTAGTCCTTGACCATGTGGTATATCAAGACAGAGTGAGAGGAACAGTAGGCAGACATATTGGAAGGCTGGATTCCAGTCCCACTTCTGGGAATATCACTTAACCTAATAGGTAATTTCCTCATCCAGCTGGCCAGCCAACACCATCCACACAGACACCGTGAGTGCCTACTGGGCAGCAGCACTGAGCTCAGCATTGAGCCGTCCTTGGTTTCTGCCAGAGTGAACTCACAGGGATAGTGGGAGGATAAAATGGAACAATGCACATAGAGGCTGTGGGAAAGCTGCACTAAATAAATGTGAGCTATTATTAAGAAACATAGAAACATAGCTGGTCTGGTGAGTGCCACAATGCTAACAGCTGATTCAGAGCTAACCAAAATGGAGACAATCAGCGACTGACAAAGCTGGGAAAAACAAAGCTCTGATTGAAATGGGCTGCAGCTGACTTTTGCAAGCCTCCCAGCTGGACTCATTTGGGTTCTCAGAGCAAAATGTTTTACCTCCATCAGAGCATTGATCATCCTGCCTAGGGCACAGCGCTAGACTGTGCACCTGCCTCCTGTCCTAAACTGTCACATCACCCTCAAGAGCTGCTTAATAAAGGTTTGTTAAATCTGATGGTTCTGAGAGAGAGAGAGAGAGAGAGAGAGAGAGAGAGAGAGAGAGAGAGAGAGAGAGAGAGAGAAACTTTCATTCTGGATGAATAATCTCTGACCTAACCCCAGGATGGGCAGGATTTTCCCTCTGAGCTAGTCACTTAACAGTCTCTTGAAATATACAAAATATGTTTATAAAGATTTTTAAATGGACTTTTTTCCCTTCTCACCTGGGGAGAAATGAGATGAGTTAGTTTAATACCTCACTGAGGGAGTGGGGAGAGGATAGAAAGAAGCAGACAAGCAGCAGAAAAGAAAAAGAAATAGATGAGAAACAGTCAGGAAGGCAATCCAGGTCAAGCCAGCAAAGAATTTCTGGAGTTGAGGTCCTGACCCTTCTCTGCATCTTCTCTCTCCTCCTCCCTCTCTGAGAAGTGCTGCATCAGGGATGTGAAAGTGGTGTTTGAGGTTATGGCTGAGATAAGAAGGGTTTAGGAATATTAGTCACAGCTAAGAGGTTCAATTTATTGAATGAATAATAATAATTCCAGTTCTTTATTGCTGAGTCACTTATTGGCATGTTGGTCATTTATAACTTGCCATTTTCATTGCAATGCCACTGTTAGCATTGTGTAGGGGCAGAGACAGATGGGTGTTGATTGCAGAGGCCTATTAGTACCTCCTCAGTTCACCTACTGCCATGCTGGGGTTTAAAGTGGGAAGGAGGGTCATAGCCTCTATAACTAGTCTGTAGAGACTTTAGTTTAAAAAAATATAAATTCCAATTAGGATAATACTGCTACTAATAGAGCTCCTTAATTGATGGCTTATGATGTTCAGATAGTGTCAAGATTTGTGGCTATAAATTCTGTAAGGTCACAACATTCATAAGTTGCAGAGGGAGGATTCAATTCCTAAGCATGGAACTCTGAGCTTGATATAAATTGGTCATATTGAATATTTATTTATCTATTTGGCAGATACCGTAGAAGAGTTCTAGGCCAGGCACTAAGAAGGATGTAAGACGGTTTACATTCTGGTGCCATTTCTCACCAAGCTTCAGGCTCATATACACTCATTAAAGTAATGGATCAAGACCCTACATTTTCAACTATCACTGTCGCCAGCACTATGACCATCACCATCAGAGCTCTGCCCTGCACCCTGGCCATCATCACCTCCATCACTGATACAAAGATAAAACACAAAACCATTTGTGAAGTGTCCATTGTTTGCATGTGACTATATGGCGTTTCTCAAAAGTGGCAGCTGGGTCATGTCTGGGACATGCTGAAGGATTAAGTGGTGCTTGAGTGAAGGTGACATGTGACAAACTCTACTCTTAGCCCGGAGCAGTCTGCAGACGCCAATATCCCAGGAGCAGTTGATCCAGGACAGAATTCTGTGCTTGCAGAATAGGTAATAAGCATGGTTTACATAATGCTCTAGCAGGAGTTGATGGCTGATGCTTCAATCTCCCTTTCTGAGAGCCCATCTGTGCTGACTTCTCTCTTTATGATCAAAGGTGCCACCAACCTGTCTCAAAGGGGGCCCTATCACATCCAGAAGTGCCTCACCTCTGCAAAACCAGAGGAAGCCTGAATGTACTCAGGCAGCATCATGCCAACTGTAACCTCCTGAAATGCAAAAAAAGAAGGAGAATAAGAAGGAGGAGGAGAAGGAGGAGGAGGAGGAGGAGGAGGAGGAGGAGGAGGAGGAGGAGGAGGAGGAGAAAAGGGCAGATGTAGAACCAGAGAAATAAATGAATCAGAGTCAACCCTGGGAATTTACATTAGTTAAACAAATTTCATGTTTATATAGACACATTCTTCAGATGCATTTATATTCATTGTATCACCTTAACCGCAGTCATGTGAAACCAATCACTTTTTCAAAGCATATGAAATCACTTCCCTTTCCATCTTCATGCCTTAGTTCATTTTCTGTCTACAGACTGGAATGCCCTTCCTCTGAGTCCAGATACTGTTCATTATGGGCTTAATTTTGTCTAACCCCCAACCCAATACGAAAGTCCTAAAGCCTAGTACCTTTGAATGTGACCTTATTTGGAAATTAGGTCTTCACAAATGATTACGATGAGGCCATTGGGATGGATTCTAATACTAGTACATTATGTCTTTATAAACATAGGAAATTAGGACTTGGACAACACATACAGAGGGAAGATGTTGTAAAGATAGAAAACACATAGTCTACAAGTGATGGGACACTTGAGACCACCAGCAGCTACAAGAGAGGCCTGGAAGAGTCTTCTTACAAGCCTCAGAAGGAACCAACTCTGCCAACACCTGGATTTGGACTTCCAGCCTCCAGAACTGCAGGAAACACATTTCTGTTTTAGGCCACACCATTTGTAGTGCTTTTTTTATAGCAGCCCCTGGAAACTAGAACATGCATCAAACCTCAGGATCAAGCTTCTTCTCATAGAACATCTTTGACTGTAGCACAGTCCTGGCATTTAACACTAAAGCATAACTATTTGTCAACTGACCTACTGTTTGACTCCTTCTTGATGAATGGCACCATATTAGATCATGTGATGATAAAAATATGACATGATTTCACCTTCGAAACTCTTCTAATCTTTGTGCATGACCACACACAAACTATGTGTGTAGCTATAAGGCAGGATGAAAAGGTATGTGCCCATCAGATGAATGGATTAGGAAACTGTGGTTACATCTACACAATGGAATTCTACACTGCTATAAAAAAGAAGGAATTCTATTCATTTGCAACAGCATGGATGGAATTAGAGGGCATTATGCTAAGTGAAATAAGCAAGTCATAGAAAGATAAATATCACATGATCTTACTCATTTGTGAAATATAAAGAACAACATAAATGGATAAACAAAAATAAAACCAGAGTCATAAAAGCATTGAACAGACTGCACAACTTATGAGGGAAGGTGGTGGTTGGGGGTTGAGGGGGCTAAGAGATCAACCAAAGGATTTGTACGCATGCACATGAGCAAAACCAATTGACACAGATAGTAGAGGGGTGAGGGCTTGTGCTTAGGGGAGAGGGTAGCAGGGGAAAGGTCAATGGGGGGGGGAGAGAAGACTCATGTAATACTTTAAACCATAAAGAATTAAAAAAAATAGAAGATGGGAACTGTCATAGGGAAGTTCATTTCCTTCTACTTGACAGCACAGGCGACCCACTAACAATCCAATGGCCCTGCTCATGCTGTTGTGCTTATGTGGTCTTGGGGTCAGAATAGGAGCTCACTCTGGGCTTCTGGGATGCCAGTGACAGGCAGGATGATGTAGATGAGAGAATCCTAGGCAGACTGTATGTGTGCTTCCCCTCTGGGGACTTCTCTGGTGCTAACATGGGATCATGAAAAAGCAGAGTGTCAGAATAGGCCTGGAGGATTTTTGCATAAAGAATGTGGAAACTACTCACCACACCCATCACTTGCTTTCTTTGATGCAGTGGGAACTCCCCCATCAGAGTCTGGGCTGGGAGTGGAAAAGTGGTGTCAGCCATGGCTGGCCCTCCAGCTGATGGTAGATCCCAGGGATGTTTGTCATCAAGGACTTTGGGATCCTCAAGAATCTGCCTGGTTCATTTCATAGTCTCAGAAACTTAGAATGCTCCAGGTATTGTCTATCTGGACTATCAGGCAGACTGTGACAAGCATCACAAGATGGGAAGGAAACTCATAAGAAACTGATGAAGAGTACTCCTAGTTGGCTGGCGGAGGAGGCAGAGAGAGTTGAAGGAGCAATAACCCTTGTTTTTTAGGCTTTTCCTTGTGACTCTATATAACAGAGCAAGTCCTTGCCCTGATCCCCAGTACCAATAACTTAGGAAGAGCAGGTTCAGAATATTAGTGATACCCCATAGGGCTGTCACTGTCATGAAGATGACCCATAATTGACCCTTCAAACAAGCCTGCTATCTTCTCCATTCCTGATCATCTCAGGTAGAGCTAATGGCATCAGCCTGGCATTTTAACTTCTGTTATTTTGCCTTACATTTTAGTTAAATACTGATTACAACCCCCAGATATTAGTGGCTTTAGGTGAAGAAACATAAAAAAAAAATCATGTTTTTTTTAATCACGTTAAGGCTGGCACATAATTCCATTAGTTCAGTAAGAGTCAGGAAATAAATTAAGATATCTATTTATTGAGTGCCTATTAAGTGCTAGGCAATGTATTATGCTCTGGACATCAATACTTGAACAGAAAACTGTCAACAGATGAAATAAGATCTGCTCTTATTTGTGACCCCTATTTCTCTTCAGCCTCTATCTCCCTAATATGACTTACCACATCTGGGGACCCATGCCCCACTCAACAAAAGGTGCCTAAGGTGCTCCCTGATTGTCCTGGGCATTCCCTCAATGTATAGGGCTGCTGGCTGTGATGATGCTTCCTTCTATCTCTGGTAAGAACAACTTGATATATCTGTCCCTTGCTTGTCCAGATCCCTGGTTTCAAATGCTCACCTGAGATCTGCTGTCTCACATTGGCTAGACTCTCTCAACTTCTGTCTTCTCACCGAACTCTGACCTGAGCTCAGCCTTGACCATTATTAGCTCTCAGATGTCCCCTTGAGTCTCGCTCACTACAAGTCTTGTTCCACCATCTGTCCTGCATTTCCAGTCTTTCTGACACATATCTGTCCTCAGGCAGATCTTCTTTCAAGAAGAAAGGAAGGGCATGATTATAAAAACATATTCTGACATAAGTATACTTGCTTATTGAAATAATAATAATAATAACATTTTATGAAATCAAAAAGAAGAAAAGAAGGAGAACATTCAGGAAGAATAACATGAGTGAAAATGAGTTAGAGGTTCTAAGGTTTTTTTATACTATCTGTAATGAACATTAGGGTATTGATTAATGTTAAAATTTTATGAATTAAGTATAAATGTTGCCATTTCAGGGTAAATACTAAAATAATAGAAACAGCATATAATTTACAACTAATAGAAGAAAAACATTAATGATAAAAACAAATAACACTAAAATAAGGCAATAAAGAAAAGAAAATGTTTGAGTAGTAGGGTGTATATAAGCACAAAATAGATGGAAGATTTTAATCCCCAAATAGAACTTACAATTTAAATGGATTAAGATCTCCATTATAAACAACAAACCCCAAAGATTTTCTGGCTATTTTATATATGATTTATATTTCTGTATGTACTATTTTAAAAAGACATAACTAAAATAAAAGAATACAAGAGAATGAAAGATAAAAGGATGAAAAACTATAGCAGAAAAATACTAATTAACAGATATCTTAGAAGGATTTATTCATATTAAACAAAATAGCTGAAATGTTATTAGAAATAGAGTATCATTTTACAATGACACATTTTAATAAACAAAAAAATATCATAATTTAAATATCTAAAAAGACTAAAAATCAAGGCTACAGAATATATAAAGTAAAACTTAACAGAAGTACAAGTAGTAATGTATAACAATCATAATGGGAGATTTTAATATACATCTCTCAGGCATCAATACATTTTGCAAAAAAAATCATAATGATAAAAGATTTAAACCAAATAAAATTTTGGTCTAATTAAGGGATATAGAGCATTGTTTCAGCAAATTAAAGAATAAGAATATTAAAATACAATTTTCAGGTACACATATAATATTTATAAGAATCAATTATTTCTGGACCTTGAGTCAATCTCAACAAATTTTAGTAAAGTGAAACTATATAGATAATGATCTCCAATAAAAATTCAATTGAGCTAGAAATAAAAATAAGAAATTAATTAGAATATTCTAATGTGTTTGGGAATTTGGACACAACACTTCTAAATAATCAAAGAAGTGTGGCCAAAAAAGAAAGTTAATCAGACCATATTTTGACTAAACAATTATAAAATACTATTTAAAATTTGAAACACAGCCACTGGCATGCTAAAGTTAGTTTGTATGTACTTACAAGAACTGACTGTCAAATATTCAGAAAAATTTTCAGCTGATGGTTAACCCACTAGCATCTTGAAATCAATCACAGTGGAGTCCTTACAACACAGATGTATGGAATTGGCACACTACAAATGAAGGCTGAAGGCTTTTTCTTTCTCATTTCCTTTTTTTTTGTGTGCAAGTTAGTTACCAGAATACCAAGGGATGCAGTTAAAACATTATAAAGATGGATTAGAAAAAAGAAAGCCTGAAAATGTCAACTTTAGAAACTAAGAAAAACAAAGTAAAATAAAACCAAAGAAAGTTGAAGAAAGCAATTAAGATGATAAGTTAATAGAATAAAAAAATATCATACAAAATAGAACAAATAAAACCAAAAGTTGGTTCTTTGAAAATGTAAGTAAAATTGGCAGGACTGGTGAGACTGATCAATAAAAAAAAGAAGAAATGTACATATAACCAACATTAGCACACATTAAAAAGATTACAATATGGTATATAAAAAACTTAATGTTAAAAAATAAATATGAAAGGTACACATTCCTGGAAAAATATACAAATTCCTTCTTATGAAGAAATAAGAAATTTTAAATTTTACTTTAATTAATAAAAACAAAAATAAAAGTTTTTTTATCCAGAAGTCTCTAAATCCAGGTGACTTTACAACTAAGTTCTATAAATGTTCAAGGGGTAAATATTTCTAATTTATATTAAGTTCCTTCAGACAATATAACAAAAGGGCAAATCTTTCATTATGCTTTGTGATACTAGCTGTAATCTTGATTCTAACACACAACAAAGGTGAAGTGAGTAAGAAAAATTAGAGCCCAACCTCACTCATGAATGTAAATGAAAACATAAACTACAATTTGTAAACAAAACCAAGCAATATACATAAAAAAAACACATCAGGTCTAATTTGGGCTTATATTAGTAATGTAAGATTAGTGAAATTTTGGGAAAGCAATTCATGTAAATCACTATATTAACAGAAAAAAAAGAGAAAAAAGATGTGATTATCACAAAGATGAAAAGAGAGTATTTGGGAAAAGTCAATATTCATTCAAACTACACTCAAAACAAAATAGAAATAGGATAATATTTCCTTAATTTTATAGAGTATCTATTCCTATCTTTTTGCAAAGAACAAACTCAATGTTGAAGCCTTAGGAGTTTTCATTTGGGAATTTAGAACAAGATAAGAATTCCCACTATTGTTATTTCTATTCAGCTTTGCTCTGGAGTTCCTTGTCAGCTCAATAAAACAATAAAAAAATACAAGATATAAGAATTGGAAAGTGGGGGGAAATAACTGTCACTATTCACAGATGATATAACTACGTGTTGAAAATTCAAAGGAATCTATAGAGAGTTTATTATAATAATTACGAGGGTTTGGCATGGTTGTAGTATTCACATTCAATACTTAAAACAATACATTTAATTCATATAATTGAGCAAAAAAAATTGAAAATTAAATGAAAGAGCTACTGTTTACAATAGAATAAAACACAAAACAAGACGATATACTTGAAATAAAGCTAACAAAATATTTTTATCTAAGATGTCTAAGATGAGCAAATTTTTAAGTGTTATTGAGAAACATGATAAAAGAAAACTAAATAAGTGGCAAGATACACCAAGTTTATGAATCAGACTAGATGTCACTTATCCTCAAATTGTTATAAATTGAATGCAAAACCAAGCAAACTTCATGAATTTGTTTGATTTTTTTTAACTTGGCAGGCAGACTTTAAAATTTAAATGGCTATACAAAGAATTAATAAGATTGTCCAAGTCACTCTTGAAGAAGAACTCACTGGCTCTATCAGATATCAAAATCAGAGAGAAAAGAAGTTCAAAAGACTTTTAAAGAAATTGCTAGGACAGTTAGGTATCCACATGGAAAAAAAATGGAGTTGGATCTTTACCTCAAACTATGCTAAAAGAGTTGATTTCAGTGATTAAAAGATTATAGGTGGAAGGAAAAATCTATTGTCATGGTCTTTGGAGATTTCCTAAATGAGAACAACAACAAAAAACACTACCAAAATTTTTAAAATATTTTTTCTACATAAAAATTGAGACATCCTATTTATCAAATGGTGACATGAATATGGTAAGAGTATAAACCATAGAGTGGGAGAAAATATTTGCAACATATATAAAAAAAAACCACAGGCTAATATTCTAAATGTTTAAAGAATTCTCCCAAATCACTAAAAGGCAGGGAACCCAATAGGAAAAGTGGATAAAAGGCTAAATTAGAAGCAAATATGATTGTCACTAAATATAAGATTACTAATCAGTGAAAACAAATGCAATGACAACGGGATTCCTGCCATGCCCCTCCCATGGGCAAAAGTTCGGAAAGCCTGATAATGAAGAGGAGATGAACATTGGGATCTCTTCCAGGCTGCTGATGAGAGTGTAAGTTGGTGCAACCACTTGGAAATCAGTTTGGCATTGTTTAATATGTTACCTGGAAATATATACATACCCTAGTAAATTTGTTCAAATGTGCACCAAGTAACACATGAATGTCCATAGCAGCACTGTTTGTTATAACTACAACTTGGATTCAACCTGAATACCCACCAGGAATAGAACAGCTGATTGCTATGTAGTCTATTCAAACAATGGAATATTATACAGCAATAATGGTGCTCTGATACATGCAGGTACATGGATGAATCTCACAAACTCAATGCTGAGTGAGAGGACACAGAATGGTTCCATTTATACAAACATCAAAAATGGGAAGCATTGTTTAGAGTTTGCATACGTGAGTGGTGAAACCCATACACACAAAAAAGACAAAAGAATTTTGATCGCC
Source organism: Vespertilio murinus (assembly GCA_963924515.1). Lineage (NCBI taxonomy): Eukaryota > Metazoa > Chordata > Mammalia > Chiroptera > Vespertilionidae > Vespertilio > Vespertilio murinus. The sequence continues at coordinate 173,370,232 of OZ004707.1, read as the reverse complement.
TTGGCTGGTTTGGCTCAGTGGATAGAGTGTCAGCCTTCAGACTGAAGGATCCAAGGTTTGAATCTGGTCAAGGGCACATTCCTGGGTTGCAGGCTCGATCCCCAGTGGGGAATGTGCAGGAGGCAGCCAATCAATGATTCTCTCTCATCATTGATGTTTCTGTTTCTCTCACCTTCTCCTTTTTTCTCTAAAATAAATACAAATATATTTATAAAAAAAGAATTTTGATCATAAAAGTCAGCACAGAAGTTACCTGTAAGAAGAAAGGGCAAAGTTGTCATTAGGAAGGGCCCATGGGATTGTCTGTGATGCTGGAAGTCTTCCTTTTCTTGTCCCAAGTGGTGGATGTGTGGGTATTCTCTTTATTGTATTCATGTATTTGTTAAACTGTATATATGGATTTATGTGCTTTTCCCACACATTATTACTTTTTTAAAATAAGAGGAGGGAGACAAAATTATCTTCACTGAATGACAGTTTCCATTTATGAATAGCCATGGCAGGTACTTGATCCACAGAGATTACTGGATGGCCTGGCCATACTGCCTGGAAAGGAAGACAGGGGAAATTCTTCAGGACTATCCCGTTGGGAGCCAAGGACACCCAGAGTCCAAGATGTTTGGAGAGAATGACTTGAGTAGGCTTTTTTGTTTATCATCCCAGTTTCTTTTGCAACAGCTCTTGGTACCAAACATTCACTTAACAAGCATGGACGGAGCACCACCAGCATGCCAGGCACTGTGTTGAGTGCTGGGATAGAGAATCCAATAATATTCAGGCTTCTAAGAGTTTAACACCAGAGTGAGGAAGCAGGAGGACATCAGTGATTATAGGAGGGGCAGGCTAGTCTATGGGTGGGGATGGACTTGGGGTGTCTTCAGTAGGAACATATTCCCAGAAAAGATGACTCCTAAGCTCTGTTGTAGGGGACACTTGGCAGAAAAATGTGGAGTAGTGCAGGATAGTTCAGGAGGAGGAACCATAAGTGAGAAATAGCAGCTGTACAACATGTTAGGAACCTAAAGCAGTCATAGTGTAGCGCAAATAATTAAAATGTAAAAGTTATCAAGACTACATTATAAAATTTCCAAAAGTCTCCCTCCTATTAGTTAAAGTAAAAAAGGGGGTGACAGTGGAAGAATATCATGTAAGGAAAAATATCCTGAGAATAATTTACATTTAAACAATTTGTACTTTAGAAAATTAATCTTCATTCAAAACACTAACAGCATTTAGGGGCTGACATAGCAGCACAATTTACAATAGCTAGGATTTGGAAACAGCCTAGGTGCCCGTCAGCAGATGAATGGATCATAAAACTATGGTACATCTACACCAAAGAATATTATGCTGACATAAAAAGGAAGGAATTCTCATCATTTGCAGTAACCTGGATGGAATTGGAGAGCATCATGCTGAGTGAAATAAGCCAGTCGATGAAATAGAAACACCACATGATTTCACTCATTTATGGATATTAAAGAACATTATAAACTAATGAACAGAAAGATAGATATAGAGACAGTAAAACAACAAGCAGACTGTCAAATGACAGCGGGGGGGGGGGGGTAGGGAGATCTGGGGGAGATAAGAGATCAACCGAAGGACTGGTATGCATGCATATAAGTACAACCAATGGACACAAAACTCTGGGGAGGGAGGGCATGTATGGGAGGGGGTGCAGTGGTAAGCTATGTACACATATAATACCTTAATAAATTTAAAACAAACAAAACAAAACGCTAACATCAAGACACCCATGAAAATACACACATGGTGTCAAAACAAGCCAGAGGAATATTATTTGGGGCGAAAATGAAAAAGAATCCCAAGTCAAATTAAAAAAAAATCCCTTTACTAACTTTTGGTCGAGAATATGTTTGTATATTTTCAGAAAACAACTCTGAGACCATCTGGAATCCTGTAACAGAGAGGAATAGACAGAAGTGCTCCAGCCATGAAGACAGAAGAGACACAATTCAGAGATGGAAGATGCTGACGACGCCTCACCATACCAGCAGACAGCAGCTGCGTGTTGCTGAAGGATCCTCAGGACCAAACCAGAGATGGTCGGACCTGCATTACCACCATTTGTCCACCAACCAGATCTGAAATATCATGGCTGACATGTACACATAAGGAACTATTTGACATTGAAATTGGGACTCAAAAGAACTGTTGGCCCAGAAAGGAACTCACTACAGACTGATTCATTTACCTCTCAGCATAACCATTATGGCTTGTCGCAGTTTTGGTTCTTACAAGGGTATTTCTTGGATCACATGATCTCACACATCTAGAGGAAATAATGAACAACATAAACTGATGAACAAAAACAGACCCAGAGAAAGAGAAGCAGCAATCAGACTTTCAAACCTCAGAGGGAAGTAGGGGAGGGTGGGGGTAAGAGATCAACCAAAGGACCTGTGTACATGTATATGGGCCTAGCCAGTGGCCATGGACAACAGGGGGGTGTGGGAATATGTAGGGAGGAGTTTGGGATGGGAATGGGGGCATAAGGACAATTATGTGCTACCATAATCAATAAAAAATAAAAAATAACATATATCTATTACATATGCTAGCAAGAGAAATAAAAGTATACACACACACACACACACACACACACACACACACACACACACACAGAAAAAGAAATAGCAGCTGTATTTTACAAACAACTAATAGCTCTAGAGAGTCTTGAATACTCTTGAGTGCATAGGTAGGGTCAGTCTTATAACAAGGTTTACTGTGTGAGCCCCAAGCATTTTTGGCATGTCATGATGATGGGTCAATTAAATAAAATCTTTTCAGCTTTAGGACCCCTGGAAAGAATATCTTGAAGGTGTAAAAATAAATAATAATATAGACCTGTTTTTACTGATATACAAAACAGGTGCTGGACTGGCTTACGGAGGAGGCAGCATGCAGGGGAATAAGATAAAAAGTATTTGTTAGTGCCCCCCAAATATGAAGGTGACAATAATGCTTTACATTTATATAGCACATTTCCATTTTTAATTTTTTTTTTTACAAATATTTCATTGAATTTGAGGAGAAAAAGGAACCTTGACAAGGGGTTTGGTCTGATGGTTCTGCCTGTGACTGACATCATATCCAGCATTAGCAAGACCTTTCTGTCATGGGCTGCCGACCCCTATTCTGGGATTCATTAGAGGATGGGAGAAGATAAGACACTTTGTTCCTCTTGTTGTGCTACCACGGGGAACTGAAATAAAGTGGCTTAGCCCCTCAGCCTGGATTTTTCCCTGGGGCAAAATTGCTTTGAAATTCTTAGCTTAAAGTTTCGTGATTACATATATCACAAAACTTTGATCAGTTGCCTTCTGTACATACCCTAACTGGGGACCAAACCTGAAGCCTGGGTATGTGCTCTGACCCAGATTAAAACCAGCATCCTTTTGGTGCATGGGACAACATTCAACTAACTGAACTATACCGGCCGGGGCAGAGTGTTGTTTTAGTTAATTAGTTTGTTTAATAAGGGCCTGATCAATAGAGTTATTATCAGAAGAGCACTGTGGTAATAAGAATGTGCAATTGAGGCTAAGTGAGCCAGGAAAAGAAGGTGCCACAGGAGATATTCCCTGGTTACCTAGAAATGAAGGACAATTGGAGGTTATGTAATGCCTTCCACTTGAAGCATGGTGTGGTGAAAACAGCCCTGAATTTGAAGTAAAAAATTGTGGTGTTAGCATTGCCTTGATAATTTCTTTTTAAAAAAATATATATTTTATTGATATTTTACAGAGAGGAAGGGAGAGGGATAGAGAGCTAGAAATGTCGATGAGAGAGAAACATCAACCAGCTGCCTCTTGCACACCCCCCACCGGGGATGTGCCCGCAACCAATGTATGCCCTTGACCGGAATCGAACCCGGGACCACCCAGTCCGCAGACCGATGCTCTACCACTGAGCCAAACCGGTTTCGGCTGGCTTGATAATTTCTTAGCTGTGTGGCTTTAGGCAAGTTATTAAACCTCTCTGAGACTCAATTTTCTCACCTATAAAGTGGGATGATACCTTCTGCCCATCTCAGTGATTACAGCATGAAATGAGACCATTGACTGTGAAAGGTGTTTCAGACTGAAAATCAGCTTGTCTCAAACAAGGAAACTATTCTTGTTATTGTTTACTGTTGTGACTTAGCCCTTTTATAGGATCTGCTCATAGGTCTATTGTCAGGTAGAGTTTATTTTGAATTGTTTTGTCTCCTGCAAAGTAGCTCTACATTCTATCTAGCAAATGGCAAATCGCTACGTTTTTTCTTTGTAGTTTGACACTTAGGTTCTCAACCTAATAGTTTGTTGATTAAATATTTCAGAGTCTCTTAGCATTTCAAAAGAAGAGTTCTAAACATTAACTATGAAAAAATAAAAAGAGTTGATATAGGCACAATTGCTAATCTTTCTAGGCTCAATAGTTGTCTACTGAATGATACATGTATACAGGCAGAGGGAGAAAAAAACACACAAATAAAATAAGACATTCGCTGAAGAACAGAAACAGGAATTATATATAAACACCCTAAGCCCTGCAGGCCTCGGCAGTTAATTTCACACACATAATTTCATCCACATGAAAGCCAGGTATAAAATGACAGTTTCCCTCAGGAAAGCTTTTGTTATTCTAAAGAGTAGTTCTGATAGTCTTGTTATAAGATGCATAGGACAGGAATTCCCTAGAGCTTTGAAAACTGGAAACCAGGAGGTTCTAACTGATGTGGATTCTAGATCCTGACTTCTCTGTCTTTTCTTTTGTAATATTACAGCCCCACTGTGGTCTGCTTCTAGAGGACATTTGATTAAAATGTTATCTTTAGCCAACACATAACTTCCTATATTAAAATTCAAACACCAAAGAGGGCAGCTTATGCTTATGACTCTGATGCTGTCAGCCACCTGTTATGTTATTCTACCCATGTCCTACACAATCTGAGCAAGAAGAGGGAGACAGGGGTGAGGTTGGGGGTACGGAGGAGGACCCATACACAGGATGTTCCCAGCCATGAGAAAATGATGTCAAAGTTCTAATCTCCAAATATAGCATCTTTCCTGGTGTTCCCTGTGTGGGAACCCTCCATGCAAGTGACAACTTTTCCAGGGTGGTGACCAGCCCTGAAGAAGAAGAAGAAGAAGAAGAAGAAGAAGAAGAAGAAGAAGAAGAAGAAGAAGAAGAAGAAGAAGAAGAAGAAGAGAAGGAGGAGGAGGAGGAGGAGGAGGAGGAGGAGGAGGAGGAGGAGGAGGAGGAGGAGGAGAAGGAGAAGGAGAAGGAGAAGGAGAAGGAGAAGGAGAAGGAGAAGGAGAAGGAGAAGGAGAAGGAGAAGGAGAAGGAGAAGGAGAAGAGGAGGAGAAAAGTAGCCCAGATGCCTGGCATTGGGCAGGTTGCAGGAAAAGAGGAGGCAGTGTGAGTTCCAGCCTTATTTGGCACAAGCCTAAATGTGCTGTGATGATTTAGACAGTGTGGTGCCCAGGACACTGCAGGTAGCTGCAGCTCTGCGCCAGCCTCAGACCCCACTCCCCTGTGGCTTTAGAAGCTGTGTGGGATCATGGCTCTTCATGTCAGATCAAAATCCCCATTAGACTGACCTCTTGTCATGAATGCATGCTTTCAAAGAGACACTGGCCCAGTTGGCAGTCACCCAAAAGTCTCTTGTCTGCTACACTTGAATAATGAAGACTTCTTTCTGGTACTAATTTAGATTAATACAGTTTATCACATATAGCATTAGTATATTTCCAGTTTTCAAGGGATTGAAATTCATTTTTCTCTACTTAAATAAAGTGTTTCTAGTGTTTAGGTTTATATCTTAAAGATGTTGAAAATCTAGTTGGTAAGCAATAAAAAACACATGAAACAATGCAAAAGGCTTAACCATGAGGGAAACGAGGATTCAAAGAAGATAGCAATGTAGGAGGTGGTGAGAGTCAGAGGTCACTTTCTGGAAAAGGTGAGGAATCCTGGGCTTCGAAGGACCAGCAGGAGTTACCTGGATGTGAGTGAGAACAAACAGGAAGTGCAGGGGGGTGAGAGTGAGTTGAGTTGACACCAAAACAAGAGAGAAAATAATTTGTCTTTGTTTGTCTGCTTAGAAGGCTCATTTGGACTTTACAGAACTCCAGTCTCCTCCTAGAACTCAATGGGAGATGGCAGAAGCATTGACTGATAGAGTGTGCCAGCTGATTCCCAGGTCTCCTTTTGGATACATGAAAATTAATCTATTTTAAAATTCAAAGAAAAGAAACTTCATTTTTGGGGGCTAGTGGAAGGACTGGGGTACATGCATCTCACCAGGGGAACTAGCCTCTTATCCCCAGAGCCAGCCGCACTCACTTGGTAACCACGGGTCACACAGGAAATCGCTTTATGCGTAGCCTGAAAAATGGAACTAATAACAGGTCCCCTTGTGTGTAAATAAAACTGCATTAGGGATAAGCTCTGTGCATATTATTCCTTATAATCTCCAAGAGAAAAGATTAAACTCATTTCAAAGAATTATTATGATGATTACATGTGTCTAGTGACTAGGGGCATATTTTTTCAATTCATTGATTTCATAAGTCCGTCATATTGTCTTAGAATTCACAAGGACATTCCCAATGGAACTAGAATTGGAAGAGGCTAATTTACTGGAAAAATCTTGGGCTTTGGAACCAGAAAGGCTTGCTCTTGAAACCCAGATCAATCACTTACTACCTGTACCATCTTTCCTTCCTTCTATTCCGAGTTCTGATAAATTGTCCAAGTTCTTGGAGCCTCAGTTTCCTCATCAATTAAATAAAGATTAAAGTATAAATCTTTAGAGGTTTTGCTTAATGCTTAACATACAAATGACCTTTCATTCGTATTAGTTCCCCTCTTTTAATTGATGAATGAGGTAATTTATTATTAATTTAGTAAGACTTGGCTACTTAAGAAGGTGAAAATATGTGATAGCAGGAAGGACATTGCAAGGCCTGGTAACACAAGGCAGACTGCAGCTCGTGTTGGGGATGTGATGTCAATGAGCGGAGGTTGTCTGGATGGACATGAGAGAGCTTACGGGGCTGGGGCCATGCAGTTGAAAGGGAGCGTGAGTCCTGGTCGCTCTTGTAGCTCTTGTAGTCAGCCTATAGGCAAACAGGATGGCACCAGGTTATGTGAGAAGGTGTCCCAAGTCAAGCTTCACTTTGTTTACCACTTAGTTTAACATTGGCTTTTTGGGGGAGATGCATGAACTGTCCTTTTTTTTTTTTTTTAACTCCATCATTAAAGAAATGTTTATTGCCCTCCTTCCCTGTGTCAGGAACTTTCCCAGCACAGGCAATTCAACCAAACAACTCACCGAAGAGTGGAGGAGAAAGACAAGTAAGCAGACCGTCATAAATCATTGTGATGACTATTAAGGCGGTGATAAGACATATGCTTGAGTACTCCCTGAGGGTCACACAAAAGCTGGTGTTGGCCCCGGACTTGCCATCACAGGCTACAGTGTCTTAGGGATGAGAACACACTCCCTCTCTATGTCCCCTCTGCCCTCTAGTTTATTAGTTTGAGCATCATTGTGCTCAAACTAATAAACTAGATACATGTGAAATCATGTATTTAAAAGGTCCTTGGAATCTGTATTATGCCATATAAATGGGCATTCTAATATATTAATCATCAATGAATCTGTCATCTTATATTATCCAACCAGACCTGCCTGACCATCTTTTTAAATTTTTCTGTAATAAATAGTAGCTGACATGCAGATTGTATTGTCAGTCCTGTCTTTTCTTTCTTGATATAGTTTCTTTTTTTGATGTGAAGCTCTGTAACCCTTGTCTTCTATTTTTTTCTACCAATGTGGTTATATCCATACTTGTTTGTCCTATGTCAGATGGAATTTTAGGGAAGACTAGTAAGGTTTCAAACTGCCTTTGGAATGGGGTACAGACTGGTCATTGATCAGGAAAAGACTAAGGCATAAATATTAGAGAAGGAAGTTAAGGATTAGAAAAAAAAACCCCACCATGGTAAGAGAATGGAGGATGGGGTTTGGCAGCATAAAAGGAATGGAGATAGAAATAAAACCTAGACAGATAGAATGAGTTCAGAGTAAAAGGTAGAGGAAGAAATAGATGCAGCCATCCAGCTGGTAGAGGAGAGAAAAAGATGCCTCCCATTTTAAACAGCTTATCTCTTTTCTTCTATCAACAATATCACTGCTGATGTCTGAATAGAGGGGAAAATGTGTGGTGTGTATGTGTGTGTGTGTGTATGTGTTTGTGTGTGTGTATGTGTGCTTGTTAATAACAGTCATCTATTTATAGGCCTTAAATTATACACCACGGAAGCCTCTCAGAGATAAGTTCTGTTATTTGGCTGCCAGAAGGAAAAGTTAAAGGAAGAAAAAAAAAGGAGGGAGGGGCTTCTAGAGATCTTTCTCCCTTTTCCTCATCCTCTCTGTCTATATCTTCTTATGTTAATGACAGATATCACTCAATGTTTTAGAGCCAAATACCAAAGAGGTGAAGAAGAGGTTGTTGAAGATCTTCTTCCAAGAGAAGGTGCCTCCATAGTTATTTTGAGAATGACATGACCCCCCAAAATCACATCAATTTCCAGCTGAATCTGAAAGGAGATTAAAGGACATTGTTTCCAATTTGCTTATATTTCAGAGGATGAAACTGAGACTCAAAAGTGTTGTCCTGCCCAAGGCCACTCAGTGACCTGGTGCCAGGATAAGTGTGACTAGTGCATTCCAGCCCTCTTCCTACCTGGTAGGAAGTGGGCACCAAGTCACCACTTCTGTTTTCATCTCCAAGTTTCCCACTCATATAAGAAATGAGAAGGTTCATCTTTCCAGAAAACTTTCCAAATCCCCTAATGACCTCAAGATGACCTTCCCATAAAGGGATTTCCATACTTGGTTCTAACCCCATAGTCAGAAGGGAGTGGTTAAGAGCATGGCTGTCAAAGTTGGGCCTTCCAGTTACTAATGTGTGACTTCAAGCTTAATACTTCAATTTCCTCATTAGTAAAATGAGGATAACAACAGAATATCTTTTGTGGAGTTGTTGTGGAGATTGAGTGTGCTAATAGATGTAAAGTATTTAGCAAAAGGATGGATCCTCAATGATTTTTATTATTATTTTAATTCTAGTGGCCCAGTGCACAAAATTTGTGCACATTAAAAAGGAATTAATTAGAGGAAATATTTTAATATTGATATTTGCCCTTTCTCTATAATAGAAGTGCCAGAGATGAAAGAAAATTCATAAAATGTATATAAAAATATCCCTCCTGTCAGAGTCTGGGGCATACCATGGGACCTAGAGTCAAGTCCCCACCTATCACCCCCATGCACTTTGAAAATGCAGGAAACACAAACCTGGTTGGCCTTACCCCCATTGTGAGAGACCTAGATCTGGCTGGCCTCACCCCCATTAAGCCCCTCTGGGTTGGGGGTGCAGCCTGAGGGTCTTCATCAAGCCCTGCTGGGCGGGGGATGGAGCCTGAGTTCCCCTAGCCTGGCACTGGGGTGAGAGGTGTGGCCTGAGATCCCCCATCAAGTCCTACCAGGCAGGTGTCATGGCCTGAGGTTCCCCTCAAGCCTGCCAGGTGGGGGGCATGGCCTGAGGTCCCCCGCCCTGGCCAGGTGCCATGCAGCCTCAGGTCCCTGCTGTTCGGTTGTCACATTATGGCATCCCAGCCAATTTGCATATTCCTCTATTATTAGTATAGATACTGATGGGTTAGAAAAGCTAAGACTATAAGATGAAGAGCTTCAAATGTAAACCTAAAATGCAGTGGCCAACCTCTTTTAAAGGACCTTCATGTACACTATGATGATGATGGAGATGATGACCAGCTAGTAGCCTGCCAAGTCTTACTGAAATGATAGTGACAAGGAACAAAGAATACTAATCTGGGTGCTGGGAAAAGGGGGCAGAGACAGTCAGTGGGTTTTAGAGGAGAGGCTGGGCCGCTTCATTTGACAGAAAAAAACACAGGCCTCTGTCCTCTCTCTACAGGCCATAGGGAGCTCCTGCTTTATGCCAGGAGGGACACTTGCCAACTTCTAAGACCAGAAATGCCTTCCCCATCTCACATATCAGCCTCCAACTTACTTTCATATAAAGTTTGGCTTATGTTTAAGTTACCAATCACCTTCTGCTAGAGAGTTAGCATTTTCTTTTATGAAATATTTATGACTATTATTTTATTGGATTCAGTGATTCTTCCATGATTTGACAGCAGATTATAATTGTCATTTGCAAAGAAGTCAAATGTCTTTCCAAAGATCCTGTGTTTAGCAAGATCCTAAGTTTCAAGGAAGTGATGGTGGTTTTGTGTTTGAGTGTGTGTATATGTGTGGGTGTGTGGAATGTGTGTGTGTGTGTGTGGGGGGGTGTTCTTTCTATTACACCACCAGGCTGATTTATAATAACTTGATCCCTTTTTTCACTCACACTTTTAGCACCATGCTCTAACCAACTGGGCTAACTGGCCAGCTTCACTCACACTTTTAAACACCAGCAAAGCACTATATATTAAGATTTTCTGGTGTAGGGTTAAGCTGAACAATGTAGTTTTATCCTTCCTTTCCCCTTAGGGGACCAACCACAGGCCCTAAAAGTCAAGTCTGAAAAGGCATATTAAGGGAGGTATAAATGGAGTTGAATATTAAAATCTAGCTTCTAAGCAAAACACTCCATCTGACATTCTTTGTAAACAATCCAAGAATAGGGTTATCTTATATATTTTATCTTCTATAATGGGTATGACAATTCCCTGAATCTAGTAGGGTTTCAACACGTGAAATAAATAGAACATGAAAAACATCTTACTGCCTAGCTGGTGTGGCTCAGTGGTTGACCATCAATCTATGAATCAGGAGGTCATGGTTTGGTTCCCAGTCAGGGCACATGTCTGGACTGAGGGCTGAATCCCCAGTGGAAGCGTGCAAGACACAGCCTATCAATGATTCTCTCTCATCATTGATATTTCTTTCTTTCTTTCTTTTCTTTCCTCTCCGAATCCAATAAAATATATATTTAAAAAATCTTAGGGTGGAAGGTGTGATAAGGGATCCTTTTAGTAAGTCTCAAATGCTGATACAGGCAGAAATGTTGATAACAACAATGTTATCTCTAATTCTCAAAACAATCCTGAGAGGTAAGAATTGTTCCTATTTTATAGTTGGGAGAAAACTGAGGCTGAGAGAGGTTAAATAATCTGTCCAATTCACTAAGTAGGTATGAGGCAAAGTAGGAATTTAGAATACCCTAGTTTTGCATGGTCTTATGTGGCTCCAACACCTTCAAGTCAATACCTTTGATCACATTGGTTCCAGTGCTTGTCTTCTGGCCTCCCAACATGCATTTCTCTCCAGTGGTAGTCATTCTTCGTGTGTGTGTGTGTGTGTGTGTGTGTGTGTGTGTGTGTGTGTGTGTACCAGGATGTGCTCAAAGGACCTAGATGAGACTTCCTTCTGCAGCCTCAGTAGGGGGTGCCATTGGCATGCTGAGAGTTGGTGGGGCCTGCGTGGGAGCTCCTGTTGGGAGAACTTGAAAAGTGGGAGGGGGAAATCTTCCGTTACTAAGCAAGGACCTAAGAGCTGTTGCCAAGGAAGAATCCCAGGCCTTCCATAAAAGGAAGGCCTCCCTTCTCTTGCTGGCAGCACGGGCTGCCTGGAGCAGTGCATCTGACAATTTTCCTAGCACACCTGTGTTCAGGCAGCTTTGAAAAGAAAGTTGCAGCAAGTGGGGCAGGTGGAAGTGACCTGGAAGTTAGTAGGGGGACCTTTGATAGAAGGGATCTGGCAGAGAACATCATGGGAGGCAGGATCTGCAAAGCACTACAGTCAAGCTCATCAGCAGAGCCATGAGACTGATCTCCTGCCCTCCAATAGTGCCCTCTCTGGTCAGTCCTCCAAGACCTACTTAGGAGATTCTCCCAATTTGCCACAATTTTGCCTAAATGTCCTTCAATGATTTCCCCATAATGATTGAATAAAACCCAGCTTATTTTGCCTGCTAGGAAAAATAAGTATGCCCCCCCCCTCCAGTCTGACCTTTGCATGTTTTATGAGTCCCTCATACAAGTACTGCCTTGGCCATTCCAAAGTGCTGTCTGCCTCAGAGCTGAGCAGGCTTACTTGTGCTTCTGTGCTTTGCACATGCTATTTCATGCCTGGTGTTCCACACTCCACAAACATACCTCAAACCCTTATTGTCCAAGAAAATACACTCAGAGATTTAGCATTTCAGATCAAGACCAGGGGAAGTTCTCCCATCAACTTGTCACCCTTTGGCAGCACTATCTCCTTTCTGAGCTCCCTGCCTGGTACAACCCCAGAGGAACTAGTCTTGGGAGAGAGAGGTGAAATGTTATGTTCCCAGTTTAGATTCAGCCCCTCTCCACTCCAGAACTGCTTATGAAAAATGCAACCAGAGTAGAATCCCCCAACCTCCCTCTGTTAGCTTGTTCAGGCTGATATAACAAAAACACCCAAGACTGGTGGCTGACAAACAACAGGAATTTATTTCTCACAGTTCTGGGCCTGGCAGTCTAAGATCAAGGTGTTGGCAGATTCAGTGTCTGGTGAGACCTGCTTTGTGGTTCATAGATTATCATCTTGTCACTGCATCTTCATATGGTGCAAGGGAGTGAGGGAACTCACTGAGGTGTCTATTTTCAGGATACCAATCCCATTCATGAGGGTTCTAGCCTCATGACCTTATTATCCCCAAAGTCCCTATCTCCAAATTCCAACCCATGGGGTGTTAGGATTGATCATGTGAAATCTGGGGGCATACAAACATTTGGTAACACTCCCTTACCTCACCTCACCCTGAAACTCTCGGGGAGAACAGCGGCTATGAGATTTAAATCTAGTTTGAGATCTAAGTTTTAAGCTCAAGTGATTTTTTTCAGACATGAGGATAATAAAACAGAACTCAAGATAGTTACTAAGGAAAGAGACAAGGAAATTAGAAGGTGCTCTGTATCTGCAGGGTTGAGACATCACCCAAACTGGTCACCTATTCTCATTTCTGATTGGGACTCGCTGACAGTTCCTCTGGGCCATCCATGGAAAAGGTGTATAAACAGCTGCATGCACAGCACATACTTGGGAGGCTGATGAGTCATCATGAGCTTCTGCCATAGGTTTCCCTGTGGTATTACACATGGCGAGGGAACACCTGTGCTGACAGAGGTCTTCATTATCTCACAAAGTCCCCTCAGCCACCTGAGGTTTGCTTTAATATGCTCATTTGTGCTGATGAGGCTCAGAGTTACACCATTTTCCCACGATCACAAAGCTAGCAAATTCTGAAGTTATGATGAAAGCCACATCTGGGTCCTGAGCCCATACTTTTTCTACTATATCACCTTTAAATTCAGGTCAAAAGAAGCATTTATCAAGTGCCCACTGTGTACAGGCATTTGTACAGGAAACACAGAGAAAGAATACTTAGTTCTCCCCTTGGTATAGCTCATGTGACACTGAAGCAGATGAGCAACAGAGAAACATTCAATGTGGTGTGGGAAAGACAGTGGCGGAAGCATAGAGGGGGAAGCTTACACCTACCACAAAGGGTGATGCCTGAATAAAGAGCTGAGTTTTAAGTATGAGCTGATGCAGGCGAGAGGCGTGGGGGAAGGAGATGCTTTGCAGTGGGAGATGACCAAGGAAATCAGGCTCAGTCACAGATATGCCAGGCTGGCTGCGATTTTACCTTGCCCCTCCTGCTCTGAGCACTCCGCCCATGTTTGCTCTTTAGTCTCAATCTATGCCCATGCCTGAGCTTTCCATACTGTAAGCTCCATCTCAGAGTAAGGAACAGAGCATGCTGTACAGAAGAAGGTTAAAATACCCATAGGGAGAGGGAGTTGGGGGGAGGATTATGCAAAGAGGCAAGAGGCCCACTTCCTGGATCCTACAAATTGAGCTGCATATACTAATACCTGCTGCTCCTGCCAGAAGGCAGGTCCCGCAAGGTGCTGTGGGACAAATGCACAGGATCAGTTGATGAGAATGTGCACAAAGCCCGTGTTAGGATAATGGCTGATGGAGGAAAAGGCTGGGCATGTCTCTTTAGTAAAAGCTCTATGTAATCAGAGCTACATTTGCTTGGTGTTGTTTGGGTTTTACAGCTACCCACTTATAGCTATTAAAAAAGGCTTTACTTGAACACTTTCTACAGGAAAAAAAAAAACTTTTTTTTTTCATTAAAAGGCTGAATTTCTCTAGTCCTTAACCTGTTTTTCTCATTGAAACAATTGTTCCTGTGATACACCTTCTGAATTCAATATTTCTCATCCACATGAATACAACATTATAATTGAAGAGACTTCACGGGAGAGAGCCCAGTCCTGAAATAGCTTACCAATTCATTGGGAAGACAAAAGACACATGAAATCGTGAAAACTGCCTAATGCTGTCCACTGAGTGCTGTGGCAGGAAAAGTCTCTTCTTCTAATCACCCAAGGCCTGTAGGTTCGTATATATGGACATGGTATGTCCCACAATGGGGCATGGTACCCAGGATGTAGCCTGGCACAGTCTGGTCAGGACTGGCTCTCTAGTGTCATGGCCAGCTCTTAGGCACTCACATCACTGAGTAGGAACATGCTTTTCCCTAGGCCATCAGCACCACCAGAGCATATCAAGAGAGGTTAACTAAAGGACAATGGGTCGGGTGGAGGCAGAACAACCTCAGAGCCATTCACATAGATACAACGGAATACATGGCGATTGATATTTCTAAGCATAGCTAACATGGCAGCCAGTTGTGGGGCTAAGACAGGAGGCTGATGATGACCAAGAGGAGGAAGCAAACATAATAAATTTTTGGGAAGACATTATTGTTTATCATTCTCTCTTTTTTTCTGTCTCTGCCTCTCTTGGAACCTCAGCAGCTGTCCCACTTCCTGTTACCACTTCAGTTTCTTCATTTCTTCTCTCTCTTAACTTAGTACATCTTAGGGTCTCTCCTCTCCTTGATCCCACAGCCATCATCAGTTTCTGGTCCCCTTTTGTCAACTGCATTTTCCCTTCTGCTTCCATTGATTTAGCCTTTTTTTATTTCCCTCCCCTTTGTACTTTTTAAATGTTGGCTCATAATTTTAGGTCTTACTGCAAAAAATGGACACAAATTGTGACTTTTCATGCAAAACTATAAAGCAAACCTAGTCGGGATTACCCATAAATAACTAATTCCTATAACTGAGAGACTTTCTCTTGGACACCTCCAACTTTGACTCATGTCACCTCTCTAAACTTTGCCGGCCACTTGGGATGGTCAAAGAAACATTCAGGTGTCTGGCCCTACCTGTGGTCTTCCCTCCCAGACAGCTCCCTGTGCCACTCTGGATCCTGCTTACTTCTCTTGCTGACCCATGCTCTCTGTGATGGACAAAACATCCTCTTCTTTCTGGTCCTCTCTTCCCATCACTTTCCTCTCTCTATATATATATCCATGAGACATCACTCTCCTGGACCAGCTGCCCGAAGGTGATCCCACAATCCAACCTGCTCCTGCCAAGAGTTACATCTCCTGATGCTTCCTGTTCAGAAACATTGGTCTCACCCTCAGAAGCAGAGCCCCTTTGCCTCAGGACAAACAGCTTAATCACAAGAATCAGGGAAAGTCTAAAGCTGAAATCCAGGCCCTTGCCCAGGCTGAATGAATTTAGTGACCAGGCCATAGTGATAGATGCTAGCCTGATGTAATGACACTGGGGGTGAAGGTGCAGCTGGGGATAGGGAGAATGGTTAGGGGCTGGTTTGATGCACATGTCAGAGTCACTTCCTCCCATTTCTATACTCCAGCATCGGGTTAAATTTAATTCTGGAGTTGGGGTAGAGGGAGGCCCAAACCCAACCAAAGCCCAGCTGAATGGTTTGTGAGATCTGAATCAGCCGGAAGCAACCATTCTGGTCCCCAGAACCCATGTCTCAGTTCCACCTGGCATCACCAATTATCTGTGCCTCTGACATAGGGTGTTTTTTATTCCCTCGAAATAGAGCTGTAATTAAATCCAAAATTGTACTGGAGACTTGATAGTCATGGCAAAAGCAGAACACAGTGTCTGCAGACAATAAAGATTAATTATTCGCAGCAGCTCATGTCCCAGGGCATATGTGGAATGAAGATGAAGGTGAGGGAAGACTCAGCTCAGAGGAGCTTGAGGGGGCTCCTCCTACTCCCCCACTCTGCAGCCCCCACCTTCATTCGTGGAAACCCCCACTGCATCTCCTTCCCTCCTTGCAAATAACTGCTTGTTCTCTGTAGCCCTGTGGGTTGCTGCTTTTTTTCCTCTTTCCCTTCAGGGTCTGAGAAATTGAAATCAGCCTCAGACAGGGCTGAGAGAGGGGAGGGAGACAAGACACAAAATGACAGAATGAACCTGTGATCTGTTATTCCATTCAACCTTTCTCTTTCAAGAGGGAAATTTTTTACTGATAGGCAATTTAAGAATTCTGCTGGTAGTGTGTGCCTATGCTTCCCACCACAGGGGGGTGCAGGCTAAAGGGCTCTGTCCTCCAGCCCCCATAGTGAGGTGTGTGTGTGTGTGTGTGTGTGTGTGTGTGTGTGTGTGTGTGATGGAGGCTGAAACTCTGCCACTGAAGACCCATGTGACATGACCCACTACAGACCAGGTCCCAGGACTTGGCCTTTCCTCTTGTCCATAGCATGAGGCTAAATGTGCAATAGGGTCAGAATAGGGTTTCAACATGGCCAAGACTGCCAGGAATTAGTGGAGTGAAAAAACAAAGACAAGGATATGAGGGAGAGGTAGTGTGTGAGATCTCACTCTGTAAACTAGTCACTAGATCTGACCAGGAAAAAGCAATAGGACTTGTAAAAAAGGGTTGGAAACCTTCCTATTCACCTAAAGACGTGGTGGAAGAGGAGTGGGAACCTGGAGTAAGTCACTCTGTTGGTAGCTAAAGTTTTTTCCTGCAGTAGATTAGATCTTCACCTTCTACTTTGCTTGGAGGAGGTTCCCACTAGGATTCACTGAAAACTGGGACCAGAATGCCTGGGGCTCCATGTGATCTAAACATGCTGAGTGACACAGATTACTCTGCATGGTTATAAACTGTAGATAGGAACAGGCAGGGCCATGGAAAGGATGGTGGGACATTACTAGAGATGCTCATGGAAGTGGAGGCATCCAGAGCTATCCTCCAACTGGTTTCATTGATCTTTTGCATAATTTTTTAGAATCTATTTCATTTATTTCTGCTCTGATCTTTATTACAGTCAAACAATGATTCTCAATTGTCTCCCATCTTGAACAATTCGGTTTTTGATCAAGTTGTTCATGGAAAAAGTGTCTCAATTGTGGAACAAAACTTTGGTTTTCAGGTTTTCAACCTGAGAATGCTTTCATGCGATACCTCAGCATGACAACAATTGTCTCTCAGGCAACAAACCAAAGAGAGGATGCTTTTGTTGCTAGCAAATAAACAATTAGCACAATTTTAAAACATAAAAAGGTCATCAAGAGTGCTAATGTTGATAAGGGTGTGAAAGTGTTCACAAAAACAGCAATCACAGATAATTAAAGAGGTAGAAAAATTGTTGATTTTGATAAAGGAAAAGAAGTTGGCTGGTGATAGCATTTTAGAGGCAATGATATATAAAAAAAGGAAAGATGCTGCATAATGAAAGTTATATAAGGCTTGTAAGCGGTGGTTGGATAAATTTAAGAAAAGAAGTGTTCATTTATAAATAGTATATTAGACATGTACAATATATAGAAAAGTTAAAACAGGTAATCTTTTGAAGTCTGGAACAGATTAATTCAAATTAAATATTTTTTAATGAGAAAAATGATTCGTTTTTTTTTTTTTTTAAAACAAATCACTTCTCAAAAAGCCTTCTGGAACAAATTAAGTTCTAGAACCAAGTTCCACTGTATTTCCTTTTTTTGTATTCACTTTAGGCTTTGTTATTATTTTTCTAATTCCTTTAAGTGTGAAGTTAAATTGTTTATTTGAGATTGTTCTTATTTCTTAAGATAGGCCTGTAATGCTATGAATGTCCCTCTTAGGACTGCTTTTGCTTTACTCCATGGATTTGGGGTTGTTGTTTTCTCATTTTTATTTATTTCAAGGTATCTTTTGATTTATTCCTTTAACCCATTCATTGGCTAGTAACATGTTATTTACCTCCATGTCTTTGTGTGTTTTTCAGATTCTTTCTTGTGATTGATTTCAAGTTTCATACCATTATGGTCAAAGAAGATGCCTGACGGGATTTCAGTCTTTTTTAAATTTATTGAGACTTATTTTGTGTCCTAACATGTTGTCTATCCTAGAAAATGTTCTATGTGCCCTTGAAAAGAATGTATATTCTGCTACTTTGAGGTGAAATACTCTGAAGATACTGATTAAATCCATTGATCTAGTGTGTCATTTAAGGCTACCATTTTCTTGTTGATTTTCTGACTGGAAGATCTCTCCATTGACGTCAATGAGGTGTTAAAATCCCCTACTATGACTGTATTACTGTCAGTCTCTCCCTTTATATCCATAAAGATTTGCTTCAGATATTTAAATGCTCCTATGTTGGATGCATAAGTGTTTACAAAGGCTATATTTTCATTGGATTGTTCCCTTTATCATTATGTAGTGTCCTTCTGTGCCTCTCACTAAAGCCTTTGTTTTAAAGTCCAGTTTGTCAGATATAAGTATTGCTATCCCAGCTTTGTTTTTCATATTTATTTGCAAGAAATATCTCTTTTTCCTATCCCTTTACTTTTAGTCTTTGTGTATCTTTCATTCTGATGTGGGTATCTTATAGTCAGCATATATATATGGGTCTTGTTTTCTTATCCTAAAAGGCACTTTCCTAGGCCTTTTGATTGGAGTATTTAAGCCATTTACATTTAAAGTGATTATCGATAGGTACATATTTATTGCTATTTTATTCTTTTAACTATGTTTCTCTGTTTTATTTTTTTTATTTTCCTCCTCCTCTTCATCCTTCTTCTCCTTAAAGAAGTCCTTTAACATTTCTTGTAATACTGGTTTGGTGTTATAAATTCTTTCAGCTTTTTCTTATTTCTCCTTCAATTTTTTTTAAATGCTAGCCTTGCTGGGTAAAGTAGTATTAGTTATAGGTCCTTGCTTTTCACCATTTGGAATATTTCATGCCAATCCCTTCTGACCTGAAATATTTATGTTGAGAAATCAGCTGACAGTCTTATGGGACTTCCCTTATAGGTAACTAATTTTTTTATCTTGCTGCTTTTAAGATTCTCTCTTTTTGTCTTTAACCTTTGGCATTTTAATTAGGATGTATCTTGGTGCGGGCCTCTTTGGGTTCATCTTATTTGGGACCCTGTACCTCCTGGACTTGTGTGTCTTTTTCCTGCACCAGATCAGGGAAGTTTCCAAGTCATTATTTTTTTCAAATAGGCTATTGATCATTTGTTCTCTCTCTTCTCCTTCTGGGACAGAGGATATATACCATGTTAATGTATTGAAATATTATAAAAATGTAAATTTTCCCTAAATTGATCTTTAAATTCAACATGATCACAATCAAAATTACAACAGAAGTATGTATGTCTAAACTGGAAAAAATGAATCTAAAATTTATATGGCTATGCAAAAGGATAAGGAAAGGCAAGACATTTTTGAAGAACAACAAAACTGGAACCCTTGCACTTCTGTACTAGTATAGTGAGGCATATTATAAAGTGATATAATTAAGATACTGTGGTATTGACATAAAAATAAACAAATAGACAAATAGAACAGAATGCAGCCATGGGCAAACTACGGTCCACGGGCCGGATCTGGCCCATTCAACTGTTCTATCCGGCCCGCGGATCCAAAAGAGCGGAGGGTTCTCTTGCTCTCCCCTCCGCACCTTTACCAGCAGCTCAAGATGAGAATGCCAGCATGGTCAGGTTGCTTTTGTTCTGGCCCTCTGGTCCAGTTTAAGAACCCATTGTGGCCCTTGGGTCAAAAAGTTTGCCCACCCCTGGAATAGAGTCTAGAAATATATATATATATATATATATATATATATATATATATATATAGTCACTTGATTTATGACAAGGGAACAATGTAGTGCAGTGTGGAGAAGATAATACTTTTAGTAAATAAATGGTACTGGGCTAATTGGATATCTAAACAGGAAAAATTAATTTTACCCTACATTACACCACACACAGAAATCAATTCTAGATGGATTGTAGATCTAAATGTGAAAGGTAAATCTACAAAGCATCTAGAAGAAAACATAGAAAAATATCTGCATAAGCTTGGGAGAGGGTGCAATTTATTAGAAGGAAAATGAAAAGCACAAATCATAAAGGGGAGATGTTCAATTGGACGCCATAAAATTAAGGACTTTTTTTCCATCAAAATACTATTAAGAAAAATAAAATGCAAACCAGAGTGGAGAACATATTTACACTATATTTTTATCTTTTCTATTCCAAGATTTAGAAAAGACTCCTATAAAGAGATTAAAAAGGCAATTACTTTCCCATAAAAGGGGGTAAAAGACTTGAATAGTATTTCACAACGATGTCCAAATGGTTGCTAACAATTTGAAAGTGAGCACAGCCTTAGGAGTTATAAGGGGAATGCAACTCAAAACCACAATGAGATTCCACTGTGCACCACCAGAATGGCTAAGATTTAAAATCTTGCAGTATTAAATATTGTATGTGTAGTCAGTCTTAAACTCTGCAGATAGGATTGTATACTTACCAGTAGATTTGTAAAACTATTTTGTTTTCTTGTAAAACTATTTTGTGGTATCTACTAAAGCTAAACATGATATACTTCATAACCAGCAGTTCACTTATATAAATACACCCAACAAACTAAAAGCCTATGGGCACCAAGAAAACATGTATATGGATATTTGTAGTATCACTAATCCCAAACTAGAAACAATCTGATTGTCCAACAACAGTAAAATGGGTAGATAAATATGGTTACATTCATACCATGAAATATTATACCAACTTTTGCTATTCACAAATATGGATGAAACTCAAGCTTAGTATTGAGCAAAATAAGCCAGGCACAAAATTGTGTGAGTTCCATTTATATAAAGTAAAAAATAGACAAATTTAACTTATGCTATTAGAAGTCAGGATAGTAGTAACCAGGTGGGGTTATAGTGGGCTTCTGTGGTACCATAAAGTTTTTATTTATTGACCTAGGTCAGTAATTTTCAATCTTTTTCATCTCATGGCACATATAAACTAATTACTAAAATTCTGAGGAACACCCAAAAATATGTTATGTTTTTTGCTGACCTGACAAAAATAGCAGGTATAATTTTGGTTCATTCACACTGGATGGATAGTGTTGTGTTGACTGTTATCATTTTTAATTTGCTGATCTAAGAAAAAGAGGCCAGTGCTCCTGACTAAATAGTTAAGTATTGCATGTTTTAAACATTCTTACAGCACTCCAGTTGAAAATCACTGATCTAGGTGTTGGTTATTTTGGGGAGAGGGGTGTCTGTGAAAATTTATTAAACTCATTATTTGTACACTTTTCTGCAGGTATGTTATACTTCAATAAATAGTTACTTAAAAATAAAAACTGTTAAGAGATGTCCTCAGAAGAGTATAATCACCCACAATCAAGAAACTGAGGCTCAGAGAGGTTTGGTAATAGGTTCAGGCTTGCATTAGAAGAAGGCAGAACAATGACCACCTACATGGTGTGATTTGAGGATCATTCTGACATTGTGATCAAAGTGCCAGAAGTCCCAGCACCAAAAATATATCCATTCTTTTGAACTTTTAAGAGTTGTCTGGAAGGTTTAGACTTTATGCCCATTATCAGCTAAGATGTCAAGGAGCTTTATTGACTACCAGATGAGAGATGGACCAAGCTTCTTGGACATGAAATAGGCTCTGGAAGTTCTAGGCCAAGACAGGAGACTGTATGTGTGAATGGGAGAACCTATCTATGTCTAAGGTCATGCTCCATCATTCACTCAGGGCAGCCCCTTTCTATGGCTTTGCAGATCATACTTTTTATTTATTTACTAGATACCTGGTGCACAAATTTGTGCACAGGTGGGGCCTGTCGGCTTGGCCGGAGATCAGGACTGATCAGGGCTGATCAGGGCTGGCTAGTCAGGGGGAGGGCCTGTAGGAGGTTGGCTGGCCACTGGGGGTTGGCTGTGGGAGTGGACTGACCACCAGGGGGAATCTTTTGCATTGGGCACCTGCCCCCTGGTGGTCAGTGTGTGTCATAGCAACCAGTTGACTGGTCGTCCAGTTGTTTGGTTGCTTAAGCTTTTATATATATAGATTTGCATTCAATAAATATTTTTGGAGAATCTACTATGTGTCAGCATTGTAGCAAATTTCAGATATGAACAGATAGGTGTTGCCCTTGCTCTCTTGGGGTGTATAGCCTATAGATATTGAGGAGGTGGATTATACTCAGCAGGGCAACAGCTGAACTGGGCTTCAGTTCCTAGTCTTTTGTGCCTTTACTTAACACAGAGCTGTGCAGTGGGACTGGCTGGAACACCTCCCCTACCATCTTGTTCAAGAACAGATGTGAGCTTCTCAGGATGCAATTAGAAACATGAAATGTTACTTTGAAATGATGAACAGATAGACATCATATTTGCAAATGGATTCTAGCCAATATTATGAAATTTCCATAACCTCACTTTATGTCATAATTATAGTGTACTTGCTCTTTACTATCATTAACTGAAAGAGGTTCTTATCAGCATATTTGTGATTATTAATGTTATCCATATAATCACAGAAATTTGTCACTGATGCACCAGAAGGAAGAATAATCAGATTCAGGAGAGACATATTACCTACTATAAAGTTCAAGACTAATTATGGGGAGAACATACCACAAGCCCAGGGCTTCTGAATGTCTTCCCTCATCAAGATTCTCACAGCCACATTGGAGCTCACATCCAATACAGAGAAACCAATAATCAGAGGGGGAAATTTCATCAAAAGAACCAGAATATACTGTGTATATGTAGGATTCAGATTTAACCACTGACATATATGCATTTGGGTTCGATTTTATGTATACATTAAATTCTTATGTTCTAATTAATCAAACTTAGTCATATTTCCATGAAAAAACAACTCTGTGGCTTTTTTCCATAAGAAGACAACTATAAGCTCTTTGTCTCAATGAATCATGCATCTCAGGCCCTCTTCAGATGGAGAAAGATGCTAAGAAGAGAGGAGTTTTGTAAATAACTTTGGGAAAGGCACCAATGAGTCTCCAATGACCTTCACCACCTATGCTGACTCAGTAGCATCACTGTGCAGGGATGTTCACTCATTAGGCCTCAACACATTCATTTCTTTTAGTGTAAGGCTTTCTCTCAACATAATTCCTCTAATAAACATTTATTTTTTATTTAAAAATATATTTTATTGATTTCTTACAGAGAGGAAGAGAGAGGGATAGAGAGTTAGAAACATCGATGAGAGAGAATCATTGATCAGCTGCCTCTTGCACACCTCCTACTGGGGATGTGCCCGCAACCAAGGTACGTGCCCTTGACCTGAATCGAACCCAGCACCTTTCAGTCCCCAGGCCGATGTTCTATCCATTGAGCCAAATTGGTTTCAGCTCTAATAAACATTTAATGAGTTCCTTCTCATGTCAGGCATCATGTCTATGACTACTCTACCAGGGCCCATCCTTTCAAATTACCCATAACTGACCATGAGATCTACCTACACATGATCCCTAACTTAGGTCCATTCTTCCAGACTTGCTCTCCTCTTTCTCTGATGTTCAGCCTGAATTGTGCTTGAATACAAGTCTAAAAGTGGGACCCTCTCATTTCTCACTCTGCTCTTCCTCATACATCATGCTGATTCTTATTGTTGTTGTGCCAACAGCCCCTCAGTATATATTTGATGGCGTGTTCTTTGCAGTAGTCAGATCCAGACATAGTCCCGACTACTGAGACTGTATGTTAATAATGTATGTTCATGTGTTTGTTGGCAGTGTGGGCAGATTGTCCACCTTGGAACTCCCTTAGAAGTCATGCCAATCTAGATAACATCTTGCTTTGTGGAAGCCATACATATGCCATGGCACCTACACATTGTTAAATTAGTACCTTACCAGGGCTCACTGGCTCCTGACAACACATTCTAATTCACAAAGAGTCCACAGCCTGTAACTCAAAAATCACAGCAACATCATTTTGTAACAACCCCTGAGAAGTTTAATTGTCAAGTCTCAGCGGGGATTAGGGTCAGGTGAGGTGTTTGGGGATTTCTTAAAGTACTTTGTCTCTTTTTCTGAGACAAAGAATTCCAAGATGACTCAATGAGGAATGTAAATAGACAGGGCTGTGTGCCCACTGAGGAAGCAGGAAATATGGGGGCAGAGTGAACCTTCCCCAGATTTCTGAAAAGAGGCCCAATACATGGCACACAGTCAACCTTAAACCTTAAGATAGACTCCTACATGCTCAGTGGGACTGCTGGGATCTGGGTTTATGGCTATTCTCAGTCTGTACAAATTCATCTGGTAAAATTCCAAGTAAAAGCAAGAATTGGAGTATATATGGACAAGGCTAGAAGACACTTAATTTTACATTTAACCTAATTTATTATCACTATAAACAAAAGGCCACACACTTTTTTAGAATGGATGACAGAAATAACAGGTATAATTTTGGGGAATGACCAAGGTCATTTAGGATGCTGGAGTCTAATTGCTGCATATAAATTTTCATAGTCAGCTTAAACACATACTAGAGACTAAAGAGCTAATAATTTTAATTTAAACCTACTGCATCACCTTAGCCACAAAACCTCCAATGATAAAAGTTTTCAGTTATACATGCAGAGAAAAATGTTAGTTGAGAATAGCATTGACAAATAGTGAAAACAGTCCTGAGAGAGAAGTGAAACAGAAGGAGATTCACTGCCAGCCTCAGGAGATAAGAGCAAAAAGACTTCACTACTATACCAAACAGGAGAACATTTACCCCCAACTGTCCTCTAAGATTAAGCATGGGCTTGATGCCAGTTGCCTACTGCAGGGAAATCAAGTGAGCATTAAGAATCCAACAGAAGATGCCCAAAGCAAATATTGTGGAGGTGACTGAAAGAAAGGCATTCAGCTAAGCTGGCAAGATTGGGAGCTGAGTATCATATAATAAAAGGCCAGTGATGGCAATGGTATAACAACTGGAATGACTGATCTACCAGTCACTATGAGGTGCATTGACCACCTCTCGGTCCCTCCCCGCCATTTTGCAGGCTCCAATCACTGGATGGCCAAGGAGGAACCACGGTGAACTGGGCTGGGTGGCGATAGGGCAAGACTGGGAATTGGTGTGTGGGTGGAAGGCAGACCTCTTGGTCCCTACCCCTGGCCCGCAGGCTCTGATCAATCCTCAGTTTCTTCCAAAAGGAACGTAGCACCTCCACTGTGCAGCCTCCTGGGATTCGGACTCCTGGGATGTGAGAGGCTCCAGAGTGGGGACTTCAACAAGGACTTCAGCACCTGCAGCGATCCTTAGCCTTCACGGCTGGAAGGTGGATGGAGAACGTCAGCTTTAAAACACAAACACCCTCCTTGGGAAGAATCCACTACCTCCCTACTTCACAGTCCCTTCCTGGTCTGCAAGAAACTGTGTGTGTTCCTCCCTGAGGGATGGGCGGGGTCAGAGCCTGAGCTGAGCTGTTCCTTGGTCGGGGAGGGGCTGAGCCAGGCAGCTGGGCCAGGGTAGAGAAAGAGGGAGGGCGGGGCAGGAGCAAAGGGGCAGCTCTAGTTCCCTGCACCTCCTCCCACAGCATAGCCCTTCCTGGTTGAGTTTCCCATGCCATTATTAGGGTTTTGGCTGGTGATGCCACCTGTGAAAAGATTCACAAGGGAGAGAAGAGATAGGTGCAGCAAAGGGCCAGGTGCTTTTTGATGGAACAAGGCACCAAAGGCAGAGTGGGCTGTTCGTTTGATCACCAGATGGCTAAGGAGGTACTGGGGTGGGTGGCAGCGGTAGGGCTGGACTGGGGACTGGCAAGTGGGCATAAAATGGCCCTGATTGCAGGCTAGACCTAGGGACCCTACCTGCACACAATATTGTGGGCTGGGCCTCTAGCATGAATATACTTGAGCTCTGAAAACAGCTCCGATTAAAGCACAAGATGGACTGCCAAGGCAAGAAGGCCTCCTAGCTCTACTTCTCCTCTTCTTGGCCCAAAGACTTGAACAGTGGTTGAAATTTACTGAAAGTGCCTGAAAGGATTCTCAGTTTTCATATTTAGTGAGATTATATATATTATATACATACATAAATATAAAATCACACAGCATATATATAGCTATTTTATGGCTTTGATTAGCATTGAGGCAAAATCCACTGGGTACTGGGTCACATTACTATATTTAATCATCCAAAAAGAACTTTGCCTAGGCCTTGTTCCACATTCCCTCAAATACATTCCACTGTGCAAAATTGCCACCCAAGCAAACTCTGGAGGATCATCAGTGTGAAGTTCAACTACCCAAAATGTGATGGCCACAAAAATGCCTCTTTTAATTAAATTAGCAGTGGCATTAGATTAAGTGGTGGCATATCTATATACATAAAAGCCTAACCGACCATTTCATCCGGCCCACTGAACGACCAGTCACTATAATGCACATTGACCACCAGAAGGCAGATGCAGGAGCTGTCTCCTGGTGGTCAGTGCATTCCCACAGCCAACCTCCTGTGGCTGACCAACCTCCCGCAGTCCCTTCTCCCAGCTGGCTGGCACCAATCTGCCCTGATCACTGGCCAGGCCGAGGGACCTCACCTGTGCACAAATTCGTGCACCAGACCTTTAGTATATGTATAAAAATATTATTGATTAGCCTTGAGTACTTGCCACTAAAAGAAATCAAGGCCACATTGAATGATTGTAGATGAATTCCAGTTCTGGGCATAGAAAGAGGAAGTTCAAGGAGCAGCTCAAAAACTGATGGAAATGTGTTAAAAGTAGTACAGAGGTTATAACTTGAAGGAAGTCACAATGGCCAGAATTTGGTAAACTTCAAGCATCAAAAAGAATATTAGTGATGGATTATAATAATATACTTAAATAAAGAATTCCTAAGTCCAAAATATTCTATAAAAAGAAGGGTAGGCTCTCCTAAGAGAAGAATGCCAGATAACTGATATAGAAGGAATGATCCTTTCTAAAAAAAAAAAAAAAAAAAGAGTAATATGCAAATTAACCATCACTCTACTACAAAGATGGCTGGGACCATAGCGCCATGGTGATGATGTCAGCATCTCACTCCCAGGCCTCAAGGGAAGGAAGGGGTGAGTTTGGAACCACTGCCTAGCGGCTTGGGACAAACCAAGTGGACAGACTCTGGGCTGCGGGCTGCTCAGAGCCACTGTCACTGCTGCTACCAGTACAGTGTGGCTTGGGACACAACCCCTGCCCAGCATACAGAAGCCCAGTGAGCACTGGGAGTGGCTTGGGACACCTCCCCGGCCCGGCCCTGCAGACAGAAACCCAGCTGACAGAAAGTGGGGCCACTGAGCTGGGGGCATGCTCCCGGCAGCCTCCCAGCAGTGTGGCTTGGGCCATGCCCCCAGCCCAGTGGACAGAAGCCCTGCAGACACAATGCAGGGGGTCCTTTGTGTAGGAGCTGCAGAGGAAATACCTTTTCCTTTTTCTTTTTTAAAATATATTTTATTGAGTTTTCACAGAGAGAAAAGGAGAGGGATAGAGAGGTAGAAATGTTGATGAGAGAGAAACTTCAATCAGCTGCCTCCTGCACACCTCCTACTGGGCATGTGCCCACGACCAAGGTATATGCCCTTGATTGGAATCAAACCTGGGACCCTTCAGTCTGCAGGTCGATACTTTATCCACTGAGCCAAACCGATTAGGGTGGAAACACCTTTTTCTAAAGGCTCGTTGGCTAAGCTCCCTGTAAGCTGCCTCTCACAGTGTTCTTGGTAACTTGAATAATAAGAATGCAAGAAGGTGATCTAGGGTTTTCCATCTCACTCCTGGAAGAAAAACTAAGGTCTGCTGCTGGAGGGGCTAAGAAATATATCCTGTCCTAGCCAGCTTGGCTCAGTCGATAGAGCCTCGGCCTGCTGATATCAGGGTCTGGGTTTGATTCTGATCAAGGGCATGTACCTAGGTTGCAGGCTTCTCCCTGGCCAGGACTCAGGTCCGGTCTCATGTAGGAGGCAACCAATTGAAGTGTCACTCTCACATTGATGTTTCTCTCTGTCTTTCCTTTCTCTGCCAAGCTCTCTAAAAATCAATGGAAACATATCCTCAGGTGAGGATAAAAAAGAAAGAAATGTCATATCCTATGAAAGACACATCTTAAAAGTGCCTAAAGAAAGTTGTCATTTTTTTCATGGTGAAGGGACTGGAGTTCATGTAAATGAGAACATCTTGGTGGCTGTGACAGTGGCAACAGCAGCCGGGTGATGGGGCTGGCGCCTTCCCTGATCAGCCCAGTCATCTCCCACAGAGGAAGGCCAAACTGTGGCTTAGGCCCACTCCCCATCAGTAGGACATCTCCTGAGGGCTCTCAGTCTGTGAGAGGGAGCAGGCTTGGCTGAGGGACACCCTCCCCCCAGTGCACAAATTTCATGCACTGGGCCTCTAGTAGAGTAATAATGTAACCATCTTATAATAATCAACAAAGTAAGTTATCGAAAGATGATAAAACCACTGGGTGAATGTTATTGGAACAGGATACTCTCAAACAGTCTCAAAGCATCAGCCCACATATTATATATTAAGCACAGATAAAAACAGGGGCCATTTTGCAATGGAGAAATCCAGAAGGCAACTCCCCAACCAACTGAACATACTTAGCATCAACAATAATGGGACAAACTGATATTCTATATCTCTTTATTTGATGTACTAAGAGTTCAAAACATCATCTATGGTATTCTTGGCAAAAATGTTTAATCTAATAATAATAAAGCAATCATATAAATCTAAATTGTACACTAATCTACAAAATAACTGAACTGAACTCTTTAAAATGTCAATGTTATGAAAGATGAAAAAATAGGCAGGAGACTGTTCTTGATTGAAAGAGGCTATAGAGATATATCAACTATGTACAATGTATCTTTAATTAGATCAAATAAAAAAAGAAAATCTCTGTAATACCTGGGGGAATTGAAATATTGAATATGAGCTATACATTAGAAAATATTCTTATATCAGTGTTAACTTGCTTGGGAATTATTATGGTGCTCTTTGGAAATACTTGTCAAAGTACTTTGGAGTAAATTTTAATCATGACATCTGCAGTTTAATTTGAGATGGTTTGGTGGGAGATAGAGTGGGTGGGTGGGGACATGGAGAAAGCAAGAACACATTGCAAAATATTAACTGGTGAGTCTCAGTAAGATATAAATGAATTTTCACTGTACTATTTCTTCAATTATTTTATCAGGTTGATATTTTTCAAAATGGAGAGTTGGGGAAATTTGCTTTCAAGGTTATAGAGGAAATATCATTTAAAATTATTTATATTGGTTATATTGAATGCAATATGCTAGTAAATGGATCAAATGTGTGTGGCCCAGCTGGTATTGCTCAATGGTTGGGTGCTGACCCATTAACTAGGAAGTCATGGTTTAATTTTGGGTTGGGGCACATGTCCAGGTTGTGGGTTTGATCTCCAGGGGAGAGGGGGCATACAGGAGGCAGTTGATTGATGATTCTCTCTCATCATTGATATTTATATCCCTATTTACCCCTCCCTTCCTCTCTCTGAAATCAATAGAAAAACATAAAAATGTGTGTGGCCCAAAGAAGATTATTCATTCTATTTCTAAAATAATAGTAGCTCATTTAGATATTTCATTTCATTCTCACTAAAAACCATATAAATTTGGCAGTATATTGCAGATGAGGAAACGGGGGCTCAGAGAGGCCAAGTAGCATGCCAGTATATAATAGCAAGTAAGCCAAAACAGAACCATCTGTCAAAACAGACCTTAAAATTAGCTTTCAACCTCTCCTTCACACCAACTTGGTATGGAAAATGAGGTGACAAGAATTTTATAAGTATATGTGTATATGTATATTCCTAAAAATAAACATGAATCTGTTAGAAATTGGGGGTAAAGTAATATAATTTTATGAAATTGAACTCTAAATACTGTTAATTTGGTAGTTATAAATTATGAAAGAAATTCTCAAGTTATTTAAAACTCTCTGTTACTCAGTATTACCACTTATATTTATTATGTTAGTTCAATATTTTGGTCAATCCATATACTATGGACTGCCAATTTTAAAGGATCATTTTGGAAAAAATTACTTATATAAAACTCTATCAAGTACAATGAGTCCTATATCATAGTAGCAATTTAAATAACAAGACCATCATTTACCGGAATGTCCCTTTTTAGCCTTTCAAAATGCATTCCCAGTTATTATCCAATTTCTCACCAGCTCACAAATGTCATTTTTAAGCTGAATAGAGACAGGTGTCAGTATTGTAGGGATGAAGTTCTATCTAAACTGATTTTATGCCCAATCAGGTTAGGAAATCTTGTAAGATTTTCTTTAAAAAATTCATTGCTTAACTTGGGCCTTGTTCACATCATTATGGAAAAAGTATATATCTGGCTATCCCAGTGAATAGAGAATTTAGTTTGTAAGAAACCAGATAAAAGACCTTGATGGTAAATGGAGACATTGCAGCCCACAGCTGAGGAAAAGCAAACAGAAAAAAATTCCAACAAAGTTTGCTGAGAGCTCTGCTGTAGACATTTCAGACCTTTAGATTACCTGGAACATTGAACTTCAACATAGAGGGTCAAACTTGATCGTGAGGGAGGCAGGGCTGGCTAGTGGTTAAGAAGATGTGTTCATGAGTAAGTCTGCCTAAGTTCAAATTCTGGCATGGCAATCTTTTAGCTAAGTTCTTTGATCTCCTTGACCCTCTGTTTCTTCCTCTGAACAGTAGGAAAAATAGGAGCACCTATCTCAGTGCTACTTAAGCTGACACTTTGGTAACAGAGACCTAGTAATGGACTAAGAGATGTCCATGCCAAAAAACAAGAACCTCAGAAATATTCCCCTCCACCCAAGGTTAGGAGACACCCTGAGTCCCAACAGTGTAATGCATATGGCTCAGTATGTCTGGACTTCATGAGAAAGTCTTTTGATAGTCATTTGATGGCATCAGATAAACATGCTAGAAAAAGACTTGGACTAATCTCAGAGACTTCAGCCAGATTTGCAAAGCTATGATTCTCTGCTGAGATAGGCAATAGCCATCAGGGAATGGATACCTCATGCCCTATATAAAGCTTGCAGGAAAAAAAATCCTGTAATGTCAAGACTCTTGCAGTACTTTTAGGGGGCAATGGCCACTTCTTCCTGGTAACCAAACAGTACTTATAGGAGCTATGAAACAAACAAAGATACAAATAAACAAAGGGCTTGCAGTGCCATATAAACATCAGAATTTAAAATAGATGAGACAGAAAAGTAGGGAAAATCTGTCTCTGGTAATTTCTTTCCCCCGCTCTTTAACGCAACACCAGTTCCCAGAGCTGTCTTAATGCTCTCCAAATATTCAAAATCCCCTATTAGAGCAATCACCATCTCCTGCTCTACTAGGCAAAACCTGCCAGCCCCAATAAAAAGTAGTATTCTCTTAGCTAGTAAGGAAGCAACAAGATTAACATCACTCATAACATTGAGAGTCTTTGATAGGTTTAAATGAAATACTTTCAAATTTTAAAAACGTTTTCCTAATGGGGTTAAGATGAGAAGGAGATATTTTAAGAAAAAGACCCCTGGGCTCTGTTGTAGGCATCTATAGATTACATACATATAACCTCAACATAGGAGAATAGGTTTAATTTCTCAAATATGCAATTCTGCATTGTTTCATAGAATACCAAAATAAGGCCCAAATGTATAGCTGGGGGCACATCAGGGCCACAATAATTTTACAGAAATTTATCAGCAACAAAGAGAAACTGTACTTAAAGGCAAATGTTGTTACAAAGAGGTGAAATAAAGTGGAACTGGTAAGTTGCATAGTGCAGTGTCTTATTTCATTTTCTCCATGTCACCAGCAAGGAGGCTAGTATATCTGCACTAAGACTCTTTCTAGAGTGGTGCAGGACCCCGTTCACTTCATCCTGAATGCTCATCCCTAGTCCCCAATATTTCTGTGCTGATAACAATAAGGTACAAATGAACATTAAGAATGAGCTGGAAAAGGGCTCTGAAGGAAGTGGTCAAAAGCAGAGACATACTATATCTGCCTGCATTGCCTCAGTGATTTCAGGTGCATTTATAAACCAACTAGAGGCCCGGTGCCTGAAACTGTACATGAGTGAGGTCCCTAGACCTGGCCGGTGATCAGGGCCAACTGGGGCCAGGCTGATCAGGGTCAGGCCAGAGAGGAGGTGATAGTCACCGGGCTGGTTATGGAAGGAACAGGTACTGGACATTGCTACCATCATCATCAGCACCCTGCCACCATGTAGTTCCCCTCATTCCCTCCTTTTTCCCTTGCCTTTGTGCCGCCATCACAGTGGGCCTGCCAGTTGGGAGAGGGATAGGGCATGGGAAGTTGGCTGCAAGTCCCTAGGAGGGAGCTGGCTCTCAGCCCCCTTGGGAAAGGGCCGGCATCCACCACCATCTATCCCCAGTTCCCCATCCCAGCCCAGGGGCTGAGGGGTGGGACTGGGGGAAGGTTGGCTGTGGGAGTGCACTGGCCAACAGGGGGCAGCTCCTGTGTTGAGTGTCTGCCCCGTGGTGGTCAATGTGCTGTCATAGTGACCAGTCATTTGGTCACTTAGGCTTTTATAAATATAAATGACATGTATATGAACTTTTCTCTTCTTAAATGTGTCCTTGTCCCTTACCTGCTGCCTCCTAGTATCCCTGCCCACCTGACAGTTTGAGCTGAAAGGTCTGTGCTTGATTCAGCCCTGATGATGGAGGCCTAGGGCAATGGGGCAGTGCTTCTAGCTTTATTGATGGTCTAGGAAGCTAGCCATGGATTCCAACCAGCTCGGCATTGTCTCAGCTGTGGCACAATCCACTTGGACTTCATTTGTGATAGGACTCTCACTGAGAACAAAAGCTGGTTTCCTTTACCCTGCCAGAAAACCCGGCTCTCTCATTTTCTATGTTTTCTGGGTCTTCTGGACTCAGCTCAGAAATGCCTTAGTGGAGTCTGCCTCTAGGAAAAAAGCTGCCCCTGAGAAAGGGCGATTAAAGGCAATGTTTATCTCTGCATCTTACTGACAGTTGTGTTCAGGTGAAGACATAGACAAGGCCACGCTCATGGTCCACCCACACCTGATAGTTCAACTAAGCAACTTTCTATTTTCCCTCTTGCATCAACTGGGAGAGGAGGATATAAACCATTTACCCATACAGTGAAGCAAATGTCCTACTTGCTAAATCAGGAAAGATGGGTGGAACCCATTTTTCTGAGGACACAGTTGGTCTCTTTGGCTCTATTTCCTCCCTACTATCACCTCTAGATAAGACCCTCCTGGAATTAAAGGTCATAACTGAATCCATGTAAGTCAAAGAGTGTTCTATGGTAGAAAACCTGGAACATATTTAGTGAGGTTCCTCAGCAAACAGCATCATTGACCTCACTTTTGTGTAGCCTGGAAATTCACGTTTAGTTCAGAAGTCCAGGGAAACAAAAGAAAGATCAGTCTCATAGTGTCATCTATTCTTAACTACTCACTAGGAATTAGTTAGGGCTTTTCATGGAAAATATTGCCTATGTGGCTTATTAACAGAATATGTTTGACCTCTTTTCATTGTTATTTATCAGACTTTGAGAGACTTGAATTCCACTCAAATTTCACATTTAATTTAGAAAAGATATTAAGAAGAAAAATCAACTCATCAAAAGGTATGAGTCATTTGTCCTGAGCTGATATTAAGTATTAATTGTAGGAGTAACATAATCCTATCTAATAAAAGGACAATATGCAAATTAACTATCATTCCATCACAAAGATAAAGGTACCCATAGCGATCCGGGTGCTGGATGCTGGTGGCATCACCCTGGTGACGAGCACCAGCATCCCACAAGCCCAGGCCTGTGGAGGGAGGGCCGGTGGGAAGGATTCTGGCCAGAGGCCAGCTGGGGTGTGGGATTCTAGCATTGTTGCAGGCCAGGCTGAGGGACCAACCCCTCCCCCGCCCCCATGCATGAATTTTGTGCACCAGCCCTCTAGTCTCCAGTATAAAATATAAAACCAAAATAAAGATATCAATATATTTTTCAGCACCTCTTGAGTTGACCCCTCAGAATAACCTTTTTTATGGGTAGAAAGATAGTTTCTAGTACCTAAAATATCTAATACTCTTTATTTTATTTTTTAAATATATATTTATTGATTTCAGAGAGTAAGGGAGAGGGGAAGAGAGATAAAAACATAAATGATGAGAATCATTGATTAGTTGTCTCCTGCACATACCCTACTGGGGATCAAGCCCAGTCATGTGCCCTTGACCAGAATCAAATATGGGACCCTTCAATTCGTAGGCTGATGCTCTATCCACTGAGCAAAACCAGCTAGGGCTCTAATACTACTTATTAACTCAAATATAAATTTAAGAATATTAAATTCATGTAGCAACTATCACATCCCTACCATAAAGATAATCAGAAACTGAAGGTATATAATTATTTCTGGGAGGAGTATTATTTTTTTCCCTTTGTAAACCTATTTTTGATTATGACCTTCAGCACCCCCAAATTACTTTTTCAGCCCCAAGTGATACTGTTGAATGATCCATTGGCTTTTGGTGAATACATTATAAAATAAGCCCTTTTCCAATGGAGACAGTCCCCTATTCTCTTGCTCTTGGTGCTTTTGAAAAATACAGGAGATCCTAAGATAGTTTTCACATATTCATGTGAAAACATTCAAAAGCTTAGCACCAGCTTCCAGGACTCTTTCTCCTGTTGACTGTCTCTATTGTTTTATAAGTTTCTTCCTTATTTTCCATGACCTCTGTCACCATTCTAGTCTAGAACCTCATCACTTCTCTCCTGGACAGTGGTGTCTTCTCTCCTGACTCATGTCTGCTCTCCTGGCATGGTACATTGTTACTGTTCACCCGTATCATGCTCCTCTGTAGTCGATGTTTCCTTGTAGCAAGGTGTGGACACATAACTTTCCCTGGCCAATGAAATCTGAGCAGAGATAAGAGCAGAAGGAAACAGTGTCTCCTGATCTCTCTCCTGTGATGGAACACTAGTTATGTCATTCTAGATTGTGGAGTCTGTGCCCATGGGGTCCCAGTGAGGATGTGGTGGAGCAGAGGCCCTGCCAATGTGATGTGGACATAGACAGGGAAGAGAAATAAACTGTTTTACTTAAGCCACTGAGATTTGAGTTTTGTTTGGTTGTTTTGTTATTCAGCATAATCTCTCTCTCTCTCACACACACACACACACACACACACACACACACACACACACACACATTGAGTCTCTTACTCTTCCAATTATCTTTGTGCACTCTTGTCAGGGCAATCTTTTTAAATCACAGACCAGATTTTTCCCTAATCAGAAGTCATCAGCAGCTCACCATTATCTACAGATATGAAACCCACATTTCTGGCTTTCAAGAAATCATGAACTCTGCCCTCAGCCTCCTTTTCTAACATTCTCACCAGACTCATGTTCCAGCTAAATGGGAAGACTCCCTGCTACCTCCAATGCTCACATATTGATTCAGGATGTTACCTTTGCCTGGAGTGCCTTTGCCTTGATAACATCGTGTTCAAGTCCTACCATCCTTTCATCACAGGTTCAAACGGTAAGACTTTTCTGATTCCCAGAAGAGGATATATACTGCCTCTCTTCTTAGATCCCTTAGCCAATTATATCTCATTTATAGTATTTACCTATAAATAATCTATTGCATAATGCAGTTAACTGTGTATATATCTCACCTCTCCTACTATACTGTAAGCCACATTGGGGGATAAACCAGTAAAGGCTACATATGTTTCTCACTTCCCTATATTACCAATCTGTGTAGTTTCTCAATAAATAATTCATGAATTAAATATTAATTTTCTGGGGATGACCATGGAGTTCAATTTTAAATACCAAATGATCGTAGTTTAGTAAGTGACTAGAAATGCCATCTGTAGCATGGATGTGCATTTACTCAGTGAGCCTCCTTCTTTAGTGGGAAATTCTGTATGTCTACCTCTAAGGGAGGCATCACAGAGAGCCTGATTCCCAGGAGGTCCTGATTAGACATTAGGCCCACCGTACGTTAGATGTGTTTACCTTGCAAGTAAGACGACAAACTAGAGGAAACCCAAAGGTAATAAAAGAGAAACATATTTAAAGAACAAGAAAGATCTCTGAAGAAAGAATTGGTGATTCCTAGTTTCAGAGGGACAGGCTCTATTAAAGAAAGTTCATTTTACTTAGGTTGTATTTTTAGAGGAGTACTTGTCACATTCTATCATAACAATAAGGATAAGTATCATATGTTAGCACATTCTACACACCCTTTGTTCATGCTAGGTGCTCTATAGGTATTATCACCCCCAACAACCCAGTGAGAATGCTCTATTACTACTAACAAGTGGCCAGAAGGGAAATCTTTCTTCTAAAGTCCATGTTCTTCCCACTATCCTATACTGTCTCTCTAAAAACTGAGGGCTGATCCCCTGTAGCCTGAGCAGGAGTGATTTTATTTACTTATTAAAAAATATTTATTAAGTGTCTGCCATGTGCAAAGGCACTATGTCAGGTAAGGTACACAGTGAGGAATCACATGGAATTATCCCAGCTGACAAGGAGCTTGCCTTCCAGTAATGAAATGCTGGTTTTCTGAGAAAGAAATTTGATAGTTTCTACTAAGTAGCTGAGGATTTTGCGCTTACCTGCCGCAGGCAACATTTATACTGGAGGCCATGCCTTTGATGTTGGAAATATATGGTAACACACCCTCATGGCTAGGATTTTTTTTCCCCTTGATAATATGTTTCATTCACTTGAGAGTTGAACTCCTAGGATTTCATCACAAACTCCACATATAAGGCAATTTCACAACAGGTTACCATAAAAATCCCCCAAATTAGTCTGAAGCATTTGACCACAGCTCTATGGCAATTTTACCAGGCTATTATTTGTGTTTGTAGAATTTAAATTCATGAAAAAAATGACTGTGGATATTGTTTAAGAATTTTAAAAATTATCATTGAATAATTAAGTCAGACAAAATAGGATTGATAAGAGTCCAAAATGTAATATACCATATTAATCAAATCTAGCCTATCATAAACTTTAAGACATTATTTTAAAAACTTCCCAGCTATGATTTTATGTTCTAGAAAAAAATTCTGAAGATTAAATTATGAGACAATGCATTATCACATTAAATTTTTATTGTGTTTTAAAAGTGCTCCTTTAGCTATTTAACATAATTAGATTTTTTAATATTTGTACACACAAACTATATAAGCCCAATTATTTGGTTAAGGAATTCCTAGAACTGCTTATACATTGAGAATTTTACTTTTTAATCCTGTTTTCAACTCTAAGTTATCAATGAGTGTATTTTTCCATACAGTGTCAGCTTCTGGGCTGTGAGGATCATTGGGATGCAGAATTACTTAAAAGATTTCTTCTGGGATTTTCTTCTCAGCTGCTGAACACCTGCACATTTTCAAAATGGTGCTTTCCTGCTTAGTGTGTGTTGATTTTCATGCTCACATCAATGAATTGACATAACAAAACTTAATCTACTATTAGACATCTTCCTTCCCATGTATTAAAAAAATTTTTTTTTATTGATTTCAGGGAGTAAGGGAGAGGGAGAGAGAGATAGAAACATCAATGACAGAGACAGTCATTGATTGGCTACTTCCTGCATGCCCCACACTGGGGATCAAGTTCAAAACCCGAGCATATGCCCTGACCGGGAATTGAACTGTGACCTACATTTCATAAGTCAACGTTCAATCGCTCTGCCACACTGGCTGGGCCCTTCCTATGTCTTATAAAGTACCTGGTGTTGCTTTGCAAGAAAATGAAGAATTGTGGTCATTTTTCTCATGTCAAACATTTGCTTCAATATTATCGAATTTATGTCCCACTGTTCTGTTTCTGTTCCTTCCTGGGTGTACACAATAACTTTTCATTTCAAAGCCAAATCACTGTGGAACTAGCAGTGCACAATGAGTAACAAATAACGAATTGAAGTAGCAATGGGATAAATAGCCAAGAGAAATCTTGTACATGCCCAGAAAAAGATAATGTCACAGGTGCCACCAGCCCACCCCCTGTTTATAAGATACCATGCTGTATGATGCAGCCTGGTTTCAGAAGTCATAACATATGGGGAAACAACAACAACAACAACAACAATGTGTCATAGAACCAACAACTATACATCTTCAGATTCCAGTGATGTGAATGATTAAGGTTATCTATCTTATTTAACTTAGAAAGGAAACTTCCCAGCTAGGAGTCCTGGGAAGAGGAGACAGTGATACAAAATTCCTCACATTGCTGAAAGTAGTGCTCTGTGAAGCTAAATGACTTTTCCAATTTCAGGGTAGAAGCTGACTTAGTTACTTATGTTGAACACTGAGAAATGGTACTACAATCCAGATTTCTGACTTTTCCCCCTTCTATTTTTAAACAGCTCTCACCCTTTGTCACCAGATACTAGTGAGTTTGTAAAGCAATAAAAGAGTATGTATTACTAGGTTTTGCTCAAAGACAAGTCTTTCGTGTTTTACAATTACAGGCTTCTTGTATTCATTCATTTAGTCATCCATTCCAAATACATTTTTTTTCAGTATCCACTATGTGCCCGGCGTTAGCATGATGTGAAACAAAAAGCCTGCCTTATGGAGTTTCCACTACAGTGAGGAGGTGGGGAGGCAGATGACAAATAAACAAGTGAAACATATACTACGCCATATATGTGCAGAATCCATGGTAAGGACTACCATGAAAAGTTGTAAGGATTGAGTCTAAATCCATTTCAGCCCATCACACAGGAAGGTGTGTGGCCTGCTTTGTCCCCCGAAGTAGGCTGACCTGTTGCCCACCCCAACAGGCTTTCAGTCCAGACAGGAGGTCACCGTGAGTCTTCCCCATGAGCCTTGATCCCCCACTTCTTGTTCTTGTACGTCTGTGAAGGTTTGAGTCTTTCATTAGCCACAGGAACTGGTTATGTCTTTGTCTATCTCCTCTTCCTAACCCACCTGCGCTTGCCCCTCAGAGCAGTGGGGAGCAGCCCTCAGCCTCCTGGCTGCCTTCCCATCACTTCTGAGCATGTCCAGGTCCCAGTGCATGCCCTGCAGCTCACACAGTCAGGACACAGTTTCCACCGTCACTCCACAGCACTGAGGTTGTCTCCTGCTGAGCTCTGCTTCGTCCTCAAACAACTCGGTTTCGACACAATCCTTATTCTATTTTTCCTGGCAGATGTTTTATCTTGTTTCACAAAAGGTGAATAAAACCCTCCCCTTGTGTTGCTGCAAAAAAAAACCTGACATTTCCAGCGTGGATGCTGTGAAGGCTGTGATTTTGAGCAGACCCTCACCGCCTTGTCCCTTGCCACAGGCCTCCTGCTGCCTGGCCTCAGCCCTTTGGGCTGTGCTGAGTAGAGAATCCACCTTATGTGGACAGTGTGTTGGCTTCCCTGATCCTCCGCTGGACCCAGGACAGAGATATGTCCCTGGTCCTCCAAGAAGATCCAGCTCTTTAGGTGACATGATGGGCCCACTCTGAAATTGGGACTAAAGCATTTTTTTTTCAGATTAATAGAAGGAGCTCAGAGTTTCATCTCTCCTTCCCTTGAGCTTCCATTTCATTGAAGTAAGGATGGGCTTCCCCCTGCAGACTCCAGGTGCCAGGGTTTCAGAAGCATGAGGGAGAAATTGAGCCTTGAGCTTGCATGTGTTGGCCTGCCCTAGAATTACTAGAGACGGAAACAGAACTGGAAATCTAGGGGTGCATGGCTTCCCAGGGGAACAGGCAGCACTCCCCCTTCCCCGAGGCTTCCCAGCTGGAACCCAGCGCTCAGGTTCAGTCTGCTCTGACACAGGCCCCTGTAGCTGCCTATCTCAGAGGGAGGCATGCATGCTGAGAGAAGGCTGCAGGTGAAGGAACTCACAGCAGTGCAGCCATGGGCAGCCTCTCAGGCTTCTCTTTCAGGGGCTGGGCTGCAATGAGCTCTTCTCAAGCCCACAGAGCATCAGCAATGCTCTTAGCCACAGAAGGGAGGGTGGCAGTGGGTGCTGAAGAGGACAGGGACTGCTAAAGGGAGCAGTGGAAGCCCAGTGCCTTTCAGAAGGAAAGGAGAGGATAATAGAGCAAGATTTAGGAGAATGAGGAGTTGGTCCTGGTTGCATGCTTCCTCTATGGAGGGCAAGGCCTTGCGGTGTGGGGCATGCTGGTACCAGACGCTTTAGTCTCCTCATAAAGGATGTTCTGGGCATGACGAGGTTCTGTTAGGAGGCTTGTGTGTGCCTAGCAGGGCCTGGCCAAATAGGAGGAGATACTAGAAGGCTTAGAGAGGCATCTGGAAGGTTAAGATATCAATGTTAATCAGATTAATCTGGTGAAGGGAAAGAAGAGGAAATACTGGAGGATTACATTGCTGGCCACTTCAAGATTACCTGTGGCATTAGCGTTCAAGGGATTCTGTGTATCTAATACACCACTAACTCATAGCAGACATATGTGCCTGATACCTGGCCATATTATCTATGGATAAAAAGATAACCCAGGAAGTTAAAACCACGTCATAGCAATAAATCCCATAGTAAGATCCTTAATCTCCTCAATTTGAGGCCAGAGCTGTGTTAGCTGTCCTTTCTGCACCTCTGGCTGGTTAGAAGAGATGGGGCAGAGGTAGTTTAGGAGAGAAGGTAAGCAGAGGTCGAAAAATGGAAGCCATGTCTGTGGAAGGTGGTCAGGCAGGACTCCCAAACTTGAGGACCAGAGTTTCCCTGAAGAGATGACAGAAAGGGGACATATTTGAGACCTGAGTCACACTTGTTATACTAGGTTGAATAGTGTCCCTCCAAATTAATGTCCACATAGTACCTGTGAATATGACCTTATTTGGCAATAGGATCTTTGCAGATATAATTAAGTAAAGATAGGCTGGGAACTAAATAACTGATGTCCTTATAAGATCAGGGATATTTGGACACAGAAACATAGTCACCAAGACAGAAGGTACACTTCCTTATAACCTACCTTGGAGGTGATATTCCATAACTCCTGAGATTCGCTATTGGTCACACAGACCAGCCCTATACAGTGCTTCTTAAATTGTAGTTATTATGGTCATTCTTTTTTAAAAAATATATTTTTATTGATTTTTTACAGAGAGGAAGAGAGAGGGATAGAGAGTTAGAAACATCGATG
Organism: Vespertilio murinus; assembly: GCA_963924515.1. Taxonomy (NCBI): domain Eukaryota; kingdom Metazoa; phylum Chordata; class Mammalia; order Chiroptera; family Vespertilionidae; genus Vespertilio; species Vespertilio murinus. Next base: position 173,328,810 of record OZ004707.1, on the reverse strand, counting down.
AGAATCATTGACCAGCTGCCTCTTGCACGCCCGCTACTGGGGATATGCCCATAACCAAGGTACATGTCCTTGACCAGAATTGAACCTGGAACCTTTTAGTCTGCAGGCCTATGCTTTATCCACTAAGCCAAACCGGTTTTGGCTATTATGGTCATTCTTGATGTATACCCTATTTTAGGAATCAGAAAGAAAGAAGGGATTATGGGGAGTGTTAAAACAGTAAAATATCAAGGATTCTTCCCTGAATGTTCTATTGGCTCTCTGTAGTCTTGGACTTTTTAAGGTTATTGTTACTCCAAGCAAGTGTTCTTATCCTATCCTGCTTTTTCCTTTCATGACCATAATGATATTGGTTCATCATGTGCATTTTATAGGCCAAGCAAGATGGCTTCCCCAATTGCATCCCAATCTATGTTTCTGACTTGGTGAGGGTAATCTGCCCCAATACACAAAAAAGACTTAATTCAGGCCTTTAAACTCTATGGAATTATTTTTTAAAGGAAACAATTTAGAAACAAATGAAATTAATAATTATATTTGAATCAAAGCAAAACTCACTTATTAAATTCATTATCTTTTAATTTCCCTTTGCTAAGTTTGAGAGAGTAATTTCTGCCAAATTTCAAGTAGATTAGCCCACATGTATTTATTAGTAACATATTCATTCATAAAAATATCCATACACCATTGTTTAAAAGCCCTTGCCAAGTGGATTGGGTGCTGTTGGTTTAAGTTCCTTATCATTCACATCTATGAAGAGCCTAGCTATTGAATCAATGACTCATAAGCCAGTCAGCACTAAATATTTGGTTGGACATTTCCTCACTCATATATGCAAATCCAGAATTAGAAAGTGAGATCAGAAACAAAAGAGTAACAGGACTCCAGGCTTGGCATTAGAAAACAAAACCAAGGTCAATTTTAAGGGGCCAAAAGGAGAATGGTCAAGAACCACTCATCTATTCTTCCTCCTCTTGGTTGAGTATGTTCACAAGGGTACAACTAGTGGTCCTCTGGTGAGTGCTTGAGAAAGGCTTTGCTCGAATGCTAACACAGATCATCATATCACACCTTGAGTTGAATTTCAATCTGTATTTCAAGGCCAGTAACTCACAGCCATTCCTCAGTAAGTCATTAGTACAAAGAACCCAGAACTTCCTTTGTGTCTGGTGTTTATAGATTAAGGCAGTTTCTGCTGTCAAGAATTCTTGAGTGTTTTGTTAATCTCCCAATAGCTGACCACCAAGTGAAGAAAGTAGTGACTATTTCTCAGAAATGAAAGGTGTGGGACAGGTGGCTCAGACAATTCATGATTAAAAGATTCAATAGCCAGGCCAGAGAGGTTCTGATAATGAACAGGATTCTTCCAACCAGTTATCTGCATTATGTACCCTTTTCTTCTCCAGAAGCCCTGTGGCCTGACATAGAGAAATTCATAATGATAGTGGAAAGTTGCCAAACTCAGCAATTTTTTCTAAGCAAATAATGACTCCAATAAAGAGTGTTCAAGTTTGCAATAAAAATATAATGAAAATAATAATATTTTATATACCTAAAGCACTTCTCATCCCCTAGTCTGCTATTTAATATGTGAGGTTCATACATTTGCATATGCCTATAGAAGAATGTGCATTGTGTCTACTAAGCATCTAAAATGATTCAATGAAACATTGTCAGCTGCTTGATTAATTTCCAAAATTTCTTCATCTTGCCTATTTAAAAAATTTAATCCCAGATATTACATTAGCCTCCATCCAATCTCATCAATTTTTACCACTTACATTTTTAGCATCAAAATTATTATATATTAATACCATATAGATGAGTAAGACATTATGGGCATATTCCCTTGGGCATAATTCCCTATCGAGAAAGCTAAAACAGAAAGAATCTGGGGGCAGAAACAAACAAAACATTTCATCATGAAAGATTGATTGTACCTGATTTTTGTTGTCTCTACCTACTTTCTCTGGGGTCACTGGCTCATGAATCAGCACACAGTAGCCTGGCGTGGTTCAACTTTAGAAATGAAACACTGAATTCTGCAGAGCTGGAGATTCCTGCAGCCACAGCGACTCATGAACACAGCAAAAGAAATGTATTTGATTTGGGTTTTGGCCTTTAAATGTGCAACATTAATCTCTTTTTGGCCTCTCCTCACCTCACAGGGTTCCATTCAGGATACCACTGCCAGAGCTGTAAAGCTCCACAAGCTCTTTGAAGAGCAAGACTTATTTTTGTGCAAAGCAGAGCTGTTGTTTTATTAAGGATACCTGAGAAAACCTAACTAGGCTCCACAGAGTGACCAAGAGAGGCCACTGATGGGTTGCAGCTCAGCCATTATGGCCTTTCCAAGATGTTTGATGTTTTTGTAAAGATCAAGGGGAAGTGGATGTTGGAGAAGAGCAGGAGGAGGCACATTTGAAGGAAAAGATAAACTTGGGGGAGGAGATTCAGTTCAGCAAGCATTCACTGAGTTAGTGCTGGAGAGAAAGCTCCCTTAGCTTTCTGCCTCAAGAGGACATGCAAACAGAACATCTATACTAATAAAAGCTTAATGTCTCATCCTTGTGTCATCACAAGATGGCCACCAAAAAGATGGCCACCCCCATGTCATCACAAGATGGCTGCCCCCATGTCATCATAAGATCAAGGGAAGGCAGTTGGGGGCCCTCAGGGGAGGGAAGTTGGGGGAGATTGGGCCAGCAGGAGAGCAGTTAAGTGCCAATCAGGCCAGCAGGGGAGCAGTTCGGGGGCAATCAGGCAGGCAGCCAGCAGTCCCAGATTGTGAGAGGGATGTTCGATTGCCGGTTTAGGCCCTATCCCTGTGGGCAGTTGGCCATCCCCTGAGGGGTCCCAGATTGTACTTTTAATATAATGTGGCAAGGAGTAGTATTGAGGTAGGTGTGCTGGGGAACCCTGGAAGAACAGCATGGGGTCACTGAGGTCACCAGAAGATTTAAAGAAGGCTTCCTGAACAACTGAAGCCTGAGCCAAGATGCACAGATAGGAAGAGCAGTCTAGAAAAAGTGACAGCATCCAAGAGAACAGGAGACTGCAGAGCATGTGCTAGAAATTTCTAGCACCTTATTCCTATAGGGAGTGTTGGAAAATGAGAATGGAGAGGTAAACAGGGCCAGGTCAGGTGGGGCATTGCATGCCATCTTTAAAAAGCTGAACATTGTTCAGTTGGTAGTGTGGGAACCGCTGAAGGCATCCATCAGGGATACATGATGCCTGATCTGTGTCTGAAATAAAGCATTTCACTAGCAGTAGATATTGAAGGGCAAGACTGGAGGTAGAGAGGCCAGCTTGAAGGTGATTATAGTAGCTCAAGAAAGAAAGGCAAAAGCTTGAACCAGAGCAGTGGTGATAGACAAGTTTGTAGACAAAAACCAATAGAACCTGACCACTTATTTGCTGGGTGGAAGAAAAGAGGAAAAGGAGACAGGTTCCCGGAACAATGGTTCTCAACGTGCGATAGCCAGAGCCAGTGGCATCAGGGTCACCTAGGAACTTGTTAGAAATGCAAGTTTTGGGGACGGTCCCAGAACTCCTGAATCAGCTACTGCATCAAGAGCTAAGGCTGGGTCCTGTAACCTGGCTGCTCCTGAGAACGACCATCTGGAATAACCTCCAGGATTTTCCTTTGATTTCTGGGTAAATGAGGTTGCCATGTGTGGAGTTAGGAAATACTCTAAAGGGAGCAGAGTGCTTTGTCTTGTTTTGTTTGGAGGTGAGACGAAGGCAGAAAGTTAAAGAAAGAACCAGAAGTAGGGTGGTGCTTAGCAAGAAAAAACAGAAAAAAATGAGAGAGAAAGACAGGAGGCCAGGGAAGGAAGGAGGAGGTAATTTTCAGGCCCTGCTTGAGGTAAGCAGTTGGCAGAGGGACGATTTTGAAAGCTGACTTGCTGCCGAAGAGAGCTAGTCGAGGAAGGGAGAATGCAGCCTGAATGATGAGTTAGCATTTTTTTTTTCAGAGTCATTACAATATTTAAAACGTGGGTTTACAAAAACAATTTATTGTAACACATCCTACTTTCTATACCAATGCTTTCTATAGCCACAATTTGGAAGGATTGTGTTGAGGCCTTTCTACTCTTGTTTGACTAAAGAGATGGAAAGACTATGTGAAACACAGGGCCCAGATTTACAAATACCTGGGCCTGGGGCTCTTGTGTCCTGAGTATGAATAACACTATATGCAGGCAGCAGAGATGGTGGTTGCAGATCATTGCAAGACTTGGCCAAGAGATAAGAAAAGCCCTTCTCACAGGGACATGGTCCTTAGCTATTTGCCCCTGAAGTTCTCTGTCATTGTGCTGTGTCAGAGCTCAAAGTACAACCCAGTGTGATCCTAAACTAGAGAATGCCAAATTGACCTGGGGGAGATAGAAGGCCTGAAGAAGGAGAATGGGCAGAGACAGAAATGGTAGTTTTCCTGTTCTATGGGGTTCCCTGGACTAGGGTCAAAGAGGGAAGAGCCAAGACATGGGGTTGGTGGTAAAAGAATAAATGTGTGGCTTCAACTCTGTATAACACAATGACATAGCATCTTCATCCCTTTGAAATGAAGTTACTGGCCCAGGACATTCAAGTCTGAAAATAGAAACTTAAATGCTCCAGGGAGGCCACTAAGTCAGTAATGATAGATATATGGAAGCTTTTTCTTAAGATCGTATATGAAGGTAAAAGCAGCTCAGGGTAGGCACATATTTTAAGTGCTATCCTAATACAAATCCATCATCAGTTAGCTGCGCTCTTTGACCAGCTTTTTGGCAGCAAGAATGGTTTGTGCTGATGAATCCACATGTTCCGTGCCAACATTCCAAGCCCTTGGCTTTGCAACACCATGTTCCAACCAACTGTTCCTTTCCCTGCTCCAATTTATTCTACATATCACTGCCAGATTTATTTTTGAAAGTAGGTACCATGTCACTCTTCTGCTCAAAAACCTGCAAAGTCTCCCTCTTACCTATATAATTAAATGCAAACTTTCCTACTAGGCCAAGGTACCTGAAATTCCCATCACTCATGTCTATCTTTCCTCCAAAAGCCAGTCATAATGGAACTGGTATGACACCTGGGAAGGATAGCATGGTCACTCATTTGCAACAGCTGGGAATTCAACAGCAGCTGCATTGAACAGATGGACAGAAAGCAGGCTCCTAAATGGACACAGGGTGGACATTTTCAAATTAATCTTTCTTCATACATGTAGGCAATTTTCATGATAGGCATTTCAGATGGCACACATTCATGGGTGGGGGGAGGTCTGGTCTAGAGCATGGTGTGCTGCTTAGGGCCAAGGAAATTTGATAAACATTATGAACAGCCCACTCTAAAGGCAGATGTGGATTCCCCACCAAGGATGGGGATGGACCAAATAGGCGGGGTCTTGCGAGGGCTCAGAATCCTTTGCAGGAAAGTATGTACAGCCCAACTTCTTATAGAGAGAAGACCAAGTTCAGAATCTCCCACTGCAGAATAGCTCTGTGAGGAGGCGAGGGGACTCTGCTTCTCTCAGCTCCACATGTACAGTTGTCCTCGCTTATCTGTGGCTTTGCTTTCCATGGTTTCAGTTACTTGTGGTGAACCACAGTCCAAAAATATTAAATGGAAAAGTCCAGAAATAAACAATTCAAAAGATATTTTGAGAGAGAGAGAGAGAGAGAGAGAGAGAGATCACATTCATATAACTTTATTCTGTATATTTTATAGTTGTGCTATTTTATCATTAGTTATTGTTAATCTCTTACTATGCCTACTTTGTGCACGTGAATTTAAGGTGGAAGAACACAGTACATTTTTTTTCTTTCAGAGTTCACCAGCTGGGGAGCAGGCACCAAGCAGGCAAACACTTTGGTTTAACCAGGCTCAGACTTTGCCTGTTAAGTTTTCTATAGAGAGTGGAGGGCAAAGGCATTAGCGAGTACCAAGGTGATGCTCGGTGGGATGGAGTATGTGGTAGTAATGGAGAGCAGGAGAAGTGGCAGGTTCTGTGGATTGGAAGACTACCCCAGGCAAAAGCTTTGCTGCAGTGGCAGTGGGAGAGAAGTTGAGCTGGAAGAATAAAATGAGATGCTCCCGATGCTGGAGACTGAAGTTCTAGAGAAGATGAATTATCAGTGATAACAAAGTGAAAAGCAATAAACTCACGTCTCATCTCTCATGTTCCCTTCTTACCTCTTACAGTCCTAATAGTTACTTTATGATGTTCTATTCTCTAAATTAGCATTGCAATCTCTCATCTCCACACCTTTCATTGTGTCCTCTCCTGGCTCGGGATATTTTTACTTCTTTTTTCATTTAAATTGTACTCATTCTTCAAGTCCTTTCTCAGCTGGCACCTCCTTTGTTATCACTATCTTTCTATACACTGATGTCTTTAGCAAGAAGTTATTTTCTTTTATCTCTCATGGCACTATTTATGCCATTAATATAGTATTTATGTCCTTGTGTCTTAACTACTCCACTAGGTTTTAAGAGCTCAGGACAAGGACCATAACTACACAACTTGGTATTCTGGTCTAGGCTTACCTTAGAGCCTTTCTGCCAGGAGGAGCAGTATAAATCTAGAATCTAATCTCTGAAGTACAGAATGTGCAGTAGATGCTCCATAAATATATGTTCAATTGAATTAATAACAACATATTAGGAGCATCATTTTATATTGATCACATTGGATATGTATTCATATGTATCTATGAACCAAAATTTCCACAAATCTATTTTTTCTTCTTTATAAGGTAATAGTTCGACTCCAGTCTAGTTTTTCATTATAGAAAATAATAATATTAAAACCCATATAATTCTTACTGTGTGACAAACACTATTTCACATACTTTGTTTACATATATATATATATTTTTAAGAATGTGTTTTATTTAATGTATTATATCCAAAATTATTTTAATATGTAATCAATATGAAAGTTATCAAGATATTTTACATTCTTTTAATTTTTTGTTATTTACCCCTGGAAATTTAGTGGGCTTTTTATACTTCTAGTGATTTTCAATTTGTAGTTAGCCACATTTCAAGTGCTCAATAGCCACATGTGGCTAGTAGTTTGGACAGTACAGCTCTAGAGACCCAGGTCTTAACCACCAAATCCTATACTGGTTCTGAAAGAATAAGAAGAATTTAACACAAACCATACTCAATTAAGAAAACCTAATTAGAAACAATCAGATAGATCAGAAATTCTAACTATGGTTCCCTCTGGCTGCTCTCAGAGAAATTATGAAAGTATAAACATCATCAAAAATCCTGGAACCAGTCATCCAGAAATGGTAAGCTTCTGCACTGCATTAAATTCAGATGCTGAGAAGTTGAAAAGGTCTTCGGTTTGGGTCTTAGTGCCTTTCAATTTCTTTACCCATTCTATACTGAAATATAAAGGACAGGAAGAATGGAAAAAAGACAGCAACTAAAGGATTCACAGAATTTAAAAATCCATTAATAATGATGTTCAGGCTCTGTATCACCAAGATGTGATCATATTCACCACAGTGTTGATATACCCTTTGTATGCAAAAACAATATATATATATATATATATATATATATATATATATATTTAAATATGTTTTATTGATTTTTCTACAAAGAGGAGGGGAGAGAAATAGAAAGTTAGAAACATTGATGAGAGAGAAATATCTATCAGCTGCCTCCTACTCACCTTCTATCAGGGATGTGCCCTCAACCAAGGTATATGCCCTTGACCAGAATAAAACCTGGGACCCTTCAGTCTGCAGGCTGACGCTCTATCCACTGAGCAAACTGGTCAGGGCTGTTTACATATTTTTTTTTAACACATTTACATCTCATAATAACACTAAAAAATGAGTCTTGCTATTATTCCCATTTTATAGAAGAGGAAACCAAAATTTAGAGAGTTAAACAATTGTGCGAGATCACCCAGGGAGTTGGCAGCAGAGCTACTTATCAATAAAATTCAATAAAGTTTATGCTCTTAACAAGTGTTTTCTAACTTTTGGACAATGACCCATAGTAAGAAATAGTACACTACCATCTGTGACAAATATACACATACTCATCTGAAAGTTTCACAAACTACTAGTAATACCTTTGCTATGTGCAATGTACTTTGGCATTTCTTGTTTGATTTTACTCTATTTTTAAAAATATATTGTATTGATTTTTTTACAGAGAAGAATGGAGAGGAATAAAGAGAAACATTGGTGAGAGAGAAACATCGATCAGCTGCCTCCTGTACACCCCCCACCAGGGATGTGCCCACACTTAAGGTACATGCCCTTGACCGAAATTGAACCCAGGACCCTTTAGTCCACAAGCCAATGCTCTATCTACTGAGCCAAACCCATTTCTGCTCTATTTTATTTCATTAAACATGCTAATCAGACCCTGGCTAGTGAGTTGATTAGAATACCAAGGTTATGGGTTCAATCCCAGGTGAGGACACATATAAGCATCAACCAATAAATGCATCAATAAGTGAAACAACAAATCGATATTTCTCTCTCCTCCCTCCTCTTCCTCCCTCCCTCCCCCTCTTTCTTTCTCTCTATATAAAAAAAGAAAACAAATGCTAGACAGACCTCTAAATTGCTTTCACAACTTACTAATGGGTTGAGACTCACAGACGAAATCCCTGCTTTGACCAATGTGTTACTGCCTCCCGTGGCTGGAATCAATGAATGACTCCATCCTTCCCCAGGGCTCCCCAGCCTCTGGCCCATGTTTCATTTCTTTAACAAAGAAGATTCCTAACGTGCATATAGGGGAATAACATGCATGGAGCTGCTGTTAATTACACATGCTGAGCATAAGTTAAATGACATATTCCCTTCTGAGTTATAAGTAACCCAGCTATGGAACTGCTGGAGGGTTAGTTAAGACAGTTCTAATTGAAAAAAGAAATATAATTAAGTTCAGGGAAGTCACCAGTCTCTGAGCCAAATTGCTCTTCCACCCAAGAATCTTTTTTTATATCACAATGACTGAACAACTTCCAGTAAGCAGAACCCTGAGTTCAGGTTTTCTTATCCATTCTTTTACTTAGTTCCTAACTTACCAACTCATTTATTCAATGGAAGTGGAAGCTAAGTGTTGTGCTTAGTTTTCATGATGGGCTCGGGTAAGATATCTGGTCCTTGCCTTGGGTTTAAAATTCAGTGTCATAGTGCCCCAAAGGAAAGATGTGCCAGCCACTGTGGGAGGGCAAAGGGAGGTGACTGTCATTGTGCCTGAAGTGAAAGGGGTCAGGGAGATCTCACAGAAGAGATGATGTTGGGACCGGAGAGTCTTGCTGAGTGAAAAGGATTGTATCTGGAGAGGAGACATGGAGAAGGTGGAGAAGGGGTGGGAGGGAAGGGAAAAAGGTTCTAATTGGAAGAAAAGGAAAGATCATGGGACATTCAATAAAATGAACTGCAGTGGAATGGACACTGCTTTGGGGAGACTGACAGGGCACAGGCAGGGAGAGGGAAAGAGGCTTCATTATGGTTCTGTGCTACACAAAGAGTTTAAACTTCATTCTGTAGGTGACAGGGAGCTGTTGAGAATGCTCGGTGGTTGAATGCCACAGCGGAGTGTTTTAGAAAGATAGCAGTGATGGCGCGTGGGAGTGATGGGGAAGCAGTGGAGCAACACTGGAGGAGGGAGAGGATGAGGGCAGGTTTGAGAGCTATTTAGCCAGCAGAGTGGATAGGAATGAGGCACTATTTGGTGTGGACAGTGGTGCTCGAATTCTGCTCTAGGGAGCCCAGCAGGTAGTAGTGACATTTGCCAAGCTAGGGATGACCAGGGAAAGAGCAGGCAGGAGAGCAAACTAGAAAGTTCTAGTTTAAAGAGGCTGCGTTGGAGGCCACCAAAAGATCTCCAGGTGTAGCATGTTGTTGAAAGGCAAACAGAATTATTATGGAACTTGGACATAGGTCTGCTTATAGGTACAGATTTGGAAATTATAGCCTCTGTTTTGTAATTGATGCCTCAGGTATAAATGAGTGTATGTGTGTGCATGTGTGTGTGTGTGTGTGTGTGTGTGTGTGTGTGTGTGTATTTTATTTTTTTATTTTTTTATGAAGTTCCTGAAATAACAATCATAGAGGTAGGAAGAGAATTGTCAGGGACTGTCATTATGACCCACAAAGAAAAGAGATGGTCAGCGAGGAATTTTTCAACAGTTAATTAACAGAGAGGAAGCCCAGGGAGTGTTTACTGGCTTGAGCAGAACAGAGCTGGTTCAGGGTAGGGAGGTGGGAAGAAATCAGGTTGCAAAGAACAGGCAACCTAGTATCACAGCTTCTGGGAAACACAGTTTTGTGATTGAGGAGGAGACTCTAGCAACAGATTCATTCATTTAACTAATATTGATTGAACATGCCCTCCATCTTGGGCATTTGTTTAAGTCCTCAGGATATATAATGAACAACAATAACAACAACAACAAAGGATGAAAATCCTTCTTTTACAAGGACCTGAGTTTGAAGGCTGACTCTGACACTTCTTACTTACATGGCCTTGATAAATTGAACCTGAGTTAATCTAGTCTTGGTTCGCCAGTTTATAAAATGGGTATGATACTATTATCTATCTCATTGGGTACTTGTGAGAAACTGAGAAAAATAATGTAAGCCACTTGCCCAGTGAATGGTACCTAATTATCTCTCCATAAATGTTAGTATTGGCCACCTTTTCCAGAGACTTGTCTGTGGTGGGAACTAAAAGAGAGTTGATTATAGCTAAAAGTGGATCCAGGACTGGGAAAGGGCACTGCTCACTCTGCACAGGAGAGTTTGTGTACAAGAGAAAAGAATGAGCCAGGCTGAGGAGAAACACAATTTTCAGCAAGAGCCCTGGAGGAGAGTGGAGAGGCTGTGGTCTGCCCTTGGGTGAGCAGCTACACCGAATCTATTGCACCACCTGGAGGCTCGGTCAAGTGAAAGAGAATGACCCTGATTTTTGAGTGAATGACCTTGCTCATGAACTCCCATGTTGCTTTATTTTTCATTATCTTCTTATCATCTGTTTCTGGACCGGAGCTGCCTTGCCCACCTCTAGAGTAATCCCCTTAGTGTGCTGTTGGCCCACTCCATAGGAAGGTGACCTTTCATCTGAAGGCTCCAGCATGCTGTTTTTCACATCAGCTTGGAATTTCGGTGCTTCCTATGCTGTGGTCTCTTCCTTCTTGGAATTCAGGAGCAGTGGGTGTTGCAGGAGCTGTGGAGTCAGACAGGCCTGAATCCCAGTTCTGTCGTCAACTAGCTGTGTAGCTGTGGAAAAGTTTCTTAACCTGTCTGAGCTTTGTTTCCTCCATGATGAACACGAGACCAGTAATACCTACCTGATAGTGTTCCTGGGCGATTAAACCTAAAAAATAAAAAGTACCTAACCCAATGTCTGGCACTTATTTAGTGCTGGATTGATATTTTTTATCATTTCAAATATCCCTGAAGTATAAAGCAGGCAATAATAATATAAATGACAAAAACAAATACGACAGAGTCATTTACTTAATAATTTTCCATCTATTTAATGGAGATGACAATAGCTACCCTCTGCACAGTAAGGATTATCTCACCCAGGTACCATATTTGCCGGCGTATAAGACGATTTTTTGGCCCTGAAAAATACGTGTTTGCCGGCGTATAAGATGACTGGGCATATAAGACGACCCCCTAACATTTCCACTAAAAATACAGAGTTTGTTATATACTCGCCATATAAGACTACCCCCCACTTGGAGGCATATTTTTCAGGGCCAAAAAATTGTCTTATATGCCGGCAAATACAGTATGTGTTTTCACACATCTGTGGTTAGTTTGGCTATTGCTATCATGAAGGCAAGGGAAAAATGCCCAAGGCTACTTGTCAGAGATCTTTATATATATATTTTACAGAGAGGAAGAGAGAGGGTCAGAGAGTTAGAAACATCAATGAGAGAGAATCATCAATCAACCGCCTCCTGCACACCCCCCATTGGGGATGTGCCCGCACCTAAGGCACATGCCCTTGACCGGAATCAAACCTGGGATCCTTCAGTCCGCAGGCCGACACTCTATCCACTGAGCCAAACCCATTTTGGCAGGTCAGAGATCTTGGTACTAGATGTAATAAGGTGGAAAGTGAAGTGTGATTCTTGGTTGAAGGTCAGACAGGAATCCTTAAACTAAGGGGCAATGTGCACCTTCAACTTCAAGCAGTACTGTTTGCAGTCCAGCCAACATTTCCACAAGTGCTGATGCCAACACTCTACACACGTGGACCCGGTAACAGTGCCCTGAACATAATCCTCAGCTTCATGCCACCGAATCTTCCTAGGCAGTGAGTATGGTTTAATATCAAACCATTGGCGTGATAGAGGCCTGGAATAAAGCTACATCCAGACAAGTCGAAGGTCAGGAGAGACATAGGTAGGTCAGGCCACCAGAGACATAGGTAGGTCAGGCCTCCTCTCGTAAGTAAAGAGGGAACCTGGGACGCAGCTTTGGCAGAGGTCAATGCAGGAACCCAGCAACGTGTGTCCAAACAGCCTGTGCTGCTGCCCAGTCCTCCCTCCTGTCACAGCACTCCTGTAGGGGCTCCCGCCACTCCCTGTGGTTTCTCTGTTCCGCTTAGATTTCTGTTTGCATCTGGATACTTTGCACCTGGGAATCCATCACAGGGACTGGGTGCTAGAGAAAGCTCGGCAGCCTTCCAAATGCTCTGTTAGCAATACAATTAACTAGTAAGTGAGGACTTTTCAAAGAAAATGTACCCTTTTATATGTCACTTAGCCAGGCCTACTGTGTCATCCAATGACTGAGATGCAGAGAAAGAAACCCAGGGTTAGAGAACACCAAGCAGTTGGCATTGATAATACTGATTCTGTCTGCCATGATAGAGAACATCTTTTAGAAGACAGTGGAGGTAGAGGGAAAAAGAGAATGTCACACGTACATTCCTCCTGTTGGTCCATTTCACCCTGCTGTTTCCCCAGGACACCACACAGGTCCTATCCTCCAAGCCTTTGCACTGGCCATTCCTTCTGAATAGATGCTCTCCCACTCTACCCATGTGGAACCTTCTCAGGGAGGCCTTCCTGGCTACACTCCTGGGACTGTCTCCATCCTTCCCTGTTTTACTTCTCTTCACAGCACTAATCACCACTGGGCACAGTAAATCTCTTCTAGGTTTATTTCCCCTTAGTCTCCCTTAGCGACTCAAGTGCCACTTAGGAAGGGTTCTATGTCAGGTCTGAGTGGTGCTGTAGCTGCAATAGAAGCATTACCTGGCACATAGTAGGTGCTTAAACATGTGCATGAAGGAAGACATAAAATGAGAAATGGAAAATATAGAGACAAAGAAAGTCAAAGTTACATTTTTTTTTGCCCCCAAACTTTTCATTTACTTTAACAAGCATTGTCTCAGCTTGGCCACTATGCTGAGAACTTGCTCACCTCCTTGAGAACAGAACCTCATTGGCAGTGGCCTCTCTCACTCACGCCCTGAGTGTTAGAAAACAAGTGGCCTGAAAGACATGTGGGCATCACAACAAGAAAAGGCCACTCATTGAAATGACTGGAAAATGCTCCATAAGAAGAGATGACACTTGAGGTGACACTTTATGGGTTAGAGGAGTGGAATATTGTAATTTATATGAATAAAAATATATTGGCCGTCATCCTTATATCTGGTACAGTTTTTTAAAAATAAGTCTTTATTGCTCAGATTATTACAATTGTTTCTCCTTTTTCTCTCCCATAGCTCCCTTCCACCTGATTCCCACCCCACCCTCAGCCCTTACCCCGTCCCCCGACCACTGTCCTCATCCATAGGTTATACGATTTTAATCCAGTCTCTTTCTGCACCCCCACACCTCTTTCACCCTGATAATTGTCAATCCACTCCCTTTCTTTGCCCCTGATTCTATTATATTCACCAGTTTATTCTATTCCTCAGATTTTTAATTCACTTGATCTTCTTCCTCTTCTTAAGTAATACATTTCAGCATTTCATATAATACTGGTTTGGTGGTGATGAACTCCTTTAACTTTTTCTTATCTGTGAAGCTCTTTATCTGCCCTGCAATTCTGAATGATAACTTTGCTGGATACAGTAATCTTGGTTGGAGGTTCTTGCTATTCATCACTTTGAATATTTCTTGCCACTCCCTTCTGGCCTGCATGGTTTCTGTTGAGAAATCAGCTGATAGTCGTATGGGTGCTCCCTTATAGGTAACCAACTGCTTTTCTCTTGCTGCTTGTAAAATCTTCTTTTTGTCTTTTACCCTTGGCATATTGAATATGATGTGTCTCAGAGTATTTTTCTTTGGATTCCTCTTGTTTTGGGTTCTGTACGCTTCCTGTACTTGTAAGTCTATTTCTTTCACTAGGTGAGGGAAGTTTTCTGATATTATTTCTTCAAATATGTTTTCAGTATTTTGCACTCCCTCTTCTTCTGGCACCCCCATAATTCTAATGTTGGTGCACTTGAAGTTGTCCCAGAGTCTCCTTACACTATCTTCAACTTTCTGGATTCTCTTTTCTTCTTGCTTCTCCAGAGAAGTGTCTTTTGGCTCTTTGACCTGATTCTTGTGTTCCTCCATTCTGCTGTTGGATCTCTGCATAATATTTTCCAATTTAGTCAGTTTATGTATACTTTTTAGTTGGGTCTCATGAAGTTTATCGACCTTTTCTAGGATAGTCTTGCATAACCTTAGAACTGTAGTTCTGAACTCTATATCCTCCATCTCTTCCGTTTGAGATCTATTTCCTTGTCACAGCATTTTTGCTGTTTTTCAGAGTTGGTAGGATGGCTTTGTGTGTTTGATGTCCTATATGGCCCAGTGGGTCAGCCTCCTCAGTTACCTGAGGTAGACACTCTTGGTGCTCCCCTTTGTGGACTGTGTGCACAACCTTGTTGTAGCTAAGTCTTTATTGTTGTAAATTGACCTTCAGGCCAGTTGGATGTGGGTATCAGCTGTGTCTACTTTGGGATAACTTCTGTATTGGAGACAGCCTTATAGGATCAGACTTGAAAAACTGCAGAAGCCTCTGCTCAGCTTGGATGGGGCAGAGTCTCAGGGCTGAACTGACAGTCTTGGCTTCCACCCTTCCCTTGTGCACTCGCCTGAGTTTCCGCCTGACTGTCCCAGGTTCCCCGTGCAAGAGCGTGGGTGCCTCAGGGGCTCGCCCAGACTTGGGCTGGTCTCTGTAGTCTGGAGCTTCTGACTCCTTCCACTACAGAGAGGCTGCCACCTTGTACGGAGAGGCAGCAGCAGCCTCTGAGGTCAGACCTGGAGCTTCTGACTGCTTTCTCTATTGAGAGGTGGCCGCAGCCTCCATGGTCAGACCTCTGCAGGTACTCACTTGTGTGCGCAACTGTAGACCCTGAAGGTTGCAGCTCCCAGGTCCCTGGTCTCCCAGTCTCTGAGTCTCTGGGTGCCTTTCTCTACAGTCCAGACTCCAACCGTATGAGCCTGGGTCCACGGGGTTTCAGCCAGGGTTGGGTTCAGTACAGTCAGTCGGAAAGGGTTCCTTAAAATCAGTAATTCCTCCTCTCAGCCAGCCAGGAATTCGGCGGCTGCACTTCCTCTCCGCTTGTGTGAGCATCTCTCTACCTCACCACTTTGCGGTTCCCAGTCTGATCCGTGAGCCTCTTTCCTTTTTTCTAGTTGTAGATATTCCACTCCGCCAGCTTTCCTGAGGTTTTGGTGAAGTTCTTTTTGATTTTAGTTGTTGTTTTTTTAATTGTTGATGAGGCAGAAGCTTAGGAGACTACCTAGGCTGCCATCTTGGTTTTTTCTCCTCTGGTACAGTTTTTAAAACCCTTGTGATTTCCTGAGTGGTAAGAGACATAATGGTGTCTTGTGCTATTCACAAGAAGCCCCTTTCAAGCATACCTGAGTTTATGTTAATGAAGTGAGTTTCAGAAAGCCATAACCATGTGGGTGACTAGATGGATGGAACTTTCACATCTACCCTCTGTGTCTGGGAAGAGGAGAGGAGCTGAAGGTTTAAACAGACAATAGCCAATGATTTGCATGATGAAGTCTCCAAAAGAGTCCTGAACAATGGTGTTCTTTTTATTGTTTATTAAATGACCATTTTAAAATAGTTTTTTGTTGACTTTTAGAGAAAGGAGAGGGAGAGGGAGAGGGAGAGGGAGAGGGAGAGGGAGAGAGAGAGAGAGAGAGAGAGAGAGAGAGAGAGAGAGAGAGAGAAACATAGACCAGCCTTCTCCTGCACGTTCCCCAACAGGGATGCAGCCCCTACTCTGCAACTCAGGCAGGCACCCTGACTGGGAATCTAACCAGCAGCCAACATGCCAGGGCAAGCAATGGTTCGGAGAGCTTCTGGGTTGATGAGCACATGGAGGTTCTGAGAGGGCAGCATGCTCAGGGATCTCTGCCCTCTTCCCCAAACCTTGCCCTGCACATTTCTTTCACCTGGTTGTTTCTGAGCTATATCCTTTTATAACTGGTAATCTAGTACACAAACTGTTTTTCCTGAGTTCTGTGAGCCACTCTAGCAAATGAATTGAACCTAACAGGGGGAGGGGAGTCGTGGGAACCTTGGATTGATAGCCAGCAGCACAGGTGACAACTTGATTGCCTGAATGAGTGATTGGCATAGGAAGTTGGGAAAGGGGCAGCCTCGTGGGACTGAGCCCTTAACCTGTGACACTGAATGCTATCTCCAGGAGACAGTGCCAGAACTGAATGAGCTGTAGAATGTGCAGCTGGTGTTGGAGAACGCACACATCTGTTCACAGAAGTGCTTGGTGTTATAGTAGAGGAGGAACACAGGAGTGTTTCTTCCTAAATTGGGTGTAAATGGGAATATCCCCACGAAAGTGGGGCAGTATGGGGTGCAACTGAAGAATAGTAACTTAACCAAGTGGGGGGCTTCAGCTCCGACTGTGTAAGGAAACACTAGATGAGGAAGCTCCAGAGTGAGACCTGACCAGCATGTCAGGGACAGCGGTAGGGAGCCCTGGGTGGCTTAAGGTGGGAAATGGCCAGGGTCATGTTGTGTTGTCAGGTCAGCCTTGCAGGTGTGAAGGAGGAATGGGCATGAGGAGCTGTGAGGGAGAGGGTCCTTCAGGACACCACTGCCATTGTCCCGGAGAGACCTGGAGGGCCCTGACCCAGACTGAGGGAGGGCAGGGGAGACATTCAGACATATTTCAGCAGCAGATTTGACAGGACTTGGCAACTGATTCATGTTGGGATGGGGGGCACAGGGGAGTCAAAGATGACTCAGGCTTCAAGCCTGAATGCACTGGAAAGTGAAAACGGGCTATAAGGAGGAAAAACTCACGCAGGCAAAGGGGTGTGCATTTTTGTAGAGGGCCTGTGTGCAAAGCTCCAGTCGGTTCGCCTTCTGAGTAGGGAAGACTCAGGACTAGGATAGTGAAGCAGACACCTGTTCCCATCAGGCTCCTCCCTTTGGGGACCCTGCAGAACCCCTGAGCTGGGGAGCCACACCAAACAGCTGCTCAGCAACATGCTGCTCAGCGGAACATCCATGTCAGAGTCCTAGGACTTACCACTGCTCCTGAGCCCTGAGTCACCCTGGACAAAACCCTGAACCAACGAGCGCCTTGGTTTCTCCTTTCTGTTGGCAGCAGACAAGGCTGATTTCCCCCGACACCCTCTGCGGCATTCACATCTGAAGACAAAGTTTGTTATGTGCCCTGAGCTCCAGGCCTGAAAGGGACTGTGCTGGAAACACAGTTGGTCCGTCCACACAAAGGGCCCCGTTTTGTTAGAAGTGTTATTAAAGACCCCGCTGTGCTTTTCAAAAGGTGAGGCCGGGCAGGGCGGGTGGGGTAGCTCTGGAGCAGCCAGATTCCAGCTAATGGCATGCCTCTCTCCCCGTGGACCTGCCTGGCCCCCTGCGTCAGTTTCCTTTGTGCCCAGCTCCCTGCTTGCTGCTGACCCTCAGCGGCAGGGCTCTATGCCCGTGGGCATGGTTCACCCCTGCCAGGCTCCATCAGGGAAGGCATTGCATTTGTACGAGCACAGGAAGGGCACTAAATGGGTCTGAGGGACACAGGCTGTGAAGCCCCGGGGACACTGCAGGGGCCTGAGCACAGCGAGGTTATTACTTTTCCTTTCTCAACCTGAGGCCCCTAATTGCAAAGCCTGAGCTTGGAGCCTGCCTTGGACCCATTGGCTGAGAGTAATTGGGCAAAGAACAGGGAGTTCGGCCAGGCCGGCCCCATGTGAATGCAGCTGCTGCTGTGAGGTGGAGGCTCGCGGTGCAGCGGCTGCCCCTTTCCCACGGGATGCAAGGGGACAAAGCTTTCTGTCCTCTGCTATGGCGATGGCAAAAGACTGCGAGTGTTTTATAAATGGTTGCCCCGAAACCAGGGCTCTCATCTGAGTGGCTGGGGAACGTCGCACAGATTGGAGGGAGTGTGGCTCAGGCCGCACAGGGAGAGGTTAGCATGAGAGGTGCCCGTGGTCTTCCCTGAAGCATCTACGTGGTTGACATGCCTCCGGGCTCTGTTTTTTTATGAGCCAGCCCTCCAAGGGCAAGCAGCTGGAGGGGAGAGCTTGGCTGGCCCGCTCTCACATGGAAAGCCTGGCCTTGAGGTCATGGGACTGACTGATCCTGCCACTTTGGGGAAACTCCTGTCATCTTCCTTCCCGGGCCTTCTCGGGCCATGGCGATGAAGTTAGGCCTGAGGCATGTTAAAGATGAAATCTGAGACAGAGACGGAAAAGCAAGGGTTCAAATTAAAAATAGAAATCTGACCCACATCCCACATTGACCTTCGTGCTGAAAAGGACAAGAAGGTTTGGCTTTCTATGCTTTTGCTTTGCTGGTTTGTTTTGCTCCTGGGAAGGGTGACTTAATCATAGGGAAGGGTGTATGTCTGTGTCTATATTTGGTTTCATTTCACCCTCCCTTCTGCCCATCCTCACAAAATCGTGTAGTGAGGCATCGTGTCCTTTTCCCAAACGCTCTTGGGAAGGTCTCCTCAAGCGAGCTGTTGCCTTTGCCTTCCCCAACCCTTAATCGTGCTTGTGATTCTTCCTTTCAATCCTGCTCCTTTGCTATTCACCATGGAAGATCAAGACCACATGGCTCAGAGCTCTCAGGAGGTGTAGAGCTATGACAGTGGGAGAAACAGGGAGCTTCATCTTCCCACACGTAGGGCCCGAGCCCTTGTCACCCTTGGGGAGTGTGCTGTGGGACTATCTCAATGGCCAACTCTGGATTTTGGGTGGTTAAATTCCTACATTGGCAATGTGGCACCCTACAGGCTCCATCATTCATTTCTCTGTCCCACTTAGAGCAGAATGGCCATGAGTTGTGGAATTATGTGGGAGACAGAGGACTGCAACCCTATAGACTCTACAGGATGGGGCAGAGAGAGTTTAGAGCCCGAAACAGCAGAGGTACTGGCAACGCAGTGGCTCAGCAAGAACCTGGTACATTTCCTGCCCCGAGGAAAACATCTGTACTTGTTGACTTAGCAGGATGACAGGGGAGCAAGATTGCAATCAGGGCTTCCGTTCAGGCTCAGCTCTGTGGGAAACCACATCACAGACCAGCAGAACGGTGGCTAAAATGCAGCCCTTACTTTGTTTTTTTCCCCCAGGTTCCTCTGGGCAGTTAGGTATTGGCACCATGACACCGTGGTGGTAAGACAAAGAGCCGAAGCACATTTTATGGAATTGGGCTGTTCAATTGTTGCAGGTAAATGTTTAGAGAGGACCTGCCAAACTGTTTTCTTCAGGTGAAGGTTTAGTAATAGTGACTAAATCAAAGTTACGAGGCAGGGTATGCATCTGTCTCTCTATTTTGTTCCATTTTACCTTCACTTCTGTCATATCATCCTCAGCACCTTATGTCACATGTTTTCATAAATCCCCGAAATTCCTCATGCCAGTCATCATGAAAGTAGGATGGTGCGGTGGGGTTAGAAAACCTGGGATTCACTTTTCACTCACTGTATGACCTTAGAAAAGTCACTTTCCTCCAGTTTTCTCCTCTGTAACATGATAATGATACTCTCTGTCTTCCTACCTGTTAGGAATGCTGTGAGACCCAACAGACAACTGGAATAGAATTCAAATTTTCTTCCTGAGCCACTCACCTCTATCCATCTCTCCTCTCCCAGCCCTCTACCCCAATTGCAGAGTTCTTACAGTCTTACATATGAGTGTATCTGTTTTTCACTTCTATTCAGGTATGGTTTTCATAATGTTTTGTGGGAGTATTCCTTAAAATGAGTCTATCTGAAAGAGAATCCCTTCTTTGAAGAGGAGTGAATGCACCCATTAATGAAGCTGGCACCCCATGCACAGGTAACACTTCCTGGGATGAGGGACTGGATCTCTATCCTGAGGTGTATGTGCCCTAGACATCAACTCCTGGGTTCTCTGGGGCCATGTATGTTTTTTTAAGACACTACCAAAGTAAGTGCTAGCTAGAGTTCCTCAGGGCAGGACGATTTTTCTGTTTTCCAAGCTGCTGTATCTTTGACTCCTAGAATGACATCTGGCCTTTGCTAGTTAATAAATATTTGAGTAACTGAGTGAAAAATAAGCAGAAAGCAGTGGGAGCAGCTCTTCCCTGACAATCTTCACATGGGCTTTGCCTGGGAATCTTCTCCACGGCTTGTCCCAATTTTTGTGACCATCGTTAACTTGGAATGGACCATCTTTATCAAAATTTCCCAATAAGTTTACCCTCATTAAAAGAGACATAAATGAAATAATTAAGACTTCTCTCCCCCCCCCCCACTGCCACCTGGATAAAT